>CM046879.1:115625096-116322596 GCA_025667525.1 Glebionis coronaria | reverse complement strand
ATTTGGGCATCTTTTGTTTATTACGGCTTTGTTTTGTGCCTTATTGTTGTGCAGCTCATACTTGAAATGCAACATTAAATTACTAAATTACTACATCTATCACCATAGGCACAGATCTAACAGGTTGTCTAGGATTTAAGTGCTTGCGAAGGTTCATGGACATAGGGTTGCTGTACTAAGCACATCCAAGTAAGTTCGGACTTATCTCTCACGCTTCCTGAATTTCTGTAGCACCGCACCTGTTTTACTTATTTATGAGTCAGTTAGGTCTATGGGTAATCAATATGAAAATGAAGAGAAGATAGGATTTAACTTGAAAGTAAACTACTTTTGGTAATTAATCAATTTTAAATAAATGATTGAATTATTTTTAAAGTTTTGTTGTAGGTTTATTATCATATAAGCATGTTTTATATCTAATTTGGAACACAAATGGAAGAAAAAGATGCATAAAACGTGTTTATTGAAATTTGCACACCATGTGTTTGATATAATGTATGAATGTGGTTCATCATCTGAATTGAGCGTTCACAGGTGTTTGTCTGTTTTTTTAAAGCATCTGTTTGAATATCGTATGAAGGCATCCGTTTGTTTTTTGGTTTAATGCATCCGTTTGTTTTTTGGTTTAATGCATCTGTTTGTTTTTTGGTTTAATGCATCTGTTTTTTTTTGTTTAATGCATCTGTTTGTTTTTTGGTTTAATGCGTCCATTTGTATATTTTATTGCATCCATTTTTATTATTTGTGTCGATTATGATGTAGGTGGTCATAGAGATGAGGATTGGACATGTACTTGCTGGGGAAATATGCGCTCCAAGTCCATGTGACGTCGAACAAAATCCAATCATACTGAAATGGAATGTAAACTTTCATTTTCTAACAACTTGCAATATGCCCAATTGTACAGAGAATACCGACTAATCATAAGTCAGTAAGTTACATATCCCGTTTACTACACATATCGCATTAGCTTTCACACTTGTTATGAGCTAGATATATCTACTGATTTAATTTTTGTTTGAAAGTGTGCTTCATATTCCTCTAGTTGAGTTCCAAAAGATATTATAGAACCAACTCACTAATTAACTGTCTCGTCTTGGTAGTTTTGGTAACCAACATTAGTATATACACCATATTTTAGTTTTATGATGAGTATACTTAAGTTTAAGTATTGACATAGAAAAATCAAAGTACTGTAGGTGCCATTTAGCTGCATGTCAGTGACCATTTGACGTAGTCCAGAAACCTCCTCCTTGTGCTGAGTATTCTCTTAACGAAATGATCATCTGTCAGTTAAAACTTGTTTTCTTATTTCTGGGAGTGATCATTTTTTAGGTAATTGTTTAGTAAGTCCGTTTGAATATTTGGCGCGTCAGTTTGTATATTTTTCGTGCATCAGTTTGTATGTTTTCGTGCATCAGTTTGTATGTTTTCGTGCATCATTTTGTATATTTTATTACATCCATTTGACGTAATTGGTTATTATACTAATGAACTTTGGTGTCTTGAGGTAATCCACATTCACACCAATAATATGAAGCTTTCTGATGATGCAAGTCTTTAAAATTTTGTTTTTTCACCATCAACTCTCACAGCATATAGAATTGAATGAAAAATGATGTTTCAAGTATATTAAGGGGTTTTCTGACACATGTTATTATCTCTGTGTATTTGACTGATTATCAGTTGAATGTACATTTAAAATTTCAGATTTAATTGGAAAATATATGTAAAGAAAGACATGGTTTGTCGGTGCTAGATGGATACTTGTTGCTTAAACAGCAGCAATGAGAGCAAGAGTTGCAGCAACAACAATTACGCACAGTGGTTTACATTCAATAGGAAGGCTGAAGGACTCTCATTCACATGGAAACCACAATTGCAACAGGTATGCAAAGACTAGTATAATAATCTTCTTGGAAGTATTATATAACATTTGAGGCAATATCAACGCATCATGTTACATAATCCGTCCAATTTGCCAACACCTAAAACTCGTTTGGTAAGCCATGTAAGTTAACTGTACGTATGTACTTAGGTTTTTTGCTTAATTCCTAGAAAGTCTTGATATTAACTTTATTGTCATTTCTATTTTAGAAAATGCCATGTATGCCCTTGCTAGTTACACCTTTAACCATGAGCCTCGTGTAGCTCGAAAAGAGCATCTAGTTATTCTTACTAAAGCACACTGAATCCCAATGCAAATCATGAAAAGATAACCCAAAGTTCGAGACTTCCAATGCCCCTGCTATGCATGTCACCTTCCAAGCTGTTCTTTCCCTATATGCTTGTGATCTACTACTCGTAAGCATCTCATCATCCTGCTGTAATATGTTCAAATGCTATGTTGCAAGTTCTGTTTACTGATCCAATATGCATCTTTTACATACCATTTGAATGTCAACTTAGGATTCATTCACGTAGATTAATGGTACTTTATAACTAAAAGGGTATTTGGATTTAGAAGATAAAATTTACTATCTTATTATATTGAATAGTTAGTCTCAATTATTACTTGTAAGTAACTTAAAAGCTGATCGATTTGCAGGTACTGAAGGAGCACTTTGTTTTCGCGGTCACTTCTAAAAGATCAACACTTGAAAAATGCATAATGCCTATCGGGATCATATTATTTGTCAGAATCTAATATGCGTAAAGCATGTTTATCACTGACGAGCATCACAACTTTAGTATTAACAATATTGATCATAAGTAAATACTAAATTGCAGGCATGTAATCTGTTTTGATGAATGAGCGGTTGGGATTGCTTTTCAGAGCTGATGATTTGATCAGAATGACAGAAACTTTAGCAATATATAAATCTTGATGATCAAGTTTTTTCACAGAACTAATTTTGAACCACTAAGTCTTACTATTCTGATCTCTGGTCTTAATGGGTATGCTACGTTAAGTTAATTGAAGTTTTTATTTCTTTCTAAGGCTTTTGTTATATATATTTTTTCTCTTTTTGGCAGGTCCACAGGAAATGATAGCTTGGAAATGGCTAAGAGCAAACGTTATGGGGGCTGGTACCGTCACTTTTGGGTATGCATGTAGTTTTTATATTGCAATAAAACCTGTATCAAATAAGTTTTTCCAATATCACGTATCTTGTGGTCGGTATGCATGTAGTTTTTATACTATGATTAGTCTTTGTGTGTGGAACCAGATCTTACTTTGAGCAATGTACTTCAATCATTGATGGGATTAGCAAACTCTACATCAGAAGCTGAAACCACTAGAAGTTATGTAACACATGAATGATATTATTTCTCCCTTACTGATTAGTAATCTTTAATCCTAATGGGTGTATGTCAGATTTAGTACGAAACACATATGAACCATAAATATACTCTAGCACGTACGTTTGTATTTTAGTGAATCTATTTGGTATATTTTAGTCTATCGGTTTGTATCGTAGTAAAGCATCCGTTTGGATATTCGGACCACTTGATAAAACAAGAAAGGAAACCATTTGATGCGGATGAGGATAAGCTTGCATAAGCGGAGTGATCATATGTCTGCACTTTCATATAAATTTTTGCCCCAAAAGGATCAAGATGTATCTTTGTGACGAATTATGGTAATTTATTGATGATCTTATCTAGCATATTGTTTTATGAATAGCAGATGGCTCATTTTTATTAGTTATCACAACAAATATTGGTCATTTTTTTGTCACTTCGTCTAGCATATTTGTTTTTGTCACAATAAATAATACTTTTGTTTATTTGGTTTCCATAAGTTGTATCTTTGATCACTGTCACTATTGTTACACCGCCTTAAAATAGTGAACTCAGGCATGTCCAATACCAGTTGAAATGACAATAATGCACTAATCTAGTAGTGTTCTTTTTTATCACTGTATGTTTAAATAGAAAAACAAGCACACAAACAAGACTCAAGTAAACAACATAACTCGATTGTAAATGTAAGTTCAAGACCTCCATGTTTATCTTCATAAATAGTTGGGCGTAAGGAGTCCATTGCAAATATCGCAATTGACAAATTCCTGGAACATCCAATAGTTTCAAAAAATTCAAAGAGTACATTCCAGATGCTTCTCCAAACGAGCCTAATGCAGTTCATGTTGTAGTGACTGAAAACGAAGAAAAACAAACACAATATATATTATAATCAAATGCCAAGACAGATAAAAGATGTTAATGATACACAGTGGTCTTACAGCCTTGTAACATCAGTAATTAGCTTATGTTAAAGGAGTTAGATAACATTGTATTTTGTTGACTTCAAGACATGTTTTGAGTTTATAAAATCAGTACAAGTAGTCATCAATGTCAACCAACTGCTTCCAACTCCACCAGAAGCTAACATAAGCTAACCAACTGCTGTGACTTGGCAAGGCTGTTGCATATCTAACACCAAAGGTATAAGATTCTTACGCAATCTCAACAATCTTTGTGAGGCTGAATACTCTTGGATCAGTCGGACAACGTAGTTCCTCCATAGACACCTTGCAAAGTGCTTTAACAAAGTCAACGATTGCATCACTGTTTAGTTTTTGACTCCTATTGAATATACGGTTCATTTCTCCAACCTGTTCCAACAAGCTTAGGTTGGAGACCAAATTATTAACTTGTTCTAGTGTCATACCAGCTGAAGCATTGCCGCCAATACCAGCACTATCATATGAACCTCTTCTCATAGCTGCCGCCGCCACCTGCTGAATCCTACCAGCTCCCATTTTCTTAAGAACGGGAAGGATGTTTTACTCTGGAGGAGCCCCTCTCCCAATAAATCCAAGTGCTCAAATCGAGAAACACATGTCAAAATATGCTCCTAGGCCTCCTGTAGGTATTTTCCATCTTCATATGCAATTGTAACCATTGCCTGTGAGATATAAATGATAATAAGAAATCTATACCAAAATAGAAAGAAGACATGTTCAAGAAAAAAACCATTGACATTGCAGGTCCAAGAAACATCAAGAAATATACTATCTTCATATACCAGTTTATCAATAAACTTGCAAGTGTCGCCAGTTTTCTGAACTTCCTCTTTACAGATTACCTATTGCTTAGTTATCTTCTATCATGAAGTATGTATATCCAAGATTAAGGTTTATTTCCACCCTTTGTTTAGCTAATCTTTCCCTATACTAAAGAATTATTTTTTTTACTATAAGCCATATGAAACACCATTTACAACTGTCTACATCCACATTTAACTAGAAAATATCTGTATGCATGTCAGTACGATCTATTGGTATGGTGACACAAACCTTGATGGCCTCTATATTCTTTTGTTTGATGTCTGCTGGTGAATGAAAGAAGTAAACTTTGCCAGTGATGTCACAAAAGCATCTCGATGAGTTTTCATCGACATTGCTGCCGTAACATGAATTATACCGGAAACCATCCAGACATTGAGCAATTACTATGTCAACATCACTTCGGTCAAGAGGAACACTAAAGGCAGCCAGCCAGGATAAGAGCCCGACATACCTCCACCATAAATTTTAGTATAAAGACATTTGTTGCAGCATAATAGACTCACATGAAATAGGAAAAATACGGGTCAAAAGCACAAAAGGTTAGAGATAATACGAACAGCAAGTAGGCTTTCAATAACCACTCTTAAATAAGATAAATTGCGTCTTACTCAGATTTTTGTGCTTTCTTTATGAATTGTTCTTGCATGTGTTGCATAAGATCGTCGCTTGTATTATTTTCGGCACCTCTCTTGCGCACCACAATATTCAGTATACTGTCTAAACCAAAAATTCTGTTTGAATTTACAGACGGCGTCGGTTGAAGGGCTAAAGCATACTTATTTAATTCTGTATTCAACGCCTTAGCACGATTGGCAGGTCGGCCCGCGCCCCTTTTATCTATTTTCCTAAAACAAACCCACTCCATTAGAGTTATTTTATTTAAATTGATAGGTAGATGTCCTTTAAACAAAAGTCCCTAGAATCTCTAACCGTTGCTAAACCACGTGAATCACTATTAGGCAGCGACACACGTGAAAACTGTAGCTCGTCTTGCAATGCAAACACTCGTCCTTTAAACTGCTAAACACTAGAGAATAAAACTAAGAAGTGCAATTTATAACATATCAACATCCCTTCAAACAAACCCTCGAAAATTTAATATGTAATCAGAATAATCTTGAGCCTTAAATTATTAAAGGCATGTTATCAACGGTATCCAAAAAAATTCAAACGTGGACGGGCTCATCACCTAATTAGTTAGTCGGGACAAGTCAGTAGTCACTGAAACTAATTTTATGCCACCTAAATAATTATATAATTTTGTTATACCAAATCTGGTATAAATTACTGCATCACACGTATAAAATTTGGTTGACACATTTAATCAAACACCTTGTGTGTTGCCTACTTAAGCATGATTTGTACCTATTTTAATCTCAATATTTTTCCATATCATATTTAGATCAACAAAAATCGAACAAATTATTCAGAATACAATCAATATTAATTGATGATAACAGTAAAAACTATTAACACAAACCTTACTTTCAAACTTAAATGATAATCAGATTACATACTAGGAACAGATTGGTAAAGAACAATGGTGATGATGGTGCAGTGGGAACGACGATGAACTTTGGTGGGGCCCGGTAGATATGGTGTCGGAGAAAGCACGTTATCAAACACGACGAGGAATTGTGGTGAATGGTGGGAACGATTGTTGGGATGATGATTAACGATTGGGAATGGTGGTGCACGGTGGTGAAGGGCGGTGGAGATGGTGGTGAAATTCTAGGGGGAGAAAACACGTAATCAGAGAAAGGTGAAAATTAAAAAATAGGCATTAAATACTTGGAAGTTTGAAAAGTGTCAACAATAACCCATAAGATTTGATAAATTACATTCGGTCCTCTGTAAGTTTTTGCGAAAAAAATTAAAAAAAAGGGACTTTGATCCAACGGTTGGGAGGAGGTTTTCTATGTTTTCTATTAAGATTAAGTTTTCTATTGATCCCATCTCTCTCTCTCTCTCTCTCTCTATATATATATATATATATATATATATATATATATATATATATATATATATATATATATATATATATATATATATATATATATATATATATATATATATATATATATATATATATATATATATATATATATATGGATCCATGAGATATTTAGGGAATCGCCCATAGAGGACTGTTTTTAGTGGATGAGGAGAATTTTCCAACTCAGTAAATCCTGATTTCCTAGTCTAACTAATTATAGAGACATGCTAAAAAGCAATAATAGACATAGAAAACACACAAGAACTCATCAAACAAAATTTTGACCAAAATAAATGAATATAAAATAAAATCGATATTGGAGGTGTGTTAATCTAGACTCATAGTCATGACACAATGATCCTCCATATTTCATTATCGTTCTTGCTATATTTGAGGAACCCATACACATGTGTAATGTATGCTCGTTGTCAACAGCAAGAAGCTATGAAAAATGTTTTTAGATTGAATTAACAATGCTAAAACATTTCTTGACCATTTTCTAAAGAACTTTGAGAAATTTGAAAAAGAGAAGATGAATTTTTCAAAAAGTGTTTAAGAGACTCAATGACTCAAAGAATGAAAATACTTAAAAGAGAAAAGACTCGATTAATGAAAAGCGTAATTAAGGAACATCTCCCATTAAACCTAGACCTAGACGAAAGTAATTAAAAGGTTCCCTATTAAGTGGCTTAGTGAAGATGTCGGCTAAGTTTTCAACCGAGGGCACATTCTCAATCGAAATGTTCCCCTTTTGAACATTATCGCTAAGGAAATGGTGGTGAATCTCTGTGTGCTTGGTTTGCGAATGTTACACGGGATTCTTGCTAAGGTCTATTTCACCCTTATTGTCACACATGATGGGAACATCATAAAGTGAAATCCCGTAATCAACAAGCGCTTGCTTCATCCATAGAGCTTGTTGACAAGCTTTACCAGCACTCACATACTCGGCTTCCGTGGTGGATATAGCAAGAGCGGTTTGTTTCTTGCAGAACCAAGAAGTTAAACAACAACCCATGAAGGTACAAACTCTACTAGTGCTTTTTCAGTCCACATAGTCTCCCGCATGATCCGAGTCCGTGTATACTATGGTTTCTACGCCGGTCCCTTTAGGATACCACAATCCTAAATGTATAGTGCCTTTAATGTATCGGAAGATACGCTTAACTACTTCAAGGTGAGAGGTTTTGGGAGCTTCTTGGAAGCGAGCACAAGGGCAAACACTAAACATGATATCCATTTGACTTGTCGTTAGGTATAAAACACTACCAATAATACCTCTAATTTGGTGTTTTTTACTTACTCATAATCATCATCTACAGTGAGTTTAGTATCCGAGGCCATAGGGGTCTTCATTGGTCTAGAGTCCTCTAATCCAAATTTCTTTAGCATTTCTTTAACGTAGATTGATTAAAGAAAATACCATCATCCATTTGTTTAATTTGGAAACCTAAAAAGAAGTTAAGTTCTCCCATCATGCTCATTTCAAAATCGTCATGCATGATTTTGGAAAAATCATGACACAAGCTTTGACAAGTTGAACCAAATATAATGTCATCAACATATATTTGTACGATTATGAGGTGAGAACCTTTCTTCTTTGTAAAGAGTGTATTGTCTACCATCCCATGGTACACTCATGTTTTACAAGAAACACTTTAAGTCTATCATACCAAGCTTTGGGTGCTTGTTTAAGACCATAAAGAGATTTCTTAAGCTTGTAAACATGATCCGGTTTCTCAAAATCAATGAAGCCGAGAGGTTGAGCCACATATACCTCATCATTGATCAAACTGTTAAGAAACGCACTCTTTACATCCATTTGTTGAATCTTAAAATCTAATGAACAAGCATAAGCTAAAAGGATCCAAATCGACTCTAACCTTGCTACCAGTGCATATGTCTCATCATAATCAATCCCTTCTTGTTTATTATAGCCTTAAGCTACAGGTCTAGCCTTGTTACGAGACAGAACACCGTTCTTATCTATCTTATTCCTATATACCCACTTGGTTCCTATGATGGTAGTTCTTCTAGGTGGAGGAACATGTTCCCAAACGTCATAAGCAATGAATTGATTCAATTCTTCTTGCGTAGCGATGACACAACTCTCATCCATCAAAGCTTCTTTAACATTCTTTGGTTCAATCATTGAGACAAAACAAAAAAAGTTACTTTGATCTTGGACTTGAGATCTAAGGTTCCTTTGATTTAAGTCGCCTATGACGTTTTCGAGAGCATGATCCTTAGACTCCCTAATTTTTACTCCCTTTTCAACATTAAGGTCTTAAACTTCTAATTTTCTAACCTCTTTGGCTTTAACTATGTCTATTTCATCTAAGTTATCATCTACCAAAGGTGGTGTCTTAGATGAAGGAGGGGTTTCATCAAAAGTCATGTTGAGTGATTCTTTGATTACACCTGAGGTTCTATTGAGGACTATGTAGGCTTTACTAGTTTGAGAATAACCTAGAAAGATAGCTTCGTACGACTCTGAGTCGAACTTAGTAAGGTAATCTTTGGTGTTGAGAATGAAGCACTTGCTTCCAAACATCTTAAAGTATTCTAATGCGGGCTTCTTACCTTTAAGAATATGTTGGAAATTCACTTTATGTGACGACATTTAAGAATTCCCATTAGTTATCATAGTCACGCACGCATAGACTAGACTAGGAAACGCTGTATAGTTTAAGTGTCGTGTGTGACTATATATACCCCTCCAAGGCTTCCAAGGAGGGGTGTTGATTGTGTTTCATTTGTATTTTCATTTTCATTTAATACATTTTCTTAACTTTCACACACAACCTCTCTTCTCTCTCTCAACAATGGCTACCACCATATTCCACCACCCACCTAGACCACGGATTACTAAAAGCAAATCCACAATTGGCATCAGAGCCTCGGTTCAATCCTTGGATCGTGTTTATTGTTTTCGATTTGGTGGTCTAAAATTTTTTCTTTGGTCTCATTTGTCTAAACTATATGTCACGGTTGTTTGTGTCTGATTGTCATACATTTATAAACAATCTTTGTCACGTCTTGTTATTTTTTTGTCCAAACAGTTTCAATGTTTCACAATCTAGTCTCATATCCATATCATTGTCTCATTTTTTTGTGTGATGATATTTTTATATCAGTCCAAACAGTCATGTGGTTATTATATCCTGGTCAAATGGTTCTATCATGGTCAATGAATTATTTTCTGATTTTTTAACAGCATTTTTTCTAGATTTTTTTTGGGTTTTTTTCCTGGTAATTTTATGAAGATGAAGATTACTCAGATCCAGAAAAACTTAGACCCTGAAAAACGGAAAAAAGGACATCTCTTGGATAAGATCGCATTGACTGCGATGGCTGGACTGCGATGGTACCATTGCGATAGAACCATTGCGATGGTGTCCATTGCGATGGTGTCCATTGCGATGGTGTCCATTGCGATGGTTTCCATTGCGATGGTATCCATCTAGACTGCGATGGCCATATTACTCATGTTGCGATGGGTATTATAGACTGAGATGGACTGGTTTATTTTGATGTTGTGATGGGACTGCGATGGTGTCTATCAAGTTGTGATGGAACCATCAATATGATGTTTAAACAGACTGCGATGGCTTATTTTTTTAATTGCGATGGATTTTTTTTGAAGAAAACATTGCGATAAAAAGAAACGACAGCATGACTCGTTTAAAATGGCCCATGACCAATGACTGTTACGACACTTGACCACGACTGAACCATATCAATCCAACCTTTTATCTCCATAACACCACTCATTCTATCTTAATCCCATCGTCACCTAACTCCATCTAGTTACTCAAACAGAAAACTTGAACAGAAAACTTGATCTCAAGATTTTTTTTCGTGATGCATGTCTAGATCTATTGAGATCTAAATCCAAGAACACGACTACATCATCACAGATCGTGTATAAGGAATAACCCTCGTTTAATTTTCGAATTTAAAGAATGAATACTAACAAGTGTGTTATATTTAATCTTTATTTCGATTTAAATACACGAAATCAAATTAAACATCGAACCTACCCGAGATCCATTTTATGAATCTTGTCGACCAGTAACCATTCGTGTCTTGATCTTCGATAGAGGACATGATGTTCTTTTATTCATTGATTCTTATGCAGAGATGAATAATAAGAATCAAATGGTCTTTGTGTGCTTTAATTGCTTCTTTTGATTCTAGTTGAGAGAACAATATATGAAGACAAGGGTGCATGTGATAAATAGTTTTTTTGTTTGATTCTCATGCAGATAACAGATATGGAGTATTATGAAGTGAATGTTTGAAAAATGTTAGGGATGAGTTGCGATGGGAGCTTGAGATGATTTTTCGTTGACTGAGTGGAATATGATAGAGGCGGAGAGTTCAAGATAAAGGATGAGAGATTTTATATTTGGGGGCGGAGGTTACTAAGGGATGTGATTAGGGTTATAAGATTTGTAAAATATCAGGGTTAGTGGCGGACATATATATCCACTGAATATGGATTGGGTACTTCACATAATCCACACAAGTATATATCCAAATATCACATTGCATATTATATGTCACATTGGGTATTTGATTGAATTTGGACACGTACACATGTGTGATACAAATTGATTAAAAATGAAACATTCTTATCTGAAGATTATAAACCAAATGATGCTCGTGGGTTGTTCTTTATGGTCCAATAGCATGTCATCTTTATTGGACGTAGGTTTATAATAATTTTGGTATAATGATGGGCCAAAATGGTTACAAGGGGCGAGTGTTATTGCACTGGTCTAAATGTGATATGATTTGGTGTCGAGACAATGTGACTATTTTGACTAAACTTGATTAGTAATTTTACTATTCGTAATTTTACTAATTTTTCTAGTCACTATTAGACATCGGTCATATTGTCGGGATTTAAACGTGATAAAATGACGTGACAAGGTTACAAAAAGACGGGACAAAGTGACAAAATTTTATTTGAGACGAGACCAAGAAAATTTTGACATTTTTTTAGTGGCTACGGATTTGTTTGATCGGGTATTAATTATGTGAAGTTGAAGACGGATTTTTTCGAAGGCGTGTATTTATTTTATCTTTGAAAGATAACTTGCTCGGACTTAATCTTAGAATGAAGACTTGTTTATCTAGTCTCGGGGTTCGGGGTGGTTGGTTGATGACTCGGATAACTATCACTTAAAGGGGTTACATTGTTGTACTCAGTGTCACGCGCTTAGTCGACGTGGATAATTTCAAGAGGTGTTGTGCTTATAGACTTCTTCAGTGATGCATTGGGTACTTAGAGATTTCTCCACCGTTCCTCATTCAACAATTGTGCAAGCTTAAGTCACAAGATCGAGGGATTCTTATGTAGTTTCACGTTTGATGTATCTGTTTCATTCTATTAGTGGTCACTTCAAATTGCCTACAAGGGGGTTGGTAAAGATGTCCATGGAGAGTTTATGAGTAGAGAAAATCGATCAACAGCTGATTCTCACAAAATATATAATTCATCTTATTTATTATTCTCACGAGATTCCAGGTATATGTGCGTACGATTTATTGCTGGTTCCGAGTTTCAAAACCATCAAGGGGGAAGAAGAAGACACACTGAACGCACAACGAGTACACGTGATGAACTTCATACCTTTCTTTTGATTTGAAGACATTCCAGGAAGACATTTGTCATAACCGTAGAGAAAATCAGTGTTTTAACTCATGGCGTTATCAATCTCTAAACGGTACACTACTGATTCGATGTTTAATTGTTTGGTTGTTGCAATTATTCATCATCATTATCCTATATGGAGAGATATTCACTTCCGGGACTTAATTGATTCTGGTGTTACGATGTCAACTTCATGAATGGGATAAAGTGTCTACTTCAGTATTTGAGCTTCATACTTGGGATTGATTTATTTTCTTCAACTATGTGGGGGAAGAAATGTCTTGATTCTTTCTAGTATGCATAACTTGAACTCTCAGGGGGAAGAAAAATTCAAAAGAATTATTCAAGCGTGAGAAGAGAATTTGTTGATATACTTGGTGTGCCCCAAACTTTCAATCCCTCATAGCAACATTATCATGTTATATGATGGGGTTTGCTTTTTAAATTTCGTTGTGCGCTTAGTCATTCTAAGCTTTATTGAAAGCTTTGAAGTTGCTTACGAGGATTGTCGGTTTAGGGGGAAGCTATTTAAAAGCTTCTACATCAAGTTTATGTGGCATGAATTAGGGGGAAGTTAATTCGGAAGCTTCTCCTTAACCAGAAGTATATGGATTACTTAGCTCGTGGCATTACAGTATTTCTACTACAAGTTACTTTAAAGATGAGTCGTTTTGAAGTGAAGACTTGAAGTCAAAGGCCTCAGAAGACATCATCAGCATTGGACGCTTCATGAAAGCTTTTTTTCTTAATCATTATGTACTTGTTAGGAAAAATATTATAAGGAATTCTACACGTCGTCCCATGGGGGAAGATTGTTGGAAATTTACTTTATGTGACGACATTTAAGAATTCCCATTAGTTATCATAGTCACACACGCATAGACTAGACTAGGAAACACTGTATAGTTTAAGTGTTGTGTGTGACTATATATACCCCTCCACGGCTTCCAAGGAGGGGTGTTGATTGTTTTTCATTTGTATTTTCATTTTCATTTAATACATTTTGTTAACTTTCACACACAACCTCTCTTCTCTCTCTCAACAATGGCTACCACCATATTCCACCACCCACCTAGACCACCGGATTACTAAAAAGCAAATCCACAGAATCTCATAAGGGGTCATTCCTAGAAAAGGTCGAATAAGAATTCGGTTGAGAATATAAGTCGATGTGCCTACTGAATTGCACCAAAACTTTTAAGGCAAAGATTGCTCATTTAATATCGTCATATTCATCTCTTGTATAGTCCTTTTCTTCCTTTCAACTACCCCATTTGATTGTAGAGTGCGAGGAGCCGAGAAGTTATGGGTAATACCATGAGCTTCACAAAAGGCACCAAATCGTACTTCGTTATCAAATTCGTTACCATGATCCGTCCCAATAGAGACAATTAAACGTCCTAGTTGATTTTGGATCCTTCGAATAAAGGTTTTGAAATGATCGAAAGCTTCATTCTTAGAAGCCAAAAATCTAGTCCAAGTGAATCTAGAATAGTCATCAACTATAACTAGGGTATAAAGGTTACCTCCATAACTCCGTATGGCGGAAGGTCCAAAGAGATCCATATGTAGGAGCTCTAAGCATTGATAGGTCGATACCAAATTCTTGGCCTTGTGACTTGAGTGAACTTGCTTCCCAACTTTGCAAGCATCACAAAAGTGACTATCAAACTTAATCTTGGTGAGATGTCTTACTAACTCCTTAGAGACTAAAGATTGAATTAAACACATATTAGCGTGACCTAATCTCATATGCCAAAGAGTAGAACTATCATCTAAAGTCGCTAGACATAAGTTGTCCTTTGACTTCCTATTGACCTTCATGACATAAAGCCCATGCTTTCTAACACCTTTTCCAATGATCTTTCCATCTTTTATGATTTCACTATTATGTTTCGAAAAGATGACATTGCACTTATTGTCACAAATTTGACCTATACTTAGTAAATGAAACCCTAGGTTATCTACAGGTTCAGAATTTTTGATAGTCATGGAGTCAAGAGAAACCGTACCTTTGCCAATGATGTTACCACATAGCTTACTAGAGAAAGTAACGTTACCTCCATTATATGCTTTGTAAGTAGAGAAAAAACTTCGATTACCCGTCATGTGTTTAGAACAACCACTATCCTTAATCCACTCGTCGGGCTCCAAATCTATTCCCAAGCATATCTCTTTGGAAGAATGGGCCATGAGACACTTCTCGTCTTTAGCATTATCGTCACATTCTTCACCGCTATCGCTCCACGAACCACTAACGAAGGCCGTGTGATTCTTGTCGCGAGATGGCTTGGGATAATAACCGATGAAGTGGTTTGGGTCACCACATCTAAAGCATTTCCTATCACCATTCTCATTCTTGACAAATCCGTTTTTGAAGAATGTCTTCTTGTCGTTGCTTGGTTGTCTAACATGTTGACCTCGTCTTTTGAAGAACTTCTTGAAGTCTCTAACCGCCAAAGCATATTCCTCATCATCACTTTCCGAGGAAGAGCTATCATGGTCACTTTGTACCTTCTTGGCTTTGAGTGATAGAGACTTTCTTTCACTCTTGTTTTCACCATTTCCGTGTCCTTCAAAATTATCATTTCATGAACTTTTAAGTTGCCAATAAGTTCATCAAGTGATAATGTAGTAAGATCCTTTGATTCTTCAATTGCCGTGACTTTAGCTATCCACTTTGGATGCAACGCCCTAAGAAACTTCCTAACATTATTCTTGCTAGAAAAATCTTCATCAAAAGCTCTTAGACTAGTAATAATAGTATTAAACCTAGCAAATGCACTAATAGTTTCATCTTCTAAGATGAAAAATTGTTCATATTGTTGAACAAGAAGATCGATTTTACTTTCTTTGACTTGGCTATTACCTTGGTGGGTTACTAAAAGAGTATTCCAAATATCTTTAGCGGTTTTAAACATGAAAATCTTTTCATACTCTTTCTTAGGTAAAGCATTATAAATCACCATTTTAGCCTCTTTATTTTTAGCAAGTTTCTTCTTAGTGTCATCATTAGAATTTTCAAAAGTTACAAACTCTTTCTTTTTTGAAACTTCATTATATTGATAAGGCAAAAAGTCACCATTGGTAATAACATGCCAAAGATCTAAATATTTGGATTTCACATAAGTCTCAAATCTATTTTTCCAATAAATAAAACTATCGTTTTCAAAAGAGGTGGTCTTTACATAGATTGCCCTTCTAGGTACTTGTTGGAATCCATAGATCGATTCAAGTTTTCAAATATAATATATTTTAAAAACGCTTGATCAACCATGCTCTGATACCAATTGTAGAAACTATAAGGGGTTTAAATAGGTTCTAAAAATTTAATTGTTAAAAGTGGGTTTTCAAAAATCCTTTTAAAAAACATAGGCTTGAGCAAATATGTGAAATCTTCTTATACACAATATGGACAAGAGATAGTGCAACTAAACTAATAATCACAATTATGTGCAGGTAAAGAATAATGAATGTAAAGAGATAAAGAAAAGAAAGATCAAACCAAACACCAAGGATTTATAGTGGTTCGGAAACAAAGCTCACTCCTCGTCCCTACCCCACTCCTCGAGTACTCCTTACTCGAGAGTTCACTAATCAACAAACTCCTTAAGGTAGAGAAATCGTACACAACGTCGCTTAACCAATTTCTGACTCTAAGCTAAAAGTCGAGCCCTAATCTTAGCTAGGACCAATCTACAACAATATACTTTAAGGACTAAGTATTAACCTTACTACATACACAACTTCCAAATAGACACAACTATTTGAATCTTCACAACACAACTTCTAAATAACACAACTACTTGGAGCTTGACAACACAAATAAAATGAATGAATAAAACTTGATCTTCAATAGATCTTGAGGTAAACACAACACTTCAAGGATGAAAGTGTTCTTCTCTTTGCACTTGAAGAGGAAGAGATGGGAGGAGAAAGATTCACTTCTAAACAAGTAGTAATCAACCAAATAACCAAGGATTTGAATGATTTAAGAAGTATGATTGAATCTGGAAATTTATGTGCAAAAGGTGAAGAGAAAATCTGAGAATGGTCCACTATTTATAAGACAAAAGCCTAACGACTATTTCTGGGTGCGGTTCCTTATTGGTACCCGTTGTTCAATATCGATAAGGAACCGCATAGGCATTTAAGGAACCGTGTTCGTAGACTCCGCGCCCTTTTGTCTTTTAATGGGGTAGTCACATCTGGCGGAATAGTTATCCTTAAAGGATGTTCTTAAACTAAATGGAATATGCCATTTTCAAATTTTCAAATATCTATTTTAATAAAACATTTTCTTAAAAATAAAGTTTAATAAAAAACTTTGTCACATTTAATAAAAGGTGAGTTTTAAGAAAACTTAAATCCTTGATCACTTAATTAAGATGAAAACTTGTTTGTTCATATCTTAAGTGATAATAGTTGAAATGAAAAAATACTGGAACTCAAAAATTCGTTTTTCGTTGTTTTTGTAAATGCTTGTTTTTATATATTGTCGTAATCAAAATAAAGCGAAACCAAAAAATAGAAGTAACGTTATTAGGCATCATTGCATTAACCATACTTTTACAATAATCCATATTTAATAATACGTTAAATATGTGAGTATGGATTACGTGTTTGGAGAGCTCGATAATAGCATCTACCTATACTAATAATCTAGTATGACTAACTAAGACATCTAACGAATGTAGATAACATTTATTAAAAGTATGATTGGACGTGCGGAGGAATCGGTTGAATAACAAAAATATAGTATAATGTACTATAATTAGTTTTTGCTTTCTTGATTTTGAGTGTCTTGTGAAAAACAAAAATAGGCCCTCAAACATGTCTTATAAATTACTCGATACTAAAAAACTTGTGTATAATCAAAAACGTTGAAACATCCAAATGAGACTAGATTAGTTGTTGATACAAAGGTGACTTTAATTTTTGAAAATTAAAATTAGCGATACTTGAAATCTTGACAAAAACACATTCTTTTTTAATTCATGTTACACCGTTGCATCATAAAAGCAAAGAAATTAGGCTTTAGAACTGGGCCAAGTACTATACATACATATAACTTGGATTGAAAATATTCTTTGAAGGCCCTTTATGGATTTTGGGCCATGTGCAGCTGCGCAGCCGCATAGACCCAAATCCGGCCCTGAAATTATATTGAAAAACATATGAATGGAGTTTTTAACCAACTTGTCGTCTTTAAGAAATTTATTAACCGATGTATGAATGGAGATTTGAACCAATTTGTTTTTTATGCTCCTTTCTTATGCATATTTGATCTCACTACTAAAAATGGAAACTTTCAAAATTAGTAGTCGTGCCTCCGTTTTCCCTGCCAGTGAGAATGACTTGGAAAATACATTAGTAAGTTGTTTGTCTCAAACCCTATATTATCTATAGCTGAGCTTCTAAATTTTTACACATTACTAAACTTATAGTCTTTTTTCATTTTTTTGTCTTTACACAGGCAGCCGAAGATATGCCCAGAACGTATAACTGGCTAGGGAGGCTCAGAAACATGGCGTGCAGAATAGTTACAAGCATAATTTGTGCCGTCATATTATTTCTTGGGGGATACTCTATATGTGCAAACAGGGGCGGACCGATAACACTAAGTCATTTTTTGGGTAATGGGAGTTACCCCGGTAAAATATATTAACCAAAAAATAAAGTTAAGTACATATAGAATGCGGCTGAAATACCGCATTAACCTCAAGCCAAGAGCTTAATCAACTAGTGTTTATGGCAGACCATAAACACATCAACATAAATGTTTTTACAAGTATAAAGGGTTTTGAATATCAGTGAACATGAGGCGGTCTCAGTCACTTTTTGTATAGAACCAAATGTTCGGCTATAAGTTTTTTAAAACCAACCCTCGAACCAAAAGTTTTGCTTGGTTTTTTGGTTCTTGATTTTTTGTTGCTATGTTTCTATTTTTCCACTAAATGTCATATTTTCTACAAGTTTGATATCTCTTTCACAGACAATTATCGCATGAATTTAGACATTTAATATAAGAGTCGTCTCAGAAATTTTTGTGGGCTAATTGTAAATATGAAATGGGAAATTTTCGACGATAATTTTTTGTTGTTTATTTAAATAATTTAAAGGACTTGTCAATAACAAGATATATCATGAAGTTTAATATCCGAAATTTGCGATGAGACTTATATGTTATACCCACTATTTTAGCTAAGTTTTTACATGTCAGATATCCGAAATTTCGAATAGAATTTTTGTGTATACGGGTATTCAAAATTTCGGATTAAGAAGTATATATGTAATACAAAATTTGAGACCAGGTTTATTTGGAAAAATCATAAATTTTTACAAAAACGTATATTACGAGACAATCATCATCGGGTTCCTATGAACCCCCGGAACCCCCTTAGGTCCACCCCTGTGCGCAAACTTTGTATGGGATATGGGGGGTTACACATAAGAGATGTCAGCATTCAGGCCTTGCATGCCGACCTTAATATAGATTCCCAAAGTTGCGCAAAGCTCAGGGGCAACACCACCCTGCTCACGAGTTTTAGATTGTCCGAGGGTGTAAAAATGCCACAACCAGGACACTTTACCTTGGCTGCCACGATTTTTGAGAATCAGTTGATTGAAGCCTCAACGAAGCACATTCTTGAGATATCTGAGAACGAGCCACAACTAGTTGCGGTAACATTTGGGCCATTTCAAACCTAACTATTCGAAGAAGAATTACCGGTCTTTTTGAAGAGGCTAAACGAATAAAGATTTTGGATACGAGTCACGGGTGATTTCCCTTGGGGAACTCGAACGTCAATTTCTCATATTTAGAAATACACGAGGTATCTCACATTTAAAATGTGAAATTAGTTGTACCGATATGCTCCATGGTAAAATAAAAGTTGGGTTATGTGTTGTTTCTTGAATACCCTTTGGTCAACTAATCATCAAAACTTGTAATAAGTTATACTTGTCCAAACGCCGTGTTAGCCTCGCTGAGATGGTTCTTAGACTTGTTGTTTGGTTTGGTCAACTTATCATCAAAATGATTATGATGTATGGACACAATAATATAGACATCATGTCCCACATTTACAATTGCATTTGCTTAGTTGAATAACTGATCCTATAATTCTTTTTGTGAATCGTGTAAACCTTTTCATATTTGCATACTTCCTTTTTGTATTTCGATACTTCCTTTTTGTATGATGATTGAAAACTAAATGCAAACTATCATTTAAAAGCCACAGACGGAACAAGTCTACAGGTCATAATTCCTCTCCATCCCTCAAACAAATAAATGGCGCTTTCACACTTATTTGCGAGTGGACTGATTTTGGTTATAATTTCTAATGGGTTCATAAAATACTTGTGGGAATAAAAAATTTCTAAATGTTTACAACTTATAAAATTATCTTTATTAAAAACACATTCGTGTAAAATCATAGTTGGTGTCCTTGTATTCAGGTTCATTCCTTGCTTATTTAAATTACTCCTTCAAGCATTCAATTTCAAAGGCCTGTCTTCGTAAGAGAGAGTGCATTTTTTTAATCCAGTATGGTAACCTCATCCAACAATTTATATGCGTTTTCATCTATTTAAAAAGAGGTTGTGTGAAGGGTGTGAATCACGAACATCCTTTTTCAATTTGATTATATCATGTTCACGCATTTCCACTCGCTTGAGGGGATGTTTCGTAATGCCTGAAGTTAAATCAACTCAATAATTTAGCAACACAACTAAAGTTCGCCAGATTCACACTAAACTCAACATAATAAGTAACACTACATAGAGCTAGATCCGGTCATCATCTCGAGGTTATCTCTATAATGAACTTCTCCAATGCAGACATAATGTATTAATAACATTCTAGTTTAGTTATTGGAATTTCAAAGCAGATTATGTGCTTTTCTAAGAGCATCTATTATTCATACTTTTTTATTATAACTTTTGGGGTAAATAATAAGGCAGATTTCAAACGTCCTACTATATTATATAAAAAAATTGTTATGTTTATGTTCTTGAAACGCACATTAATTTTCAAATTTAGCCAAGGTTCTCCAAGCGTTACACTTATAGGTCAACTTTGTTCTTATATCAGATTTCTTTGCAAGCAACTTGTCTTTGGATGAGTCAGTTTTTAACATACTTTCACTTCTAGTTGTTGCATAGTTTAATTTTATTAGAGCATTCACATTGGGTATGAATTTTTTTACTATTATAAACTACTGTTTTTAAAACTTTTTAACTATTATAGTAAAAGCTTTTTGTAAAGCTTTATACAAAGATTTAGTAAAGTCCAAAAACTTGTATATTTTGTGTTTAAAATTAACAAATTACCTTTTATAAAAAGCAAGGAGGAAGAGGGCTTCTATATTAAGGGTATGTTTGGCATTCTTAGGAGTTAGAGCGGATTACTAGAGCGGGCTGCTGGAGTTGGATGCTGAAGCATGTAGCTTGAGATTATTTTTACATGCTACTTTAACTAGCATGTCATTTAGAAGCTTATTTTTTAACAAGCTCCTCAAGCTATGTCAGCAAAACGAGACTTATTTTTAATAATAGCTTATCTTTTTAATACAATAATCTTATGCTACGATAAGCTCTAATAAGCTCACACGCGAAACATAATCATAAATTATTATTATTATGTTACATATTTACCTTTAACTTTTTCATATATTTAATTTAAAAGGCCATAATAGTAATTTTCTTTAACTCAAATAACTTTATTCAGCACACAAAACAAACAGTTATATACTCGTCTACAAACTGACATGTATTTTAATAAATACTTTATGTTAATAGAACTTAATAAAAAAAAACTAAATAAACGTACCCTAAATCTTTTGCAAAAGCTTTGATAATTAAATATGCATTTATATTAAATGCCTTAAATACATCCGACTGCAGATCAAAATTATTTTTGTTAGCGAAAGTTTATCACTCCTTTTCTTACCTATGTTAGATCCCGTGTCACACTGTCACCGTGTTAAAAGTATACAGAAAGAAGTCATTTTGGTAAACTTTTTCTAAGTCAAGGGTCCTCCTAGCGTTGCTTTTATTATAGTGCTTGGTGTTCGGGTTTTTTTTTGTTGCATTTTTTTTCCTTGCACATTTATAAGGAAAATAGCACCTGGCTTGCATTTCGAAGTTTATTTGATTAAACTCATAACTGTACAAATATGTTACCTAATTAGCTACAACTTTGAACTTCAATATATAGTTTTCTTTTATGTGATTTGCTAACAACCACCCATAGAGTGTTGCATAAGTATTTCATATTTACATAATTACCATTTAACGATGTCCAAACATTTCATATTTAACATCAAACATCATGTAAAAAATAGTTTCAAGTGTATAATTATAGAAACTAAGAGTTTATTAAATGTGGTTTTTTTATATATGAATGCTTATGCAACACCTGGGTGAAGTTAGCAAATCTTAAAATTAATCAAAAGTAAACAAAATAGATAAAAGATAAATAAGAGGGTTTAGATATCACCAAAGTTAAGGCTAATGACAGATGTGTTTTAGCCTTTCTAAGTCAACAACATACCAATATTGAGATAAAAACATAAGCAACACATATACTAGGTACTTTAGAGATGGTGCCAGATGACATCACTAGAGGCTGCATGGTGCATGATGGTGGTGGAGCAACGCCGATGGTCATAAAAAAGAGCTGAAGTTATGCGGTATACACTGAATGAATTGAAGATATTAAATAGGACAATGTTATAGATGAGAAGTTCTTAAATGCAAATGTGTATGTCAATGGTGTCATATGTGTTTCAAGATCTACTTTTGCATGTTTGCGCAATATCACAAACTTTGAATGATATTTACATGTGTTTGGCAATATACTTTATCTGCATGAAATCTCTGAAGCTTTTAAAGCTATCACAATTGTGTATCAACTTTTTTGCATTAATGATATTTTACTAATTCCATAGCTCCTTCACTTATCCTCAAAATAGTTTGTCTCTTTTTTGTATAGGAGTCGACATTAATTTATAGTTTTTGAGTTGTCGATTCTTTCTAAAATATATAAATTAATAAAGAACTGAATAGCTAGGAGATAGAATTAAACCTAGCAAATGCACTATCAATAGTTTCATCTTCTAAGATTACAAATTGTTCATATTGTTGAAAAAGAAGATCGATTTTACTTTTTTTGACTTGGCTATTTTCTTGGTGGGTTACTAAAAGAGTATTCCAAATATCTTTAGCGGTTTTAAACATAAAAATCTTTTCATACTCTTTCTTAGGTAAAGCATTATAAATCACTATTTTAGACTCATTATTTTTAGCAAGTTTCTTCTTAGTGTCATCGTTAGAATTTTCAAAAGTTACAAACTCTTTCTTTTTTGAAACTTCATTATATTGATAAGGCAAAAAGTCACCATTGGTAATAACATGCCAAAGATCTAAATCTGTTGATTTCACATAAGTCTCAAATCTATTTTTCCAATAAATAAAACTATCGTTTTCAAAAAGAGGTGGTCTTTACATAGATTGCCCTTCTAGGTACTTGTTGGAATCCATAGATCGATTCAAGTTTTCAAATACAGTATATTTTAAAAACGCTTGAGCAACCATGCTCTAATACCAGTTGTAGAAACTAGAAGGGGGGTTGAATAGTTTCTTAAAATTTACTTGTTAAAAGTGGGTTTTCAAAAATCCTTTTAAAAAACTTATGCTTGAGCAAATATGTGAAATCTTCTTATACACAATATGGACAAGGGATATTGCAACTAAACTAATAATCACAAGTATGTGCAAGTAAAGAATAATAAATGTAAAGAGATAAAGAAAAAAAAAATCAAACCAAACACCAAGGATTTATAGTGGTTCGGAAACGAAGCTCACTCCTCGTCCCTACTCCACTCCTCGAGTACTCCTTACTCGAAAGTTCTCTAATCAACAAACTCCTTAAGGTAGAGAAATCGTACACAACGTCGCATAACCAATTTCTGACTCTAAGCTAAAAGTCGAGCCCTAATCTTAGCTAGGACCAATCTACACCAATATACTTTGAGGACTAAGTATTAACCTTACTACATACACAACTTCCAAATAGACACAACTATTTGAATCTTCACAACACAACTTCCAAATAACACAACTACTTGGAGCTTGACAACACAAATAAAATGAATGAATAAAACTTGATCTTTAATAGATCTTGAGGTAAACACAACACTTCAAGGATGAAAGTGTTCTTCTCTTTGTACTTGAAGAGGAAGAGATGGGAGGAGAAAGATTCAATTCAAAACAAGTAGTAATCAACCAAATAACCAAGGATTTCAATGGTTTAAGGAGTATGATTGAATCTGGAAATTTATGTGCAAAAGGTGAAGAGAAAATCTGAGAATGATCCACTATTTAAAAGACAAAAGCCCAACGACTATTTCTGGGTGCGTTTCCTTATTGGTGCCCGTGGTTCTATATCGATAAGGAACCGTATAGGCATTTAAGGAATCGCGTTCGTAGACTCCGTGCCCTTTTGTCTTTTAGTGGGGTAGTCACATCTGGCGGAATAGTTATCCTAAAAGGATGTTCTTAAACTAAATGGAATATGCCATTTTCAAATTTTCAAATATCTAATTTAATAAAACATTTTCTTAGAAATAAAGTTTAATAAAAAAACTTTGTCACATTTAATAAAATGTGAGTTTTAAGAAAACTTAAATCCTTGATCACTTAATTAAGATGAAAACTTATTTGTTCATATCTTAAGTGATAATGGTTGAAATGAAAAATACTTTAACTCAAGAATTCATTTTTCGTTGTTTTTGTAAATGCTTGTTTTTTATATATTGTCGTAATCAAAACAAAGCGAAACCGAAAAATGGAAGTAACGTTTTTAGACATCATTGCATTAACCATACTTTTACAATAATCCATATTTAATGATACGTTAAATATGTGGGTATGGATTACGTGTATGGAGAGCTCGATATAAGCATCTACCTATACTAATAATCTAGTATGACTAACTAAGACACCTAACGAATGTAGATAACATTTATTAAAGGTATGATTGGACGTGCGGAGGAATCGGTTGAATATATTTTGGATGGTGATTCTCTTATTAGAAACTCATATTATTTGTATGATTTTACGCCACATATCGAGTCGAAGCTGAAGTTTTAATAATAGGGAAAATAATTGAAAAAGAAATAGTAATCCTCGAAAACGACGCCGGTGTTTGTCATTTTACGGCACCAAGATAATTTATAAAATTGGATAGATTATACAAACATACATACAAAAGTATATTGGCTACTATTGATCCTCGAGTTATCGTTCTAAAGGAGTGGTGAATTTGAGATTCATTTGACCAGTATAATTTGATGCTTACTTGCTTAGAGATCGTAAATGTTTTTTTGTTTTTAAATTTTCAAAAAAGCTTGATAATAAATGAAAAAGACACATAATAATAAAGAAAATATTTCTTAGACATGGTAGCTTTTAATGTTGTGAATTTAGTCGATATCTAAATTTAGTAGTTTGACTTGTGTATAATCTTGAATTTTAAACCAAAACGAACCGGTATACACTTGTGTAACTCAAACTCGTCTAACGAAAAAACAAAATAATCAAAACAAATGCTATAAAACGAATGTCCTCTTTTTATATTATTATAATCTAACTCAAACGACTAAAGAGCTTTAGCTTAGTTGGTACCTACTTAGGAAAAATCCATGGGCTCTCACTAGGGAGATTTTTTGGATAGAAGGTCAATGGTTCGAGTCTCGGCTCCCGCTTATTACAATTGGTGTGTCACACTGAGCCAAAAGTGTTTTCGAAACTAATGGTTAGTGCTAAAAGGCACCCGAGTTCACGTTGTTCACGACAATTCACACTTTTTGATGGAATATTTTTAAAACACACATTTTTAAATTCTGAAAATTGAATGAGTGTCTTCTTTTTGGATTGAATTAATACGTATTTTTGTTTAGAAAATATTTGACAACTAATTTCGAACGAAAAAAAACCTAAGTCAAAATTACTATCTAAAAATAACAACTAATTACCAACCCGATTTCTATATATTTCAAGACATTAAAGACTACCAAATCGAACGAAATATGTAAAACTATGTACAACTACTCTAATTAACATGATAACAAATACTCTAATATTAAGGGATTTGCTAACAACCACTCATAGGGTGTTGCATAAGCATTTTATATTTACATAATTACCATTTAATGATGTCCAAACATTCCATAGTTAACATCAAACATCATGTAAAAAATGGTTTCAAATGTATAAAATATGGAAAATAAGAGTTCATTAAATGTGATTTTTTATATATGGAATGCTTATGCAACAGCCTATGGGTTGTTGTTAGCAAATCCATATATAAATTTAGCATGAATACGTAGGCTAACTTGATGTACTATGGAGTTGCACATAGACGATGAGTATGAATTCATATGCATGCATGCTTTTATCAAACTATTATGTTTCAATATAATATAGTATAATGTAATAAGTATAATATAGTATAATGTACTATAATTAGTTTTTGCTTTCTTGATTTTGAGTGTCTTGTGAAAAACAAAAATAGGCCCTCAAAGATGTCGTATAATTTATTCGATACTAAAAAACTTGTGTATAATCAAAAACGTTGAAACACCCAAATGAGAATAGATTAGTTGTTGATACAAAGGTGACTTTAATTTTTGAAAATTAAAATTAGCGATACTTGAAATCTTGACAAAAACACATTCTTTTTTAATTCATGCTACACCGTTGCATCATAAAAGCAAAGAAATTAGGCTTTAAAACTAGACCAGATACTATACATACATAAAACTTAGATTGAAAATATTTTTTGAAGGCCCTTTATGGATTTTGGGCCATGTGCAGCTACGCAGCCTGCATAGACTCAAATCCGGCCTAGAGATTATATCGAAAACTTATGAATGGAGTTTTTAACCAACTTGTCATCTTTAAGAAATTTATTAACCGATGTATGAATGGAGATTTTAACCAATTTTTTTTTATGCTCCTTTCTTTTGCAGATTTGATCTCACTACTAAAAATGGCAACTTTCAAAATTAGCGGTCGTACCTCCGTTTTCCCTGCCAGTGAGAATGACTTGGAAAATACCTTAGTAAGTTGTCTGTCTCAAACCCTACATTATCTATAGCCGAGCTTCTAAATTTTACACATTACTAAACTTATAGTCTTTTTTTCATTTTTTTTGTCTTTACACAGGCAGCCGAAGATATGCCCAGAACGTATAATTGGCTAGGGAGGCTCAGAAACATGGCGTGCAGAAAAGTTACAAGCATAATTTGTGCCATCATATTATTTCTTGGAGGATACTCTATATGTGTAAACAGGGGCGGACCCATAACACTAAGTCATTTTTTTGGTAATGGGAGTTACCCCGGTAAAATATATTAACCAAAAAATAAAGTTAAGTACATATGGAATGCGACTGAAATACCGCATTAACCTCAAGCCAAGAGCTTGATCAACTAGTGTTTATGACAGACCATAAAAACATCAACATAAATGTTTTTACAAGTATAAAGGGTTTTAAATATGAGTGAACATGAGGTGGTCTCAGTCACATTTTGTATAGAACCAAATGTTCGGCTATAAGTTTTTTAAAACCAACCCTCGAACCAAAAGTTTTGCTTGATTTTTTTGGTTCTTGATTTTTTGCTGCTATGCTTCTATTTTTCCACTGAATGTCATATTTTCTACAAGTTTGATATCTCTTTCACAAACAATTATCGCATGAATTTAGACATTTAATATAAGAGTCATCTCAGAAATTTTTGTGGGCTAATTGTAAATATGAATTGGGAAATTTTTGACGATAATTTTTTGTTGTTTATTTAAAACATTTAAGGGACTTGTCAATAACAAGATATATCATGAATTTTAATATCCAAAATTTGCGATGAGAATTATATGTTATACCTACAATTTTAGCTAAGTTTTTACATGTCAGATATCCGAAATTTCGAATAGAAGTTTTGTGTATACGAGTATTCAAAATTTCGGATTAGGAAGTATATATGTAATACAAAATTTGAGACCAGGTTTATTTGGAAAAATCATAAATTTTTACAAAAACATATATTACGAGACAAACATTCATCGGGTTCCTATGAACCCCCGGGAACCCCCTTAGCTCCACCCCTGTGCGCAAACTTTGTATGGGATATGGGGGTTACACGTAAGAGATGTCAGCATGCAGGCCTTGCATGCCGACCTTAATATAGATTCCCAAAGTTGCGCAAAGCTCGGGGGAAACACCACCCTGATCACGAGTTTTAGATTGTCCGAGGGCATAAAAATGCCACAACCGGGACACTTTACCTTGGCTGCCATGATTTTTGAGAATCAGCTTATTGAAGCCTCGACGAAGCGCATGCTTGAGATATCTGGGAACGAGCCACAACTAGTTGCGATAACATTTGGGCCATTTCAAACCCAACTATTCGAAGAAGAATTACCGGTCTTTTTGAAGAGTCTAAATGAATAAAGATTTTGGATACAAATCACGGGTGATTTCCCTTGGAGAACTCGAGAGTCAATTTCTCGTATTTAGAAATACACGAGGTATCTCACATTTAAAATGTGATATTAGTTATACCGATATGCTCCATGGTAAAATAAAAGTTGGGTTATGTGTTGTTTCTTGAATACCCTTGAGTCAACTAATCATCAAAACTTGTAATAAGTTATACTTGTCCAAACGCCGTGTTAGCCTCGCTGAGATGGTTCTTGGACTTGTTGTTTGGTTTGGTCAACTTATCATCAAAATGATTATGATGTACGGACACAATAATATAGACATCATGTCTCACATTTACATTTGCATTTGCTTAGTTGAATAACTGATCCTATAATTCTTTTTGCGTATCGTGTAAACCTTTTCGTATTTGCATACTTCCTTTATGTATTTCGATACTTCCTTTTTGTATGATGATTGAAAACTAAATGCAAAGTATCATTTAATAGCCACAGACGGAGCAAGTCTACATGTCATAATGCCTCTCCATCCCTCAAACAAATAAATGGTGCTTTCACTCTTATTTACGAGTGGGCTGATTTTGATTATAATTTCTAATGGGTTCATAAAATAGTTGTGGGAATAAAAAGTTTTCTAAATGTTTATGACTTATAAAATTATCTTTATTAAAAACACATTCTTGTAAAATCATAGTTGGTATCCTTGTATTCAGGTTCATTCCTTGCTTATTTAAATTACTCCTTCAAGCATTCAATTTCAAAGGCCTGCCTTCATAAGAGAGAGTGCATTTTCTTAATCAAGTATGGTAACCTCATCCAACAATTTATATGAGTTTTCATCTATTTAAAAAGAGGTTGTGTGAAGGGTGTGAATCATGAACATCCTTTTTCAATTTGATTATATCATGTTCATGCATTTCTACTCGCTTGAGGGGATGTTTCGTAATGCCTGAAGTCAAATCAACTCAATCAATTAGCAACACAACTAAAGTTCGCCAGATTCACATTGAACTCAACACAATAAGTAACACTACATAGAGCTAGATCCGGTCATCATCTCGAGGTTATCTCTATAATGAACTTCTTTAAAGTAGACATAAAGTACTAATAACATTCTAATTTAGTTATTGGAATTTTGTTGGGACATACAGATTTGATGATTACAAAACCTATAGGCAGATATGAAGACAGAAGAAACGATAAGGACCTAATATGTAATATTAGGTTAGATTAGTTAGTAAGCTAGGGTTTGGTTGTAAACCCTAGTCCCTCTATTATATAAAGAGGGTTAGACACACATGTTGAGCATCTATTCTTATACAATGTAAACTAAAGGTGTGTGTGTGTTCCTCCTGGTGTCGAGCCTATAAGGCACCAAGAGCAGTTAGTAGCTTATTAGTAAGCAATTTATGAATAAGAAAGCCTTGTTCATAACTTTGATTGTGTTTGTTATTATGTTCCGTTGTGCATTACAATCGTTGTTATTATATCCCAGATGAGTCTAGATCCTAAGACTCAACAAGTGGTATCAGAGCTTGTTGGCTCTCGATCTGGTTGATCTACAAGGTTTTCAGTTAATGTTATTTTTTGTTTTTAATAATAAAGATGTTCTTTCTGATCTAGGGTTTTTTCTAACAAACCCTAGATGATTCGGTGCTACTGCTGTCATTGGTTGCTCTTGTTGTTTGGTGTTGCCGAAGGAGGCAGAAGGTTCTTGATGATGTCTCTACTAGCTTTGGTGATTTGATCTTCGGATCAATGATGAACCCTAGTAAGACATAAAACATGGCTGCTGTGATTCTCATTTTTAGGGTTTCGTGTGCTTGAAACCCTAAATCAATGTTACGGGGGAGAAATGTTGCTTGTGATGTTTCTGTTTGGTGATTGGAGAAAAACTAAAACAGAAGTAGAAGGATTCACGTGTGTATTCAAAAATGTAGACCGTGCATCAAGTTAAAGAAAACGTGTGACAAGGACATGATGATGGATGCAAAAAGGAATAGTACACAGGTTGGTAGTATTATTCACGTGTTGCATCTAGCTTGTAGTTCATGCTACATGTGCAGTTTATCCAAGGATACGGATACTACTGATCGTAAACATGTGAGCAGACGTGGGTTTACTTTATATAATATTTGATGATTAATGTTGATTGATAAAGTCAACAAAGTGATACTCGGTATATACTTTTCCAAAGTGATATGAAGAAGTCAACAAAGTGATTTTCAAATCTGTTGAACATGGGGCGTATATTTGGAATGTGGTATATACTTTTCTCTTATATAAGATATACAATATATTTGGACGCGATATTTGATTGATGGAGGCGTGTGGGGGTAGTTATGACTGATCCTATTTTATCTCCTATATTTGGACGTGATATGAGAGTTTGAGAAAGTCCAAAACGTGTTATGAGGTTGAATGCATATCTCCTGCGTGATTTTTGGACACAAATATGATTTATTGCTTGCTTGATTTGAGGAGGATCTTCATATTATTTCGGCCAAATATTCCTATTTTATAGGAATTAAATTGTCGGATGAGATGGAAAAATTCAAATATTCACGTAATACTTGGGTCCAAATATGGTATGTTATTTATTCACTTTTCTTTGTCAAATGCATTGAAATATAGATGCGTAATTTCGAGAATTATACGCTATGATAATGGATAGGATTTCGTAAAGATGAAAAAATATTTGTGATATTCTGTCAATATGGGGTCCGGATATTGGGGAAATCATAGTGTGATATATATGTGCTGATTTTGTGGGATTATACTTGTTTCTCTCTTTGGTCAAAATAGATGTTTGAAGAACTCGTGTATGTTGCATGGAGTTTGGCTGAATTGTAGGAATTGTGGTTTATCTCCACAATCACTTCCATGTATATTTGGATGGGATATGATTTGTTTGTCAACGTGATATTATGGGAACAGTATTTGATTGACATGGTCTAAGTGATAAATGTATATCCTAATAATCAGGATGTCAAAGACGTGTGCTACTTGGCTGATTTGTAGGGATTCTAATTTATTCCTTAGGTAACTTTCTTTATTATTTGGGAAGTTATGTATGTTGGGTAAAAGAGTAAACATGGAATGTACAATTCATGCCTGGACAGTGACACATCAGCAACGACATTCATGATAGCAGTATGTCATGTTGGTTTATGTGTTTGATATTAGCAACAGCTTTCACGACAGTGTGGTGACAGATTGAAAAAAAACAAAAAAAAAGAAAAAAAGAACGGGGTTCGAGATGCTACTGGTAGGTTTTCGTTACTGCTGGTCATTCCTACTGGTGAGCTATGGTTTCTACTGGTCATTGAAGTTGATGCTTGATTATTTATTTGATGTTGTAGTTGAGTTTCACAAATTTGTTTCTTATTATATCAGCATTTGGGTGAGCAATACACCTTGTCTTTTGACTAAATATATTGTTATAGCTAACAACTGGCTCATAGTTGTGAAGGTTAGCAGTTCCCATGTACCAAAAACTGTTGCTGAGCAATACACCTTGTCATTTTGATCAAAAATATATCATTTTGACTAAATATATTGTCATAGCTAACAGCTGGCTCATAGTTGTGAAGGTTACCAGTTCCCGTGTACCACAAACTGGGTAAAATGCATGATATAAGACACAAGTTTGGGAGGTTCCACTTCTTCATCAAATTCGTTATACTTGATTTTCTTCATCAGTGATCACTCCAAGGAACCTATTGAATTGGACATGCACTTCTTCAGGGGAAGCATACATGGATCAAGGGGAAGCTTAGTCTTCCTGGTGTATTCCTACTAGTCGGTTCCTACTGGTCGTTCCTACTGGTACGTTATGGTTTCTTCTGGTGGTTTTTGCTGGTTCCTGCTGTTCGTTTAAAAAAAAGTGTTGAGTTCATCTTGACGGGGGTATAGATCGTTTCGGAGATTCAGTTTATGCTATAATTCTTAACTGGAACAGTTACACGCTCTTTTACAAATATTTGGGGGGCATATGATACCATACAGTTCATGATATGATCATCACAAAGTTAGCAGCATGATCATAAGCATTGAGTGGTTTCTGGTTGATCCGTCAGAGCTTACTAAGACTATCGGCCGTTGCATGTGATCGCCATGCATATATTGACTACAAGAATTATTCAAAGACATTTTATTACATGATATTGTAATAAGCATGTCTTTTTCATACTGAAGGAAGAAATGATCTATGCCACTGAGTTCAAGATTCAAGAGATGGTTAGTATGATTGTTTATATACTTAACCATCTACATGCATCACTTAAGGGGAAGCGTCTACGAATTGCACAAGACCCTATTTGCTGATTACAAAAAGGGGAAGAATAGTTAGATGTGTAGCTTATTACCGTGATGACATGTTCGAGCATTGTTTCTTCATGCACATTGTTTTGTAATATCAAATAGGGGAAGATTGTTGGGACATACAGATTTGATGATTACAAAACCTATAGGCAGAGATGAAGACAGAAGAAACAATAAGGACCTAATATGTAATATTAGGTTAGCTTAGTTAGTAAGCTAGGATTTTTCTTGTAAACCCTAGTCCCTCTATTATATAAAGAGGGTTAGACACACATGTTGAGCATCTATTCTTATACAATGTAAACTAAATGTGTGTGTGTGTGTTCCTCCTGGTGTCGAGCCTATAAGGCACCAGGAGCAGTTAGTAGCTTATTAGTAAGCAGTTTATGAATAAGAAAGCCTTGTTCATAACTTTGATTGTGTTTGTTATTATGTTCCGATGTGCATTACAATCATTGTTATTATATCCCAGATGAGTCTAGATCCTAAGACTCAACAAATTTCAAAGCAGATTATGTGCTTTTCTAAGAGCATCTATTATTCATACTTTTTTATTATAACTTTTGTGGTAAATAATAAGGCATATTCAAACGTCCTACTGTATTATATAAAAAATATTGTTATGTTTATGTTCTTGAAACGCACATTAGTTTTTAAATTTAGACAAGGTTCTCTAAGCGTTACTCTTATGGGTCAACTTTGTTCTTATATCGAATTTATTTGCAAGCAACTTGTCTTTGGATGAGTCAGTTTTTAACATACTTTCACTTCTAGTTGTTGCATAGTTTAATTTTATTAGAGCATTCACAGTGGGTATGAATTTTTTTACTATTATAAACTACTGTTTTTAAAAATTTTCAACTATTGTAGTAAAAGCGTTTTGTAAAGCTTTATACAAAGATTTAGTAAAGTCTAAAGACTTGTATATTTTGTGTTTAAAATTAACAAATTACCTTTTATAAAAAGCAAGGAGGAAGAGGGCTTCTATATTAAGGGTATATTTGGCATTCTTAGGAGCTAGAGCGGATTACTAGAGCGGGATGCTAGAGTCGGATGCTGAAGCATGTAGCTTGAGATTATTTTTACATGCTACTTTAACTAGCATGTCATTTAGAAGCTTATTTTTCTACAAGCAACTCAAGCTATGTCAGCAAAACGGGACTTATTTTTAATAATAGCTTATCTTTTTAAAACAATAACCTAAAGCTACGATAAGCTCTAATAAGCTCACACGCAAAACATAATCATAAATTACTATTATTATGTTACATATTTACCTCTAACTTTTTCATATATTTAATTTAAAAGGCCATAACAATAATTTTCTTTAACTCAAATTTGCACACAAAACAAACAGTTATATACTCGTCTACAAACAAACATGTATTTTAATAAATACTTTAATTTAATAAAACTTAATAAAAAAACTAAACAAACGTACCCTAAATCTTTTGCAAAAGATTTGATAATTAAATATGCATTTATATTAAACGCCTTAAATACATCCGACTGCAGATCAAGGTTATTTTTGTTAGCGAAAGTTTATCACTCCTTTTCTTACCTATGTTAGATCCCGTGTCACACTATCACCGTGTTAAAAGTATGCAGAAAGAAGTCTTTTTGGTCAACTTTTTCTAAGTCAAGGGTCCTCCTAGCGTTGCTTTTATTATAGTGCTTGGTGTTCGGGTTTTTTTTTGTGCATTTTTTTCCTTGCATATTTATAAGGCAAATAGCACCTGGCTTGCATTTCGAGTTTATTTGATTAAACTCATAACTATACAAATATGTTACCTAATTAGCTACAACTTTGAACTTCAATATATAGTTTTCTTTTATGTGATTTGCTAACAACCACCCATAGAGTGTTGCAGAAGTATTCCATATTTACATAATTACCATTTAATGATGTCCAAACATTCCATATTTAACATCAAACATCATGTAAAAATAGTTTCAAGTGTATAATTATAAAAAATAAGAGTTTATTAAATGTGGTTTTTTATATATGAATGCTTATGCAACACCTGGGTTGTTGTTAGCAAATCTTAATATTAATCAAAAGTAAACAAAATAGATAAAAGATAAATAAAGAGGGTTTAGATATCACCAAAGTTAAGGCTAATGATAGATGTGTTTTAGCCTTTTAAGTCAACAACATATCAATATTGAGATAAAAACATAAGCAACACATATACCAGGTACTTTAGAGATGGTGTCAGATGACATCACTAGAGGCTGCATGGTGCATGATGGTGGTGGAGCAACGCCGATGGTCATAGAAAAGAGCTGAAGTTGTGCGGTATACACTGAATGAATTGAAGATATTAAATAGGACAGTGTTGTAGATGAGAAGTTCTTAAATGCAATTGTGTATGTCAATGGTGTCATAAGTGTTTCAAGATCTACTTTTGCATGTTTACGCAATATCACAAACTTTGAATGATATTTACATGTGTTTGGCAATATACTTTATCTGCATGAAATCTCTGAAGCTTTTAGAGCTATCACAATTGTGTATCAACTTGTTTGCATTAATGATCTTTTACTAATTCCGTAGCTCCTTCACTCATCCTCAAAATAGTTTGTCTCTTTATTGTATAGGAGTCGACATTAATTTATAGTTTTTGAGTTGTCGATTCTTTAAAATACATAAATTAATAAAGAACTGAATAGCTAGGAGCTAGAACTACAAGGCTTTAGAACACAGCCAAATAATTTTAAAATCATGAATGGAAGAATGCTGAATTCATATTTATGTTAAAATGCATCTCACACTGCATAATAACTAGCTTGCTTCATCTAGTTTAAATCGAAACTACTTTTAATGTTTTGAACAAATATTTCTCAACTTGGATGCTCGTCTAAATCAAAATCACTAGTGATCTCAATATCCATTTAATAATTTTATCATTGATTTCTTGCAAAATGTATACTCTTGTTTTGCTCGATCTTCACCATGATAGGATAAAGGCATACCGGCATGTATCTTATTAATGACGACTATCTTATAACACAACTACTATAAATCTTTCAATACGGAGTAATTGTCTTACTAATTTGCCTCGCCTCTTTAAACATTAAACACTACTATAGTTCATTTCTAGGTTAAACCATTTTGTTATTCACTCATGATATGATGATCTTAATCCTTTTGTTTTAATACAATTTCTCTCGAATTTTCCATACGTGGTCTATTCTAAACTTGTTATTGGGGCGGTTAAAAATATTAGACAACCAGAAACATATCCGGACCTGACATTGTAACTGATCATTTAGTGGTTGTGAACAGGGTGACTAATTTTGTTCCTGATCCCGTGGCTGTGAAATCTCAGCAACGAAATACGTGTGGGTCGTGCAAGCGACGTATGTGAAATCGACTAAAAATTTAGGATTTTTCACACTTTTTTCTTCGCATTTTAAAAATGAATTTATTTTGTAAAATATTCACACTTGTAAGTGTGAAGTATTAAAAAGTTCACACCTAAAAGTGTAGTTTATTATAAATCTTCACACTTAAAAGTGTGAAATTATTTGTTACACCCAATTTGCTCACACCAAGAACACTAATGAAAAGGTGAACATTTCAAATTCATATATTTTAAAGTGTGAACAAGTGTCATAATAAGTGTGAAAAGTCAACCAATTTGTTGTAGTGACTTATCACAATATCATATATCGGTTAATTATTAGCCGCTAGGATTTTTAACAGTTATGCGCGGGTACTCGTATAATATATAAAAGGTGTATACATTTATTCTAACTCTAAACAAAAAATTAAGATTAACATATTAAATCTCAATCATTTAAAAATTTTAATCTAAACATAACTCTAATCCAAAAGTGCAATCTTTTCATCCATCTATTTTGTACAACAAATTTTTGTAATAACTACTTAACAAGTTATAAAAAATCATTTTTTAATTTGAAATATCTTTTTATCTATTCATTTGTTTTCATATTTAACTTCACTATATTTTCTAGAAAACACTTCTCTTTAATTCAACATTTATTTTGATATATTTACAAATATTTTGATTCTTTTCATTTTTATTGGTTTTATTTATTTTATTTGGTATTTTTTACACTTTAACATTAAGTTGACGGAAAAAATAGTCATCGGGTACCCGTCGCAGCATTGCGCATGTGCCATACTAGTGTGGTTTCTATAAAATAATTGTTTTAATGAAAGGTGGGAGGAAGGTGACCAAAATAGGTAAAAAGTGAGAGGGACTGAAGCAAAGTGAAATGAGAAAGAAAACTATTGTGCGCGGATGGTGATATTTAGTCATAATTAGCATCTAATGCTTTTAGAAAAGTTACTTGGTAGGTATTGTTGATTCTTTTTACCTAACCCTGGCTAGCGACCTTCAAATCTCATGGAAGGTTCGTACAAATCAAATACATAGACAAGAAAATCCCATAACACTTAACTTGTTGTACTCAACCTTACTGAGTTGACATTTGTTGTGATTTTTCTTTCCTTTCTTATAAATTTTTATTTCTCTTATGATTTCTTACGTGCTATGATTTCCTTGAAAGTCTGTTTCATCTATTTCGCCTCCTCGGATATCTTAATCATCTCAACATACCAAGCTTCATCCGGTACTCACTCATTTTCAAAAATATTACCACCAATGTATTCCATACTAACTATATAGCAAAAAGCTCATCACTCACATATTTTAAGAATAAGATTATGTTAAACATATTTTAAAACAAAACATGACGGTACACCATCAAGTATGTTATCCTGTACAAAAAATAGAAACTCAAATTGAAATTAAACAAATTATCATGCATACGATTTTTTACGAAAATTATTGTATTAAAGAACATTAATATTTTAAAAAGTGTCATACTCATTATTTTTTATTCATATGCTTTTCAACCAGATCTACAGCTACTCGCCCTGTCTTCAACATGTTATTTCTTTATTTTTTACGGAAGGGTATAAATCCGTAATATGTAGAAACATTATGGTAGATATACCCTTGTTTTTAAACATGTGGGCATGATAGGTGTGAAAACACCCATCCTTTTACCACTTAATTATAATAATAACCAAGCCTAAACGTGTATTTATTGTCGTAAAAGTCAGAATTTTGCGTGGTTTGTGTTTTTGTTGTGATTTAGGACCAAAATGTGAAAAGAAAGAAAACACGGGCTTTCACGGGCTTTTATCGAAGAAAAAGACAAAAGACGAAGTCAAAAGATCAAGAGTGCAAAAAGAACGGAAGTCAAAGGCCTATTCTGAAGATTTATCGAAGAAAAAGACTAAAGACGGAAGTTTAACGAAGTCGAAGAACCAAGTCTAATAAATGAAGAAATTAGAAGACGAGTTCAAATTAATTATCGACAAATCCCGAGCAAAAGTCGAGAACGTCAATTTAATTTAAATACGAGAAGACAAAAGAAAGAAAGAAGGAAGCAACAACATCTCATCACCTCCTCCTAGAAATAGAGACCTCAAGCTCATTTTTTAGGTGTTAGCTAATTCACTATTAGTTCTCCACTTCATTTTTCTAGCACTTTTCATATTGTCATTTTCATTATTATTCTTCCTTTCAAGTTTATCATGTAAGTTTTTGTTGAATCTTTATCTTTAATTTCAAGCTTTTTAATCATCTCATTCTACCTTTCTTCTTTGTTTAATCTTCATGTTTTTCATCATCTTTTTCGTTACGATTTCGTGTTCTTCATCCATCTCATTTTATACTATACGTTTCATAAAGTTTATAGCTTTTCGCCTTTCTTGGTTCGTGTTTAAAAGTTTTACAAGTTTTATCATTCATCTAGTATTCTTGGTTAGCTTATTGGTGTTTTTCTTTGGCTTATTATCCTTGAAAAGTTGCAAAAATAGTGCTTAATTTCGTCCCTTTTCTAGATCCACTTTTTTAGGAAAATCTGATTCAATTTCGCTATATTTTTCATATTGCGGAATTGTGCTTTTGTTGTGCGTTGGCGAAATCGATTCTTCTTGTGGTATTGCGGAATCTTTGATTCCCAATATTGCGGAATTGTATTAATTTGGTGTTTGCAGAATTGTGTGATTTTAAGTATTGCGGAATTATTGTATATCAGCATTGCGAAATCTTAACAATCATTGCGGAATCATTCATTCGTGATTATTGCGAAATTGTTCCACTTTCAGGAATTGCGGAATTAATTCATTTTTAGATATTGCGAAATTGTTTACTTTTGAGTATTGCGGATTTATTTCATTTTTTCTTAGTATTGCGGAATTATTACTTTTTCTTCAAATTAATTTTTCAAATTTAATTTTTCCCGCCAATTTCTTAAGTCTTATTTTTAATTATTTTGTCTTATTTTTCTTAAGCTTATTTTAACTTGTCTTATCTTAGCTTATTTTTAAAAGTGTCTTATTTTAAAGTTTATATTTTTATAAATTTTTAATTTTTTAAAGTTTACTTTTAATTACGTTTAAAATTGCTTTATTTCTTTTATATTTTGTCGATTTCAGTTAAGACTTTTATTTTTAGTTTAATCTTTTCAAGTTTGCATTTTTATTTAGTTACTCAACGACGACATTTTCATTTTCACCAAAGACGACTGAGTCGCACTTAGAACCGGGATCAATTCGATTAGACCAGATCAAAGAACATTTTCACTTAGTAAAATCTAGTTATTAAAATGGCGCCGCTGCCGGCTCTTTTCGTAAAACGGTTTTTTGTGAGAGACGCGTTGAATTTTGGCATCCATTCTCTTGGGAACGTTGTTTTCAAGCATAAAAATTTTCAAAAATCCTAAAAATTATAAAATTTTCAAAAAAATCCATAAAAACTATAAAAGATAAAAAAAAATAAAAAATATTGTGTTGTATTTTCTTTTTAGTGTATGCGTACTCGATCTTCGTTTTATCCTGAGCCCAAGACTCGTAGAGACTTAGATATGGCAGGTGTGCATAATAATAACAATCCACCTCACCCCAACATGAATAATAACAACCATGACCCTCAACCCGACCTTCGTACGATGGAGGAGCTATGTCAACCAACTATGAATGGACGTGGAGGACCGATTGCGCCGATGCAAATCACGGCTCCCGAATTTTCGTTGAAGCATCACATGATCCAACAACTTCAAAATACTTGTCCTTTTCGCGGATTACCGAATGATTATGCCAACAAACACCTCGATAAATTCATAACCGTCACTCAAAGCATGAAATTGCCCGGTGTTACAATGGATTTTCTTCGCCTTCATCTTTTTCCACACACTTTATCCCACCATGCCGAAAAATGGTTTGATCGTCTTCCTAAGAATTCAATTCATACATGGGACGAAATGACTCAACGATTTTTGTCGCGCTACTTTTCACCATGCATGGTAACTAGTCTTAGGAATCAAATCAGTGGTTTCACTCAAGAACCCGATGAGTCTCTTTTCGATACTTGGGAACGTTATAATGTCTTGATCGATCGTTGTCCTAACCATAATATGCTCCCCGTCACCTTAATTGATACTTTCTACAACGGTTTGACTTTTCGTGATCGTGATACGATTAATGCTGCCGCCGGTGGTACGTTTATGAAAAGAAGACCCGAGGAGTGTAGAGACCTTATAGAAAACATGACCACTCATCACAAAAATTGGGATTCATCCACATCCTCAAGAACAAACCCGAGGGTCAAAGTTTCTTCTACTTCATCAAACCCAGAGATAGCCGAACTCACCCAAATCACCCGCCAACTAGCCGAGATGAACAAAAATTTCTTAACCATGGCTATGAACCAATTTCAACAAGTTAAAGCTGTAGCACTTTCTTGTGAGACTTGTGGCGGTCCTCATTCATACACTGATTGTCCTACTACTCATGGAAATCCGGAAAACGTGTATGCGGCTCACGGTAACTATTCAACGGAAGGCTATCAAGCCCGACCTCAAGGTGATCGTAACTTTCTAAGTTATCGTTCCAACGACTTTCTTTCACCACCCGGTTTTTCTCCTCAAAACCACAACCCAAACAACTTCAATAGAATCAATCCAAACCAACCTCGAGCTTCTAATCCATATCCACCACCCGCTCACCAAGCTCCACCCCTCACTCAACCCACGACATTTAATCATGATGTTGAAACTTTCATGAGGACCCATGGAGAGGTGGTTAAGAATCTTCAAAGCCAAATCATTAACCTGAAAGGTGATATCACTAAACAAGGGAATGATATTCGAACCGAGCTTAGACATGATATGCAAACTTCTTTAAGAAACCAAACGAATGATTTGAGGGATATGATGGCTAGTTTCTTCCAAAGTAATCAACTGTCACACCCCACCATGGCGGAATATGGGGCACGACGTATGGATATCATCACAACAATAGCGTGTCTATAGAGATAACTAAATGATATAAGAAATGTCATAAAATGGTGACACAAATGTCATGACAATATCTCAACAATGCAGGAGTCTAGGTAAGTAGGTAACAGTCCTACCTCTTACCCAAGACAAACAAGTAACACAAACAAAACAAACATATAGGTGCCAACAGTATCACTTATTCAAAAAACATAAAGGTAAACTAAGACGGAACGGGGATCTCCTTCTATATGCAATCCTAAGGCATCCAAGTCTAGCCACTTCTATCCTCACGCTTAACCACATTCACACCTGAAAGAGACACTAAAACACGTCAACATAAAGTTGGTGAGAGTCACGGGTTTAGACTCCAACGCCAAAACAGTTATAAGCTGTGAATAACAACCATCAACACAATAACATGTGGACAATGCGCTACAATTATGTATTAACAACTAGCATTCAAGTTCAATCAATCATCCCAATTCCAAGGCATCACGCCTTACCAACAACCACAATTACCAAGGCATCACGCCTTACCAACAACCATAATTTCCAAGGCATCACGCCTTACCAACAACCATGGTACCATAGATGATCACACTATGTACCTATCCTAAGGCCACTACCTTGTCATTATCCATTGGTCCCATAGACGATCATGCTATGTACCTATCCCAAGGCCACTACCTTGTCATTAACCATTGGTCCCATAGGCGCCTATACACCTATGTACCTTTCCAATCCAGATCATACACAAACAAGAATCACATAGCAGTTAATCACATAATGTACACACAAGTCCATCTCAAACCTGAAAAATATTCACAGCATCAATTTATAAACAACTCAACACAGTGTCTCTTCCATCCCATCTAGAGGTCAATATCAATAGTAAACATGGGACTATGAAACTCACCTGATTGCTTCTTCACAAATCCTCGCACTAGCAACAAGCTAACAAACCAAAAACACGCAATCAATACACGAACCAATCACTAAGATGGCTCATCAACCTATGATGGACATCTAGCCTATTCCCATATAAATACCTTTTTGATAAGCTCTAATCACCCCATTACCCTTCCTTAACAATTCCTTAACTTGGTTAAGTTTAATAACTATCTCGTTCATATTTTACACAAAACAGTCCCAGTTTTTAGGTCTCAAAACTTTAAGTCAAACGTCCACTTAAACATACCCATGGTTTCTGTAAAATGAATATTCATACTTTTACATATGTTAGCTAAAACCTCCCACTTGCCCTAACCTTAAAGCTATAGTTAAGGCCCCGATATATGTGTATATATTACTACCCATCCATAAGTTACTAATTTTAAACGTATGAAAAGTTTGTTACCATTAGAGGGTCTTAACCTAAACCACAATCTTAGCCCAAGTGAAGATACTTACTATAATATATAAACCATCTCTCATGTTCGTGAGAATATCCCAATGCAACCCTAAGTACCCCAAACAACCCAAAACTTAAAAAGAAAACAGGCTGACTTCAAAACTGTTTTAACCTCCGACTGTTGCAACCTGGTTTTGACCCACTTTCCTACCTCCATTTTAGTTCTCGTTTCTTGCATTGGAAAGCCACTTCAATTAACTTTTCAGGGATACTTGGATCGCATCTTGAATGTTCCTAGAACTCCCGATATGATCAAAACAATTGACTCAAAATTCTGCCCAGTTTTTAAAAACGGGTTTAACAAAATCAACCTCATTAATTAACCCTAATCCCTCTAATTACAAGCCCTAATTTATTTAATCATTAAAATATGATTAATGTACTGTTTTTAATTAAACCCTAAGCTAATCCATCATATGATCATAGAAACATTAAAAACATTTAATATGAAAAGGGTTAAGAAGGTTTTACCTTTGAATTAATAGAAGATGAAGAAAACCTAATTTTTGAAAAACCCTAATTGGCCACCATTGATGAATTTCGGATAGGAGATGTTATGGAGGTTAAAAACCTGATTATTATGGTTATGAGTTGTGTTTGGTTAAGTCCTAAAGACCCCCTAATCCCATTACAAGTCCATTGGGCCTGTTTTGGGCTTTTCCCTTCTTTCTTTCTTCTTTGGTGCGTCTAAACCGACCCAAACACCCGTAAATTCGTTTTTTTTATTTTTGTTATTTAATATTATGTTATTAATATTACTTTAATTTTCCTTAATTTATTTCAGCTCCTAAAGCTTCCAAAACCTCAAAACCGTAAAACTAGTCAAATTTATGTGTTTTACCGTAAAAGTCGTAAAATATACACTTTTATAAAAAATCTCAAATTTTGAAATAAACTTTATAACTAAGTCCTAAATGACTTAAAACCATCCCAAAAAATATTCATATGACTAAACACCTCATCCGAGACCTCTAAATGCTAAACCGTAAATCGTAAAAATACGATTTTTTATAATACATATACGTATACGTAAAACCACTAAATAACACCATCTCACTTCATAGTCACTACCATGTGAACTCATGAACATGAAATCATCACACATCGTTTCATTCACAAGGTACCCCGTACCGGAAACGATATCCAAACGACAATCTATTCACACCAATAAGCACATAAACACGTAAAGACACGTAACTAGCACAAAATAAAACTAAGTGAAGAACCTCAAAACCAGGTTTGTCACATCACTCCCTCCTAATAGAAATCTCGTCCCGAGATTTACTCCTTAGGATCAAACACACAAACAACAAATCACACAAGGATACTTGTTCTAAATGAACTCCTCTCATTTCCACGTGAACTTTAGTTCACGTTTCAAAATACCACATATACAAACCAAAAATAATTAAACTCATTGCCAAACTCTTGACCTCACAGTCAATAAATCTCACAGATGACTCTTTGATAAAACCAAGACTCTTATTAACACAAGTCCCGAATAACCGTAAATGCGAAATGCATTCTCAAACAACCTTTACCAATCTCAATACATGAAATATATCATGTATACCACTAAATTTCCCCCAGGTAATTCTATACTCATAAGCTACTGGTCCGATCTTTCCAAAGATCATAAATGGACTTACAAAACTCTACATCAACTCTTCCATTTTACCAAAACATACCACCCGTTACTATGGGTGAAACTTCATATATAACTTTGTCACTAAACTCTAGTGGTTTCCTCCTTTTCAACATAGCATCCCTTGTTGCTCTCATTCTTTCCACAAACACCATTACCACATTAGTAGCCTCTTTACCAATTCTAGTCCACAATGGGGACAACTCACCCTATCCTTTCATATAGTGCCTCAAATGGCATTTATCGACTTCTAGTATGATAACTATCATTATATGAAAACTTAGCCATCGCTAATGAGTTTCCTAACTCCCTCCAAATCAATCATTCATCCATACTACTTTTCGCTTGTCTCTCCACAATCTTAATTTCCATTTCATCTTATATCCCGACTTCAGCCTATAATTCAGGCGTTTCCTCCTTTATTCCCTACATCCTCATTAACGGGGAATATGCCCCTCTCACCGGTGACTCTCTCTCCTTGTAGGAGAATTCTTGCTGATGTAATGCGTTCTCCAACTATCTCCAAACCTCACGCCAATGCTCTAGGCGTCTTTCTCAATTACCCCTATAGTATACTCATACCAACCATTAGTCTATCAACAGTATACTATGCTTGCTTCCCATCGTTTTCTTCCCTTTCCATAATTCTTCATAAGGCACTCCATACTTATTAGGTTAACTTTTACACAAAACCTCTTATTCCATCGTATCTACACGCAATCCTTCCAACTTCTCAACTATGTGACTCCTTATTCCTCTTGAAATATGTGATGAATTAGTCAGTCTATCGACTATCACCCAACTCTCGTCGTACTTATTCCTCCACCGCATTATGTATCCCTTCCACCAACTACGTCCTTACACCGCCCCTTTCTAAGCTACTCCTATCTATGTAGGAAGTATAGTCTACGTCCCTTTTCTCCATATGATTTTCCAAGCCACGCAACATACATGTTGACGCGTTCTCTGCTTCAGACAACTCAACTCGTGCAACCTATATCTTTTATCCAAACCGCTCCAATACGTCATCCCTATAGTTCAAGTTCGTCTCAGCTTCACCTCATTCTTCTTATTCCATGTCTCATCGACCATGCTTGCCTTTCCCAGATGGTACTTGGCCTTGCAATTTTCTTTCATCACTTAACTCTACCCATCACCTTTGCCAAAAGTTCAATCAAGATGATTGAATATGTGTCGGAGACGTTCATGATCCGTATAGATCATTCTCCACGTCTCGTACACCAAATGCCTCTAGCATTCTAGGCAGATATAACAATCCAGCCCCACTAACTAAGTCCATCTAGTTCTTCCAAATCTTCAGTTCCTGCAACGTATAAGCGATCGCCTTTCTTTGCCGTCCTCGTACGCGTCCAAATCCTTGCTCCACGTATCGTCATGCTTCGCGAATTCATCCGGTCCTTCCGGTAATGCCAAGATCGACTCATTATCCAATCCACCTCTTCAGCCTCCAGAACGCTTCCTCATCCTTCTTCACTTCGCCCCTTGCCGGTTCCAGGATATGCCATCATCTCTAACTATTCATCATGGTAAAGTTAATACTAAAACTCACACTCGAAAATCTCACGTATAACTCCACTCCAGAACTAACACATAATTCGCCTCATCCCCCTTCTAAGATTTGAGTAGATCAAGATGTCGTCGATGCTCCCGATGACAACTCGTTTATATACGTTCATGTACACTCGGTTCATTGACTCCATGAAAACCGCTAGTGCTTTGGCGAAGCCAAATGCATAACCGTAAACCCAAAGCATTCATACAACATCCTTAGCAATTTCAACCATGTCCTCCTTGCACCCTCTCTTAGAAGCAATACGATTAAATTTCTACCTCGTTCTACTCGCGATAATCTACACGTATTCTATAAGACCAATACTCCCTCTTATCAGACCACTCAACCGCTTCCACATCACATTTACTACCAGGAAACTCAACTTTTATCCTGAATCCCTTGCAATTTCTAACCACACTCTATGGCGCGTTACTTGTGCCAATATCCATACATTATAAAAAAAATCTCCATTCCTCTCCCCGGTACTCCAAAGAGACCATATATTCACATTAGTTCGTCTACGAACTTCTTCCCTCCCCACTAAGGGTATTCCGACCGTTCTCTCATGGCCACCTACTAAATCGTGTAGGCGCGACCAAGTCTTTCATATGACTACTTCAACGCTCCCAAACAATACGAAACCAAAACTACATCCTGAGTCCACCAGATACGATCGACGAATCAAACCCACGAACAACTAACGACATTTCACGTACACCAGTTAAAACAAGTCAAAAACCACGAGACTCAAAAGAAAACTCAAACCCAAAGCGTGTATCAATTCAAAATGGCCCATGACAACGAAAAATAATCCAAGAAACACCCAATGGCAACCAAAACATATTACGCCCCGCGACATATTATTTTTTTAAACCGTGCAAAAGATCGACTTTTCCAAAAGATTATATCTTTTTCTTTATTTATTTATTTACTTTTACCTCCCACATCTATGTGACTCAAACAATCTACAAACAACCCTCTTGACGAACTCAAAACTCAACTCAAAAACTAGGTATCCCGTGCATCCCAAATCATAAAAATAAACTACTATTCAAACTCAACCTCTAACCCGACACTTGTACAATAATTTCGGCCAAGATACTGACCTCCCATGACTTTACATTCTGAATATTTGAAAAGTACGTTCCGAGTACATAATTTTTGGCTTTTGAATCACTCAAAAAGCTCTAAAAACGAACAAGTTATGACCAAATCAGTTTTATACTAGTTGTTTTAAAAAAACTAAAGAATAAACTTAGTGATCAATGTAATCCTTTTAAATGACAGACATAATTGTATGTGAAATCTTCATAAACTCAATTTAACCTTGTATAAATAATTAAAAATGACATAAATCGATCAAACTCAATTATGTAAACTATGTAGGTAGAAAGAAATTTTTACTTCGCTTTATTTCAAAGAAAGTCTTTTAGAATTTGAAATATATAAGTGTTGATTAAAAGAAATCTTATGTTACATCTTGTTTCAAACACGACTCCAACACCTTACCCTTATTTACCGAATACAACCAACCATCTAACTCAATATATACCGACCAAAAGAAATGCAAGACCCAACACAAAAGATTTCATTATCTCAAAAGAAATCCCAAGTTATTTCAGTAGACTTGAAACCAAAAACACCATTTTAAAACGTACACGTGAAATACGAGACTCAAAGAATACGCTACAAGACACACTTCAAAAGATTCAAAACGTCGGTGGAACTCCAACAAACTCCAGCACCATAAAACACGACAAACACGAGGTACGTTCAAGTTATAATAACTAGTGAACGACCATATACCATAACCCAACACGTAGTAGTATATATACATCCGCATATATATACCTATCGAATCTCCCAAACATACTCGTTATCATACATGTCAAGTCAATCAATCGTTTTATACGCTCGTTTTTCCATACGAGTAATCACCATCTAACCGTGCCACAACAAGGCATAAAGCCCACCTCCAAAACCAAACCATATCGTGTGACCCCATAATCACACAACACCACTATAACCCAAAACATATAAAACAAAAAGAACAATAGCCATATCGTAGGTAGCCATTACATAAACCCATATATATACGTATACCCAAATTCTACATCTCATCATATACAAGCATGTATTAACCCTCTTTCATGCAATCATACTTGAGAACCCATTGAAGTTGTGGTACTTGTATAACTATGTTGGCCACCATACTTATACAATTACCCTTTTCCCAATGCACTCCCTCCTATGATGACACTTATAAGAATCAATACAACACATAACACATAAATCCCTCTACTCACATAAGCTTATAACCACATAACCAATAAGGTCCAAAACTCCATCTATAAAAATAACATAATAAAACTCTTGGAATACAGAAATTCATAGTCTAGCTAAAACAGCCTAGACTAAATCCAAAACGAAAACATAATCAGTTATAAGTCATGTCGCCCATAAGAGTGGAAACAGCTTAAAATCCTTCCTATCAACCTACTCCTAGTAACTCGAACCACCACACGATTCTTAGGGAACATGACTTAAACATCAAAAGAAAAATAACATACCTCAGATATGTAAAATAACTCGATAAAATATAGAAACTACCTTGTACTAAATTATGTACTATAATGTACAATTTAAGAAAAATACAACAGTGACTAGCGTGGACGATTATGGTTCAACCCGCACTAGTCACAAACCCGAAAAGAAAATAACATGTGACTAAGTATGAACATACTACGGTTCAATTCATACTAGTCAAAACATCGCAATAAATAACATCCAAACACATCAATTATTATAAAATGCACACATACTCCTATGACGCCTATATGCAGGGACCCTTAAGCTATAGACTAGGTTACGCGACTAGGCAACCTAATTCTCTATAACCATTGTCTCAAATACCATTCTATCACACCCCACCATGGCGGAATATGGGGCACGACGTATGGATATCATCACAACAATAGCGTGTCTATAGAGATAACTAAATGATATAAGAAATGTCATAAAATGGTGACACAAATGTCATGACAATATCTCAACAATGCAGGAGTCTAGGTAAGTAGGTAACAGTCTTACCTCTTATCCAAGACAAACAAGTAACACAAACAAAACAAACATATAGGTGCCAACAGTATCACTTATTCAAAAAACATAAAGGTAAACTAAGAAGGAACGGGGATCTCCTTCTATATGCAATCCTAAGGCATCTAAGTCTAGCCACTTCTATCCTCACGCTTAACCACATTCACACCTGAAAGAGACACTAAAACACGTCAACATAAAGTTGGTGAGAGTCACAGGTTTAGACTCCAACGCCAAAACAGTTATAAGCTGTGAATAACAACCATCAACACAATAACATATGGACAATGCGCTACAATTATGTATTAACAACTAGCATTCAAGTTCAATCAATCATCACAATTCCAAGGCATCACGCCTTACCAACAACCACAATTACCAAGGCATCACGCCTTACCAACAACCATAATTTCCAAGGCATCACGCCTTACCAACAACCATGGTACCATAGATGATCATACTATGTACCTATCCCAAGGCCACTACCTTGTCATTATCCATTGGTCTCATAGACGATCACGCTATGTACCTATCCCAAGGCCACTACCTTGTCATTAACCATTGGTCCCATAGGCGCCTATACACCTATGTACCTTTCCAATCCAGATCATACACAAACAAGAATCACATAGCAGTTAATCACATAATGTACACACAAGTCCATCTCAAACCTTAAAAATATTCACAGCATCAATTTATAACCAACTCAACACAGTGTCTCTGCCATCCCATCTGGAAGTCAATAGCAATAGTAAACATGGGACTATGAAACTCACCTGATTGCTTCTTCACAAGTCCTCGCACTAGCAACAAGCTAACAAACCAAAAACACGCAATCAATACACGAACCAATCACTAAGATGGCTCATCAACCTATGATGGACATCTAGCCTATTCCCATATAAATACCTCATTGATAAGCTCTAATCACCTTATTACCCTTCCTTAACAAGTCCTTAACTTGGTTAAGTTTAATAACTATCCCGTTCATATTTTACACAAAACAGTCCCAGTTTTTAGGTCTCAAAACTTTAAGTCAAACGTCCACTTAAACATACCCATGGTTTCTGTAAAATGAATATTCATACTTTTACATATGTTTGCTAAAACCTCCCACTTTCCCTAACCTTAAAGCTACAGTTAAGGCCCCGATATATGTGTATATATTGCTACCCATCCAAAATTTACTAATTTTAAACGTATGAAAAGTTTGTTACCATTAGAGGGTCTTACCCTAAACCACAATCTTAGCCCAAGTGCAGATACTTACTATAATATATAAACCATCTCTCATGTTTGTGAGAAGATCCCAATGCAACCCTAAGTACCCCAAACAACCCAAAACTTAAAAAGAAAACAGGCTGACTTCAAAACTGTTTTAAACTCCTACTATTGTAACCTGTTTTTGACCCACTTTCCGACCTCCATTTTAGTTCTCGTTTCTTGCATTGGAAAGCCACTTCAATTACCTTTTCAGGGATACTTGGATCGCATCTTGAATGTTCCTAAAACTCCCGATATGATCAAAACAATTGACTCAAAATTCTGCCCAGTTTTTAAAAACGGGTTTAACAAAATCAACCTCATTAATTAACCCTAATCCCTCTAATTACAAGACCTAATTTATTTAATCATTAAAATATGATTAATGTACTGTTTTTAATTAAACCCTAATCTAATCCATCATATGATCATAGAAACATTAAAAACATATAATATGAAAAGGGTTAAGAAGGTTTTACCTTTGAATTAATAGAAGATGAAGAAAACCTAATTTTTGAAGAACCCTAATTGGCCACCATTGATGAATTTCGGCTAGGAGATGTTATGGAGGTTAAAAACCTGATTATTATGGTTATGAGTTGGTTTTGGTTAAGTCCTAAAGACCCCTTAATGCCATTACAAGTCCATTGGGCCTGTTTTGGGCTTTTCCCTTCTTTCTTTCTTCTTTGGTGCGTCTAAACCGACCCAAACACCCCTAAATTCATTTTTTTTTTATTTTTGTTATTTAATATTATGTTATTAATATTACTTTAATTTTCCTTAATTTATTTCAGCTCCTAAAGCTTCCAAAACCTCAAAACCGTAAAACTAGTCAAATTTACGCGTTTTACCATAAAAGTCGTAAAATATACACTTTTATAAAAAAAATCTCAAATTTTGAAATAAACTTTATAACTAAGTCCTAAATGACTTAAAACCATCCCGAAAAATATTCATATGACTAAACACCTCATCCGAGACCTCTAAATGCTAAACCGTAAATCGTAAAAATACGATTTTCTATAATACATATACGTATACGTAAAACCACTAAATAACACCATCTCACTTCGTAGTCACTACCATGTGAACTCATGAACATGAAATCATCACACATCGTTTCATTCACAAGGTACCCCGTACCGGAAACGATATCCAAACCACAATCTATTCACACCAATAAGCACATAAAGACGTACAGACACGTAACTAGCACAAAATAAAACTAAGTGAAGAACCTCAAAACCAGGTTTGTCATATCAACCCTCTACTTCGAGTTCTCTTCCTTCGAATACCGTGACCAACCCAAGGGCTAATGTGAGTGCAATTACCACAAGAAGTGGGAATACCCATGAGGGACCTTCCATCTCTTCGCCAATAAAGGAGAGACAAGGCCCGAAGGTCATAATGATTAATCCTACTCCCCCTTTGGTGATTCCTTCCTCACCCACTTATTGTGACATTCCTCCATTGAGGAACCCTTCGATTCCCCCACCTCCTTCTTTCATTTCTACACCTTCCCCTTCGGTTCCTACACCACTTCCTTCTATCCCCACCCCTCCACCTAAGGTTGCTCAAGAAGCGAGTCCTTCTCCTTCTAAACCATCACCATATTGGCCTAACATCCCTTACCCTTCTTGGTTAGACACGACTAGATTACCGGCCAAGGATGACATTCAAGTGTCAAACTTTTTTAAAAAGATTTCTGGAGTGAACACCACCATTAGCCTTGTTAAAGCTCTTGCCCAAATGCCCAAATTTGTTAAGATGTTTAAAGATTTTCTTAATAAGAAGGAAAAAATGGCAGAGTTTGTCAACACTCGATTAAATGACAATTGTTCTGAAGTCCTTCTTATAGAACTTCCGGAAAAACTTGCAGATCCCGGTCGTTTTGTATTACCTTGTATATTTTCCAAAACCGAAGAATTTACTGCCTTAGCCGATCTCGGGGAAAGTATCAATTTAATGCCAATAAGTGTTTGGAAAAAGTTATCATTACCCGATCTTTCACCAACAAAGATGACTATTGAGCTAGCAAATCGAACTCTCGCTTACCCCGTTGGTATTGCCGAAGATGTGTTTGTTAAAGTTGGTACCTTCACTTTTCCGGTCGAATTTGTTGTTGTTGATTATGAAATGGACCCTCATATTCCGTTAATACTTGGATGGCCATTCTTGAGAACCAGAAAAGCTTTGGTCGATGTTGCCGAAGGTGAACTAATCTTAAGGGTCGGGAATGATCAACAAATTTTTAAGATGGGGAAGATTAAAAACAAATCCAATGGAAGAGAATCGGTGAAAATGATTGATGTGCTTCAAGACGAGTTTGTCACAACTCTATTGGAAACTACAAAGCTTGATGTCAATGATTTTACCGTTTACAACAATCCTCTTTTCGAGCCTATCTATGATAATCCATTTTTTCAAGAAAATGTGGAAGATTCTGAAGATCCTCCTCCCAATTTGGATGCCCCACCAATATATGATGATCCACCAATCTATGATGCATATGATGCTGATTCTAGTTCCGATGTTGATGATTATGATGATTTTTCTTCAGAGTATAAAGACATGCCAACTTATGATGATGTTGATGATGTTGACACTCTTTCGAGTGATTCTTCAAGTGTTATGTATTTTACTGATGATTGTGCTCCTATTTATGATGAAGACCCTCCGCCAACAATGCTTGATCCTACATTGGATGATTACTCATTTGAGGAAGATTTTGCCACTTTGCTCAATACATACTTCCCCAATGAGCATGATTCTCCTCCTTTGGACTTTGATTATCGTCTTTATCCACCTTCGGATGTAAAGACACCCATTTCCAAGGAGAAGAAACCGGAAGACACCAATATCCGTAGTACCTATGTTTTGACACCTCTCTTTCCACCTTCTTTGGATGAGATTGTGCGGTTTATAGGCGAATTTTCAAGGTCTACTAAGTCTAAGTCTTATTTTTTCCTAAAGGAAAAGGTGTTTGATCCGGGTATAACAATTTTTAAGCCATCTCAGTATCCATCTGATGAAATAAAAGGAAAGACTTTTGGAAACAATGGAGCTATGCTTTCACTTCATCATACCTTCTACCACCGTGCTCAATCTTTGCTTAAGGGAACCTCGCCTACTCATCTTTGTCTTGTGCTCTTCACCTTAAGCTTATGTTATTTGATGGATGAAAACCATGTATTTGATCCCGGTAGATGTTCTTCAAGGTTCTTACCATTGTAATCAAGGTCGAGTCAGGCTCACGACTCGGTGAACAAAAACAAGCGCTTCTCGGGAGGCAACCCGATTATCTATCCTTTTATTTCGTTTTCATAATAAGTGTAGGGGGAGACCCTATTATGTGTTTGTTGTTTTCTTTCTTATGATGTGCAGGGATTCGAGCTTTCAAAGATCCATTCTTGATGACTTTTGATGACCCGTGATTCCATGTACCCGTCTTCCCCGTTCTATCCTAAACTCTTTTGATTCTCTATTTTATATTCTTCAATATTAAAATATGAATCACTTTAGTTGTCTCTTCCTTGGCAAGATTTAAACAACGTGCACAGTATCCTAAGTGTAGGGGAGTTTACTCCCACATGCTTAAACATTGAGGACAATGTTTATATTAACTGTAGGGGGACTTCTATCGAAGTTAAGTGGGTTTTTCCTTGTATATGTCCTCATTTTAACAGGAAAATTGATTTTTTGACATTTTTCAAAATCTGAGATCTATTTTGGCCTATTAGTATTTTCCTTTGTTATAATTAATTTTCTTTCATTAGAATAAATTTTAATAAAATGGTTTTAATAAGTTTAGTTGTCTTTGATATATTAGGCCCGTCATGAATCTTTTGACTCAACCCGAGTTTATTTATCCAAGTTTACTCTAGCTAGTATCCTTAACGTGTTTAAATCAAGTTTTGCTAGGCTTTTATATAGGGAACTTTAAAACGCGAAAGTCTCAACTCTTACGGGTTAAGAACAAGAACTTTTCGCAAGTTCCTATAATTGATCTTAGAAAGTCGTTTATCAATGGAACTTTAAAATGCAAATTCTATACTTGAAAAAGTCTATGAAGATGCAAGATCCTATATATGACTTGAAAACCCGAAACTTTGATTTAATAAGCTAAGCATCCACGAGTCTCATTCCTTGAGATTTTAAATTGTGGAGAACGAGAGATGATAGAGTCAATTATAAGTTTGGTATTCTTTCACGAATTTATGTGAGTTAATTATGAGTTTTTTCTCCTATCGCTTGTTAATAAATTTAATTGCAATAAGTAAGGTCGTACGATTTGAAAAGTTACTTAGCTTCTAGCACAAGATCGTTTAAAAGTTGCTCGGTATTAATTAGAGTTCATAGCCAAGGCATAACTTATTGAAGCGGGATGCGAAGATTGACGAGTCCGAAAAGGACCTAACAAGGCATGAGGGCTACATTTTGTTGCTAAAGATCCAAAATGATGTGAAGAATCATTTATCAAAAATCAATATGAAGGATCGAGACACACGAAGAAAAGCAAATACTCCCCAAAAGATCATGGAGAAGTCTATCCGAAAAGACCCTAGCAAGGTATGAGGATAAATAGATCCAAGTCCTAAAAGGAGGCGGATCATTGTATATCAAAATCCAAAATAAAGATTGGAGAAAAATGAAGAAGTCGTGGTCCAAGTATGAAGAATCTCTCAAAAACTTCAAGTGAAGAAATTCCTATTATGAAGAGAAGACCATTATTTCAAGAACGTCTCTCAAGATTAGAAGTATGAAGTCACTGCCAAATATCGGTCCGAGAAAGGTCTCAAATCCTGAATCGAGTTATGCCAAGATATGAACTTTATGAGGTCCCGAGAAGCAGTTTTAAAAGATTTTGTCCTTTAGCTAACTATTGATTAAATCGTCCTACTTTATTTTTAGCCTAAATAACTATCAGAATAAGTCAACAATGCATCCTCGTGATCATTCAAGACAACAATAAAATGTAAGATATACACCTAGGAATAAGGGAGTCTAAGTGAATAATTGGGCCACATGAGTTTGTGTTAGTTTGCTAACTTATAATAACAATGATCTCGTTTTTAAGCTTGGTATGGGGAACGTGAAACTTGAGGGTGATAAACATTCATGACAACCAAAGCCCTAATGTAAGTATTCGATCTCTTTACTAGTTTTCTTCCTTCAAATATTTTGTAATTTTCTATCTCTTTAAGTTTCCTTAATGTCTTTTGTTTAATAAAGGCCAAGGTAGGTTAATTATGATAGAAAATGTAAATCTTGCTTTGTAACTAATGCATTGCATGAGGGCATTGCAATGGTCAAGTGTAGGGGATTTGATAGGTGTGAAAACACCTATCCTTTTACCACTTAATTATAATAGTAATCAAGCCTAAACATGTATTTATTGTCGTAAAAGTCGGAATTTTGCGTGGTTTGTGTTTTTGTTGTGATTTAGGACCAAAATGTAAAAAGGGAAGAAAACACGGGCTTTTATCGAAGAAATCGAAAAAAGACGAAGTCAAAAGATCAAGAGTGCAAAAAGAACGGAAGTCAAAGGCCTATTCTGAAGAATTATCGAAGAAAAAGACTAAAGACGGATGTTTAACGAAGTCGAAGAACCAAGTCTAATAAATGAAGAAATTAGAAGATGAGTTCAAATTAATTATCGACAAATCCCGAGCAAAATTCGAGAACGTCAATTTAATTTAAAGTCGAGAAGACAAAAGAAAGAAAGAAGGAAGCAACAACATCTCCTCCCCTCCTCCTATAAATAGATACCTCAACCTCATTTTTTAGGTGTTAGCTAATTCACTATTAGTTCTTCACTTTATTTTTCTAGCACTTTTCATATTGTCATTTTCATTATTGTTCTTCCTTTCAAGTTTATCATGTAAGTTTTTGTTGAATCTTTATCTTTAATTTTAAGGTTTTTAATCATCTCATTCTACATTTCTTCTTTGTTTAATCTTTATCTTTTTCATCATCTTTGTTCGTTATGATTTCGTGTTCTTCATCCATCTCATTTTATACTATACGTTTCATAAAGTTTATAGCTTTTCGCATTTCTTGGTTCGTGTTTTAAAGTTTTACAAGTTTTATCATTCATCTAGTATTCTTGGTTAGCTTATTGGTGTTTTATTTGGCTTATTATCCTTGAAAAGTTGCAAAAATAGTGCTTAATTTCGTACCTTTTCTAGATCCACTTTTTTAGGAAAAGCTGATTCAATTTCGCAATATTTTTCATATTGCGGAATTGTGCTTTCGTTGTGCATTGTGAAATCGATTCTTCTTGTGGTATTGCGGAATATTTGATTCCCAATATTGCGGAATTGTACTAATTTGGTCTTTGCGGAATTGTCTGATTTTAAGTATTGTGGAATTATTGTATTTCATCATTGCGGAATCTTAACAATCATTGCGGAATCATTCATTCGTGATTATTGCGAAATTGTTCCACTTTCAGGAATTGCGGAATTAATTCATTTTAGATATTGCGAAATTATTTACTTTTGAGTATTGCAGATTTATTTCATTTTTTCTTAGTATTGCGGAATTATTACTTTTTCTCCAAATTAATTTTCAAATTTATTTTTTCCCGCCAATTTCATAAGTCTTATTTTTAATTATTTTGTCTTATTTTTCTTAAGCTTATTTTAACTTGTCTTGCCTTAGCTTATTTTTAAAAGTGTCTTATTTTCAAGTTTATATTTTTATAAAGTTTTAATTTTTTAAAGTTTACTTTTAGTTAAGTTTTAAATTGCTTTATTTCTTTTATATTTTGTCGATTTCAATTAAGACTTTTATTTTTAGTTTAATCTTTTCAAGTTTGTATTTTTATTTAGTTACTCAATGACGACATTTTCATTTTCACCAAAGACGACTGGGTCGCACTTAAAACCGGAATCAATTCGATTAGACCAAATGAAAGAACATTTTCACTTAGTAAAATCTAGTTATTAGGGCACCGTTTGTAATACAATTGAAAATCCGACGGGCAACATGCACCCTTCTAATTAAGGCATACAAAATTACGGTTAAACTCATGATTATTAAAATGAATAAACAAAATGTTTATAAACACACTAAAAATATTTGAGAAGTCAACATTTTAAGTTATCTCATCATTTCCCCTCGTCACATTCCCACAACTTCACTATATAATTATATTCTTACCCGTCTTCAACACTTTTTCACAAGACAGTGAGAAAAATATTAGGCTATTATAAGAACAACTATATAAACAAAAAAAATGTACTTTTCGTTGGCATACCTTGATATTGCTATTATCTTTGTGTTAGCTGAATTAATCAAATGCTCCAAGTCATCTATATTCTTTCGGTCAAGATTAGAAAAAGTAGCATCCAATTTTTCATACACTATGTACTCAAAAATTTCATCACTTTCAACCGTGAGTTTCCTAAGTACATACGGAGAATCACTGAAACTTTTGTATACTTTTGTGATACCTAGATTCCCTTTCATCTTTCAGAAGTTTTTCCACAAACGGTACATCCTTTTTATCATTTCCCAAATAACCATCTAGATAAGATATGGCTTTTATTCTTTACAATTTTTTTCTCATGGTTCGCAAGATGGATTCTTTAGATCAAGTTAATTGTGCGAGCAAGAATACTTTCTTGACGGAATTTTATGAAACCAAAATTTTTGTACATATTCAAAAAAAACTTTAATTGTATGAGCATATAGAACAATGTACATAGAACTTTTAAAAGATTTGGCGAGAATAGAATATCATAAACACCAATGTGGGTTGTCCATGATAATATCCAGATTAGTGCTTCTAAACCGTAACGCATATGGACCATCTACCATCTTTTCCCCCGTGACATGGTGCAAAGTTACAAGTGCATTGTCCTATATGCTCGTACAACTTCAAGTTCTATAGAGATGTGCAAAAAAATTTGTTTCCTAAAAGTTCGTGGAGAAATCTTTCTTTGCACAATAAACTTAAGTAAAAGAATCCATCTTGCGAACCGTGAAGATACATTTTTGATGAATAAAGGCATATTGTATTTTGATAGTTTTTGGGAAATGATAAAATAAGATACAATGTTTGTGAAAAATTTCTAAAGGTGAAAGAGTTTACGTACCAAGAAAGTATATAAAAGATTTAGTGAGTATTCATATGTAATTAGGAAAATCACGATTGGAAGTTATCCTATTTTTGAGTACGTAGCCTATGAAAAAAGGGAAGCTACTTTAGCTAACCTTATTCGGGAGATATGGATAGTTTTGAGCATTTGTCTAATTCAGATTACAAAGATAATTGCAGCATTAAGGTATGTCAAAGGAATGTATAATTTTTTGTTTATATAGTTGTTTCTATAATAAGGTCATGCTTTTCTTCCTATCTTTTGAGCTCAATGCAGGCAACATATTGCATATGAACATATGTCCAGAACACGTTCCATTAAAGACCAATAAGGGAGGTGATTATATAGTGAAATTGTGTGGAAATGGAGCGAGCAAGGATGTTGAGATAAATTATTTTGATTGTTCAAATATACTTAACGTGGTTTCTTAACATTTTTTATTCACTATAACAACAATCACAAGTTTAAGTACACTTGGTATGCCTTAGAAAGGTACATACTCGACCGACTGATTTGAATTATATAACAAACGATGCCCACAACTTTAAAGACTAAGGTATATCTATTAGTAAGATTTCTGCTAATTATGAATTTGTACCGTTTCGCAACAAGTATGGAATTGACATGCTGGCGGCAGGCCTTTAGCTGCGGATCTTGTTGAAAAGCTTATGGATAAAAAATACGAGTATTACCCTTTTTTAGATATTAATGTTCTTTAATGTAATATCTTTCATATCATAATCGTATACATGATACATTTTATTTCAATGCGAGTTTATATGTTTTGTGCAGGTAACATATTTGATAGTGACAATCATATACTCTTTTGGAATATGTACGACACAATCTTAATTTTAGAAGATGTAAGTGATGAGCTTTTTGCTAGAATATTAGATGATATAGAATAACTTGCTAGCAATATTTTTATAAATGATTGGGAAGTAGATGAACAATTGTGGTACAATTTTTGAAGATGATTAAGGTATCTGAGAAGGCAAGAGAGATGAAACAAGCTTTCAAAGAAAGGATAGCATCTGAAAAAGTATGAGTGAAAATGAAAATTTATAAGGTACACAAGGAAGATCACAACAAGGGTCAGCTTAGCAAGGCTCAGCGCAACAAGTCAACAGAGCTAGTGGTGCTGATGTTCGGTAAAATATGATATCATTATCGTCTTTGCTTACTTATTTAGTGTTTTTTTAAGTTGGGGATTGTTTTTTATGTATGTGATTTCTATGGACTGTCAATGGGAGAATGTTTCTCGCCTGGTCAATTCTTTTTTTGTTTTTTTTATTTAGTCTACGTCTCCAAAAAATATATGAAAAAATATTAAAAAATATAAAAATACCCACCGACTAACTTTTATAGCATTATTTGTGAGTGGTGAAAAAGTGTAATTACGCTCTACAGTTTTCTCTATCCTATCACTTCCTTGTACTCCCTCTCACCTTTTACCTTTTTGGGTTACCCTCCTCCCACCTTTCATTAAAATACCCATTTTATACTTAATAGACAACTTTCTTTTCCAATTACAATTGCATTCAACTGATCGTTATCAATTTTAATCCACATGATCAGCTCATAATACCAACATACTTTTTTAATAGTCTATATTTAATGATACATATCTATGCGGGTCTGCATTACGTGTTTGGATAGCCCGTTATAAACGATCTACATATACTGATAGGTTCCGACACAAAACTTGTAATGAGATAGATAATATTCTCTTAGGGTGAGAATGAACCACAACTTTGTTTGATAATAATCTTATGTTCTTCTATTTTGTTTCATGAGTTTAAATACAAGAAATATGACAACTCAAGAGGTGTAACCATCTTACGTTTAAACTAGGAAGACGAATAGAACAAGTATTAAACTATGATGATAATGCTACTACACTTAATGTCATTATTTAGGACTCATCATTATCCTCCTCTTGAGAAGAATCTTGACCTCAAGGTTCACGTTGATAAACAAATGTCTCGCAATTACCCTCGTCTAAATCATGCACTTTGAAGCCGCTTTCCATAACTAGTAGTTGTGGTCCTTTGCATTTGTGACCCACACTAAATTTTTCATCACAATTAAAGCATAGACCTTGAGCCAATTTATTTTGCATCTCGTCCGAAGTGTGCCGCTTCATACTGGTGTTCCTTGTTGGTCCTTGCTTGGTGGGTAACAATTGATTCAATTGTTCATCTCTCATCCGGGCGAGACTCGTAGCATATTTTAAATTTGTTGGCTTGAACATTCGAATGTTATCCGCAATTTTTGGTTTAAGTCCACCCATGAATGTACCAACAAGTGCCTTTTGAGTCCATCCACGAACTCGATTTCCCAATCTCTCAAACTCCTTTTGATATTATCTAAAGGGCCCGGTTTGTTGTACCTTTGAAAGAGCTTCATCAAAGTCTTCACAATCTGTTGGACTAAACCGAGACCATAATTCGTCATGAAAAATATCCCATGTCACTTCTTTCTCTTCCTCTTTGTAAGCCTTACTTAACCACCGCCACCATTAGTTTGCTTCACCTTGCAAATGATATGAAGCCAATGACACCTTTTGTGTTACCTGTGTGTCTTGGTATTCGAAGAATTGATCAACTTTAGAGAACCATTCAGTAGGATCCTCATCACCCCGGTATGTTGGAAACTCAAGTTTGGCCAACTTCGAATAAAACATTGACCTCCCTCCTTGTTTGGAATTGTCGCCACCTTTTCCAGCGAGAACCGCCTCAGAAAGTTTCATCGCGAGGTCTTCCAAGTGCTGAAACTTATCAGCGATACCTAGTTTCATCTCAGCAATACCATCTTAAAGTTGGCCCAAAGCAGCCTCCAAGTTCTTGATTCGTTCCTTGTTTTTTGCCATAACTCTGGTACCAATTGATAGGTCCTGACACAGAACTTGTAATGATATAGATAATATTCTCTTAGGGTGAGAATGAACCAAAACTTTGTTTGATAATAATCTTATGTTCTTCCATTATATTTCATGAGCTTAGATACAAGAAATACGACAACTCAAAAGGTGTAACCATCTTATGTTTAAACTAGGAAGACGAATAGAACAAGTATTAAACTAGAAAGATAATGCTACTAGACTTAATGTCATTATTTAGGACTCATCATATACCTATAATTTAGTATCACTAACTAAGACGTCCAACATACGTAGATAATTTTGATTAAAAGTATGCTTATACGTGTTGAATATATCTCGGATGGTGATTCCCCTACTGGCAACTAATATTCTTCATACGATTTTTACGTCACATATTGGGAGTCGAAGTCGACTTTTCAATAATAGGAAAAAGAAAGTACTTATAAAATTGTAAAGATAACCTAAATATAAAATTATATTGGCAAGCATTAATCTCCCGAGTTATCCTACAAAAGTAACTAGTATTTTCATACGACTTTATGTCACGTATCCGGAGTCGAAGGTGAGGTTTCAATAATAAGAAAAAGAAAGCATTGAATATGAAATGATATTCCCTGATAGCATCGCCATTGTTTTTGGTATTTGTCGTTTTACCGCACCAAAATAGTTCATAAAATTGGAAAGATTATACAAACAATACAAAAATATATTGGCAAACATTAATCTCTCAAGTTACCTTTTTTAAGAATCGGTGGATTTGAGATTCACCAACAAGTCTAATTTGATGCTTAGTTATCATAAATGTTTTTTTAATTTTCAAATACTATTGATAATATAGTATGAAAGACAAATAATAATAAAGGAAATACCTTCTTAGACATTGTATCTTTTGAAGTTGTGAATTTAGTTGTTACCTAAATCTATAATTTGACTTGTAGAAAAAAAAAGAAACCTTGACTTTCAAACCAGAACAAATCGGTATACAGTTGCATAGCTCAAACTTGACCAAAAAAAACAATCTAAACAAATGTTATAAAGTGAGTGTCTTTTTTTATAGGGAGATTAGTGTCTTAACACAATTTCAATTTCGAAAACTGGCGGATTAGTGTCTTATTTTCGAATCTATTTAAAACGTATTTTTGTTTAGAAAATATTTGACAACTAATTTCGAAAGAAAAATTACTATCCAAAAATAACAACTAAACCAAATCTACCAAATCTAAGCAAGCACATATGTAAAACTACTCTAGCATGATAATAAATACAGTATATAATATAATATACGCTAAACATAAAAAAATAGATAAAGAACTAAAGAGGGTTTAGATATCACCAAGTTAAAGCTAAGACGAAAAGATGCATTCCAATAATACCCAAGATCGATAGGTCACCATTTAAACAAATCTTCATTCTTTGTATTTTATATGAAAATATATTGAAACTAAAAGTAATCGAAAAGGACTAAATAAAATTTTAAAGTGTAAACAAGTTGAAAGTTTATGGACTTAAAATTAATAGTCGTGAGATAGGATCGAACTCGGGATCACGGGATTGCACACATAACGTAAAGGGTTAATTTATTTATTAAATATATTATATATATATATATTTATTAAATCAAACCAAAGCTTAACTAACGATCGTTGATAAATAAAAGTTAAGTTATAACGACCGTTATGGAATTAAATAGAAGCTAAAAGAAGAAGGAAAAATTACACAAACACCCCTGTAGGAGGGTGTTAACCGCCGGCTTGTAGAGGGGGCAAAGGGAAACTTTTGTTTCCTAAATTGTTTATGACTTGGAGCCCAAGGTTTGCTAAGCCTATATAAACAAACCCCTAGCCTCATAATTTTTCACTCCCTCTTTCTTTTCTCTTGCTTTGATCGCCGGCCATACACACCCAACTTAGGGTTTCGTTTGGTTTTCGATTAAGTCTATTTATCTAGTCCTAGCCCCTCTCTAGGGTTGTTGGGTAGATATTCCATAAGTGTTGAAGCTCGGTTTGTTCGTGCTAGACTCACGGTTAACTCGCCGTATTACGTGTGTACAAGAACGTGATATAATCTTCCTTTAGATTATATTCTTGGTGGTGTTCGTGATAAACCCTAGTTGCCGTTCGTTCCGTCGTCTTGTGGATCTTGCTAGGATAAAGGTATGTAACCCTAATCTTGATTAATATAATTGTGTTAAATTAATGATCTTGTTAATCGCTTCCGCTATGCGCTCTTTGATCCATATTAGGGTTTTAAATAATTGTTATGAACTCTATAAACCATCAGTGGTATCAGAGCCGTTTTAACATGATTATAATTATCAAGATCTAAAGTTTTTTAACTAATATTGATTTGTGTTAAAAATTACATGTTTTTTTTAGGTTTTATAAAAAATTAGGGTTTTGTTTTTTATTATTTTTAAAATCGGCTATGCCGAATTTTTTATAAAAAAAAGAGTTTTTTTGTAAACCCTAAAATTACATGGTAATTAACTTTAGATGTATGCATGAATTAATTGTTATGTCATGCGTGGTTACGATCCGTAGTGATTTCATTAATTGTTAAGTGATTTGGGTGGAATTTTGATGAATTGCATGATTAATTGTTATGTTATGTAAATTCATGTTTCGATCCATAGAGATTTAATTGTTAAGTTATGAGGGAGATCCGTGATGAACATGCATGTTTTTCATGGATCATATGTTTTATGTGGTAATTGTTACGGTTCTTTTTGCTACATGCTTTATTTGATTCAATAAATCTAAAATTAGGGAAGACTTTTATATGAATATAAAAACCTAGATTTGATATTATTTATTGAATAAATCGTATGCATGTGGCTATTTGATTTATTTATTGCACATATAAATTGTTATTATGTGTTTATGATTTAGTTTTTTTTGTACCTACTTGTTTTCATACGTTTTATATTGATTGTATGTTGTAAGCAAGGGTAATTTTTTACAAGAAAAATTAATGTGGACTAAATCATATTAAATAAATGAATTGTTTTGAGATCTAAATTACATATGATTTGCGTTGATTAGAGTTGCAATAGCAACTTAACGGCCTACTCAATTTTGACAAACTATAAAGTGGGTATAACGCACCGCTGGTCATGTACCCGGTTAAGGAAGGAGGTGTTATGCTTCAGCGCTGACCAAATTCCCGGCTCGCCTGTGCGTCAAATTGGTATTACCTACGGTTGTTATTGGTACAATTCTTTAAGGTTGATTTAACTACATTAATTCACATCCAAAACACAATGAATTAGGTTATTGCTTTGTGCTATAACTAAGTTCTAGAAAAAGTACGGTGTGAATTTAGTTGTGTGTAAAATCTTTAATTGGTTTAACCAATACCTCAACTTGCAAGTATATGATGAACTTTTAGTCTCAACAAAAGTTTACTAAACGTTTTATTAAACTTATGTTATGGAGATGTATGCATGCTTCTCCATACATGATTTTGACACCAAAATCTATACCCTAAAATTTAAGTCATATGCCCTCTAATTGACGAACACTTGAAGTTACAATTGTCGTCATATAAGATATCGGACGATGTTGTAATGGAGAGAAAACTTCATGACTGAATAAGATTGCACATGAAGGTTTTACGTTCTTTAGATTAGTCGACTTAATTGAGTTACTCAGTGAGATCTGGAAACTTAAGGCATAAAGAAGGGATGAAACATGTTTACAATGCAAAATGACTTTTGGCAATGTAAATCCCTTAAATATCTAGAAATTGCAAATTTGTTTGTCAATCATTGTTCGACAAGTTACCATCTTGAATACTTTCATTGCTAGCAGATCAACTGATGTGATGAAATTATGTCAATTTGAATTCTAGTTTTTCAAGGAAAATACTATGGTTATTATTACCGGGGTAATTTTATTTTCTTGAATGGTATTATCGAAAATACTAAAATTGAATTTTGTAAATTCTTTTGCAAATGTATTGATGCAACGTTACACCGTAAACATGGTTTATTCATTTATTGATCTACAAACCGTATGGTTGAGGATAGAGTCAATTTACAAATGAATGATAAACCTAAAACTCTTTTTCATGAGTAAAGAAGGAGTAATAAGGATTTTAGAAATGTCAAATTCAAATCCATAACTCATAGCAAATTTTAATAGTTAAGAAAAGTGCATATTTTGAGTTATTAAAAGTTACCGCTAATTGGTTATAAGGCAAACTAGCATATTTGTCTAGTAGTTGTGCTTTGACCATTTATAGGCACTACATACCATTTTGTGGTTGGTAGACCTATTAAGGAAGAAATTGCATGTCAAGTCTTTCAAGTTAAAAAGCATTTGATGGGTAAGTCATCATTTACGAAGTAGAATACACTCTTAAACACTATAAGTAATTGTTGCGAATGTGTTTTTCAAAGGTGTAAGAAAGTAAACACAACACTAATCATTTTCACCGATTATGAAACATTTTCAATGTTGTCAAGTTCAGTGGGAGAAGTGTGTTGTATGACTGATTTTGAGTCTATTAAAACATTCTCTAAGTCAGTGGGAGTTACAAGCTTTGTTGTCTTGGTAATAACCCATGTTATCTTTTGTATGTCCTAAGATAATTACTTTCGAATTGTTGAGACTAATATCTTCAAAGATAGTTATGTACTGATTCTTGTTGATTAAGTGATTCTACATCTACTTGTAAAAAGCTAATATATGTGGCACAATCATATTTTGTATAGACGAACGTTAGACGTGATGTTTATCTTATATATGAGGTTGTTCCATGCACAAGTGGGAGAAATGAACATTGTGTGCAAGAAACAACTCATAAAGATATGATTCTCTTAAGATAAGAGATTAAACATTCTAATTAATATTTAGATCATGTGTCAATATGATTAAAAGACTACTTAAAAGTATATATATCATTCACATTAAGAAACACTTGTTGTTTTGATTTAGTCATGTAAGAGCTTGGACTAAATTGTAAACACAAGGGTAAAATATCCACATGTCGTAAGATCGGGCGTGGAATGTTTTGAAGTTTCTTAAAATAGGACAAATTCCTTGAATGACATAAGATACATAGAGTAATCTTATACTACTAATGGAACCTAGTGGTGTTCGTATAATAGTATAGGAGTGAATTAACTTGAAAAGATGAATGAAACCTAGTGGTGTTCATGATTTACTTTAGTTATACATGTTTATGATTTATTGTATAAAGTCACAAACATAAAGTCTTGGAAGACGTATAATATAAAGTAAGACGTTAATGTATTGTCTCTATTTCACTAAATACATATACATGAAGTCATGGTCAAATGACTTAAAACGTATGATAGAATTATAACTTCTATGTTTTAAAACATGGAAATGAAGTGACTTTGTATTAGAAGTACTTGAGTTATAAAGCATGCAAAATGGTTAGGAAATCTATTATACCATTAAGATGATTTAGTTGGTATATAGGTAAGCCTAAAGATATATATTTATCTTAAATGTTGTTAAGATTGACTTACAATATTTCCCTAAATGAAATACATCATTGTTATGGTATGTTCATTAGGAGAATCAAAATTCTCAATATGATGGTGATGTTTTGATTCAAGATAACTATATCTTCCTTTATTCCAAAAGAAATCAAGGTTAGAAAGTTGAGTATGACTTGAGCAAAGAAGATTAATAAGATACCATTATGGAATGTGATGAATCACGTTATATCTTAAATGAAGTTCAGATTTTGCTAAACTACTTATGAAGTGGATTGTTTAGAAAATAAAGAGTATGGAACTGTCATTGTGTTTTGTAATGTCCCATATAGATAACGTTGGAGTGTTGATCTATTTGCTATGCATTTAAAGAGTAATTTTAAGTTACTAAAAGCAAGTGGGAGTTTTGATAAAATTACAAGATACATGATCTTCTAAAATACACTAGTAATTATCATGAGGTAGGCGTGTAAATGCTAAACCTCAAGATAAAGGAATTTATGTCATAGGTCCGTAAGGATATCTCGGATATGCGATTTATATGCTGAGAATTATGAGTTACAAATCATTGTTATGATTTATTACCAAATATTGTTTTGGGTAAACTACTCATACTATGATTGTTATAGATGTTGTCCAACAAAGATAATCAAATTTCGGTTTTAGTTTATCTTAAATAGTTTGACTAGAAATTGAAGATGAGTTTCGTCAAAGGAAGAAAAACGCCAATTGTATTGGTTTAAACTTTGTGTCGAAATTATATGGACAAAATTGTACAGATATTTAATGTATGTATTGTGAATAGATTATTAATCACATTTAAGTAATTAATTGTGATTGAGTATTCTTTCCTAAATACATTAAATATATAAAGATTTTGATGGTCATATTTTAATTGACAAATTTGGATATGAATGAACTATTTCTTGAATGACTACTTGAGAAAGGACTTAAGTAATCGAAATGAGTTTATTACTTCAAAATATAAATCTTTGGAAAAGTACAAAATGCAATTATCCGTGAATGGATAAAAGCATGCATCTAGGAGATTATTCTTATGTTTAATTTGAAATCCAAGATTGGATTTAAATTTGAATAAGATGGTTTCTGAGTATTTCTAAAAGCTAGTGGGAGTATTATGGTTATTTTCTTAAATTATATGTGTCAAATAGACATGTAAGAAAGTAAGTTTTCATTCAAATTAAATGTTGATTTGGTTTAGATTTGAGATGAAACTTTGCTTTGGAGATTTAGAAAATAAGATATACATAACCTTGGAACAAATAAATTTTTTTTATTATGCGGTGGAAATACAACGTAATATGCCATGTAGTAAGTTTACATGGATATTTAGGACATGAAGAAATCTAAATCTGGTTTGAGAAATTTTCATGTGTGTCGTGTTGTATTTATATCATGCTTAAAATACATGATGATTTGAATATATTAATCTATTTAAGAAGTTATTGAATAACTTGTGTAATGAATATTCTGAAGGAATATGTTTGGAAATAGAATAACATCCTAAATCTTGGATCGGCTTCCATATTCTATAGATGAATAATTTGTCAATCGTTGTGCAAATTATCATAGCCAACAAACTTGAAGGTTTTGGTTGGAATCAAACATTACATAATAAATATTAAAGGTAACGTATTTATATCTTTTATGACAAGTTGTAAAACTTGAAAAGATATAATTGAGGTAACACTCAATATTAGTCATGGGATCTTTGGAGATGACATGTTGATTAAAGTTGCATTATACATTAAAGAATTAGAATACTTTGAACTTCAAATATGTTTTGGAAGTTTAGGAAATTGGTGATCAAGGATGTTTCACAATTTTGATACTATGTGGCAATATCAAATTATTTGAATGCACATGTACAAGAGTTTCAATGAATTGAATTCTTGAAGAAAGTATTCTCAAAATTTCAATAGGTCAAGATTGGTTATTTTATGCTTTGCCAAACAAGTATGAATGTCATTACTAGAGGCATGATGCATGTACCAGTTTTATGCATTGATCTATTTTAGTATTTGGATAAAGGATATAAGACATTATTGAATTGATGAAATAAAGATTGGATTTCGTTTATTTTTCTGTTATTTGATTTTGTATCCTATTTTACATGTTTTAATCCATGAGCATTATGATGTTTCTAAATGTCCGTTGTCGATTAATAATATGGGAGTATTATTAAACTAAGACAATTCAAAATAGTGACAGATTATACTTGAAAGTATATTGGTCAATTTTGGATGATATTTGATGGATCAAATATTTGACTTATCCCAACTATATGATTTTACTTTATGGATCTTTGTCATCAAGTAAATCATAAATAGTTATCCTTAGACCTGAGATACCAAGAAACTGTCGTGAATCTAGTGCATTTCTGTGGAATAATCTAACGCTAAACGTAACTGGTAGTTATAAGGATTATTTCCGGAAGTGTTGCAAAGTTCATAAGTTTTGCTTGTAGTCAAAATGGGATTCGTTTCCTTCAAAATTTATTTTGAAGTATAATACAGCTGGGCCCCTCGGGGGAGTAGTAAGATATTTGTGCGGCCGCACCCAAATTTGTTTTGGTGATCTTGCTATATCCATAAACGAGAAACAGAATGGTTAATGAAAGGAATGACTGAGATCCATATCCTTATTAACGTTGTATTTGAAAGGAAAGGGTAATAATAATAATAATGATTATATATCGTTAAAAGGTTTTGTCCAAGAAACCTTACTCGAGTTGTACTAGTGACATTGCTGGTGTAACTAGACGCTAGTCAATGTGATCACGATATTAGAATTTTGTCCAAGTGGGAGCTGAAAGTTTATGGACTTAAAATTAATAGTCGTGAGATAGGATCGAACTCGGGATCACGGGATTGCACACATAACGTAAAGGGTTAATTTATTTATTAAATATATTTTATATATATATTTATTAAATCAAACCAAAGCTTAACTAACGATCGTTGATAAATAAAAGTTAAGTTATAACGACCGTTATGGAATTAAATAGAAGCTAAAAGAAGAAGGAAAAATTACACAAACACCCCTGTAGGAGGGTGTTAACCGCCGGCTTGTAGAGGGGGCAAAGGGAAACTTTTGTTTCCTAAATTGTTTATAACTTGGAGCCCAAGGTTTGCTAAGCCTATATAAACAAACCCCTAGCCTCATAATTTTTCACTCCCTCTTTCTTTTCTCTTGCTTTGATCGCCGGCCATACACACCCAACTTAGGGTTTCGTTTGGTTTTCGATTAAGTCTATTTATCTAGTCCTAGCCCCTCTCTAGGGTTGTTGGGTAGATATTCCATAAGTGTTGAAGCTCGGTTTGTTCGTGCTAGACTCACGGTTAACTCGCCGTATTACGTGTGTACAAGAACGTGATATAATCTTCCTTTAGATTATATTCTTGGTGGTGTTCGTGATAAACCCTAGTTGCCGTTCGTTCCGTCGTCTTGTGGATCTTGCTAGGATAAAGGTATGTAACCCTAATCTTGATTAATATAATTGTGTTAAATTAATGATCTTGTTAATCGCTTCCGCTATGCGCTCTTTGATCCATATTAGGGTTTTAAATAATTGTTATGAACTCTATAAACCATCACAAGTTTACTCTTTTTTCATGAAGAAGTTGATTATAAATACTTTTGAAATAAAACATGTGTTTTAGCTTTTTAAGTCAACAACATATCAACATTGAGATAAAAACTTAAGCAACACATATACTAGGTACTTCAGAGATGGTGGCAGATGACATCACTAGAGGCTGCACGGTGCATGACGATGGTGGTGGCTGAGCAGCGCCGATGGTCATAGAAGAGAGCTGAAGTTGTATTGTATAAACTGAATGAATTGAAGATATTAAATAGGTCAGTGTTATAGATGAGAAGTTCTTAAATGCAATTGTGTACGTCAATATTCCCACTAGGTGCAAACAACCTTGAAGTGGCCACGCCAACTTCCTGAAAAGGGAGGACTTTACCTGGTTTGAGTCTGTGTGGCGATGGGCTCAAACCCCGTGGATTAGTCGGCTAATGAGTCGAAAATCATGGTTACCAAAAGAAAAATACTTTATCTGCATGAAATCTCGGAATCTTTAAAGCCTATCACAATTGTGTATCAACTTGTTTGCATTAATGATTTGTTTCTTTTCCATACCACTCTACCTCAATAATTCCAATGACCATAGGTCCTTCACTCATCCTCAAATTAGTCTGTGTCTGTTTATTTGTATAGGAGTTGACATTAATTTATAGTTTGAGTTGTCTATTCTTTCTACAAGGCAACATATATAAAAAAAACTATGAATGAATTGATATTTATTTAGCATAAGAAGAGATGAGATAACATGTTATCAATCAAAGATGGGCGCTCATACCCAAAACAAATCCAATTTCAATAATCTTCAAGATGTTACTGAATCGGTATTAATCACTAATTTCCCACCCTCATTTAGACCAAAGGATCTTTGGAACGCTTGTGATAAACATGGATCAGTGGCGGATGTTTACATCGCCCAAAAACTTTCAAAAAATGGACGTCGTTTTGCCTTTGTTAGATTTGTTAAGGTGAATAACACTGAATCACTCCTTGTTGATCTTAATAAGATTTGGAGTGGATCGTATCATTTGTTTGCTGCTAAAGCAAGATTCGAAAGGAAACCTTACACATCATCTAAACCCCCCTCTAAAACTAATCACATCAATAACCAACCTAACCCTGCATCCAAAGCATCTCGTGCAAACCCTAATCGTTCTTACGTATCGGCCTTAAATGGCTCCTATAAAGAGCAGCCCCCATTGAAATATTAAGATCTGTCTCCCTCGAGGATTCAGATCTGATCGACATTGGTGACACAAGGAACGTGGTTCTTGTCAAGGCAAGAGATGTACATCTCACCCTAAATATTAACAAGGTTCTTAGAAAAGAAGGGTTCTCTGATTTTCATGTCAAACACATTGGTGGTATGTGGCTTTGGATTGAATTTGATAGCGTCGAGTCTTGCACAAAGCTTTAATCAAATAAGGAAATGGCCTGGTACTTTACACAAATCAAACATGTTAGTGAATCCTTTAAAATTGATGAACGTGTTGTTTGGATCGAAATTTGTGGTCTTCCTCTTAATGCTTGGACTCCCAAGGCATTCAAAAAGATTGCCAGCTCCTGGGGTGAACCTCTTTTTGTAGATGATGATCCAAGTGAAAGTGTTGCTACAGGAAGAGTTTGTATTCGGTCAAAAGTTCATGATCATATCAAGGAAATATGCAAGGTGGTGATCAAGGGTAAGGTCCATAATGTTAGGGTCAAAGAATTTGCTTGATGGGTTCCTGACATGGAAGCTGCTGATGGTGGCTCGGAAATTAACTCAGACGCTGATCCTAAGGAAAATGGTATTAACACTGGTGAGCATGACGATCTTGATGCTAATTTTGATGGCGTGTAGGACGACCTTGATGTAGAAGAAGGAGAGATCCCTAACAAAGATGTAGCAGAAGCTGATGTGGTGAAGAACTCTCAAAGTGTTTTTTGGGAGAAACATAATGGGAAGGAAGACCAAACCAACCCCCATCATTTCAGAATAATAATAACAACTTGAAACGGACCTCTGAACCACCCACTATCCCTTGTGATGAAGCGGAGTCTCTCTCAAATCCCCCTGGACTTGAAAAACCAAAACACCATACGAAACACAACTCTCAGTTCTCCTCATCGTCTTGTCCAGGTGGGAAGTCGTTGCGAATAAGTGAACCTGTTTCTAAAGATTTCAGCAACCATGGTTCTATGATTGAAGCACTTGTAAAACAAATTGAAATGAGGAAAGTTCTTGGATACGATATGCAAGGTAGCACTAATGATCTCAAAAAACTCATTGCAAGGATTGGAGTTAGGGATGGTCAATCATGAATGTCATGTCCTTTAATTCTTGTGGCATTGAAGCGGGTAAGTGTAAGGCTATCTCTAAGATCTGTAACAAATATAATATTAACCTCCTTGGTATTCAAGAAAATCATTCTCCTTTGATCGACTCTTTCAAAGTCAAGTCGTTGTGGGGTAATTTTCAGTTTGATTTTGCTTTTTGCCCTTCGGTGGGTAGATCAGGTGGTATCTTATCGATTTCGGACACGCAAGCTTTCTTCAAGAGTAATGTTCACGTTTTTTATCACTTTCTTGTTGTAGAAGGAAAGTGGGTTCATGAAAATTTACACTGCTTTATGGTGAATGTGTATGCTCCCCAAGAAGACACGAACAAAGTTGCTATTTGGAACTCCATCCTTGACTTCAAAGAAAATCATCCGGGTCATTATGTTGTCTTTGGAGATTTTAATGCAGTCCGTTATGCCTCAGAACGTATTGGCACCATATTTAACTTGCCTTCTGCCAATGCCTTTAATCAGTTCATCCATAATGGAGCTTTAAAGGAATTTCCTAATGGAGGCCATCTTTTTACTCGTATTAATAGACGAGGGGATAAATTGAGTAAACTGGACATATTTTTTTTATCACTGAAGCCTCTACTCCCCATTTGCGAGATCATTCAGCTTTGGTTCTTGACTGCCATATCTCAGACCATAGGCCAGTTATTCTCAAGGCTGCAAATGTTGACTTCGGACCTACACCTTTTAAGTTCTAAAACTCCTGGCTTCTTGATAGTGATCTTTGCACAATCATTTCAGACTTTTGGTCTCGTAATGCTTTTTATGGCTCTAATGCCATTGTGGCTTTTAAAAACAAGCTGAAAGCCCTTAAAAGTATTATTAAGGAGTGGGCGAAGAACAGAGAATCGGCTCTTTCTAAGCAAAAGGATGAAATTCTCCTTCTGTTGAATAATTTTGATGAAGACACTATAACTAATGATGGCTCTATTCCTAACTTGCAGCGTGCTGATTGGATCGATAGTCTTCATAAAATTAAGAGAGAAGAGCAGCTTGATATTTCCCGGCAGGCCAAAGTTAAATGGGGGATTGAAGCTGACGAAAATTCTAAATACTTCCATGCCATTATAAATCAGAAACGCAGAGTTCTTTTAATGCATGGGATTAAACATGATGGAGTGTGGCTTTCTGATCCTCTTCTTATAAAAGACGCGTTCCAAGCTAGCTTTGAATCCAAGTTCAAGAAGAAGTTTGTGGATAAAATACAGGTTCGCAGTGATTTTTACAAAACCATTCAAGACAGTCAGAACTTGTTTTTGATCTCTCCTGTTTTAGAAGGAGAAATTCATACTGCTATTTGTGATTGTGGTTCAGATAAATCGCCTGGCCCGGATGGTTTCACTTTTGCTTTTTTCAAAAGGTTCTGGAACATTATTAAAGCTGATGTTATCGCATTTGTTCAAGATTTTTTTAGCTCAAGCACCATGCCTAAAGGCTGTAACACGTCTTTCATTGCCCTCATTCCTAAGATCTCTAATCCGTTAGTGGTTAGTGATTACCGTCCTATTAGCCTTATTGGTGCCCAATACAAAATCATTGCGAAGCTTCTGGCGAATCGGTTAGTAAAGGTTATTGATTCGGTAATTAGTTGTGAACAAACCGCCTTTGTTAAACATCGTCTTTTTGGACGGCCCCCTCATGGTTAATGAAGTCATCAAATGGTGCAACAGAAAAAGGGATAAGCTCATGGTTTTCAAAATTGATTTCGAAAAAGCTTTTAATTCCATCTCGTGGGATTATGTTCTTCAGGTCATGATCTTTATGGGTTTTCACGACTCGTGGATCTCTTGGATCAGGGGGTGTCTTTATCATGCCACTACGTCTGTTCTTGTTAATGGGAACCCTACAAAAGATTTCCATCTTAGCCGTGGTTTGCGTCAAGGTGGTCCCTTGTCGCCGTTTCTCTTTATTATTGCCATGGAAGGTCTACATGTGGCGGTTGAGGATGTTATTGCTGCGGGGCTCTATAGGGGTATTAACATGAATACCTTGACCCTTTCTCACTTTTTCTTTTCAGATGACGCTTTGTTTGTAGGGGAATGGTCGCGAGAAAATATTTGAAATTTGTCTATTATTCTTGAATGTTTTTACAGAGTTTCGGGGCTCAAGATAAACTTTCATAAATCCAACCTAGTTGGGGTTGGAGTGCCGTCTGATGAAGTTAATGCCTTAACTCATCTCACAGGTTGTAAAGCTTCTTCTCCTTCCTTCAAGTATCTCGGCCTTCCGGTGGGCGTTAACATGGCAGCTATCAAGAATTGGGATTTTTTGATTGATAAGTTCTCTAAGCGTCTTTCCAATTGGAAGGCCTCTATGCTCTCCATTGGCGGCAGGACTACTCTTTTGTCTTCTGTTTTGGGTTCGATTGGTACATATTATTGCTCCATCTTTCCCATGCTTGCTACTATTTACAAAAAATTAGAGTCGTTCCGCTCTAAGTTTCTTTGGGGGAGTAATGTGGACGGGAATAAAATCCTTTGGATCGCTTGGAACACTGCCCTAGCTTCTAAAGCTCATGGTGGTCTTGGCATTGGTAGCATTTATTCTCTTAACCAGGCTCTTATTCTCAAGTGGAGGTGGCGTTTTTTCCAAAACCCTAATGCTTTATGGGTTCGTGTGATTAAAGTTGTTCACGGTGGGCCTGGTCTTGATAATTCGTTTTACTCTCATGTTCGTGATCAAGGGGTGTGGGGTAGAATTGCTAAGTCTATAAATGCCATGCATGAAAAAAGGATTATCCCTCTCTCGTTTCTTCGTAAACGAGTGGGGAATGGTATGGATACGAAGTTTTGGCAGGATGTTTGGATTGGTGAGATCTCCTTTCAATCCAAGTTTCCTCGTCTCTACCGTCTGGCTTTGAATAAAGATTGTAATATTTCTGATGTTTGGAACAATGGTTGGGTTTTCAACTGGTCGAGGCCGATTTTACGAGGTACTCTTCTCCATCAGTTAAATGAGTTAAGTGCTATCTTAGATAGTGTTCATATCTCAGACTCGGACGATTCCTGGATTTGGTCGCTTGGTTCTCCTTCTTTTACAGTCAAGTGTACGCGTGATCACATAGATAACTGCATTCTTCCTTATGATGGGTCTGAAACTATTTGGAATCGTTATCTCCCTAAGAAGATCAACATCTTTCTGTGGCGAGTTGTGCGAGACCGGCTTCCTTCTAGATGGAATCTCAGCAGGAGAGGGATAGAGTTGGATTCCCTTACTTGTCCTATCTGTGTCTCTAGCGTGGAAACCTCTGTTCACTCTTTGTGGTTGTGTTCCTTAGCAGTATCTATTTGGAATAAATTTTTCGCCTGGTTGGACTTGGATGTCCCGCCTTCTAGCTGCATTCGAGACCTATTTGTTTGGATTGGCAACCTGCACGTGACCTCTTACAAAAAGGACATATTAACTGTTATCTGCCGGGTGACTTTGTGGGCTCTTTGGCGCTTTCGTAACGAGACTATTTTCGGATCTTCTCCTCCTAGAAGATGTATTTTATTTGATTTTATTGTTGAGATGTCGTTTAGATGGTATTCTACTAGAAACACGTTGTCTTCCATTCATTAGAACAACTAGATACAAAATCCTCTTATGTATTCTCCTTTGTAATTTTCTAGCTCATTGCTGGTGGTATAAAATCTTTGCTGTTAAAAAAAATATAAAAAAAAAAACTTAACTTGAGAACATAGTGCATGAGTTTAGTTTCATGATTACGTAGTTTGCACTTGCATACAAGATCATAATTGGAATTCAAAGAAACGTTTGAAACAATTACCGGGGGCCACTAGTATTTCCAAAGGCCTAGAGAAGTTCCAAGACGGGTTCTTTCATAATGAAGTATTTTTTTGCATAAAGGTCGTTTATTAAAAAATTACATTTTTAGGTTTTTGATGCAAAATCTTTGATCTAGTACATCTTTTTGGTATAATATGTCCTTTTCGATCGATACATAAGCTAACTCATTCAAGTGTTTTGTGATGATTTTGATCTTATATAAGCAATTTTAGTTTTAAAAAACTTCTATCGTAATCTAAACGGAAATGAAAACTTTATTCATCTATAATATTATATTTGCACTATATTCGTGCAATTTGCGACGACGGTTACTCAATGATTATTTGTTTGACAAATAATTGTTACACTCTTACCCACTAAGTGTGTATTTAAATTAAGATTAAATTTGTAAAAAAAAATTAATTAAAATAAATCTACTAAAAATAAAAAATTTATTGTTTAATATAAATATATAAAAATAGATGTTAAATTAAAAAAACAAAAAATTTAAAAATACGATAAAATTAAATAATGAAAAAAAAATTAAAATAAAAATGTTTTATTTCTGACTATAAAACTACACTTTTTTTAGCATAGGTAATGCAAGACTTTTGCAATAGCTTTTCACTATTTTGAAATTTTTTTGATGAATTTTCACCATTGTAACAGATAGCTAGCTTTTCGAAAAGCTTTTTTCAAAGACTTGAAATTCTTCAAATGGTTTGAGAGACTTTTTGTAATAAATGCTTCATTGTTTTTACATCTTTGTAGTGTAATTTTTCACTTGCATAAAACTTTTATAAAAACTTAGCATTGAAGTATGTTTGTGCAATGACTTTTTGAATGAAATAATCTAATGACACATTCATTGCAATAAATAAATAAACAGTCTTTTTGAAGTATGAAGTACGAAGCATAATGCTAAGAGCATCCACTATGATAGGTTCAAACATAGGTCTAAAGAATTTGAAGAAGTTTATGTTTTATATTAGTCATAGTAGAGCTTCATTTTACGATGATGTGGCATGAAGAGGTCGTTAATCTTAGACCTTTTCAAAATTTAATGCAAGTGTTATGTGTAACAATTTTAAAGCTTTAAACAACTTATACCATAGTGAAAAGAGGTTTATTAATTCAAAAAGTCCAAAACTTGTGGATGTGACATGAAAAATTTAATTCATATAGGTTTATAATATTTTATGATTGTGGATGCCCTAAGTTGATGCAAAGCAAACATTTAATGTCGAATAAGATATTAAGATGTAACATGCACGGGGAATAATGTTTAACCCAACCAAATAGTACCAATTCAAGACCTCTATGTATATGTCACTAGCTAATTACTAATAACTTGCGTGAAATTGTTGTATGAATTTCCTGCAAAGCCAAAGCAACCCTGCACTTTGCCATTGCTTCATTCATAGACCACTGACCCTAGTACACCCCTGCTGATGTGATGATAACCCAGTTTAACAGTTTTTATGGTTGGCCTTAATGAGACGTTAAAAGCGGTTTCGTCGGTTATCTCGAGTTCGGTTTAGTATGATTTAAACTTAATTCGGTTTTGGTTTGGTTACTTCCATCTCGTAGCCATTGTAACAATCGAGGGGCATACTTGTGTCTAACAACCAGCTAGAGATGTAGGATAGTAGTAGGGTGGAAGACTAAAATGCCCGATACCCGACCCCCGTTTGAATTCGGGTTAGTCGGATTGACCTGAGTTTGAATTTAAACCCGAATAACCCGACTCAGATATATTCGGGTCGGGTTCGAGTCGAGTCGTAGTTATTGACGCCCCTACTCGTTAGCGTTACCAGGTTCAAACATGTATCTCCGGTTCCTTGACCACATATTAATTTCGACTTTTAGATCAAGTATAAAACTTAAACTCTCGTCTCAAACCCACGATCATTCCAATAGGTGCTACCGCATAAGGCCTTCAGTTAAAAAAACCACATTTTTAGTAGTTTCGCATATAAATATACATATTATTAAACATGTACGAGTCATAATACAATTTTATAAGCGATCTTTTTTTAATTTACAAGTGTCAAAGGATTCCTTTATTTAGGGCCACCAAAAACTGTAAAGAGACTCTGGTCCTAATCCTATAGCTTGAACACACATCAAATCTTTTTCCTTTTACAATAACTAGTTGTCTTTAAAAAAAATGAGCAACAACATAAACAACCTGTTAATTTGAATAACAGATTTATTTGTGGAGTGGTTGTCAAATGTAAACTGTGAGAGGGAGTCCTAATGACAGATTATGTTTGACTCCGCTCCATCTAATCTCGGCTCGATTTTGCTTGAAGACCTTTAAGGCGTTACATGGAAGCGTAGTATTGTAGCCTTTTAGTTTTGGGGCTTTTGCCCTTCCACTGCGACAAAAAAAATAAAATTAGCTATGGGCTGAAATTAAGCTTCATTGTAGCTGAGTTGATTAATGTACTTACAGAAGAATATGACTATGAAATAAATCATCGTTTACATCATGCAAGTATCCAATATATCAACCTCATACAAACTTTTTCTCGAAAACCTTTTTATTAGCCAAATATAGTTTCGATCTTTCAGCCGATTAATCCACTCCCACCGGCTAAAATAGTATCCCTTGCAGGAGGTTGGCAAACTATATACATTCAAATGATACGACAACTTTAGACAAGGGCGGGTCTATGAAGATTGGGTATTTCGTATTTGCGCGTAGCAGAAAATGAATTTGAGACTAGGATTTTTTATGACTAAACTAAATTATCTAATTTTGCTTAATATTCTGATTTGAACAGTTAGAGTTCAGCAAGTTTCAGTTGACAATCAAGATCAAATGACAAGACTATCGTTATTCATTTGCATTAGACTTGAAGAAAACTCAACATCCTTTCACTAAATACGTGGTTAGATATTAAAAGTATACTTCCTGTATACTTTTTTACACCAACTCTTGTACACAGGGACTGTTATTGCCATTTTCCATAATTCAATGTAAGTCAGGTAAGTTTGTTTATACAATTTCTATGTTTGCAATATTTGTTGCTTTGCAGGGACTAGTTTATGCAATTTATGAGGGACTAAAGGTGGCAATAAGCTAAAGGACTGAGAGTCAAGATGTATATATAGTTAGGACTAGTGTATTAGTTACTCATTCAGTCTTGTTATCTCTCTCATTTTCACACAGTTGACTCGTTTCTCTCGTTTGTATTGTTCTTGATATTTGATCTCAATCTGTGAGATCTAGTTTGTTTCTTTTGGTTGTATGTTTTGATCACAAACCCAGATATTACATTTGAAGTAATAGTCTGAGGCTGTTAATAAGAAAAAGGGGAGGTTGGTTGTGTTATATCTTGATCTTTGTATAAATTTCCACATGGTATCAGAGCCTGGTTGGCTTTGATACAAGGATCTTGATCGTTTTTTGAAAAAGTTGTTTTTAGGGTTTTTCAAAATTGGGGGTTTTTCAGTTAAGGCTGTTTTAAAGTAATTGTTGATAGAATCTGTTGATTCTTGGTATTAATTGATCATTTTCTTGATCAATTTGTTGATTCTCAAAAATTAGGGTTTGAACGATTTTTGGGGGTTTTGGGTTTTTCTTGTTATATTATTTAATTAATCAACATTGTAGTTGATTAATTAAGTTTTCTTCGTAATCTTGGTTGAAAACCCCAAAATCAGAAGTTGGGTGTTCTCATCTGGTAAGTTTTTGTTTTGTTTTGGATTTATTGTTTGTGTGCTTTATCTTGCAAGTTTAACTTGGTTTTGTGTTTGGTTTCCGCTGCGTTCTTGCTACTAGATCTTCTTTATCTATATTGTTTTATGTTGGTTGCTGCGCGTGATAGTATCTTCTCACGCTTATCTCTCTTATACTTTTATATTTGTTTAGTGGGATTAGGTGTCGAAGGGAGTTTTATTGATTGATCTTGGTGTTGTGGAGGTATAAGGAGATATTTGTTATGGTTCTTGGTGTGGTTGATTGTTTTGTTTGTTTTTTGTTTGTGTTAATATGGCTCCTGATGCTAAGAATAAAGAACAAGTGGGGGGTTCTGGTAATAATGAGATTGATATTTTTGATCCACTTTACTTACATAGTAATGATACTAGTGGGGTTCCTCTAGTTGAGTTTAAACTAGAAGGAACAGAAAACTATAAGATTTGGAAAGCTGCTATGACCAGAGCTATACATACTAAAAATAAATTAGGATTTATAGATGGTAATATTGAAAGACCTGAAGCTGCTGGTTTTTTACAAAACCAGTGGGACAAGTGTAATGCTGTTGTGTTAAATTGGATCTTAGGTTGTGTTTCACAAGATGTTTACATGGGACAAGTTTTTTCTAATAATGCTAAAGATGTTTGGGATGAATTAGAAGAAACTTATAGTAAAAAAGATGCTTCTGTCATATTCAATTTACACTATAAAGTACATTCATTAACTCAGTCTGGAATGGTTTTATCTGAGTACTATCACAAGTTTAATGCTTTGTGGAGGCAATATGACTCTCTTGTCAATTTGCCAGAATGTACTTGTGATAATTCTGAAGAACTTGAAGCTCATAATCAGCTTATCAAGTTGATGCAGTTTCTTATGGGATTAGATGAGATCTATGCTCCTATTAGGAGTATAATTCTTACTAGTGATCCTATTCCAGATGTTAAGGGTGCTTTTGCTACTTTGTCTAGAGATGAATCACATAGGGGATCTTATTCTCAAAGTGACTCTAGAGGAAGTGGGACTAGTACTGCTTTTGTTACTAGACCTAATAATGCTAGACCTAATAATGCTAGACCTAATAACAATGGTTCTAATTGGAATAATAATAGATCTGGTAATGCTAGATCTAATAACAACAATAGGTCTTCTTTGGTTTGTACTCATTATCATATGAGTGGTCACACGGTTGATAGATGTTTTGAACTTGTTGGGTATCCACAAAATTTTAGAAGGAATAATGGTGTTAACAGAGGTACTTCTAGTAACAATGTTGTTGCTGGAAACAATGATCATTTGAATGTTTCATCTAAGACTTTTACAGATGAACAGTATAAGAAACTGATGGACTTGATCAATAATAAGACTGGGTCTGAAAGCATATCTGCAAATGTTGCAGGTGTTAATTATGCTATTAGTTTTTGTTCATCTAGATTTTTTAATCATAATACTAATATAAGTACCTATCATGTTTACATTGGTTGGATAATGGATTCTGGTGCAAGTCAACATATGACTTTCACTATTATTGGTATGGTTAATGTTGTTGATGTGTCAAAGCTTAACATGACTGTTGGTCACCCCAATGGTACTAAAGATTTGGTCACACATATTGGCAGTATTAGGCTTACTGATACCATTATTGTCCATGATGTTCTGGTTGTTCCAGGATATCAAGTTAGTTTGTTATCTGTTCAAAGATTAAGCAAAGATAATAAGTGCAGAGTCATATTTGATGAAACTTCTTGTATGATTCAGGATTCTGTGCTAAGGACCCAAGTAGGGACTGGTAGAGAACAAAATGGTTTGTATTTTCTTAATACAGGTAAAAGAATTGAGAATAATAATGTTCAGTTTTGTTGTTTATCTAAATGCATATGGCATAATAGACTTGGTCATCCATCAGACCAAGTTCTACAAGTTCTTAAACAAAGATTAAATATAGATATGAGTAATAATAATAATGTTTGTGAGGTATGCCATAAGGCAAAACAAACCAGAGAGCCTTTTCCACTTAGTGAACACAAGACTAAAGATCTTGGTCAAATTGTTCATTTGGATGTATGGGGACCATACAAGGTTTCTAGTAGAGAAGGTTTTAAATACTTCTTGACTTGGTTGATGATTTTATAAGGGCTGTTTGGGTATTTCTGTTGAGGGGGAAAATGATGTTTTTGAACAAATTGTTGGTTTTTGTAATTTGATTAAGAATCAATTTGATAAATCTGTTAAGATTTTTAGAAGTGATAATGGAACAGAGTTTGTGAATAATAATATGACTGTTTATTGTAAAAACAATGGGATTATTCAACAAAATACATGTGCTTATACTCCTCAACAGAATGGTGTAGCTGAGAGAAAACATAGGCATTTATTAAATGTTGCTAGGTCTCTCATGTTCTAGGGGGGAATTCCTCTGAACATGTGGACTGAATGTGTTATAACTGATGTTTACCTTATTAACAGGACACCTAGCTCTGTTTTGTCTGGAAAAACACCATATGAAATGATATATAAGACTGAACCTAATCTCTCTCATCTGAAATGTTTTAGTTGCCTTTGTTTTTCAACTGTTTTGAATAATTCTGATAAGTTTTCCTCTAGGTCAGAAAAGTCTGGTTTCATGGGTTATGCTTTTGACAAAAAAGGTTATAAGTTGTTTAGTCTTGAAAGTAAAAAATTCTTTTACTCCAGGGATGTCAAATTTTATGAAACAGTTTATCCTTTCAAAATTAAATCTAAAAATAAGGATTTTCAATTTGAGTTTGAAAATGTTAATGGAATAAACTTTTTTAATAGTGATCTAGAGGGAAGTTTGTCAAATGATCCCTATGATGATAAGAGAGATAAAATAAAAATAACTGAGAGAAGTGAGGGCACAGACCAGTTTTCACTTGGAGGCACTGAGAATACTAATAGTGCTAATAAGGATGAAGGTAAGCATCCTAATGATAGCATTATAGAAGAAGTCACCAGTGAAACCTTGGAAAGTGCAACACTAGATGAAAATGTAGATTCTGAGGGTGATGACACAAATTATCAAAACTTTAATGAGCAGTTTGTCAGTCCTGTTGAGAGTGTTATTAGAAAATCTGTTAGAAAAACAAGTATGCCAGTCAAGCTTAAAGATTTTCAAATTAACACAAAGGTTAAATATAATATAGATAATCATGTGAATTACTCTAAGTTGAGTGTTGAACACTTTAACTTTACTGTTAGTCTAGATAAGATTAAAGAGCCAAAAACTTATGCTGAAGCAGTTAAAGATAATAGATGGATAGAAGCTATGAACTTAGAAATGGAAGCTTTGAATAGAAATGGTACTTGGATAATTACAGATCTTCCAAAAGGAAGAAAAGCTGCAGGACATAAATGGGTTTATAAGATTAAATATTTTTCTGATGGAAAATTGGAAAGATTCAAAGCTAGAGTAGTAGCAAAAGGTTTTAACCAAAAAGAAGGCATTGATTATGAGGAGACATTCTCTCCAGTTGTCAAAATTGTCACTGTTAGGTGTCTATTGACTTTGGCTGTTAATCTTAATTGGCCATTGTATCAATTAGACATAAATAATGCCTTTCTTTATGGTGAATTAGAGGAAGATGTTTACATGACACTTCCAGAAGGTTATTTTGATAAGGATGATAAAAGAGTTTGCAAACTTGTTAAATCCTTATATGGATTAAAGCAGGCACCCAGAAAATGGAATGAGAAACTTACATTTGTTTTGATTGAAAATGGTTTTGTGCAAAGTAAGAATGATTTCTCATTATTCATTAAAAACAGTAATGGTGTGTTTCTTGCTTTACTTGTATATGTGGATTATATTGTTATCACTGGAAATAATGTTGCTGAAATTGATAATGTTAAGAAATTTCTTAGTTTTAAGTTCCTTATTAAGGATCTTGGTAAGCTAAAGTATTTCTTGGGAATTGAAGTGATAGATTCTAATAACAGCTTGTTTCTGACTCAAAGAAAGTATTGTTTAGAAGTGCTCTCAGAGTTTGGTATGCTAGCATGCAAACCTTGTGGTACTCCTATAGAAACAAAAGTCACTACTATTAAAAAGAATAAACCTGTTATAGACAGACCTTTGATAGGTGTTAACAATTATTAAAATTTGGTGGGAAAACTGATTTATTTAACTCACACAAGACCAGATATCAGTTATGTTGTACATGTTCTTAGTCAGTTTATGCATGCACCTTTAGAATCACATTTGAAGCTTGCTTTTAGAGTTCTTAGATACTTAAAGAATTCGCCTGGTAAAGGTATTTCTTTTTCTAAAAGTAATCTTGAGCTAAGTGTTTATGTTGATTCTGACTGGGCAAAATGCAAGGCTACTAGAAGATCTGTTACTGGATATTCTGTGTTCTTAGGTAGTTCTCTTGTATCTTGGAAAAGCAAGAAACAATCTATGCTTGCTAAGTCTTCTGTTGAGGCTGAATATAGAGCCATGAATACTGTAACTTGTGAAGTTATATGGATTCTTAAAATACTTACAGAACTGAATGTTGACATCTCTCTTCCAGTTCCTATACATTGTGATAACAGTTCAGCAATTCAAATTGCTGCTAATCCTGTTTTCCATGAGAAAACTAAACATTTTGAAATAGAGTTGTTTTTCTTAAGAGAAAAAGTTGCTGATGGTATTGTTAAGACATTGAAAGTGAAATCAGAAGATAATGTTGCAGATATTTTCACAAAAGGGCTGAGTGTTCAGGATCATAACAAGTTTTCTGTGCAGCTTGGTTTATATGACATGTACAAGAGTTAGTCTAAGGGGGAATATTAAAAGTATACTTCCTGTATACTTTTTTACACCAACTCTTGTACACAGGGACTGTTATTGCCATTTTCCATAATTCAAGGTAAGTCAGGTAAGTTTGTTTATACAATTTCTATGTTTGCAATATTTGTTGCTTTGTAGGGACTAGTTTATGCAATTTATGAGGGACTAAAGGTGGCAATAAGCTAAAGGGCCAAGGACTGAGAGTCAAGATGTATATATAGTTAGGACTAGCGTATTAGTTACTCATTCAGTCTTGTTATCTCTCTCATTTTCACACAGTTGACTTGTTTCTCTCGTTTGTATTGTTCTTGATATTTGATCTCAATCTGTGAGATCTAGTTTGTTTCTTTTGGTTGTATGTTTTGATCACAAACCCAGATATTACATTTAAAGTAATAGTCTGAGGCTGTTAATAAGAAAAAGGGGAGGTTGGTTGTGTTATATCTTATCTTTGTATAACTTTCCACATTAAATCTCTCATTATGTTGTTGATTCAGCACCTGAGCAATTTTTTACAAAAAACGAAATGGAAAACATAAGTTTTCTAGTCCCAAATTTGAAGAACTTAATCACATTCCAACACTTTTAGAATCAAATTATCAACCACAAATATACCTTACATCATATGCTTTAGGATAAACCCAAAACTAAGTTAACAGCGTAAGACATATATTTTTCGAAAGTGCCAATGTTAATAATCATCAATGCTACAGGTGTTCCAAACACAAATGGGTTAGAATCATGATCCTCTAGAATCTGTACACGAACAGATCATTATACCTAAATTTACACTAAACAACATTAACACACTCACGTCGGCTAATTCAAATTACAGAATTCACTTAAATTTCTTCTGATCAGAGCCTCCAGCCATATTTTCTACTGCACCTGCTAACTCCATCAGCCTCTCGTAATCAATCTCAGTTGACTTATATTTCAACTTGATCCCATATTCTGTCCATGATTTCACACAAAGAATCGCTTGTACACTTGAATATGGTAAGGACCGTTTCACCCTTTCAACCTCGTCCCCTTTAGAACAAAATAGGTCCTCAGGCGCCATTGAAGTCGCCTGAACAGCCAAAAAATCCCGAGCCATAACTGATAGTCTTGGGTACCTTGTACTATTCACTTTCCACCATTCTAGCACATCGATGGAAATCGGGGCTGGTTGCTCGTTTAAGTACAGAGTCAACTCATCTGTCGGGGATGCCACACTTGCTCTTCGTCTTTTACGCGCTATTTCTTCAGCAAATGACACATTAGTCCCCTCATCTTCCAATTCTTGCGTGCTACCATATGATGCAGTCATTGAAGAGAAAAGGGCACTTGAGTAATTTCGCAAAAAATGACTCCGTGCTTCCTCGAGATAATTTTCCAAGTTTAGACTTTCAGGAATTAATTCAGTTTTTATTCGTGGGTCAAGGATGGCAGTCATGTATGTGAATATGTTTAAAACTTGATCATTGTAGCTTCTTACTCTTGTAGCCATGTCAATTGCGGCGCTTTTGAGCCAGTCTGGACTGTGACGGGATTCTCGGCATGCGGTTATGGTCTCGGAAATGTTGTCCATGAAAAAAAGAACTAGCCCGACAGTTGGTAGTTTGTTTGTGCAGATGTCATTTGTGGTTTTGTAGAATGGTTCTAGATAAGCATGCATGAGATTGATCGCGTTTTTCTCTGCTGAACTTAGCAGCAATCTACCAAACGTTTCTTCGTTCTTTCTAATTATAGTTTCCACAGATTTTCCCGCCTGCATATTTATAAAAAAATAAGAAGAAAGAACACGATATCTGAGAGATAAGGTTGATCATATAAAAGAAAGTAACCAACTTTGGCCCTAATTCTATTTTGAATACCGACAATATAAAAGGGTAAAACATCAATCCAAGATATTAAAGTTGATATATAAGTTACATACCTTTCGGACAATATCGAGCATTTGATAAGTGCCACTCCATCTGGCTGAAACATCAAGTGGAAATTTCCAGTTACCCTCTTGATAACTAGTTGTAAACTGACTAAATTCCCCAATCATATCCGACGATGAATTCAATTCCAATGCAAACTCCCTAATCTTTAAAATTACGGATTTTGTTGATCTCAAACCATCCTCAATAACGGAATTCAATGTATGAGCCGCACAAGGAACATAGCAAAAAGGGTTGCCTTTTTGACTTTCAAGATCCTCTTTAAGCGTGTGACAAGCATGAATAGCATTTGCACTATTATCATGAGTACACGAAAGAACCTTATTTTCTAAATCATAAAATTTCAGTACTTTAGTTAGTGTGTGATAAATTTCTGAACTTCCACAAGGTGAAGGAACCCGAGATACATCAAGTAATAGTTTATGGAAAGACCATAATTCATCGATCCATTGACAACTGATGCTCATGTAAAAGATTTGTTGGTAAGATGTCCAAAAATCAAGGGTGATCGATAATTTTGAGGTGACATGTGCTAACATGCACCGTATGTCTTCCCGCATGGTTTTAAATACTTCGTCGAGTACAAGTTGAAATTTTTCTGTGGGCCAGATTTGGACAGGTGGATTCAAGAATTTATAGGAGTTTGATAGCCATTTTTCTTCAATGGTTGAAGGTGGTAAAGAAGCTAAAATAAGCCATTTTATGAGTAACCAGTTTACATGGTCGAGTTCTACATGAGAGGCTTTCACTTGGGTTTGAGGCTTTTTGATGACAACAGTCTGTTGTGAACTTGTGGTGGAGACAACATCATCCGACTTATCATAACCTGGATGACGGTTGCTGAGGTGCCTGCCCAAATTGCCTTCAGCGACAAAAGGAAACAAAAAAAAGCGTACGTTAGAATTGTCGCAAAAAAAATCGACTCATTCACAGTTGCACAATGTTTCATCTCATAATCCAGGTAAAATTAATAGATAAAAAGGAAAATGGGTCAAACAAATCAATAGTCACCCAAAGTATATTATTTAATGCATTAAAGAATTTTAAAATTATATCTGACACACTAATTATAAAATGCACATTGCAGTCTTTCTTGTCAATTCAAACTAATGCCCGCGGGACTTGTAAAAAAAAGTTAATACATTTTTTATGACATATACGTATAGCAGATAATTACCTGTGGCTGTAGATATTGAATAGCTTTGTCCGCAGAATTTGCATTTGCGGTTCTTGCCATCGGTTGTTGTTTCAAAAAATCTAAGGTAAACGGAAGTCATGGTCTTCTTTCTTGGTTTTGCTTTATCTGAAGAAGTACCTGGTGCAACACTATTTGTTGGTTCGATGTTTGGAATGATCGCCACATCCATCACAGATTTGTGTTCAATATCTGTTTAAGAAACCCAATTTCAAGGAATTAAAACACAAAAATCATTGTAATCCCAAAATAGTAACTTTATGATGAAAAGCCAATAAACACTGGTAAAGGTTAGTAAATTAGAACAGAAAGTAGGCCATCATGAGACATGCTAATTATGTTCAAGACATCATACCTTCATCCATCAGTTACTCTATGTCTATTTGTTTGCATCAATTTATTTGGTTATCCATTTCGGGGGTCTAATCCTCTTTTGTTATACATCAGTTTATATGCTTGTTGACCAAAGCATCGATAATGGTAACATGTTATTCCAATACAGTAGATGCACTAGAAAAACCATTTATTTCAATTTTCTTGTGCTACAAAGTTTCTTCTTTTCATGGTATGCATCTTAACAGGGTTCTCCTGCTATAGGGACTTCAGTATCGACATGAGTGTTGGTTTGATTATAATCAAGTTTAATAATTATAATGACAACCAACTGGAATAAAGAAGGTGCAAATATGCAATAAATCAAGCTAGTACCTTTTAAGCTTTTGTATGTTGTAGTAGTTACACTCCAATCCATTAGAAATCCAGTTTTCCCACCAACCAAACCTGCCTGGAGCAATAAATCCAGATGAAGAAAGTTCATACACTAAATTTAGCCAATCACGCAATCATATATATAACAAACCAGATTAAACTCATAAGCAATATAAGTCATATATAACCATAGAGTCTACAAAAAGTGCGCTTTTCGTGCGACTTGAGTTTAAAGTGTGTGACATAAAGTGATCAAGATTTTAAAAAATCTGATTTTTAGGGGCAAAGTACTTGGATTTAAATAAGCATGTAAGAGGTGTAAAAAAATGAAAGATCAATACGAATGTACAATAATTTAACTATCCATTACTTAATCGTCACATTTTCTGATTCTTATAATTATATATTGCAATAACCAGTTAAAAAAATGCACATTCTACTCCAAGTAACTCGAACGAACATCATGAGTTAAAAAAAAATCACATTTAAGTGGTAATAAGCTTTTTCAATAGTCAAACCTCACTATACATTTGGGGTGGCCACGGAGGTTCACCTGCGATGACTCCGGGCTATCCAAAAAGGGTAGTCGCCCTGGGATTTATCGGCTCGCAATGTCGAGTAGGAAACAAAGGTATACCAAAAAAAAAAGAAAAAAAAAAAAGCTTTTTCAATAGTCAATACAATTAATTTCACTTACAATATGCAAATTAGCCCAACTCACCATATAATGAAGCATGTGAAAAATGTTATATAACATAATCAAGAATCAAAACAAAAAAACAGGAAATAATTAAACAGAAGTATTAAACAGCAACAAATTTTTTAAAAAAATAATGTCACCTGAAACTGCGTAAGAAGTCAAACCAAAGTCAACAGCTTTAAAAGTAGGGATCATCAATCACCAAAAACAAACCTGTAAAAAAAACCAATACTTAAACAAAAGAAACAAAACCCATAAATACAAACAAAAAAAAAGGTATGAAATGAAGTGAATCTAAGTTACCCATGAAACACATTAGTAGATCAAACCCATGTGTTTGAAAAGTCTTAAAAAAACATGAGTTTAAGTAAGTGAGTGTTTGTGTTTGGAGGGAGATTGAAAATGGTATGTTTGGGAGCTGGATCTAACAAGCCGGATCGGAGCCGCCGAGTTTTTCAGACAAAAGGCGGAGAAAAATAAGGGAAACTGAATTGACGAGTAGTGGTTGAGTCGAGCCAGCCGTTGGATTGGTTCTTTTTCTTTCTATTTTCCTCTTTCTTAAATAATGTACTATTTTGCCCTTTCTTTTGATAAGTTTCTACTGACAGGTACCCGCGCGTTGCATTTGTGGGTAATTTATAATTAAAATTCAAGCGCAAACAAAATAAACATGACGAACTGATTAGCTTAAAGGAAACAAAAAGAAAATAGTTCAGTCCACTATGTTTCATTTCGGATACCTTTTATTAGTTAGTCGAATCGAATGCGAATTCAGTTTCTGGATGACTCCTTTTGTCAGATCCAGAACTATTTGAACCATCAACTTGCCAAATAAATTTTACTAAGATTAATATGTTTTATTAGTTTGTACTATATGTATTGTAACATATATATTTTTATTTTAAAGCGTTTTAAAAATAACATTAGTTGGTGTATTTAATTTGTTTGTACTTGTACATTATGTTTTATTATATGTATTAATTATATTTAAAATTTAAAAGACATTTAATAAATGAATGGTTTATAACAAAAGCTTCATAAGTTGTATTACTTAAACTTAAGTTGTGTGCATTTGGCAATTGTACTATAAGATTTAAGAGTTGTACTACTTAATATTAAATGAGGAGAGAGATATTAATCTCTTTTATATGTAGTATAGATATAGATTGATCAAGGTGTCAAATGGGCAGACCCGACTCCGCTCGACCCGCCATCAACTTGCTAGGCTTTGTAAGGTCAACTTTTCGGGTTCAAGTTAGCTTATCGAATTTATCAAGTCAATTCGATAGGCTTATAAAATCAGGTTAGGGTCTTGATTTTAGGGTTGAGCCAATAAACTCCAACTCCATACGCAACACTCCATTTTGATAAGTATACCGTTACATGATAATTATGGCGTGTCATCAAAGCATGCAATATAAAATGTCTTAAAAACATACATGACGATAAAGGAAAGCCGGAATCAAACATCGGCCCCCAACATAAGCTCAAACATGCATAAAGTAAAGGATGTAGAAAAGACTAAACAAGTGTCCAATCAAGCATACGTATATGAAGCGCAAAAGGAAAAGAAGTCTAAGGTAGCTCCCATCCTATGCACGTCCTCCAAATGCTCAAGTCTGTCCTTGGGTACCTGTCGTTTGGGTCATGGAAAGAAAATACGGTTGAGCAATGCGCTCAGTGAACGGATATAATGACATGATAAGAATAACTGAAACGTAAGTAAAAGATATGAAATGCAGCGGAAAATGTGTATGTCCTGGAAAACCTGGAAGTTGTTTATGAAATGAAAGATAACTGAAATGTCATAAGTTATGCATGGAATAAAGTGTATGTTCTGGAAAACCCGAAATATGTTTTATAAACTGGTTTATAACTGACAAGTCTTAAGTTTCATGCATGCAATATAGTTTAAATGACAAAAAGCTCATTATAGGTCATGATATATATCAATGTGCATGAATACATAGAGGGGTGGCCTCGCCATGCAATTAGAGAGTGACCTCTAATAATATAAGTATGGGTGGAGGGATCATCTCCAATGTGACGGATGTAAAGCACACACCACATTCACCTTGTAGACCTGCAAAACATGCACTAGGATGCTGTCACACCCCATCATGGCGGAATATGGGGCGCGACGTATGGATATCATCACAACAATAGCGTGTCTATAGAGATAACTAAATGATATAAGAAATGCCATAAAAAGGTGACACAATGTCATGACAATATCTCAAACAATGCAGGTGTCTAGGTAAGTAGGTAACAGTCCTACCCCTTACCCAAGACAAACAAATAATACAAACAATACAACATATAGGTTCATAGCATCACTCAAAGAAACAAACAGCAAAATAAACTAAGATGGAACGGGGATCTCCTTCTAAATGCATTCCTACTTGACTCCAATCCTAGCCACATATGTTCTCACGCTTAACCACGTTATCACCTGAAAGAGACACTAAAACACGTCAACATAAAGTTGGTGAGAGTCATAGGTTTAGACTCCAACACAAAACAAGTCATAAGCTTTGAATACCATAACCAATAAACATATGGACAATGCGCTACAATTATGTATTAACAACTAACAATTCAAGATCAAACATTTCAAACCAAAACCAAGGCTCCTACCTTGCCAAACAACATGGTACCATAGATGATCACACTATGTACCTATCACAAGGCCACTACCTTGTCAAACCACAAGGCTACTACCTTGTCAAAACACAAGGCTACTACCTTGTCAAACCACAAGGCTACTACCTTGTCAAACCACAAGGCTACTACCTTGTCAAACCACAAGGCTACTACCTTGTCAAACCACAAGGCTACTACCTTGTCAAACCATTGGTCCCATAGGCGCCCATACACCTATGTACCTTTCCAATCCAGATCACACACAAACAAGAATCACATAGCAGTTAATCACATAAATGTACACACAAGTCCATCTCAAACCTTAAAAACATTCACAGCATTTATTTAGAAAATAATTCAACACAGTGTCTCTTCCATCCCATCAGGAAATCTGGAATGACAAAAGTAGATATATGTATATCGGGGCCTTAACAGTAGCTTTAAGGTTAGGGCAAGTGAGAGGTGTTAGCCAGCATATGTAAGGGTATGAATATTCCTTTGGCTACTACCTTGTCAAACCACAAGGCTACTACCTTGTCAAACCACAAGGCTACTACCTTGTCAAACCATTGGTCCCATAGGCGCCCATACACCTATGTACCTTTCCAATCCAGATCACACACAAACAAGAATCACATAGCAGTTAATCACATAAATGTACACACAAGTCCATCTCAAACCTTAAAAACATTCACAGCATTTATTTAGAAAATAATTCAACACAGTGTCTCTTCCATCCCATCTGGAAGTCAAAATCAATAGTAAACATGGGACTACGAAACTCACCTGATTGCTTCTTCACGAGTCCTCGCACTAGCAACAAGCTAACAAACCAAAAACACACAATCAATACCTGACCCAATCACTAAGATGGCTCATCAACCTATGATGGACATCTAACCTACTACCATATATATACCTCATTTAAATGCTCTAAGCATCCCATTACACCCCTCTATAAAGCCCTTAACTCGTTTTACTCCATAACACATCCCGTTAACATTTTACCAAAAACAGTCCCAGTTTTAGGTCTCCAAACTATAAGCCAAACGCCCACCTAAACATACCCATGGTTTCTGTAAAAGGAATATTCATACCCTTACATATGTTGGCTAACACCTCTCACTTGCCCTAACCTTAAAGCTACTGTTAAGGCCCCGATATACATATATCTACTTTTGTCATTCCAGATTTCCTAATTTTAAACGTACTAAACGTTTGTTACCATTAAGGGGTCTTACCCTAAACCACCACCTTAGCCCAAGTGCAGATATTAACTACAATATATAAACCATCTCTCACGTTCATGAGAAGATCCCAATGCAACCCTAAGTACCCCAAACAACCCAAAACTTAAAAAGAAAACAGGCTGAATTCAAAACTGTTTTGACCTCCGACTGTTGTAACCTGTTTTTGACCCACTTCCCGACCTCCAATTTAGTTATAGTTTCTTGCATTAGAAAGCCACTTCAATTACCTTTTCAGGGATACTTGGATCGCATCTTGAATGTTCCTAGAACTCCCGATATGATCAAAACAATTGACTCAAAATTCTGCCCAGTTTTTTAAAAACGGGTTTAACAAAATCAACCACATTAATTAACCCTAATCACTCTAATTACAAGCCCTAATTTATGTGATCATCATATAATGATTAATTCAATATTAATTTACTGTTTTTATATCAACCCTAACCTAATTCCATCATAATAATGATTAATTAAACATAAAAACAATTTAATTAAAAAGGGATTTGAAGATTTACCTTTAAATTAATGGAAGATGAGAAAACCCCAATTTTATGAAGAACCCTAACTTTTCTCTTCTATAATTCGACTATAAACTCCAGGGAATGAATAAAATTCGTTTGGTATAAGTGTGGGGGTTCCTTTTATAGCAAAACAATCCTTGTCCAAGTATAACACTTGTTTCCTTATTTTTTTTCCTCTTTTCCTTTTTTTCTTTTTTTACAAACCGACCTAAACCCCACTAATTTCGTTTTTTTTTTCTATTTATTATTAATATATGTATTAATAATATTACCTTAATTTTCCTTAATTTATTTCAGCTCCTAAAGCCTCCAAAACCTCAAAACCGTAAAACTAGTCAAATTTACGCGTTTTACCGTAAAAGACGTAAAATATACACTTTTAAAAAAAATCTCAAATTTTGAAATAAACTTTATAACTAAGTCCTAAATGACTTAAAACCATCCCAAAAAATATCCATATGACTAAATACCCCTTCCGAGACCCCTAAATGCAAAACCCTAAATCGTAAAAATACGATTTTCCACAATACATATACGTATACGTAAAACCACCAAATAACACCATCTCATTTCATAGTCACTAAATTGTGAGCTCATGAACATGAAATAACCGTTCCTCGATTTACTTATGAGTACTTTATACCCATATACGATATCCACACCAAGCTCGTTCACACAAAATAAGCACGTAAACACACAAATCAAGTAAGCACACATAAAATAACCTAAAAGTAAGACCAAGTGACGAACCTCAAAACCACGGTTGTCACATCACTCCCTCCTAATAGAAATCTCGTCCCGAGATTCACTCCCAAACTCAAACTTATTCTCAGCAAACAAACGAGGATGCATATCCCTGATAAAACCTTCACGTTCAAACGTGAACTCAGTGTACACGAAAATAATCTCAACCAACAACACATGAGCCTTAACCGTCCGCGAGGAAACTTATAAAAACCATAAATTTATGTAACCAACCTAACTAAATCTCGCAACTCATCAAACAAGAACTGTCTTGAAACCAAGTTAGGAGCCGTCACATAACTCAACGGGTTTAAAACTGTCACCCCGATTTCAGTCTTACTCATAAATACCATAAATCAAAACTCATCAAAATATAACCACGTATAATAAGGTCTAAAGAACTCTCAAATTCCTTCCCAACTCATCTCTATGTTAACCCTCTAAGTGTTCATTACCGCAAAATACCCAAAACACGAGTTTAAACTATGTTGTCCGAAAATTAACCTTGAACTCAACACTTGTACAATTAATTCGACCAAACTACTGACTTCCAATTACGAAACTTTCTGAATATTTGAAAAGTACGTTCCGAGTACATAATTTTAGGCTTTTGAATCACCCAAAAAGCTTTAAAAACGAACAAGTTACGACCAAAACAATTTTATACTAGTTGTTTTAAAAAACTAAAGAATAAACCTAGTGATTAATGCAATCTATTTAAATGAAAGATATAATTGTATGTGAAATATTCATAAACTCCATTTAACCTTGTTTTAATAATTATATATGACGTGAATCAGTTATACCCAATTATGTAAACTATGTAAGTAGAAAGAAATTTTACTTCGCTTTATTTTTAAAGAATGTCTTTTAGAATTTGAAATAAATAAGTGTTGATTAAAAGAAATCTTATGTTACATCCTGTTTCAAACACGACTCCAACACCTTACCCTTATTTTACCGAATACAACCAATTATCTAACCCTATACTAGATTTCCAAGTCCCCTTTTTCCATATACCAACCAAAAGAAACGTAAGGCTCAACACAAAAGATTTCATTATCTCAAAAGAAATCCCAAATTATTTCAATAGACTTAAAACCAAGAACACCGTTTTAAAACGTACACGTGAAATACGAACTTAAAGTATATGCTATCAGACACAGTTCAAAAGATTCAAAACGTCGTTGAAACTCCACCAAACTCCAGCACCATAAAACACGAACAAACACAAGGTACGTTCAAGTTATTATAACTAGTGAACGACCATATACCATAACTTAACACCTAGTAGTATATATACATCCGCATATATATACCTATTAAATTACCCAAAACATACTCGTTACCATACATGTCGGATCAACCAATCACGTCATACACTCGTTTTTCTACACGACTAATCACCATCTCATCGTGCCACAACAAGGCATAATGCCCACCTCCAAAACCATATCGTGTGACCCCATAATCACACACCACAACTATAACCCAAAACATAAAACACAAAAAGAACAATAGCCATATCATAGGCAGCCATTACATAAATCCATATATAATACGTATACCCAAATTCTACATCTCATCATATACAAGCATGTACTAACCCTCTTTCATGCAACCATACTTGAGAACCCATTGAAGTTGTGGTACTTGTATAACTATGTTGGCCACCATACTTATACAATTACCCTTTCCCCAATGCACTCCCTCCTATGATGACACTTATAAGAATCAATAAACATATAACACATAAATCTATCTACTCACATAAGCTCATAACCACATAGCCAATAAGGTCCAAAACTCCATCTATAAAATAACATAATAAAACTCTTGGAATACAGAAATCCATAGTCTAGCTAAAACAGCCTAGACTAAATCCAAAACAAAAACATAATCAGTTATAAGTCATGTCGCCCATAAGAGTAAAAACAGCTTAAAATCCTTCCTACCCATGTAATCCTAGTAACTCGAACCACCACACGATTCTTAGGGAACATGACTTAAACATCAAAAGAAAAATAACATACCTCAGGTATGTAAAATAACTCGATAAAAGATAGAAACTACCTTGTACTAAATTATGTACTATAATGTACAATTTAAGCAAAATACAACAATGACTAGCGTGGACGATTATGGTTCAACCAGCACTAGTCACATCCCTAAAAGAAAATAACATGTGACTAAGTATGAACATACTACGGTTCAATTCATACTAGTCAAAACATCGCAATAAATAACATCCAAACACATCAATTATAATAAAATGCACACATACTCCTATGACGCCTATATGCAGGGACCCTTAAGCTATAGACTAGGCTACGCGACTAGGCAACCTAATTCTCTATAACCATTGTCTCTGATACCATTCTGTCACACCCCATCATGGCTGAATATGGGGCGCGACGTATGGATATCATCACAACAATAGCGTGTCTATAGAGATAACTAAATGATATAAGAAATGCCATAAAAAGGTGACACAATGTCATGACAATATCTCAAACAATACAGGTGTCTAGGTAAGTAGGTAACAGTCCTACCCCTTACCCAACACAAACAAATAATACAAACAATACAACATATAGGTTCATAGCATCACTCAAAGAAACAAACAGCAAAATAAACTAAGATGGAACGGGGATCTCCTTCTAAATGCATTCCTACTTGACTCCAATCCTAGCCACATATGTTCTCACGCTTAACCACGTTATCACCTGAAAGAGACACTAAAACACGTCAACATAAAGTTGGTGAGAGTCATAGGTTTAGACTCCAACACAAAACAAGTCATAAGCTTTGAATACCATAACCAATAAACATATGGACAATGCGCTACAATTATGTATTAACAACTAACAATTCAAGATCAAACATTTCAAACCAAAACCAAGGCTCCTACCTTGCCAAACAACATGGTATCATAGATGATCACACTATGTACCTATCACAAGGCCACTACCTTGTCAAACCACAAGGCTACTACCTTGTCAAAACACAAGGCTACTACCTTGTCAAACCACAAGGCTACTACCTTGTCAAACCACAAGGCTACTACCTTGTCAAACCACAAGGCTACTACCTTGTCAAACCATTGGTCCCATAGGCGCCCATACACCTATGTACCTTTCCAATCCAGATCACACACAAACAAGAATCACATAGCAGTTAATCACATAAATGTACACACAAGTCCATCTCAAACCTTAAAAACATTCACAGCATTTATTTAGAAAATAATTCAACACAGTGTCTCTTCTATCCCATCTAGAAGTCAAAATCAATAGTAAACATGGGACTACGAAACTCACCTGATTGCTTCTTCACGAGTCCTCGCACTAGCAACAAGCTAACAAACCAAAAAGTAAGACCAAGTGACAAACCTCAAAACCACGGTTGTCACAGATGCACCCATACGTCCCACATGATAATAATAATAATGGCCAAGTAACTAAAAGGGACGCCGCGAGAAATCACTCTCGTCGCAGAAGAGTCATGACACCGGTGCCTCAAGTGTCATGGTTATGGTACCTCCATAACTAGGTGGACATGTAAATCATGTCCATGCATGTATATAGCTCAGGTAATTTAAAATGATACCATGGCAAACAATGAAAAGTTTAATGATATGATAGTACTGGGAAAAATAGATGGCAGAAAACGGGGAATCTTAATCATGCATAGAAAGAGATGTCCTTACTGAAGGACGGAATATCCGTACCTTATGTCCAGTAACGATGAAAGATGAAAGGCGGAAAGTACTACTCCGACTTCATGAGTGCTACATAATAAAGGACGTGTATGAGTTGTATGATCATGTATAACTTACTGATTCTTAGTTTACTTTACTTGTTCTTGACTTGTTTTACTTGTTCATGTCTTGCTTTACTTGTTCATGTCTTGTTTTACTTGTTCATGTCTTGTTTTACGTGTCCTTGGCTTGTTTTATTGTTTCATGTTTTATCATGTATTTCTTAGTGTTTCATGTGTTTCTGATTAACATATTTCATGTTTCATGTGTTATTATACTTGATGTTTCATAATTAGTAACTTTATAAAAATAGCATGTTTCTAGCTGATACTTTTGAATAGATTATCTGATTATTACAACTTCAAGACGTTGATTTTTGCAACTTCAAAACACAAAAGCTCTACCAAACACTATCATCTACAACCTGTAATATTTAGATTATTCATAATCCAAAATGATTTTCAAAACGCACATCCAAACCCCTTTAACAATGGACTAATGAAACTAATTAAAAGCGTAGAAGCTTAGATGCAATTTGGAAAGCAAACAGTAACTAACCAATTAAACCAATAAAATCTTTGAAACTTGAGATTAAAAATCCTTAGATTCGATTTAGAACAAACGAACGGTTAACCACGAGCAACAAATCATCCGGGACTCGAAACCCTAGATTCGATTCTAACAACATGAGTGCTTCGTCTTTGGGACATAGAAAACCCTAGATTCGAAACACCCTTAACAAAAGGCTCTTTTAATCGTTGCCCACAATAGACCATACCTTGAAGCAATGTGTAATGAGGTGGAACTTGACATAGACACACATGTAGTAGCGGATTCTTACATCAATAAACGAAATTCTTAAACCATTAGCATGATTGATTTGTTCAAATGCAGAGTGAATCTATATTACAGAAGTTAAATTATTCTTGAAGGACATTATTGAGGTCCAGCAAAAGAACTTACCAAACATTCAAACCATTGACAACAACAAAATCAGCGAAAACAACCTTAAAAAAGAAAAAGTGAATCTTGCTACTAGTTATTGTTTTTTTTTTGGTTAAGACCAAAGATAGGCCATGAACTTTCAAAAAACCGTTATAGGCTACGTACTAATTTAAATGTCATTATAACCCATAAAACTTTACATAAACTGGCTATTATCAGCCATGTTACCGTTTCATTAATGATACGTCATCATTAGGTCCCTTAAGTTTATTAAAAACACGTTTTTAGCCCCTGAAACACGCTTTATAACATTAACTTTATTTTTCCCCAAATCAAAAAAGTTTTTCCGTTTCAACTTCCAATTAGGGTTCATCTGGTAAACGTGTACAATCAACAATGTCGACTTCAAGCTCTTTAAACAATCGTTTAAATCGACGAATTACCAATAAGATATGTGATTGTGTATTACCAGTTAGGGTTTTGATGTCACACCCCACCATGGCGGAATATGGGGCGCGACGTATGGATATCATCACAACATGGCGTGTCTATAGAGATAACTATATGAAATAAGAAATGTCATAAAATGGAGACACAAAGTCATGACAATATCTCATCAGACTCAGGAGTCTAGGTAAGTAGGTAACAGTCCTACCGCTTACCTAAGACAAACAAATAACATAAGCAAACAAATATATGTGTGCCACCGTATCACTTATTAAAAGAACAAATAAAAACTAAGAAGGAAACGGGGATTCTCCTTCTATATGCATTCCTAAGCTTCTCCAATCCTAGCCACTTATGTTATCATGCTTAACCATAGTATCACCTGAAAGAGACACTAAAACACGTCAGCATAAAGTTGGTGAGAGTCATAGGTTTAGACTCCAACGCTAAATCAATTACAAGCTGTGAATAACAACCATCAACACAATAACATATGGACAATGCGCTACAATTATGTATTAACAACTAGCATTCAAGATCAATCATTCCAAACCAAAATCCAAGGCTCCTACCTTGCCAAACAACATGGTACCATAGATGATCACACTATGTACCTATCCCAAGGCCACTACCTTGTCAAACCACAAGGCCACTACCTTGTCAAACCACAAGGCCACTACCTTGTCAAACCACAAGGCCACTACCTTGTCAAACCACAAGGCCACTACCTTGTCAAACCACGATAACTGAGACGGTACGTGTCCCCTGATCCAAATCATACACAATCAAAAATCACATAGCAGTTAATCACATAATGTACACACATGTCCATCTCAAATCACAAACACATTCACAACATCAATTTAGAAAATAACTCAACACAGTGTCTCTTCCATCCCATCTGGAAGTCAAAATCAATATTAAATATGAGACTTTGAAACTCACCTGATAGCTTCTTTACAAGTCGTCGCACTAGCAACAAGCTAACAAACCAAAAACACGAAATCAATACACGAACCAATCACTAAGATGGCTCATCAACCTATGATGGACATCTAGTCTATTCCCGTATAATTACCTCATTGTTAAGCTCTAATCACCCTATTAACCTTCCTTAACAAGTCCCTAACTTGGTTAAGTTTAATAGTTATCCCGTTCATAATTTTACACAAAACAGTCCCACTTTTAGGTCTCAAAACTTTAAGTCAAACGTCCACTTAATCATACCCATGGTTTCTGTAAAAGGAATATTCACACTTTTATACATGTTAGCTAAAACCTCCCACTTGCCCTAACCTTATAGCTACTGTTAAGGCCTAGATATATGTGTATATATTTCTACCTATCCAGAATTCACTGATTTTAAACGTATGAAAAGTTCGTTACCATTAGAGGGTCTTACCCTAAACCACAATCTTATCCCAAGTGCAGATCCTTACTACAATATATAAAACATCTCTCATGTTTGTGAGAAGATCCCAATGCAACCCTAAGTACCCCAAACAACCCAAAACTTAAAAAGAAAACAGGCTGAATTCAAAACTGTTTTGACCTCCGACTGTTGTAACCTGTTTTTGACCCACTTCCCAACCTCCAATTTAGTTCTCGTTTCTTGATTTAGAAAGCCAACTCAATTACCTATCCAGGGCTAGTTTGATCGCATCTTGAATGTTCCTATAACTCGAGATATGATCAAAACAATAGACTCAAAATTCTGCCCAGTTTTTAAAAACGGGTTTTAAACAAATTGATCTAATTAATCACCTATAACCCTTCTAATACAAGCCCTAGATTATATGATCATCATATTATGATTAATACATCATTAATCTACTGTTTTTATATAAACCTAACCCTTAATCCATCATTAGAATGATTAATTAAACATAAAAACAATTTAATTAAAAAGGTTAATGAAGGTTTTTACCTTAAATCAATAGAAGATGAAGAAAACCTAATTTTTTTGAAGAACCCTAATTCTCCTCTATGAAACCCACGAATTTTTCTTTGTCTCCAGGGATTTATGTTTTCTTTTTATTTATTAGATAACCTTATATAGTGTGTACATAAAATCCTAGTCCAAGTATAACACCCAACTTTCCTTTTTTTTCCCTTTTTCCCTTTTTCTCTTTCTTTGGTGCGTCTAAACCGACCCAAACACCCAATAAATTCGTTTTTTTTTAATTTTTATTATTTAATATTATGTTAATAATATTACCTTAATTTTCCTTAATTTATTTCGGCTCCTAAAGCTTCCAAAACCTCAAAACCATAAAACTAGTCAAATTTACGCGGTTTACCGTAAAAGACGTAAAATATACACTTTTATAAAAAATCTCAAATTTTGAAATAAACTTTATAACTAACTCCTAAATGACTTAAAACCATCCCGAAAAATATTCATATGGATAATTACCTCACCCGAGACCTCTAAATGCTAAACCGTAAATCCTAAAAAATACTATTACTATAATACTTATACGTATACGTAAACACCACAATATCACCATTTTCATTTCATAGTCACCACTTGTGAGCTCATGAACATGAAATAACCGTTCCTCGATTTACTTATGAGTACTCTATACTCATAAACGATAACCACACCAACCTCGTTCACACAAAATAAACACGTAAACACACAATTCAAGTAAGCACACATAAAATAACCTAAAGTAAGATCAAGTGACAAACCCAAAACCACGGTTGTCGCATCAGTCCCTCCTAATAGAAATCTCGTCCCGAGATTCACTCCCAAACTCAAACTTATTCTCAGCAAACAAACGAGGATGCATATCCCTGATAAAACCTTCACGTTTAAACGTGAACTCAGTTTACACGAAAATAATCTCAACCAACAACACATGAGCCTTAACCGTCCGCGAGGAAACTTATCAAAACCATAAAGTTATGTAACCAACCTAACTAAATCTCGCAACTCATCAAACAAGAACTGTCTTGAAACCAAGTTAGGAGCCGTCACATAACTCAACGGGTTTAAAACTGTCACCCCGATTTCAGTCTTACTCATAAATACCATAAATCAAAACTCATCAAAATATAACCACGTATAATAAGGTCTAAAGAACTCTCAAATTCCTTCCCAACTCATCTCTATGTTTACCCTCCAAGTGTTCATTACCGCAAAATACCCAAAACACGAGTTTAAACCATGTTGTCCAAAAATTAACCTTGAACTCAACACTTGTACAATTAATTCGACCAAGCTACTGACTTCCAATTACGAAACTTTCTGAATATTTGAAAAGTATGTTCCGAGTACATAATTTTAGGCTTTTGAATCACCCAAAAACCTTTAAAAACGAATAAGTTATGACCAAAACGATTTTTCTCAAAATCTGCCTAGGCATTAGCGAGAGTTTCTGACAGTTAGCAACATATTTTGACAGTTTAGCGACAGTTTCTGCCTACTCCGATTTATACCAAAAAAAAAGCTATTTTTAAACCCTAAACCCCCCATTAATTACCAAAACTAGAACCTAATTTATTTTAATTCCAGAAAATTAAAACTCTATTGATTACATGATTTTAACATATTTCACTAAATAAGAACAAAAATTTTAACTTAAGAACAATAACTTTAGGTGATCAAAACCAAAATATTTTAAAATAACCGAGTCATGCTTATATGTTAAAGAATTTATATTCCACCTTATTTGAAACATGATCCCGACACTTCCTTATTTCATCGACTACCAACAACTATTTTTTTCAATTTGCAAGTTCTATTTTTTTTACCATGTATGACTCGAAACAAAAGACATCGTTACCCCAAAAAGAAATCTCCACCATCTCATAATCCTTCACGCCAAAAGTACCGTACAAACAAACACGTGAAATAGGGACCCGAGAAATGTGCTACTACAGAAGTTGAACATCTCAAAGAGAAACGAGCTAGCAACCATCCCAAGAATACAACCGGTAAGTAGAAAATAATTTTACATACATAGGCATAAGCGTACATACACTCAAATCCATCCAACATATACTATACAAGTATGTATTAACTCTCTTTCATGCAATCATACTTGAAAGTCCAGTAGTGTTGTGGCACATATATAATTATGTAGGCCTCCATAATTTTACATGTTCCCTTTCACCAATGTACTCCCTCCTATGATGACACTTATAAGAAATTAATACTACACATAACACATAATCCAACAACTCACAAGCACATAACCACACAAGATAAGATCCAAAACCCCATGTATTAAAATAACATAGCCAATGCACGAAACACATAAACTCGTAGTCCAGCTGAACCAGCGTAGACAAAATTCAAAATGTATAAAGAACATGAAAACATAATTAAGCGAAATCCAACAATGACTAGCGTATACGACCATGGTTCCACCCGCACTAATCAAAACTCGTAAAGAAAATAACATGTAGTTAAGTATGAACCATAGTAGTTCATAACCTAACAAATACTGCGAAAATAATATTCAAACACATCAATTACTATAAAATGCACACATACTTCTATGACGCCTATATGCAGGGACCCTTAAGCTATAGACTAGGCTACACGACTAGGCAACCTAATTCTCTATAACCATTGTCTCTGATACCATTCTGTCACACCCCACCATGGCGGAATATGGGGCGCGACGTATGGATATCATCACAACATGGCGTGTCTATAGAGATAACTATATGAAATAAGAAATGTCATAAAATGGAGACACAAAGTCATGACAATATCTCATCAGACTCAGGAGTCTAGGTAAGTAGGTAACAGTCCTACCGCTTACCCAAGACAAACAAATAACATAACCAAACAAATATATGTGTGCCACGGTATCACTTATTAAAAAAACAAATAAAAACTAAGAAGGAAACGGGGATTCTCCTTCTATATGCATTCCTAAGCTTCTCCAATCCTAGCCACTTATGTTCTCATGCTTAACCATAGTATCACCTGAAAGAGACACTAAAACACGTCAACATAAAGTTGGTGAGAGTCATAGGTTTAGACTCCAACGCTAAATCAATTACAAGCTGTAAATTTAAAACCATCAACACAATAACATATGGACAATGCGCTACAATTATGTATTAACAACTAGCATTCAAGATCAATCATTCCAAACCAAAATCCAAGGCTCCTACCTTGCCAAACAACATGGTACCATAGATGATCACACTATGTACCTATCCCAAGGCCACTACCTTGTCAAACCACAAGGCCACTACCTTGTCAAACCACAAGGCCACTACCTTGTCAAACCACAAGGCCACTACCTTGTCAAACCACAAGGCCACTACCTTGTCAAACCACGATAACTGAGACGGCACGTATCCCCCGATCCAAATCATACACAATCAAAAATCACATAGCAGTTAATCACATAATGTACACACAAGTCCATCTCAAATCACAAACACATTCACAGCATCAATTTAGAAAATAACTCAACACCGTGTCTCTTCCATCCCATCTGGAAGTCAAAATCAATATTAAACATGGGACTATGAAACTCACCTGATAGCTTCTTCACAAGTCCTCGCACTAGCAACAAGCTAACAAACCAAAAACACGAAATCAATACACGAACCAATCACTAAGATGGCTCATCAACCTATGATGGACATCTAGTCTATTCCCGTATAATTACCTCATTGTTAAGCTCTAATCACCCCATTACCCTTCCTTAACAAGTCCCTAACTTGGTTAAGTTTAATAGCTATCCCGTTCATAATTTTACACAAAACAGTCCCAGTTTTAGGTCTCAAAACTTTAAGTCAAACGTCCACTTAATCATACCCATGGTTTCTGTAAAAGGAATATTCACACTTTTATACATGTTAGCTAAAACCTCCCACTTGCCCTAACCTTAAAGCTACTGTTAAGGCCTAGATATATGTGTATATATTGCTACCTATCCAGAATTCACTGATTTTAAACGTATGAAAAGTTCGTTACCATTAGAGGGTCTTACCCTAAACCACAATCTTATCTCAAGTGTAGATCCTTACTAAAATATATAAACCATCTTTCATGTTCGTGAGAAGATCCCAATGCAACCCTAAGTACCCCAAACAACCCAAAACTTAAAAAGAAAACAGGTTGAATTCAAAACTGTTTTGACCTCCGAATGTCGTAACCTGTTTTTGACCCACTTCCCAACCTCCAATTTAGTTCTCGTTTCTTGATTTAGAAAGCCAACTCAATTACCTATCCAGGGCTAGTTTGATCGCATCTTGAATGTTCCTAGAACTCGAGATATGATCAAAACAATAGACTCAAAATTCTGCCCAGTTTTTAAAAACGGGTTTTAAACAAATTGATCTAATTAATCACCTATAACCCTTCTAATACAAGCCCTAGATTCTATGATCATCATATTATGATTAATACATCATTAATCTACTGTTTTTATATAAACCCTAACCCTTAATCCATCATAAGAATGATTAGTTAAACATAAAAACAATTTAATTAAAAAGGTTAATGAAGGTTTTTACCTTAAATCAATGGAAGATGAAGAAAACCTAATTTTTTTGAAGAACCCTAATTCTCCTCTATGAAACCCACGAATTTTTCTTTGTCTCCAGGGATTTATGTTTTTTTTATTTATTAGATAACCTTATATAGTGTGTACATAAAATCCTAGTCCAAGTATAACACCCAACTTTCCTTTTTTTTCTCCCTTTTTCCCTTTTTCTCTTTCTTTGGTGCGTCTAAACCGACCCAAACACCCAATAAATTCGTTTTTTTATTTTTATTATTTAATATTATGTTAATAATATTACCTTAATTTTCCTTAATTTATTTCGGCTCCTAAAGCTTCCAGAACCTCAAAATCGTAAAACTAGTCAAATTTACGCGTTTTACCGTAAAAGACGTAAAATATACACTTTTATAAAAAATCTCAAATTTTGAAATAAAATTTATAACTAAGTCCTAAATGACTTAAAACCATCCCGAAAAATATTCATATGGATAATTACCTCACCCGAGACCTCTAAATGCTAAACCGTAAATCATAAAAAAAATACTATTACTATAATACTTATACGTATACGTAAACACCACAATATCACCATTTTCATTTCATAGTCACCACTTGTGAGCTCATGAACATGAAATAACCGTTCCTCGATTTACTTATGAGTACTCTATACTCATAAACGATAACCACACCAACCTCGTTCACACAAAATAAACACGTAAACACACAATTCAAGTAAGCACACATAAAATAACCTAAAAGTAAGACCAAGTGACAAACCCAAAACCACGGTTGTCACATTTGACTTCGAGGACACTTGGACACCCAACTCGAAGGTTTATGGTTTGTGTGAATCACAATGTAAGTTACATATCATACCAAATTATCCCAATGTTTATTTCTTATTTATAATGTAACACCTCATTTTGATAAATGGAATATCATAGGATAATTATGGCGTGTCATCAAAGCTTGCAAGGTAAATGTCTAAAACATTTGACCATAAAAGGAAATACCGGAAACAAACATCGGTAGTCCAACATAAGCTCACACACATTAATATAAGTACTGAAAGGAAAGGACTTAACAATGTCTAAAAGAAATAATGTATGAAAATGCATAAGGTAAAGGACGCTGGATAGCTTCCATCCAGATGCACAGACTCTCAAGGTCCTAAGTGCGCTCCTTAAGTACCTTCCGTTTGGGATCATAAAAAGGAAACGGCTGAGCAAAACGCCCAGTGAATCGATATATAACATAGTATGTGTTATCCTAATCAATCCATAACACAAGATTTAGAGAGAGAAAGAGAAGAAAGTTAGAGAGAGAAACTAGAGATAGGGGAGAAAATGTGATTAAAATGTAATATATCGCAACATGTGATCTTAAAGACTCAAGTGAAAATCTTTCCTTCACATGCTAAACTATTTTGAATCTCGATGCATGTGTGTAGGGGAGCATTTCGGAATTGTAAAACTTTTAAAGTGTTAAAAGTTTTGATTTTTATCAAGCACTTTGAATGGTTTTCAATGGTTTTATGGTTACGATCGATACCCTAACTACCTACTATCCACGACGGAACGATGGAGTCAAAAGGTGGTTTAGGATAGGAAACTAAGTCCTATGATCCAACCAGAACCGGAGGGATCTACCCAAGGACATTCTATAGCTAGAAATAGTTGTTCTTAGGAAACATGGAGTGAAATGAAGCTAAATGCGGACCAATTACTTAATTTAGCACTGGAACAATCACAAAAAGGTGCTAGTAATGACGTATTGGTAAGCATTGAAGGAGTTGAATATTCTATGCAACTTAGGCAGAAACCGGGTTAACACATCTATTGAAGACAAGTGTCATGGACCCAGTGATGCAATGCACAACCATTCCCTAGCCATTCGGGTTTCTCTCAAAATAAATAATAAGTGTGAAAACACTTATCCTTTTGCCACTAAAATCAAGGAAAAACAAGACCTAATCATGTGTTTTATATCGTTAAAGTCGGAATTACGCGTGGTTTTGTGTTTTTGTGTTAAAATAGGTACAAATGATTAAAAGAAAAGAAAACACGAGATTTCACGGTCAAATGTTGAAGAAGAGTCCAAGAAAAGACGAAGACAAAGTCAAAAGACCAAAGTGTGCCAAGATCACGAAAACCGGCTAAACCGACAACGATTCTGAAGAAATAGTCAACAAAGCCGAAATCGAGCTCGTTCTTAGTGGATTCAATATCATTTGAGTTTAATGGGCCTTGTGGGTCCCGCATTCGCTTATTGGGCCCACAAGCCCATTTGGAAAATAAACTAGAATGATAAACGGATCATAAGTCCAATTATAAGCCCATTTACAAATGAGAAAGGAAAATTTGGGCCTTAAGCCCATTTGAAAAACTCAGTTTGGACGAATGGAGTGAAATAGGTCAAATGACCAGTCAACACATCCATTTTTTTTATCCTCAATTCTCGTTCAACTGATTATACCACACATATAAATAAAAAAAACCTTTTTACCCCAGCCCCAATATTCGGTCAACTCTCACTACACCAAACCCCATGTGTATTTACTCTCTCCCCTCACTTTTACCTAATTCTCATCTATTTTAATAAAACGAGTTTTACCCTTCCCATTATTTTCATCCCAGAAAAACTCTCACCCACCTTCCATCTTTTTCCCCCAAAACACGCTCCATCACCATAACCCTAATTTATTTACCTCACAAAAATTAACCACCAAATTTGGGGCTTTTACCCTCAAATGATAATTCACATCAAAAGAAATTAAACCCCCCAAGAATCGGAGGCATCCACTCATGGTGGTCCTATCTTCAACGTGGCACTTTTTTTCTATTGTGATTGGCCAAAAAAATCCATGCTGGCAATCCGTGTGCGAAAGGCTATTATCCACTGTTGATCAAGAAAGAGAAGAGAGGAATGAAGAATAGATGGCCAAGATCTTTCTACGTGATCACCAAGTTTAGGGTTTCTCTATAAAAACCCCATCAAGAGATGTAATCAAGGAAGCTTTTTCATTTTTTTCAGTCTTTTAATTAATTAGGAGTAGGATTTAAATTAGATTTAATTTTCAGTAAAATAGGTTTTAGATTTAATATTGTAATTTTTAAATTTCAGTTAATGTAATGTTTTATTTAAATTAATGAAAAAGTTTGATTTTATTGATTCCTTTTCTCTCATTTAATTTTCTGTCAAAATCAAACTTCATCTTTAATTCCTTCTTTTTTTATTTACTGTTCGAATCATTATCATTATAAAAAAAAAGTACTACAGTTTGGATCGAGTGTTACTGTTATTTGGTTCGTGATTTTTGGTTCGAGAGTATAATGTTGACGACGAAGGATGATTCGAAGATGGTGTTTGGTTTGTCATTAAGACGGCTCAGCGCCTCAGTCTTCTTCCCAATGGTTGTCGTCTCAAGGTTCTAAATCTCTTTTTCATTCTTTTTAAGTTTTAGTTTAAATTTTAATTTCTTTGATTTAAATGCTTTATTGAATTGGTGTATGTTTATGTTTAATGTGTTTTTGGATATTTTGAATTTGATTGAATCTGTCATTGCTTTCTTGTTTATTTGGTTGTTGCGTTCTATTAGCTCTCGTTTCAATTTTGTTTAAATTTTTATCAGATTAGTTTTGGTTGAATAATGTTACTGTCTAGTTTGAGTTATATTTGGAACCTGCTTAATTGTTCTCGGTTAGAATTTGATTTAGTTTGTTTTAATATTTGCTTATCTAATACCTGTTTGTTTCATTTAGCTTTGATTTTAAATTAAGTTCAGCTTTGCTCTTTCTGTTTTGATATCTGCCTTTTAGCTTATTTTTTGTAGATTGCTTATTAGGATTATAATCTTATCAGTCTAGCTTAAATTTCTATTCTGCCTTATTTGGGTTTCTTGTTAATTTAGTTATATGCTTATTTCCCCTATTTTAAACTTCTTATGGCTTTTTAAGTTACTGGTTTTGCTCTTTGGCTCGCACTGTTTGTCTGTTTGTTTAAATTCCTAGTAAAAAAAAAATAAAAAATATTAATTAGCAAAAATTTTGTCTGGCCTGGGGATCGAACCCCAGACCTCTCGCATCTCTAACCAACACTTCAACCACTTGCTCTAGGCTTACTTTTGTGTTCGATTTCCTTTTGTCCTATTAATATAGGTATTTAATTCCTGACAGTTTTTATTTTAAAGCAATATTTTTAGTTTTATAAATTTTAATTAGAAGTTTTACTTAATTAATTTCTTTAATTCAGTTTTAAAAATAAAAAGATAAAAATATTTCTTTTATTTAAATTACTTTTGCAATTAGTTTTACATTAGTTTACATTTTATAAGTTTTGTCTTTTATCTAAAAATAGTTTTTGTTAAAAGTTTTTAAAATTAGTCTATTTCAATTTATTTAGTCTTATTAAAATTAGATTTAGATTTAGATTTATAATTTATTTTCTAAAATTAATTTTAATTAAGTTTTAAAATAGTTTTATATTTTTAATTAGTTTAAATTAGTTTTCAAATTTATTTAAGTTTTAAATTAGTTAATTAAATAGTTTTCTTTTAATTAAATAGTTTATAATTAGATTAGAATTTCCAAAAAATATTATTTACCAAAAACAAAGTTAAGTCGATACGTTAAATCGGAAATCAAATTCGAGTCGAGTCGAGGAAAACGAACATTCATTGCATTAAAAAGGACTTAAAAATCCTAGTTTCAATAAACTTGTCTCATTTTCATGGAGATCAACATGTATCTATTGACTTTCTCACTCCGAGTTAGTTAATATCGAAAAGGTGGCAGTCTACTCCAGCCTCCGACTAATAAAATGCACTTATCGAGTCTAGAGCCAAAAAGAGATCAATCTATTATCTCATTAGGACACAATCGAGTCCTACGCATTATCCTTGTGATATTTCCAGAACATCTAAGTGATACGATTCACAATGAAGATGGAAATCCTTCTTGAGCCAGCATCAAACAATCTCATGGTAGGTACCTTGTGCGATTCTACACGAATCAAACATGTGATAACTGGAATGCAACTAAGTTTGGATTCTTAATTGATTTAAACTTGATTCCAGGTTTCTTCGCAAAATCCGTGTGATCTTGCCAGAACGTTCAGAGTGACACTATTTAGTGCTCACAGTGATGAATGGAAATCATTCTAGTGTCAACATTTAACAGCACTGCGGTAGGTGACTCACAAGATTCTTTATGAATCGAGCTTGTGACAAACTGCAAAGCAACAATGATACGATTCTTATAGAATCAAACTTGTTCCAGGAATTCTGAATTGACGACTTTAATCAGACGGGTAATTTATCCTTATGATTCACTCATTACGTTCGCAGTCTGCTTTGAGACGGTCGAGTAAAGAAAATTGGCCACTACCACTAGGAAACCCTGTCAAGGAGGTTCTTAATTGAATTTACCCAATCACAGGTATGGTATCTAATACCGTCTAACGATCTTCACCGACCGGAGGTAAAACACTACCGAGTTAGGGTGAAATGTTCAAATCCGTTTCGTCCATTTCTATATATGTTGCTGGCTTGCTGCATATCAAGAAGGTGGCGTAGCTGTGTACTAACCGAAGTCGTCTACACAAGTTCATACTACAAGTTAAAGACTTCCGTTACTCTGATAATCAATGGATACCTCAAGGTCTAACTTCAACTATATTTGTATGGGAGATTGTTAGCCCTATATTTTATATAGTCGAACAAGAATGTAATAGGCTATCTTAGTCGTTAAAGGTCTTGTTTAGTAATAGGTTAGTTGGGTTAACCAGGCTTGGACCTTAAGCTAATATTGTCTAAGGTAGGGGCTTTATGCCCAAGATAGGCCAAGCCTGGGCTAAGAAACAAGCCCACGAGCCCACCAAGGTCGTGGGTATATAAACCCTCTCCCATGTGTAGAAGAGGGTGTTGGTTCTCATTCTTTCTCTCTCTAGTAATCAACCATTCTTTCTAGTTTATTCTCTTGTTTCTCTCTCTCTACTTTCTTCTCTTTCTCTCTCTAGAATCTTGTGTTATGGATTGATTGGAATTAACAATTGGTATCAAGAGCTTATAATAGATAGGTGATTGAACTTTTGTGGTTTGTTTTTATTGATTTCGTATCTTTTTGATCCACATACCCACGTCCCGATTTTTTTCTGTGTTTTTGTGGTTTTGGAATCTCCTACATAGTTGTGGTAGGGATTTTGTTACTTTTGATCGTGCAAAAACACAAGATTTTAGGGCGTTTGGCTCGATTTTGGCAAAAAATAACGTTTTTTTTACTATTATTGCGAAATATTATATATTTTTTGCGAAATCTCTTCCCAAAACTTTTCGCAATATCTAGGGATTTAGTTATTGCGGAAAGTTTAGTGAATATTGTGAAATCCTTCAATTCTGGGTTATTGTGGAAAGTTGAGTGAATATTGCGAAATCTTCAATTATTGCGAAATTAGTGATATTGCGAAATCTTACATTATTGCGAAATTAGTGATATTGCGAAATCTTGCATTATTGCGAAACCAGGAACTATTACGAAATCTTGTGTTTCAACATTGCGAAATCTTGTGTTTCAACATTGCAAAATCTTGTGTTGATAAAGATTGCCAAAATCAAACTTTCGGAACAAAATTCAAATTTTCGGATTAAACTTCAAATTTTTAGGACATTTTAGGTTTTATTTTTCGTCAAAATTTTTCATTTTTCAATTTTTTTTTCCATACTAATTTTTGGCTATTTCAAACTCGTTTTTAAAATTTCGCAATTCAAAATTTTGTCGATCTACCGTTAGATCAGACTGATCAATTTATTGTCGGACTGAGAAAAAATCGGAATTTTCAGAATATCAACCACAACCAATTCACAACATATCTACTACAGATCCGTAATCCATACACGTCATATCCTCTTAAGTAACATCCGTTCAATGGACATCTTCGCGGATTCAACAACAACAACAACGTCCATGACTGAGATAAATAAAGAGAAGATGCAAAATCTAGAGGTTCAGACAAATACCAAGACTCCAACCAGTAAACCTACTAACAAGGATTCTACAACAAAAACTGTTCATGCAATCAAATACAAGATGCCGAAAGCAAAAGAGCGATGCATGGAACATTTAAAGTCACTTCAGTCACACCTTCAGTTTCTTTCAAGAGAAGACCTAAAAGGCACTCGTCTTGAAATTGGATTCAAACGGGTATTCGTTCTACTATTTGGTCAAGATGTTGAGACATTCACCAGAACGATGCTACTTAATGTGGATCATCTTCAACAAGAACTTCACAGAGATGATTTTCACGAGAATGTATCCATGGAGGTCCTTTTAGCTCTCAACATTCAGTTCCAGCAATTCTTTGACTCAAGTGGCTTATCCAACAACGATCGAGAGTTCACAAGTACATACTTTACCAAATATACTCTCGTAGATCTTCAAGCGTTCAAAGAGACACTTCTTCAACATATGAGTAATATAAAGAAGTCAATTGCTGAAAGAACACGCCATCAAAGGCAATTTGAAAGAAGGGTGAATCAAAAACCGATGCATACGAAAGAGAACAGCGTCGATAAGGGTCAAGCATTGGATGCTTGTTCGGTTGATAATGAATGCAGCAGGACAAAATCAGAAACGTACCATACCAGCAACAGTTCAGGGAATGATACAGAAATTGCTGATTCAATTATCAGACCCATATGTGACGATGAGCCAACGGCTACGGTAAAATTACATGCTGAATATGATGTTCATCAACATATTGAGCAATCTGAACCCATTTTTGACACGTATCTAGTGGAAAAGGTTAAAGCAATACCACACCTGATTAATCGGATACGAGTACTAATGGAAGAGAGACTACCCAAGATGTTGATTCTAAGATGCACGAGCTCGAAACTTAGTTAGCTCAAAAGACAAAAGATTTTGAGGATTCCAAACTCGATTTCAAAGAAAAATAACAAATTTGAGGCTTATTTTGAAAAACTTGAAAAAGCAAATGTTGTTCTTGAACAAAAACTGGATCATAAGATTCAAGATTTCAACGCGGAAAAAGAACATATTGTAAAAAAAAAAAATTTGTTAGAATCAAAATTGGCTTCTCAAAATCCAAGTCCTCTGCCTGCTTCACTAAGTGAAATATTTATGCAACCTAACGACACTGTAGATAATAATGACGCGAATGCTGAGAACAACATATTTTACAATATGAACATTAAGTTAGAACAACGTGTCGCTCAATTACTTCTACAAAATGAGCAATTAAAGACTCGGATTTGGGAAAAGGTTTTTGCACTGACAGCGGTGAAAAATGAATTAAGGAAGCTAAAAGGAAATAGTGTGGATACTAAGCTAGCAAAACAGTCAGTCTTGGTGAAACCTCCTTCTCAACCATTCAGAAATCACTCAGTTTCTAGACAACCGAATGTGTTTAAATCTGAATGACCCAAAACGTCGAACCAGAGGTTTGCCTCCCAAGTTGACATGCGTAGCAATTTGCCAAAACCAGTCACTCTACAATCTAGACTCTCCTTAAGAAAACCCGCTTTTTTAAAACCTGATCACATGAGTGCTTCTAGCAAATCTAGAAATAGTTTCAAGAAAAGGCCTAGGCGTAGTTCATATGACACAGGTCATAAAAGATATCTAGAGGATGCTAAGAACAAGACACAAGCAAGAGACATGACCAAACCACAACCTAGGAGCGCTAATTACACATCTAGGAATTCTCGACCCTTCTATGATGTGCACAAAGCTGCCTACCCTAGGAATTCTAGATCCTTCTCAGATGCTAAGCATTTTGTTTGCACGAAATGTAACAAATGGGTGTTTAATGCCATTCACGATGATTGTATCACTAAAGTCCTGAACAAGGTGAACCAAAAAGCTAGAGCACCTCAAAGACGGAACCCTAAAGGAAATAGGTTTTCTCTAACTAAGTCTTTCGTTGTGCATGAGAAACCTATGTCTCATAGACCTTGTCTTAGGTGGATACCCACTGGTAGAATCTTCAAATCAATTGGTCTTACATGGGTTCCTACTGGAAAGATATTTCCCTCTAGCACGACAAAGGTTCACGGTGAACCCCCACATGGTTCTCACAAAGATATCACTAACCAATATGCAAGCATACAAACTACTGATGAAAGTGCAGGTACCAAAGTCAAGGTTCAACGGGTACACAAAGGTCCAATATTTGTAACCTGTTCAACAAAAGACACTCTCAGAGTTTGGCTGCTGAAGAAACAGATATTTGAGAAACACGTGTCTCATGGGGTTTCACAATTAAGCTTCTAAAATGACTTACAATCAAATTACAGGCTGTAACTCGTTCTTCCAAGACAGGAAAGCTTATCGTTCAATGATCGCTTATCCTCAAAACGAGAAATTAATATTTCTCAGTCAAGATCTTCCATTAAAACTATTTAAAAAGTTTAATCTCGTGTACATCGCTTATAGTCAAATTACAGACTGTAACCCGGGCTCAAAAGACAGGAAATTTCATCTCGATGATGACTTATCCTCGGAACAAGAAATTAAGTTTTCTTTGGACATGAGCTATTTGTAAAAACATTCAACGTTTTTAAGCTCATGTACAAAGACTTACAGTCACATGTCAAACTGTAACTCGTACTTCAAAGATAGGAAAGTTCCCGAGTATGACTTATCCTCATAACGAGAAATTCAATTTTCTCGGACACGAGCTTATATTAAAACTATTCAAAAGTTTTAAGCTCGTGTAAATGACTTCTAAGTGCATCCCATCTTAGTACTCGGTTCTCAACTAAGGAAAGTTTATCACGAACGATAACTTATCTTTCTCAACGAAAATTTAATATTTCTCGGCCACGAGCTTCCTATAAAAACATTCAAAGTTTTTAAGTTCATGAAAAATGACTTCTAAGTGAATGTCAGCTTATAAATCGGACTTCACCTTTAGGAAATTTTATCACGGATGATAACTTATCCTTCACAACGGGAAATTAATTTTTCTCGGTCATGAGCTAGTCACAAAACAATCAAAGTTTTGAGCTCATGAAAAACGGACCCCGAAAAGGAGTGTACGTTTCAGTGCGCTTTTCTTAAGCAATAGACGAGAAGTCTTCTATCATGTTTATTTTAAAACCGTTGAACATAATATTTCAAGAATTTCTCAAACGGTTTTTCTAAATCTTTCAAAATTGTGTGTTCAACACTCCCTTCCTCATAATGTGGTTTTTATATCTCAAAAATGTCATATGTTATTGATGTGTGTTTCGTAAGTCTTAAATTTATATTACTAGAGATTACCAAACAAGGGACTACAAATACAACACGAGAAAGTATACCCTTTCGTGTATAGTATAGTCTACGGTAAAGTCCAGGTCGATCCACGGGATTGTTGTTAACAAGTTAAAATAATGATCTCTAGAGTGTCACAAGTTCTAAAGATTTAAGTTTCTAACAATGATTTAAAGGTGCGTTTGGTTAAGACTAAAACATAGAAAAGATAGATATCAAATATGAATTATAAGCACATAAACAATGTAAGACAACATGCGGATTACTAGTCACACATGAAACATTTATTTAATATAACAAGAAATCCTTTCGACCTATAGATCATGTTATACCAAAAGCATTAAGAATGGTTTATGTTGGTTTCAATAATTCAAGCATTAAACAAACTTATGTAAGAGTTGTTATGTATTTTATTCCACCAATCGCGACAAAGGCGAATACCAAGATTCATTTACTAGATGACATGGAATCCATTCAATCATATAAGTACTAGTTATAATCATGAATGAACCAAATACATAACAATGATCAAACATAATAGTATCGAGTACAAGAACAAATCAACCACGCTTATAATCACGGACCAGGGATAAAGTGCGCTGTACAAACCTAATTGTGCGCCACACTTCGCCCCTGCGAAGCTAATACAATCTTATTCATAGTTCTACATATGTCTCAACCAAATACACAAGGTACTACTCCATGATCACAACAATAATAAACATCATATGCATAATAATTCCAGAAATAATCTATAAAAGGGATAATAGATTATACCAAAGTTTATGATCCAATTAATGATTACAAGTTTTCCAAAATAAAAACTATTATTGATAACCAAAGCTTCCGAACCATTTGGGTGATGTTACTCAGCCCAAAATTCGTCCTAAACTACTGAGGAGTAGATGGGAGAAGTTGGAGAAGTGTGTGTAAAGTGAGAGGGAATGCTCTCTATTTATAGTTTTCACTGGGGAAAAAGTGTGCTGCACTTTTTCAAATGTGCGCCGCACATTTGGTGGGTCGGATGTGCGCAACACAACCAGGATGGTGCGCCGCACAATTTCGAATCTAGAACGTTCCAAGAGTTGCGGAAAAGTACGCCGCACTTTTCAAATGTGCGCCGCACTTTTGGTCATTTCTAGCTTTGGAACAAAAGGCAAAGTTGTAGATAATTCTTTTCTCTTTTCGTGGCCGCTTGAATCAACTAAAACGGAGTTCGTATGCTCAAGATATGGCCAAAACAGTGACAGATGTCGGGAGATCAGAAGCTTGACTTTATTTCTTCGTTTAAGCTTCATATCTTCGTGTTTTCTTCCATCTCCTTCCACGACACGTCCTTGGAACCTATACATCAAATATAGTTTATTAAGTACCGATATTTCACATAATTAACCTAAATATATACAGATAACGCACATCTAAACATGTATAATTTGGGTGTTATCAGTTATTTTGATCAATTTTTGAGGGGAGCGTTTTAAAATCAAAGCCTTTAATGTTGTTGGTTACATTTCAAATATTGTCATATTTTATGTGTCCAACATATTCCGAAAATGAGATAAAATTGTCAAATATAATATATTATATTGGATAAGGCATCTCATCTCCGTACCTTAGCATATTTTGTGGTGTCATTTTTCCTATATTGTCAAATTTTGATCAATTAGGACCCACATATATTATTAAGGGGGAGCTACACGACTACAAAAGTTCCATGATTCATGCATGCACACATCTTTCTCTCCCATCGGTTTTTAGAAAATTGTTATATTTTAATCAGTTGGTATCTCTAATATATTATATTTTTATATTAGAGATAGGGGAGAAAATGTGATTAAAAGGTAATATATCGCAACATGTGATCTTAAAGACTCAAGTGCAATTCTTTCCTTCACATGCTAAACTATTTCGAATATCGATGCATGTGTGTAGGGGGAGCATTTCGGAATTGTAAAACTTTCAAAGTGTTAAAAGTTTTGATTTTTATCAAGCACTTTGAATGGTTTTTAATGGTATTATGGTTACGATCGATACCCTAACTACCTACTATCCACGACGGAACGATGGAGTCAAAAGGTGGTTTAGGATAGGAAACTAAGTCCTATGATCCAACCAGAATCGGAGGGATCTACCCAAGGACCTTCCATAGCAAGAAATAGTTGTCCTTAGGAAAGATGGAGTGGAATGAAGCTGAATGCGGACCAATTACTTAAGTTAGCACTGGAACAATCATAACAAGGTGCTAGTGATGATGTATTGGTAAACATTGAAGGAGTTGAATATTCTATGCAACTTAGACAGAAACCAGGTTAACACATTTATTAAAGACAAGTGTCATGGACCCAGTGATGCAATGCACAACCCTTCCCTAGCCATTTGGGTTTCTCTCAAAAGAAACTTGTCTCATTGTCACGGAGATCAACATGAATCTATTGACTTTCTCACTCCGAGTTAGCTAATATTGAAAAGGTGGCAGTCTACTCCAGCCTCCGAATACGAAAATGAACTTTTCGAGTCTAGAGCCAAAAGAGATCAATCTATTATCTCATTAGGACACAATCGAGTCCTACGCATTATCCTTGTGATATTGCCAGAACACTTGAGTGATACGATTCACAATGAAGATGGAAATCCTGCTTGAGCCAGCATCAAATAAGCTCATGGTAGGTAACTTGTGCGATTCTACACGAATCAAACATGTGATAACTGGAATGCAACTAAGTTTGGATTCTTAATTGATTTAAACTTGATTCAAGGTTTCTTCGCAAAATCCGTATGATCTTGACAGAACATTTAGAGTGACACTATTTAGTGCTCACAGTGACGAATGGAAATCCTTCCAGTGTCAATGTTTAACAGCACTGCGGTAGGTGACTCACAAGATTCTTTATGAATCGAGCTTGTGAAAAACTAGAAAGCAACAATGGTGTGATTCTTATAGAATCAAACTTGTTCCAGGAATTCTGAATTCACGACTTTAATCAGGCGGATAATTTATCCTTATGATTCACTCTTTACATTCTGTAGTCTGCTCTGAGACGGTCGAGTAAAGAAATCTGGCTACTACCGCTGGGAAACCCTGTCAAGGAGGTTTTTAATTGAATCTACCCGATCACAGTTACGGTATCTAATAACGTCTAACGGTCTTCACCAACTGGAGGTAAAATACTACCGAGTTAGGGTGAAATGTTCAAAGCCATTTCGTCTGTTTCTATATATGTTGCTGCATATCAAGAAGGTGGCGTAGCTGTGTACTAACCGAAGTCGTCTACACATGTTCATAATGCAAGCTAAAGACTTCCGCTACTCTGATAATCAATGGACACTCAAGGTCTAACTTCAACTATATTTGTGTGGGAGATTATTAGCCTTTCGAAATCAACAATGCATGCACATGTCAATTCAGAAGTCACAAGAGCACAAGATGGTGATAATCAAGATACTTAAGAATGTAATAGGTCATCTTAGTCACAAGGAGCACAAGATGAAGACTATCAAGGATAGATTGAAGATCTCAAGCACTCAAAGTCAAATGACAAAGGCTCAAGATAACGATCACAAAAGCATGAAAGATCAAAGCCGTTACAAAAAAGATCAAGACTAAGATACAAGACCCAAGAAGGAAGATCACCTCCACAAGAATGTATTCACTCAATCATCTTATGCATTTTAAAGATGACCGATACATTGGGGGATATTGTTAGCCCTATATTTTATATTGTCGAACAAGAATGTAATAGGTCATCTTAGTTGTTAAAGGTGTTGTTTAGTAATAGGTTAGTCGGGTTAACCAGGCTTGGACCTTAAGCTAATATTGTCTAAGGTAGGGGCTTTATGCCCAAGATAGGCCAAGCCCGGCCCAAGAAACAAGCCCACGATCCTACCAAGATCGCGGGTATATAAACCCTCTTCCATGTGTGGAAGAGGGTGTTGGTTCTCATTCCTTCTCTCTCTATTAATCAACCCTTCTTTCTAGTTTATTCTCTTGTTTCTCTCTCTACTTTCTTCTCTTTCTCTCTCTAGAATCTTGTGTTATGGATTGATTGGGATTAACAACAGTTGGCTGCAAACGGGGAATCCTAATCATACATACGAAGGAATGTCCATACTGAAGGACGAAATATTCATACCTTATCTCCAGTGAACGATGAAATATGAAAAGATGGAAACTCCTACTCTGACTTAACAAGTGCTACATAAATAAGGGACATGTATGAGTTGTCTGATTACTGAGTGTGTTACGGGTTCTGTGTGTTCTTACTTATTTTATATGTTGTTGGCATGTTTTACTGTTTTAAATGTTATCTTGTATTTATTCATGTTTTACATGTATTATGATTATGTATTTCGTGTGTTATTATTATTACGCTACAGGTATAGTAATACAATAACACATGAAATACATAATCAGAATGCATGTAAAACATGAATAAATACAAGATAACATTTAAAACAGTAAAACATGCCAATAACATATAAAATAAGTAAGAACACACTGAACCGTAACACACTCAGTAATCAGACAACTCATACACGTCCTTTATTTATGTAGCACTTGTGAAGTCGGAGTAGGACTTTCCATCTTTTCATCTTTCATCGTTCACTGGAAATAAGGTACGGATATTTTGTCCTTCAATATGGACATTCCTTCGTATGTATGATTAGAATTTCCTGTTTGCAGCCAACTATTTTCCCCAGTTATTTTATATTTTTTGAATGCTTATGTTTTGTTTTAAATGCCTGAGCTATATATACATGCATGCCAAGTCATCTAGTTATGAAGGTACCATAACCATAACACTGGAGGCACCAGTGTTATGACTTCCCCACGACGGAGTGATTGCTCGTTGCATCGCTTTCAGTCTTGGCCATTTATTATTGTTGGAAATACATTTTTCCAAAGAAAGTCTCGGTCACATCATTGTTAGCATAGATCACGAGCTATAGCCTATTTAGGACATTGTAACTTGGAGTGACCTCCCTTAGGGGGAGATTGTTGGAAATACGTTTTTATGTATTTAGGAAGGATCGGTCACTCCAACGATATATTCAAGTATTAGGCTCTTGATCCAATATATTAACATATAGCCCATATAGCCCACATGTAGGGTGGGCTATATATACCCCCTCCTAGCATGTTAGGAGGGGATGAGCACTTTGTCATAACATTTCTCATTTCCATCTTTCCCCATTCTCTCCTTTCTCTCTCTACTTTTCTCTCTCTAGTTCTTCCTTCTCCTTCCATTCATTAGATAATCAAACACATATACAATCCTAAGAATATATGATTCTACAATTGGTATCAAGAGCTATGGTTGCATCTTAGGATTTACATGTTTTGATCTATTGATTTGGTAGTCAATTTTTTTTTTCTTTTGGTTCCAAATCTGGTATAACCTTTGATCTATTGATTTGGTATAACTTTTTTTCTTACTTTTGAATTTTATTTTAACAAAACATAGTCTTGATTTGGGAGTTTTTTGTCACAAAAGTCTCTTATCAGTTTCTTTTAATATTTTTTTTGTCAAGTTTTGTTTGAATCTGTGTATTTGTTTTTGTCTAAACAGTCTCAAAAATATCAGTATTTTATAAGTTTTTTTATATTTTTCTGAAAAGATTCTCCTCTGTCCTTTTTATCAAGTTTAGTATCGGAAAAGGGTTTTACATTCCGACCCTTTTTCCGACACTTTTTCCGACGGTTACAAATTCTGATTTATTTTGATGCATTCATTTTTTGTCATATTCCGATAGAAAGTTGTCTCATTCTGACACTCATTCCGATACCACTTTTCGATTGCTTGTATTCCGATGGTTGTAAAAATTCCGATGGTTTGATTCTGATACACATTCCGATGGTTTTTGATATAACAAATATTGACTTTTATTCAACTAATGTGATATAACAAAGACCCTTGACCACACAACACTCGACTCAGACCCACAAGACTCAAACACCCTCGAACATCAACCCAAATCCCTTCGTCACTTTCACTCAACACACAAGACAAAACACTAGACTCGATCGTCACACTCACTCATCTCTAGAACTCAACCTCGACAAGACCAACTTTAGACTCGACTCAACAAACCAAACTCTCGACAAACAAACCCACCAAAACCCCCTCGAAACAAAGACTCGAATTAAACAAATCTACTTTTTAACTCCTCAACACCATCATCCTAACCTTTTCCCTTCGTCATTTTTTACACCATCAAGTCTCAAAATAGAAAATTGTTAAATCTCAGATTCATTCTTGATCTTTTTAGATCTTCTTTTTTTGAACGAAAATCATCACAGATATGTGTTTGTTTGTTTTTCAAACCGGTTTTATATACAAAATTAAATAAAGATTGATAACAAGATTGTTATAATCAATATTATGTTTCGAGTCATAAAATTAAACGAGAATCAACAACATGCAATTAATTACACCTACCCGAGACCTCTATGAGATCTTGTAGCCGAAAATAGATCAATCTTCATTGGATATATGTATTAATCATAAGCAGTATCTTCCATTTTGGGTGCTTGTGGTTCGAGGGCTTTATAAGGTTTATAGATGTTATGTGATTGTCATTATTGATTGAAGATGTGATGATGATTTTTGTTGGGATTTAAAAGAAATGAGAAAGATATAGTGGGATGGCTGTGTTTTTGTTAGAAGTAAAAAGGGGGCGGACCTTTCTATGCGAGGAGATTAGGATTGTTATGACCTAATAAACAAGTGGTTGGGGTATTCAACTGTTCGGGTTGTATTACCTTAAATGGGCCTATAAACGATTCATGTCAAAAGATAGTGGGGGTGTGTAGTGAGAGTAAGTTTGGGCCTGTATCTGACTTATAAGTTTATGAATATTGGGCCTATATTCGAGTGAGTTTGGGCCTCTCATAGTTATTCAGCTCGGTTCAAGTTTAACTAATTCGTATTAGATAAATCGGATATTGGCTATTATTTTGGATTGAGTATTTTTTGTCGTGCTTTTGTTATATTTGTGGCTCACACATTTAAACGTGACAAAAAGAGGTGATAAAGATAGCCCGAGTATCATAATCGTTATTGCAAAAATTTTATGCCAATCATTTTTCTTGGTCAAAATTTGTCACATTAAGTTATATTTGGGTAATAATCGGGGCTTGACAAGGACAAAGTGACAATATTTATTTTGTCAACAGATTTTTGATCGGGTATTATTATTTGAAAGTGAAGACGAATTTTTTCATCGATCGTAATCCTTAACGTCATTGTTCATCGAACTTCAATGGATTCGTTGAATTCGACATCTCAAGAGGGAGAATCGCGTCACATGAAAGTCAAAGCTAGTGAAAGTGGCATCACTTCATTTCAACTACTTCAGTCTCATCTTGTGACTCTTTCATGGATTCAAGGAGGAAGCGAATTTGTGACACTCTTTGGTCAAGATCGTTATACATTCATTGATTCAATAATCCTCACCTTGAACCAACTAGCTGAGCAAATTCACAAAGCAGACTTTAATCATTCTGCATTAGAATCTTCATATCAAGCTCTCATGACACAATTCACGCCTTTCCTCCAATTCAATATCATCAAGTCTGAAAGTTCAGTGATTTGCCAGTCATTTTTTCGAGACACACATACCGAGCTTCAAGTTTTCCGTGGTACACTATTGAAACTCATGACATCGGTCTCGTCTTCGATTTATGAAAAATCCCGACTTCAGCAAGCGTGTGATAATGGAGTGCAAGATTCTACGATGCAAGAGGAAAATGGTCATACGACTAACGAATTGGAGGCTGCTAAATATTGCAAGGACATGGAATCAACAGTTAAGCATGACATCAGAAACACGTCAGGGAATGTTACAGACATCTCTTATGATGACACTATACCCGTTTATGACGAAGAGACTACAAATATGGTACAATGTAATGTTGTATATGATGTCTATGCCTATGAACTACCGCATGTTGAGCATTTCGAACCTAATTATGACAAACATGGGATGGAAAAAGGTGATAGTTTTACCACTTTAGATTCATCCGATGTGCCTCATAATGGGGGAGAGTTTCTTCAGAATGCTATAGTACATCATGATAAATACTTTATGACTGCTTCGTTAACTGATTCCGATTCCAAGATTAAAGAGCTCGAAACGATCGTAGCTCAGCAATCAAAAGATCTTGAGGATGCCAAATTAGAATTTTCTAAGAGAACTGACAAGTTTGAAACATATTTTGAAAAACTTGAAAAATCAAACGTTGTTCTTGAACGAAAATTGGATCAAACAGTTCTAGATTCTAAAGCTGAAAAGGATAATCTTTTGAAACAAATTAAGTTGCTTGAATCTAAGTTGGCATCCCAAGATGAATTGCTCAAAGAAAATGAGAGTTTAAAGGCTCAAGTACAAGAAAAGGTCTTTGCTATAGCTGCGTTGAAAAACAAATTAAGGAAAACTAAAGGAACTAGTGTGGACACTAAGCTTAAAAAACCATCAATCTTGGGGAAACCGCCTCAAATTCAGTATGTTAGACAACCGACTGCATTTAGATCCGAGCGACCACAATCCTCGAGACCGCGGTTTACCTCCCAAGTTGATATGGCTCATCTTTATAGACCAGTCACTCCACCAACTAGGGCTAATGTGACTAAAACAGCTTTTGCAAGACCTAATCACATGATTGCTTCTAGTTTCTCTATGAATACAAAGAACACGTCTAGAACTAGTTCAATTGACGTTCGCCAAAATGTTGGTCTAAGGGAAGCTGTTCAAAAGACACAAGTAAGAGATAGGAATTTCAAACCTAGTCAGATGCCTTCTAGAATACCCAATACTGCTAACTGTAGCATGTCATATCCTAGGAGCATCAATCAATCATCTAGGAATTCTAGATCTTACTCGGACATTAAATATGCTACTTGTAAAACATGTAGGAAATGTGTCTTTAAAGACAATCATGATTCTTGTATCAAGAAATTACTTAATGAGGTTAACTCCCGTGCTAGACTTAAATCCCAGTGGGTAGCTAAAATCAAACCCATTGGTAAAATATGGCACCCTACTGGTAGAACTATCAGTCTTGAAGGAAACGAGTGCCCTTTAACTAGGATAGTCTCCGATTCTACTAAGACTACTAGGGAGGAAATTGAAAAGGATGATACATCACTTAAGCCTGAACTTAAGGTTTTCTATAAAAGGAAATGTTTGCCCATTAAAACAAGTGAATCATCTCCTCAGGTCACCTCTGGCACAAGTAAGGCCAACTGTGAACCACCACATGGTTCTAAAATAGATATTGCTAACCCACAGAAAAGTATCCAACTTTCTAATGAGAATGTAGGTACAAAAGTTAACGTTCAACAAGAACACAGCATTCCAATCGTTGTATACCATTCAATTAAGGACACTCTCAGAGTTTGGTTACTGAAGAAACTGATATCTAAGAAACAAGTGTCTCAGGGGATTTGTAGTTAAGCTTACAATGTAGTAGGACTTATAGTCACATCACAGACTGTAACTCGTTCATCAAAGAAAGGAAAGTTTATCGCCGATGATAAACTTATCATTACAACGAGAAATTAATTTTTTCTCGGGCATGAGCTAATATTAAAAACATTCAGAGTTTTTAAGCTCATGCACAATGGATCACAGTCGAATTACAGTATGTGACCCAAACTTCAGAGAAAGGGAAGTTTATCTCGTCAACGATAACTTACCCTCACAACGAGAAATTAAGTTTTCTCGGACACAAGCTTACATGAAAACTATTCGAAGGTTTTAAGCTCGTGTATAAAGGCTTATCGTTAAATGTCATACGATGACCCGTTCTTCACATAAAGGAAAGTTTATCACCGATGATAAACTTATCCTCAAAAACGAGAAATTATTTTTTCTTGGACACGAGCTTACACTAAGACCATTCAAAGGTTTTAAGCTCGTGTATAATGGCTCATCGTTAAATGTCAGACGATGACCTGATCTTCAAATCAAGGAAAGTTTATCGCCGATGATAAACCTATCCTCAAAAACGAGAAATTAATTTTTCTCGGACACGAGCTTACACTAAAACCATTCAAAGGTTTTAAGCTCGTGTATATGGTTCATTGTTAAATATCAAATGATGACTCGTTCTTCAAATAAAGGAAAGTTTATTGACGATGATAAACTTATCCTTACAACGAAGAATTAATTTTTCTCGGGCATGAGCTAATATTAAAAACATTCGACGTTTTTAAGCTCATGCACAAAGACTTACAGTTAAATATCAAACTGTAACTCGGACCTTAATTTTAGGAAAGCTTATCTTTCAAGATAACTTTTCCTCGTAACGAGAAATTAATTTTTCTCGGTCATGGTCTTGTATTGAAACATTCCAAGTTTTAAGCTCATAAAGTAAAGTATATCTTTTAAATAATAGAACTTTTCTTCTCAACGAGAAATTCATCTTTCTCGGTCATGAGCTTTACGTTAAAACATTCAAAGTTTTTCAAGCTCATGAAAACGATTTCTAAGTAAATGTCAACTTAGGACTCGTTCTTCAGTTAAAAGGAAAGTTTATCGCCGATGGTAACTTATCCTTAACAACGGGAAGGTTACAACTTCTCGGACTTGAGCTCGTTTTTGTAAGATATTCAACATCTTAAGCTCAAGTAATTGGTTTTCAAAACTTTGAACACAATTTTTCGAGAATTTCTCTAAAGATTTTTTTAAATCTTTCAAAATTGTGTGTTCAAAAATGTTTTGATAAAAAGAACATGTCTTCTGCAATCGATAATATTTACGAACCTAGAAATGTCGTTCAATAATGACACGGGGTTGTAAATAAAGTTTGAGCAGAAGTTTAAATGATTTAAAACATGTTCAAAATGGTTTGCTATTATTTCAGATAGTAACCCACTTTTCATATTCGAGTCAAGCATTTCACCGGAAAGCTTTGACTCAACAACGGGAATTAATTTTCTCGGGAATGGTTTACTTTATAACCATGTAAGGGATTGTGTTTACGTAATAACAAAATCTAACACGAATATATGTACGTGTCAGTGCATTTATTTGTTAAAACAAGAGAAATCTTGTTTTTATGAAGTTATCATCTCCACCAACCGTAGCTATTTGCAATTGATATCTACATACTCGACGATGCGACTACTCAAACGGCGACTACAACTGTTTCGATAGAACACGGGTTAACAATTGAGGGGGAGCAATTGTCCAGCATTCAGAATCTTTGACGCTGAAAGTGCCAAGTTCACATATTGGTGTCAAGACAACGATATCAATCGTACACATGGAGTCAAGAGATAACTTCAGACGTGACGAGGCGACCAACATTCTTGAACAAGAACCATGTGATTCAATCATATGATGTTCTCCATCATTCAGGTCCAACCTCGTAAATTGCTAATCTTGTGAATACATTATCATATATGATCTTTGCACGTGATAAGTACCTTACACTTGTGTTTAAAAGGTATTTTATTTACGTTTAAAGTACACCCTCATTAATTTGAGGGGGAACTTGTGAAAATCATGAAGATAACTGGATTTGCATTTTTCTTCCCAAATTTTCTTAAAATGCTATTAAATCAATTGATATTAAAAACATCTATTGGGTTAATATTTTTAATATGGGGGAGAAAATGTGATTTAATATGGGAAATTATTAATCACAAATGGTTTGACTTAACGTGATAGCTCATCCTGACATGTGCAAAATGTTTTCGAATATCGTGGCATATGTTAAAGGGGAGCAAAATGGATTTGCACTTCAAAATGGATTTCATGGTGATTTATACTTACCCACAACCCATTTATTTCACAACGATGAAGATTGTGGTGACATAAGGATGGTAGGATAGGTTAAAGTCCAATGATTCCTCTAGAACCGGAGGAATCTTCCCAAGGAAATTTCATAGCTAGAAATAGTAGTCCTTAGGAAAGATGGAGAAAGATTGTGAACGTAGCTGAATGCCGACCAAATACTTAAGTTAGCACTGGAACAATCAAAACAAGGTGCTAGTTATGACGTATTGGTAAGCATTGGAGGGGTTGAAGAATGAAAAAGAATTGTAATGATAAAGGGTGAAAAGAAAGAAGCCCTCCTTACAACTTTAGGCAGAAACCAGGTCAATACATATGCTATTGAGATCATTTTTAAATGATGCTTGATATTGAAGATAGGACATCATGGACCCAGTGATGTAATGCACAACCCATCCTGGCTAACTCAGATATCTCTTAAAAGATATTTGTTTTAATCACACGGAGACAACACATTATCTATTTATTTATTCACTCCGAATAAATTGGTATTGAAATGGTGGCACTCCTCTCTAGCCTCCGATCACTAAAGTCCAAAATGCACGATTGAGTCTAGAGCCATTTGAGATCATCAAATATCTCATTAGGATATACTTTCATAACTCCTTGCTTCTTCACACAATGTGAAAAGTAAGAAAGATCTTAAGAGTCCTACGCAAAATCTTCATGATCTTGCCTGAACATCTGAGTAATACGGAAGTATTTACAATGAAGATGGAAATCCTTCTTGAGCGAATATCAAAAAAGCTCATGGTAGGTGACTTGTGCGATTCTTTATGAATCAAGCTTGTGATAACTGGAAAGCAAAAGTGGTTTAATTCTTAACTGAACTTAAACACGTTTCGGGCCTCTACACAATATCTTAGTGATCTTGCCAGAACACTCAGAGTGACACTCTATAGTGTTCACAGTGATGAGTGGAAATCCTTCTAGTGGTAACTTCAAACAACACTTGGTAGGTAACTTGCAAGATTCTATATGAATCAAGCTAGTGACAACTGGAAAGCAACGATGGTGCGATTCTTTAATGAATCAAACTTGTTCCAGGAACATGGATTGACGGCTTCAATCATGAGGATAACTTTATCCAAATGATTCACTCTTTACGTTCGCAGTCAGCTTTTGACGGTCGAGTAAAGAGAACGGGTTTACCCGCGAAATCTTGTCAAGGAGGTTCTTAATTGAAACTACCTTCCACAAGTACGATATTTAATATCGTCCAACGGTCTTCATCGACCAGAGGTAAAATGCTACCGAATTAGAATGAAATGTTCAAGGCCATTTCATCCGTGTATATGTTTTGTTGCTAACTGTCTTATGCAGCGCAACAAGAAGGTGGCATTGCGGTGTACAATCCAGAAGAAGTCCTCACCACACGCTTATACTGTATGCACTTAATACTTCAACAAATTCAAGAAAGTCTAAAAGTCAAGTCTTCCGTTGTATCAAACTCTGAAGCTTTCAAGAATTTATAAAGGTATAAGTATGTGGAACATGAAGTCACAAGGAGGCAAATTTCACAAGTGATGAATGCACAAGGTCAAGGCAAGGAAACATGCTCAAGAATAAAGTCAAAGATCTCATCAGCATATTCACAAGAACAAGATCGAAGAGTCAAGCATAGTATGCTAGGTTTAAGATTTTGTAAAATGGTGTGACCTCCCTTAAGGGGAGATTGTTGGAAATACGTTTTTCTAAAGAAAGTCTCGGTCACATCATTGTTAGCATAGATCACGAGCTATAGATTATTTAGGACATTGTAACTTGGAGTGACCTCCCTTAGGGGGGAGATTGTTGGAAATACGTTTTTACATATTTAGGAAGGATCAGTCACTCCAACGATATATTCAAGTATTGGGCTCGTGATCCAATATATTAACATATAGCCCATATAACCCACATGTAGGGTGTGCTATATATACCCTCTCCTAGCATGTTAGGAGGGGTTGAGCACTTTGTCATAACATTTCTCATTTCTATCTTTCTCCATTCTCTCCTTTCTCTCTCTACTTTTCTCTCTCTAGTTCTTCCTTCTCCTTCCATTCATTAGATAATCAAACACATATACAATCCTAAGAATATATGATTCTACAATTTATATTATCATGTGGGGCATATGGGTGCATCCTAGTTACATGTTTTTATAGGATTTTCAGGGTGAATGTGGTGTGTGCCTTACATCCTTCACAAGGAGTTGATCCATCCTTCCCAGACTTATATAATTAGAGGCAACCCCTCTAATTGCATGATGATGTCACCCCTCTATGTATTCATGTACGGTGAAACCTCATGACCTATATGGGCTCTTGGCAAATTAAAATACAACTTTCATATAAAAACATAAGTCACAAATTAAACATGTACCAGGTTTTCTAGGACTTATACATTTCCGCTGCTATTAGTCTTTATTATGCTAATATGATTCATACTGTTAGCCCTAAAATGTGAGCGACTAACATAATTACAATAGTTTACATAGCCGAGACTTGCAGGGATTAATATTGTAACAGAATTACAATAGTTTACATAGTTGATGTGGCAAGAACACAAAGAAGAAACGATAGAAGGACTTAATTCGCCACATATGAATTCTTATTTTGATAAGAATTCAAAATATGGTTTATATAATTAAAAAGTTTTATTGTTTATTCATAGTTATCTCTTGTGTAAAACCTTGGTCCTTCCACTATAAAAGGAACCATAGGTCATATGTTTATTCATATCATCAGTCACAATGTAAACCTAAAATATGTGTGTATCTAGACATGGGATTCAATGTATACATGTCTAGATGGTTACTTGTAATTCGTGATGTTTAATGCAAGTAATCGATATATGTTATGTGAAAAACACGTTGTCCATATGTTTGATTCACTTCCGCTATAGAATTAATCATATGCCTAGTAAGCTCAACAATCCTAGGTTCATGTATTTTGAACTTCAACAATTGGTATCAGAGCCTAGGGCTCGTGATACTAGGATTAATGAGGTTTTCGTAGTGTTTACGAGAAGAAAAATCCGTTTTAGGTTTTTTATTCTCGGATCTACGAAAAATAGTGAATTTGCAAAGGCCATATCTCGTTTGTTAACCGTTGGATCTTGATGAATTTTGGCATGTGTATTCTACACATATGGATTTAAATTCTCACCGAAGTGTTTGTCAATATCTATCTTCAAACTTAAGTTACGGCTCATAGTTTTTCATGGCAGATTAGGGTTTTTCTGGGCGGTTTTGTGTGCACAGCAGCAGTTGGAAGGCCATAACTTTTTATTAAACGTTGGATCGCCACGAAATTTTTTGTGTGTGTTCTACATACATATATCTAGATGTACACCGGAGGGATTGTCCAGATCAGTCCCCAAGGAGAAGTTATAGCCTGCCAAAGTTCACAGCAGAATGTGTAGTTTTCTATGGACAACAGTAGTAAAAACGCGATTTCTCCTTCGTTAACCGTTGGATCGTCGTGAAATTCTTTCTGTGGGTTCTTGACACACATTTCTAGGATCCCATCGGAGCGATATTCGATCTGAGCCTCCGATCTCAAGATACAGCTTGTCGAATTTGGTTGTAGTAATGTTATTATTTTAGCCACTGACAAGAGAAAAGTTGCCACTGATGGTTCAACCACTGACAAAGCATTTATAAGGCGCTGACAGAAGCTTGTCCGAGATATGATGTTTAGGCGCTGACAAGTGTTGTCCGATATCATACAAAGAGATATTGGACAACAAAGGATCTCGGACAATGAAGGATTTGCTGCTGTTTGGAGTTTTGGTCGAGTTTTTGCACACAAAACAATGTATTTACACACGTAGGTACATGGGATCTCTGGTATTATTCAAAATATCATTTTAATATTGATGGCTCGGATATCTTTAGAATAATCTATGATTTTTAAGTAAGTTAGCAACAATTCGTGAAGTATTTGATTGGAAGATATTTGATTAGGTTATGTAATCGGGTGCCAAACTTTTACATATGGTATCAAGATATTATTTCATAAAGATTCGTCATGAAGAGGTGTTGGCTTAAGAGGAAGAATTCTTATGGTGAAATTGATGCTTGAAGTATATTTTCGCGATTTTCATGTTTTATCGTGTCTCAAAATGATTCTATCCCATCTTGAAGATAACTTGTTCGTGCTTATACGGTTGTGACAGAGACTTGTCATATCTAGCAAATTAGGGTTGCTATCACTTGAAGGAGTTACATTACCGTGCTCAGTGTCTCACAAAGGATGAGGATTTTGACAAAGGGATCGAGGTCTACTTATACTTTGTACCATGAGTATTAGTTCTTTGTTACGTGGTTAGTACAAGGCATGAAACACAGGTTTGGGTTTTTCTACTTCTACATCAAAAATAACGTATTTATTTTTCTTCAAGGTCATTACACAGAGTCTACATTTGGAGAATCTTCGGTTGCATACATTGTTTCCTTCCCTATTTAATGTGACAAAAAGGGGAAGATATAGATGCTTAGCTTGAGGGGAAGCAATTTGAAGATCATGTACCATACACAAGAGATACATCAAGATTTTTGCCGACATCAACTAGGGGAAGATTGTTAGGTCTAGAAGTTGATGTGGCAAGAACACAAAAAAGAAACAATAGGAGGACTTAATTCACCACATATGAATTCGTATTTTGATAAGATTCAGAATATGGTTCATATAATTAAAAGATTTTATTATTTATTCATAGTTATATCTTGTGTAAAACCTTGGTCCTTCCATAATAAAAGGAACCATAGGTCATATGTTTATTCATATCATCAGTCACAATGTAAACCTAAAATGTGTGTGTATCTAGACATGGGATTCAATGTATACATGTCTAGATGGTTACTTGTAATTCATGATGTTTAATGCAAGTAATCGATATATGTTATGTGAAAAACACCTTGTCCATATGTATGATTCACTTCTACTATAGAATTAATCATATGCCTAGTAAGCTCAACGATCCTAGGTTCATGTATTTTGAACTTCAACAGTTCAAGTCCCTATCTATATATAGCCCTCCATACTTCCATGGAGGGGTGAGGATTGTCACTTGTTCTATTTCACTGTCTCTCACTAGAAATAAAACTCTTTGTTTTTAGTATCTTGTTTCTCTCTCTAACCATGGCTAAACACCTCTTTAATCCTCCCCAACCTTTGGATCAAACCCGCGTTAATGGTGAATCTTATGTTGACAATTGGCATCAGAGATAACGGGGGTGTTTCGTGTTTTTGTATTGGCGTGTTTGTGTTCGGGTTTGTCCAGATCTAGACTGATTCTTAGCTGTTGTTTTTATCATCTGTTTCTCATTCGTTTTTTCATCCTCTATGAGATCCAATTTTTTATTTTCTTTTTTTATTATTCAAAATAGTTTTTTCTTTAACAATTTTTTGTATCATCAACATCATCAGAAAACATCACCACCAATTTTTTGTTCTCATATCAATTTTTTCCGTTAGTTTCATTATCACCACATCCACTTTTATCATATTTTTCTTAGTTTCTTTTATTTTATTTAGTTTCATCATTTTCATATCACTTTTCAGTTTCATATCATCTAATATCAGTTTCATGGAAATGAACAGATCTGGGTTTTGATTTTTTATTTAAAGAAAAAAAGTCAAAACCCTAAACATTGCGAGATGTGGATTATGAGATATTGCGAAATGGTGCCTTTGGAAACATTGAGAAATTGTGACTCTAAAATATTCCTAAATGGTGACTCTAAAAAATATTCCAAAATCATGGTAAAGTCACATTTCGAAATCATATTTTAAAGACAATATTCAGGAATGATGAATTTATTATTCCGAGAATGTGCAAAATAAATAAAATTAGATTCGCTTAATCTAACCCAAAGACATCATCAATCCCTTCGTCTGCTAATCTAATATTGCCTAAAAAAATCATTAAGATCTTAAAATCTATTCGTGTGTCGACTTGCATGTCGAGATCTTATAGATCCAACACGAATTTGTCATCATCACTGATATATATAGATGATAACCATCTTTTTGCTATTCGAAATTAAAGGAAGAATAATAACAATTATGTTATGAATTTACCTTTGTCTCGATCAAGACAATATCAAAATTATCATCACAATATCTACCCGAGACCCCCAAGTTAGAGACCTTGCAACACCTTAGTCTTTGTGGTATTCGTTCAAGTATATATCAGATAAGGGCAGTGTTTAATTTGACTTCGGATTGATGGTTATGATTCGAATAAATGTAGGATGGGATGATGAGGTTTTGATTATTTGACAGCGATTAGAGATGAGATATGGGATTGAGATGTGGGATCTATGATTTTTTATATATGTGGTTCGATGGTTTCTAAGTGAGGGTTGAGACTGGAGAAAATGAGATAGCGGCTGTTGAAAATGGGATTAGGGTTAGTTGTGGCCTAATATTTAGGACTGATGTAATATATATCTCAACACATGGATCGGGTTTTTACATTCAGTTGGTGGTCTGTTTCCCTTACACCACACGAATCTCTATAATATCGTATGACGCATATTACTTTGCTGGGCCAGATGGTTCCTTAAATGGATTATGGGCTGAACCCTATTGCTCGGTGCACCCAATATGTGGATCTTAATTATCTGCCTTTGCAAAAGTAGAATGGGCCAAGCATATATTTGTGTGACGAGATTATGTTTGGAGCTGCTAAATATTCTAGTTAATGAGTCGAGTATAATGTGTCAAATAACGGTCATATGGTGTCTACTCACTCATTCCGATCAAAGAAAACCCTCGTTATAAAACCTTAATTTTCGAAAAACGTTTTCGACGACCTCACCGCGGTCGATCCGTGCATCATTGGGTATTTGACTGATTTTGGGCTTAAAAGTCAAGTTAACTAAATGAGGTTGATGGCTTCTCATTATTTTGTCATCGTTGGATTTCTAGTTAACAACACTCAAACAACACAAAACAAACACGACAAACACAACAAAAACAAATAAACACCATAACGATCCTTTTAAGATTCACTTAAAATGTCAAATGGCTAGTATTCAGAACAAAGAATGTCAAGCGATTACGAAGTGGGTTTGGTATTTGTTATTTGAAGTTGAAGTGGAATTTCACGAAAGAGTCTACTTATTTCATCATCGAGCCTTCTCACCCCCTTCTACCCCTTTTCTCTAAACCCAGTCTATCGATTGATGATTTTCTTGAGCGTTTATGACTGAGACTTTAATTATCTAGTTTCCAATGTCAAGGGGCGGATGGTCGAAGACATGGATAACTATCACCTAACGAGTTACGTTGTAGTGCTCAGTATCACACTCACCTGTAGTTGTGTTGTGGGTATTTCAAGAGGTGTTTTACATCTTATACTTCTCTTTTCTTTTGGGTATAAGGTACTAAGAGACTTTTCTCTGCACCGTTTGTCAATCAACTAAAGTGATAAGTTTAAGTAACAAATTTGGGGGATTGTACTTTAGTTTCAAGTTTGGAATATCGGGTTTACTTCACCAGTGGTCACTTCAGATAGCCGAAAGAATACGAGGTTGGTAAGTTTAGCTAGAGAGTAAATGAGTAGAGATGTGATCAGCAAAAAATTCTCACGAGCAACTTGAGCTACAGAATGTCAACAAAGATACTTCATTGTCTAAGTAAATCTTTCATAGTTTCTCGATCTCTCTCAATTATGAAGATTTCTGATTTAGACAAGAACATCTCACGATTCTGATCGTATACGTTAGATGATACTTCTGAGTGTTCATAACCATCATACTTTTTACAAGAACATCTCACGATTGTGAGTGTACACGTCAGATGATGCTTCCGAGTGTTCTTAACCATCATACTTTTGACAAGAATATCTCATGATTCTGAGCATATACGTCACATGATGCTTTTGAGTGTTCGTAACCATCATACTTTTGATAAGAACATCTCTCGATTCTGAGCGTACACGTCAGATGATGCTTCCGATTGTTTGTAACCATCATGGGGGAAAACATGTACTTTTGAGTACTTAGTTCAACCTCCATAGTCTATGAAGAAAGCTTTTCAAGACATGGAGTATGAATTGGAGGGAAGTGATTGTCGCACCAAGGTACTCGCTGTGGGTGCCTTGGTTGCCGCTGCTTGAGCCAAAGCCACACCGAGCCCCAAAGGGGGTCTCGGCTGTTGGTGCAAAACAGCCATCGAGAGCTTTGTGTTCTCGGTTGGTGCGCCGAAACAAACCCAAAACCAAACGAACCCTTTCCCTTGGTTTAATTTTTCCATACATGTTTTTAATTAATGATTAACAACAAGTTCATGATCATAATTCATTAATTAAATAAAGATTAAAAGAAAAAGGTTATGGTTATACCAAATGCGTGATTGCAAAGGGAATTTGAGCACGAACACGAACACGAACACGTACAAATCAAAGATCAAAATCAAACAAATCGTCCTGGTGGAGTTTTTGGTTGCCGCGGCTACAAGAGGAGAGGGGGCTAGGGTTTCTTGTTTTTTTCTTGAAAATTATGTCATGGTAAAATCCCCTAGAGAATAATTGTTTACTAGTAAATTTTCAAAACGGGATGGGCCCCTTCCTTTGTATCTTGTCGCGGATACCAAAGCCCAAAAAGGCAAGTGCATATGTTTTTCGCGACTTAATATTATTTGTGTATGTTCGTGTTTACTGTTCATGATTTAATTACTATACGTAATAATTATTGTGCATTAATAATATACGTAGTTCTTGGTATTTAATGTTCGTGACACGTGTCGTATATTATAAATGGAAAGTTTTAATTTATTCGTGTTTTTATGTAGTGTACTGTTCATGGTATTTATATGCGAGTTTTACATATAATATGTTTGTTTATGGTTATAATCACAGAAAGTTGGTGTGATTAAGTGTGGCTTATGGGACTGGTATTATCCGTACCTCGAAAATGACTAGTATAGGTACCAGTTGTATGACATGTACAACCTGTTGAACATTCATCAACGACATCAACACCAAGCTGAGATGATGAGGCAAGAGAGGATTAAAGAACTAACCCAGCTTAATAACAAGTACCTCACCCGTTTGACTTTCTACAAGTCAACTTGTTTCATTTTAGCCTTTGTTCTACTACTTCGTGTGTTTAAAAACTAAGGTTGTAAGTTAGCAGTTGTTGTAAGTTACCAGTTGTTGTTCTTCTATTTTTTATAATCAACCTTGTTCTATGTTAAATGTAGAACCTTGGTAATCTATGATCTAACAAGAGGGTTGATGTTTCTAGTGAGAGAAAGTAGAGAAAGAAAGATAAGAGAAAATGTATGTAATATGTGAAAATAGTGAAACAACCAACACCCCTTTCCATGAAGGAAAGGGGTTTATATACCCAAGTCCATTAGTAGACTTGGGCCTCCGGCCCATGAACATGCTCATGGGTCAGGCTAACATAAAATGTAACTAAACTATACTACGAGCCTTTAACTATATTGTTGGAGTGACCGAGACTTTCTAAATACAAAAACGTATTTACAACAATCTCCCCCTAAAGGGAGGTCACTCCAAATTACAAAGTCCTAATCTAGCATGTTAGATCTTCGTTCTCGTGCTCGTAATCCACTTTCTCTTTTCCTCTTTTTTCTTTTCTTCATACTTGTGAATATGTGTTGATTACCATCAGGCTTTGGCTTAGAGCATGTTCTTTTGACCTTTCACGTGCAGTCTTTGCCTTCTTGTGATGTTCGCCTCTTCGTGACTTAATGTCCCACATACCTATCCTTTGTTGAATTCTTGAAAGTTTCAGAGTTGATACAGCGGAAGACTTTTAGGTCGAACTTTCTTGAATTTTGCTGAAATATTTGATGCAGAAGGAATAAGTATGTGAGGAAGACTTCATCTGGTACACCGCTACACCACCGTCTTCAAATGCAGCAACATATTAAGACATGAATAAAATGGCTTTGACATTTTACTCTGTATCGGTAGCATTTTACCTCCGGTCGGTAAAGACCGTTGGACGATAAATAAATATCGTAACAGGTAGCTCTAATTAAAGATCTCCTTGACAAGATTTTGCGGGTAAACCCGTTCTCTTTATTCGACCGTCCAAAGCTGACTGCTAACATAAAGAGTGAATCACTTGGATAAATTTATCCTTATGATTGAAGCCCTCAAATCATGAACCTAGAACAAGTGAATTCAATTAAGATTTTCACCATCGTTGCTTTCCAGTTGTCACGAGCTCGATTCTAATAGAATCTTGCTTGTCACCTACCACAGTGCGGTTTGATGTTGACACTGGAAGGATTTCCACTCTTCATTGTGAACACTAAAGAGTGTTACTCTGAGTGTTCTGGCAAGATCACTTGGATTTTTCGTAGAGGTCCTGGAACAAGTTTAATCTCAATCAAGAGTCAAACCATTGTTTCTTTCCAGTTATCACAAGATTAGTTCTTAAAGAACCGCATGTGTCACCTACCATGAGCTTGTTTGATGTTGGCTCAAGCAGGATTTCCATCTTCATTGATATACTTTCGTATCACTAAGATGTTTTGGCAATATTACAAGAATATTGCGTAGGACTCATAAAAATCTTTGTTGTTTTTATAATTGTGTCCTAATGAGACTTTTGATGCTCTTGTGGCTCTAGACTCAATAGTGCATTTTGATTTGGTGAGCGAAGGCTGGAGAGGATTGTCACCTTTTCAATATCAATTTATTCGGAGTGAATAAACCAGTAGATAACGTGTTCAACTCCGTGACATTAAAACAAATATATTTTGAGAGATATTTGAGTTGGCTGAGAGGGGTTGTGCATCGCATCACTGGGTCCATGATACTTTCGTCTTCAACATGAGTTGACCCAGTTTCTGCCTAAGTTGTAAGGAGGGCTTCTTTCTTTACACCCTTTATCTTTACATTTCTTTTTCATTCTTCAACCCCTTCAATGCTTACCAATACATCATCACTAGCACCTTGTTGTGATTGTTCCAGTGCTAGCATCAGTACTTGGTTGGCATTCAGCTACGTTCACAATCTATTCCCGTCTTTTCTAAGGACTTCTATTTTCTAACTACGGAATTGTCCTTGGGAAGATTCCTCCGGTTATAGAAGAATCATGGGACTAGTACCTAATCCTACCACCCTTTTGTCACCACAACCGTCATGAGTTAAGTGTGTTTTGGGTAAGTATTCTGTTAATGCAATAATGCCTAAAAATGTTACTTGCATTTTTCGGTCTCGCTTAGTTTTGATTACGACAATATGTAAAAACAAGCATTTACAAAAATAACGAAAAACGAATTCTTGAGTTCAAGTATTTTTCATTTTACCCATTTTCACTTAAGGTATGAATAAACAAGTACTAACCTTAATCAAGTGATCAAGTGATTTAATCTTTTCTTAAAACTCACCTTTTATTAAGTGTGACAAGTTTTTAATTAAACTTTCTTTTTAAGAAAATGTATTATTAAATTAAATATTTGAAAATTTGAGAATGGCATATTCTTTTTTGATTTGGAATATTCTTTCAGGATATTTTATAATCAGATAAGACCTCCACCACTAAAGGACAAAAAGTGAGCGGAGTCTACTCCGGCGGTTCCCTAGTGCCTAGGCGGTTCCTTATCGATAAGGTACCGCCGTACTGCCGGCTGAGATAAGGAACCGCGGGCAGATATAGCCGTTGGCCCTTTGTCCTATAAATAGTGGACCTTTCTCAGATTTTCACCTCACCTCTTTTGCACATAAATTTCCAGATTCAAACATACTTCTTAAATCACTCAAATCCTTGATCATTTGATTGATTACTACTTGTTTAGAAGTGAATCTATCTCATCCATCCCTTCCTCTTCAAGTGCAAAGAGAAGAACACTATCCTTGTGAAGTGTTGAGTCCACCACCAAAGATCCTTTGATGATCAAATCACATTTGTTGTTGTGTCATAGTTGTGAAGATCCAAGTAGTTGTGTCTATTTGGAAGTTGTGTATGTACTAAGTATAGTTGTGTAGATTGGTTCTAGCTACGATTAGGGCTCGACTTTTAGCTTAGAGTCGGAAATTGGTTAAGCAACGTGTACGGTTTTCTCCACCATAAGGAGCTTGTTGTGTAGTGAACTCTCGAGTAAGGAGTACTCGAGGAGTGGAGTAGGAACGAGGAGTGAGCTTCGTTGCCGAACCACTATAAATCCTTGGTGTTTGGTTTGATCTTTCTTTACCCTTAACTCTTTACATTCTTTATTCTTTGTGCATATACATTAGTTAGTATTAGTTTAGTTACACTATCATTGTTCATATTGTGCATAAGAAGATTTCACATATTTCCTTAAGTCTAAGTTTTTGAGAAAAAGGATTTTTTTGAAAACCATCATTTAACAAGTAAATATAAGAAACTATTCAACCCCCCCTTCTAGTTTCTACAATTGGTATCAGAGCGGGTTGCTCAGTATTTTTAAAGTATATTGTATTTTAAAAACTTGAATCGATCTATGGATTCCAACAAGTACCTAGAAGGGCAATCTATGCAAAGACCACCACTTTTTGAAACCGATAGTTTTATTTATTGGAAAAATAGATTTGAGACTTATGTGAAATCAAAAGATTTAGATATTTGGCATGTTATTACCAATGGTAATTTTTTACCTTATCAATTTAATGAAGTTTCTAAAACAAAGGAATTGGTCACTTTTGACAAAGCTAATGACGATACTAAAAAGAAACTTACGAAAAATAATGAGGCTAAAATGGTGATTTATAATGCTTTAACTAAGAAAGACTATGAAAGGATTTTTATGTGTGAAACCGCTAACGATATTTGGAACACTCTTTTAGTAACCCACCAAGGTAATAGCCAAGTCAAAGAAAGCAAAATCGATCTTCTTGTCCAACAATATGAACAATTTGTCATCTTAGAAGATGAAACTATTGATAGTGCTTTTGCTAGATTTAACACTATTATTACTAGTCTAAAAGCACTTGATGAAGGTTTTTCTAGCAAGAACAATGTTAGGAATTTTCTATGGGCCTTACATCCGAAGTGGAGAGCAAAAGTCACGGCGATCGAAGAATCGAAAGATCTCTCAACTTTATCACTCGATGAACTCATAGGCAACTTGAAGGTTCATGAGATGATAATTTTGAAGGACTAGGAATTGGTGAAAACCAAGAGTGAAAGGAAGTCTCTTGCACTCAAAGCCAAGAAGGCAAAAAGCGATCATGATAGTTCCTCGGATAGTGATGACGAGGAGTATGCATTGGCGGTGAGAGATTTCAAGATATTCTTCAAAAGACGAGGTCAACACGTGAGGCAACCCAACAATGACAAGAAACCATTCTCAAAGAATCGGTTTGCCAAGAACGAAAAAGGTGATAGGAATTGCTTTAGATGTGGTGATCCAAATCATTTCATTAGTGAGTTTCCAAAGCCCTCACGCGATAAGAATCACACGACATTCATTAGTGGTTCTTAGAGCGATAGCGGTGAAGATGTTGATGACAACCCCAAAGAGGAGAAATGTCTTATGGCTCACACTTCTAAAGAGGTACATTCCGAAACCGAATATTATAGCAATGATAGCTCCACCTTAGATGATATTGAATTAGAAGGCCAATATGATAATTTATACAAACTTAGCCTTAAATTCATAGAAAAGAACAAAACCTTAAAATCAACCAAAACTAAGCTTGAAAATGAGATCAATGAACCTAGGGAAAAATTAGGCAAGCTTGAGAAAAATAAAGAAGTTGATTTAGGTTGCGTAAGTTGTGAGAAACTTAGATTAGAGAATGAAGATCTCAAGAGCACCTCCATTAAACTGGAAAAGTTCATGAAAGGTACTAGTTCTCTTGATGATATGTTAAACAAACAAATTCATTCTAAGGAAAGACTTGGTGTAACACCCTATTTTGGAAATGGAAATATAACAGCAATTATGGCGTGTCATCAAAGCATACAAGGTAAAATGTCTAAACATTACTTGACCATATAAAGGAAAATACCGGAATCAAACATCGGTAGTCCATAAGTAAAGCTCATCACACACAAACATAGTATAGTAAGGAATAAGGACGAAACAATGTCCAAAGCATAAGTATCATAAAGAAAAGAAATGCATAATGTAAAGAAGGCTAGACAGCTTCCAGTCCATATGTACGTACTCTTAGTGTCTACGAGCGTCCCTGAGTACCTGCCGTTTTGGGAACATAGAAAAGGAAAACGGCTGAGCAATACGCTCAGTGCACAGATGTACAATAAAGCATGAATAGGATAAGCATATAACATAATAACAGCGGAAGAAACTAAGTCCCGAGTAACCTGGTTAAGTCATAATAAAACTGGTTTATAGTTTGAAAGTCTTATGTTTATCTTATAAAAACTGATTGTCATATTTTACCATTTAGCCAATATAGGTTTATCCACCGTGCATGAATAATTGGAGGGGTGACCTCATCATGCAAATTAGAGGGGCTGCCTCTAATTTAATATACTGGTTTTATGGGTAGGAGGGATCAGCTCCTTGTGAAGGATGCAAGACACACACCACATTCACCATGTAATCCTGAATAAAAACGTGTAACTAGGATGCATCCATATGCCCCACATGATAAATATAAATAAATGGCCAAAAGCTGAAGGGACGCCACGAGCAATCACTCCACCGTGGTGAAGTCATAACATCAGTGCCTCTAATGTTATGGTTATGGTACCTCCATAACTAGGTGAAACTGGGCATGCATGTATATGGCTATAGGTAATCATATTTAAACATAAGCAATCAAACTCATACTTATACTACGGGAAAACAGTTGGCTGCATACGGGGAAATCCTAATAAGGAAAGAATGTCCATACTGAAAGGACGGGAATCCGTACCTTATGTCCAGTGAACGAGAACGATGAACTGCGAGAATCCTACTTCCGAAACACTAGTGCTACATAAATACGTACATGAAATAAGTATCTGCTTACTACATACATAGCTGGTTTTATATCATGTCTTAGCTTATTTTATGTGTTCTTACTATTTACACTGTTTAAAGCCTTAAACTGTGTTAAATCCTATATTCTGTCCATTATGATTAAGTATTTCTGATATTTCATGTGTTATTATACTTACTGTGTAATAATAAGTAACTTTCCAAAAATAGCAGGTTTCCTTAAATAGAAAGTTTCCAAAAATAGAAAGTTTCCAAAAATAGAAAGTTTCCAAAAATAGAAAGTTTCCAAAAATAGAAAGTTACCAAAAATAGAAAGTTTCCAAAAATAGAAAGTTTCCAAAAATAGAAAGTTTCCAAAATAGATTTACTGCTTAAAATAGATAAGTTTCTAAAAATAGAAAGTTTCCATAAATAGATTAGCTGCCTTAATTAAATAAGTTTCCATAAATAGATTAGATGCCTTAAATAAATAAGTTTCTAAAAATAGCTGGTTTCCATAATTAGAAATAAGCTGGTTAAATAAGCTAAGTAAATAAGCCTAAGTATTTTCATGATTATTTTCTAAGTCATATGATATATTATATAGTTTAATAATTATTTCATGTAATTTAATTAAACTATAGGTTATAATATTTAATTTAAGTATGACATGTTTTAATTAAATATATTAAATACTTAGGTTAAAATTATGTATTATTAAATACTAATAATATAACCTAAGTCATGTTTAATTAATTAATTATGTCCATGGTTTTTAAAATAATTAATTAATTATAAGTCTTAATAATAAAAATACTTAGGTTAAAATAATTCATGTTTATTAATAATTAGTAAACCTAAGTCATGTTATTAAATTAATTACATCTTTATTAATTTAATTTTTAACATAAGTTTATAACATAAACAACTAACATAATCATGATCCGGATCTAAGCTTAAAAACATGCACCGGATATGAACAAATACAGTACCCTGAACCAAATCGGGGTACCCCCTTGCTGCCGTGGGACCCACACGTACCAACCAAGACCAAAAAGGTCTTGGTGGTGGTCGGCTAAAAACAAACCGAGCCCCCTTTGGGGTCGGTTGTACCTGCGGCCCAAAACAAACACCCCTTAGATCGATCCCTTTGATTAATTAATGTCCAAAACATGTTAGATCTAGGTTTAATTAATGTGTTTTTATGAAAAACATCACGTGTTCTTAATTAATAAAAGATTAATTAAAAAGAAAACAAGTAAAAAGGTTTTACCGTATTCGTGGATCAAAAGGGTGAAGAACAAACACGAACAAACACTAAATTAACAAGATCCAAGATCAAAGAAATCACCTTGATGGTGATTTGATGGTGGCGGCACAAAAGGAGGAGGAGAAGGGATTTTAGGTTTTCTTGAAATTCTTCTGTAAAAGTAACTTTGAGTAGTAAGAACTCTTAACCCTTCCTTTTAGTAAAATTGACAATGGGCTTGGCCCATTGTCCTTATTTTGGCCGCGGGTAGGGACTCCCTTGTGGGGGTCCCGTACCTCGTTTCGTGTCTTGTAATTTCGTACACGTTTACGTTTAATTATGTTCGTGTTTTAAAAGTTCTCGTTACGTAAATATCCTACACTTATATATTTAATTACGCTCGTATTAAATATATATATACGTAATTAATAATATCACGTGTTTTAATTACGCTCGTGATCCCGTGATCGTATGTTCGTGATTAATTATTGCTAAATAATTATTACGTGATCGTTCATATAAAATACTTATCGTGTTCTAACACGTACGTAATACATAAACTCCTAATACGTAATCGTAATCATGCTATATTAGGAAGGTTTTTAACTAGTACGTACGAACTTAAGGCACTATGCATGGTAAAAGCATGCGGGTTTTACAACTCTTCCCCCCTAAAAAGAATAATTCGTCCCCGAATTATAGATAAAGTAAACTGGAAAAGAAGAACATACCTGAATTCAAAATATGAAATGAGGGTAAGAAGTCCGGATAGACTCCTCTGTTTCCCAAGTGGCTTCCCGCTCGGTATGATCCCTCCATAGAATTTTGACGAATGGAATCGTCTTCTTTCTCATGACTCGTTCTTGCCTGTCAAGAACTCGTTCGGGTTCTTCTATAAAAGTGAGATCTTCACGAATCTGTTCCAATGGATACTAAACCATGTGAAGGGAATGATATTGGTACCCTCTGAGTAAGGACACATGAAACACATTGTGCACATGCGAAAGCTACGGAGGTAACGCCAATCGGTAAGATACTTCACCGACTCGTTCAATGATACCAAACGGTCCAATGAAACGAGGACTGAGCTTCCCTTTAATCCCGAAGCGTCTAACACCACGTGCCGGCGAAACCTTAAGGAAGACGTGATCTCCTACGTTAAAGTGTAAATCCCTACGATGCTTGTTGGCGTAACTCTTTTGACGTGACCGTGCCTCCCGAATCTTCTGTCTAGCTACTGTGATCTTCTCGTTTGTCATCTCTATGATTTCTGGTCCTTCGAGTGTTCGCTCGCTAAACTGATCCCAGCAGATTGGGGCGCGACACTTTCTGCCATACAACATCTCAAATGGAGCACACTTGATGCTCGCGTGCCAGCTGTTGTTGTACGCAAACTCCACCAAACAGATGTATTCGTCCCAATCACCCGTCCATTCCAACGTACATGACCTCAACATATCCTCCAATGTCTGAATGGTTCGCTCCGACTGTCCGTCCGTTTGAGGATGAAAGGCCATGCTAAGCTTAAGTTGTGTACCCCAAGCTTTCTGCAGACTTTTCCAAAAGCGCGAAGTGAAACGAGGATCTCTGTCTGAGACGATGCTGGATGGTGCACCGTGTAGTCTCATGATCTCTCGTCTGTACGTATCTGCGAGTTTACTTACCGGATCTTCCTTGCGGATCGGTAAGAAATGAGCTGATTTGGTAAGTCGATCAACGATAACCCAAATTGCATCGTGCTTCCTTTTGGTAGGCGGAAGACCGGTAACAAAATCCATGGTGATTTTATCCCACTTCCACTCTGGAATGTCCAACGGTTGAAGGAGACCGCCAGATCGCTGATGCTCGATCTTAACCTGCTGACAGGTAAGACATTTGGAGACGTAAGTGGCCACATCCTGCTTCATACCACTCCACCAAAAGTACTGCTTGATGTCATGGTACATTTTAGTTGAACTAGGATGTATCGAGAATGGGGAGCTATGAGCTTCTGCTAGCAAAGCTTCCCGGAGTTCTTGGTCATCAGGAACACAAAGTCTAGTGCCCTGCCATACGATACCGTCTACATCTACTCTGAATTCTGTCTGCTTCTCCAAATTCTGAACTATCGCCCATAATTCTCCGTCATCCTTCTGAGCTTCCTTAATCTTAGATAGTAAGTCGGGTTCTACTCTAAGATTAGCCCAGTAACCGTGCTGTCCACGTACCATGATCTCGATGTCTAGTCGCTCCAAGTCTCTTATGATTTCCTCTTCGTTTCTAATGCTGTTGATCATTCCGGACTTCCTGCTAAGGGCATCTGCTACTACATTTGCCTTTCCGGGATGATACTGTAGATTAATATCATAATCCTTCAACAGCTCCAACCATCTCCTCTGCCTCATGTTCAGTTCACCTTGAGTGAAGATATACTTCAAGCTCTTGTGGTTCGTGAAAATGTCACATGATTCTCCATATAAGTAGTGTCTCCATATCTTCAGTGCAAACACGACTGCAGCAAGTTCCAGATCGTGCGTGGGGTAATTTTCTTCATAAGGCTTAAGCTGCCGTGAAGCGTACGCGATCACTTTCCCATGTTGCATGAGAACACAGCCAAGTCCCTTCCCCGATGCATCGTTGTAGATTTGAAATCCACCCGTACCAGATGGTAGAGTAAGAATAGGTGCAGATACTAGCTTCTGCTTCAGGTCTTCAAAGCTCTTATCTCGATCTTCAGTCCAGACGAATTTCTCCCCTTTCCGCATCAGTTTGGTCAATGGTAGTGCTAAGCGGGAAAAGTTCTCCACGAACCTACGGTAATAGCCAGCTAAGCCTAAGAAACTGCGGATTTCTGTTGCTGATGTCGGCCTTGGCCACTTAGTGATGGCCTCAACCTTCACTGGATCCATAGTGATTCCTTCTGCTGATACAATGTGACCTAAGAATGCCACCTTGTCTAACCAGAACTCACACTTGGAGAATTTAGCATACAGCTGCTTCTGGCGAAGAATCTGTAGTATTGTACGAAGATGGTCTTCGTGCTCCTCCTTGGACTTAGAGAAAATCAGGATGTCATCGATGAAAACAATGACGAATTTGTCCAGAAATTCATGGAAGATTCTGTTCATCAGATCCATGAACACTGCTGGAGCATTTGTCAGGCCAAAAGGCATAACTACAAACTCGTAGTGGCCATAACGAGTACGAAAGGCAGTCTTAGCAATATCCTGCTCCTTGACTCGTAACTGATGATAGCCTGACCTAAGATCGATCTTGGAGAAGTGTTTGGCCCCTTGGAGTTGGTCAAACAGATCGTCAATACGTGGCAGTGGATATCTATTCTGAATGGTAATCTTGTTGAGCTCGCGATAGTCTATGCAAAGACGCATACTGCCGTCCTTCTTCTTAACAAATAAAACCGGTGCGCCCCATGGAGATGCGCTCGGTCGAATGAAACCTCGTTCGAGAAGTTCTTGCAGTTGATCCTTCAGCTCCTTCAGCTCTATGGGAGCCATGCGGTAAGGAGCCTTGGAGATTGGTTCAGCTCCTGGAACCAGCTCGATACTGAATTCCACTTCTCGTGCAGGTGGTATGCTCGGAAGTTCTGCTGGAAACACGTCTTGGAATTCCGACACTATTGGTTGATCCTGAATCGATGGAGATTCAACATCCATGTCGTGAACCGTAGCTAGATAACCCTCGCAACCATGTGACAGGAGTGCACGCGCTTGCAGGGTGGATATGATTTGTACAGACCGTCCGGGTATGAACCCGTTATGAATGTACTCTGGTGCATTGACATCACCGAAGATAACTCGATATGAATGGCAGTCTATAGTAGCATGATATTTGGATAGCCAATACATGCCCAAAATCATGTCGAAGTCATTCATGTCCAGCGGAAGTGCGTCGACAGGTCGAACCTTATCATCAAATTCTAGGGGAAGACTCTTGTATACATGGGTGATTAATACAGAGTCCCTCAAAGGCGTGGAGATAGTAAGCCTATTTTCTAGTGGCAAGGGAGGCATCCTAATATTCTTAGCATAAGCAGTAGAAATAACCGAGTGAGTAGCACCCGTATCGAAAAGAACACATGAAGCGCGACCATACATATACATGATTCCAGTGATGGTACCTGTAGACTTGTTGGCCTGGTCTCGAGATGTCGTGTAGACACGCCCGGCAGTAGGAGGCGGCTTGGTATCAGCATGTCCCGATGTACCCTCCATCTCGCCCTTACGGCAATCCTTCATAATATGGCCAGGAAGACCACACTTGAAGCACGCATCAGTATTACGGCGACATGGTCCTGGGTGCCTACGGTGGCAAGTAGAGCAAAGAGGATGAGTGTATCCTCCAGCAGGTGCTCTGGCTGACTGAGGACTTGATAAAACATTTTACATGAGACATAATAGTTGGGTACAAAGGACAAAGCGGATAATCGTAAGATTGAATACCAGTGATAGCTGGACGGCTAGGCTACGAACCTCTTTGGTTCTGGTCCCTACCGTTTCCATGGTTCCTGGTAGAATTTTGCTAGAGTGTTAGAATATGAGTTGTAACATAAAACATAAGAAATTTCGTAAGTATTGAGACCTGCTGTTGCTGGATTGCCCGGCGTTGTTACGGTAATTGTCATTACCGCCACGCCTATCCGTAGCAGATCGGTCATTAGTCTGACCATTTCCCTTGGGCTGATGAGGCTGCTACTGAGTAGCCGGCTGAGACCGGTCCCCAGTTTTCTGCCTGGAAGATATATTTAAAGAGATGAATAATTAACATATGGAAGATATACGGATTGATCACCACTTGAATATGAAGGTTTTACCTATTGTCGGGTCTTTCAGCTTCCCCGAACTCATCCCTCTCCTGCAGCATCTCCAGTTTTCGTGTTGCATCGGCCACTTGTGCTACAGTATTGAACGTAGCACACACCAGATTGTTTGCGACCGATGTGCGAAGAGCCCATCTGAAGTGATGTGCCTGCTCTTCTGGAGTACCTGCTGCCGCACCAAGGAAACCAGCCAGGCGAAGAAAGCGCTGCATAAACTCGTTGCTATTCTCCCCAGCTCTCTGACGGATCCCATGGTACTCTCTCTTGAGTTTGTCTTGCTCAGCCTTGGGAAAGAACTGCTCCATCACCCTGTCCTTGAACTGAGCCCAAGACAAACCAGCAACCCACTCATCACCACCTTCAGATTGCATCAAAGCTAACCACCAGTTAAGTACATCGCCTTCGAACCGATAGCATGCCAACCTCTCCTTGTATGCGGGGTCACAGCCCATAGCGTTGAAGATCTTCTCTATGTGAGCCAACCAGCTTTCAGCATCGCTGGGGCTATCAGTCTTCTCAAAAGCTCGAGGGCGGAGCTTGTTGAATCTCTCCAGCCATACTGCTAATGTCACTGGAGGAGGAGGAGGAGGTGGCTGATTGTGCTGCTTGTTGGGTCGAAATTATGAGTTGATGCGTCAAAAACAACAAAAACAAAAGGTAAGGACTAAATCTGACAAAAGGAGATTCTACAAGCTGGTGGACAAACTTTGTAGAAGATCATAATAAAAGATTAGAAGATTTAGTGAATATCTTATTTAGTGAATATATTATTTACTAAATATCTTATTTAGTTTCCTTTGTAAGCCTGGGTATTCTAGTATATAAAGAATACACCAGACGTAGGTTTTTCATATCATTCATTGACAAATGTAACCTACAATTGAGTTCGTGTTCTAGGCGTGGGATTTAATGTATACACGCCTAAAGATTATTTGTTTTAATGTTTAATGCAAGTAATCATTGGAGAAATTCATCTTGTTCATAACATCTTGTTACTAATCAATTGTGCTATTCCGCTATGTTAATCACATAAGTGCAATTGATAATCCTAGATAGAATGGTTTTTACCATTGAGTCTAACGATCATAGGACTCCACAATTGGTATCAGAGCCTAAGGCTCGTGATATCTAGGAGATACAAGGTGTTATGTTCGTGTTCGTGTTGCTGTGAAGCCACTGTCCAGAATTAGCGACAGTTTTAGTGACAGTTTAGCGACAGTATGTCCGATCTGTGACGTTTTCGTGACAGATTCGGTGTCACATAAAGAATGGGAGGAAGGAGTAATCACATGTGCGACAGTTTAGTGACAACTAAATTGTTGCTAAAGGGGCGTCGGCTGAATAAACCCTAGATCTGTTAGGGTTTCGAATTCTTTGTTCCTGATTCAAGATGAAGATTTCTGTTGCTGATTCGTTTCATCATAACCATTATTATTAGGGTTTTTGAATAAACCCTAAAAGACAAGCATCATCAATTTGAATCTGTTCATGACTGCATGGATAAACTGAAGACAAAGGTCACAATAAGATATGCATGATCCGTTCTTGTATTAATGATTATAGAAGCAGCTTGTGGTTTAACAAAGCTGCTGCGATCAGACTTCCTTTAGGGCTCGATTTTCTGATGGGGGTTCATAGAGTTATTGCAGATCGTGAATCCTCAATGCTATCACACATGTGTGAGTGAATAGGTTTTTGTGATGGTCTGAGTACAAGGAAGTGTGTGCAGTTTCTTTAAAGAAAAGAAGTACCAAGCAGCAACTACGAAGAAGGATATTAGTGTGATCGATCATATTTATGGTAAAGGGATCATGATGTTAATGTGCAGGTATTGTGTCGTCTAAAGTAAAATAAGCAAAAGGGGTGACGGTGATTACATGTATTTGTAGTCCTACGATGAACATGTACAGAGATCGATCATCTAGGTAAAAGAGTTACTTTTGCACTATTTTGCTTTATGTTATTATATTGTGGTTCAAAATAAATGTGCTCATTCACATTGGATGCCAAGAGAGGTGATGTTAGTAGTTCACGTGGGTTTTGAGAGTTAAAAGTAGTCAAATCACTTTTTGATGAGAGAAATTCATGATTCTCTATAGAAAGTGACGTGACATGATTTATATTTGCTTATATTTGGAAAAGATATCCATGACTTTGTTGCCTCTGCCAATAAGGAAAAGATGTTGAGACGTCAGTCGATTTCCAAAAGACGTGGTCTCAAGTGGAGTCCACAGTAAGGTATTGGTATTTTTTTTTGGGACGCTGTCACGTATTTTTTTTAAGCCGCTGATAGGAGTTGTTCAGCCGCAGACATATGACAGCGGATTAATTTATCCACTGATAGCGTTGTTCGCAGTCGCTGACAGAAAGCTTTGGAGCTATTTTGGTTTGGAGTTTGGTATATTCACAGCAACTAGTTCTTAAAGATATAAAGGCTCGTTTTATTTTTATTGGTTAGGAAGAAAAGTTTTTATTACTTGTTTGAAGACGAAGTAGATTTTCGCGGATTGGTGTTCTATCATATCTTCAAATTTTGTCAGCATTTGAAGGTAACTTGTAGGTGCTTTAAGTTGTGACAACGGACTTGATAAAAAGGTAACAAAGGTATGAGATTTTACTTAAGACGCTCTATGCTCGTATTTGTTAGAGAACTCTTTTTGTCAAGAGACTACTCATTATAGCCGTGAGTTTTATAGTCTACTCATTATAGCAGTGAGTTTTGGAGTCACATGTTTAGTACAAGACATGGAATACAAGTTCAGATTATTCTACTTCATCATCAAGTAAGTCGTAATTAGATTTCTTCATATGTGATCATTACATAAAGCCTACAGAATTTGAAGATTCAAGAATGATTATCACAATTTAAGGGGAAGCTAAATTGTTCATGTGTTAATCATTTACATGTAACATTAAGGTGAAGGTGTTTACTACTGGTCATTAGTTTTAATACAACTTGTGTGAGTTTCTATAGCTCAAATTCATTTAATTTCATCCTGCTGTTCTTCATGGAGGGTAATTTGAGATATAGAAAACTTGTACTAGTGGTTTAAGCAGTGGTCGAAATCAAGGTTGCTTACATACAAGACCCCTATTTGGATCATGTCAAAAAGGGGAAGAAGTCTACACAATGCAATCTGTTGATCCTTGGTGTTATATGTTTTACAAAGAATGCGAGCTTAAGGGGAAGTGTTTTTGACATCATCAACTAGGGGAAGATTGTTGGGTCGAAATTATGAGTTGATGCGTCAAAAACAACAAAAACAAAAGATAAGGACTAAATCTGACAAAAGGAGATTCTACAAGCTGGTGGACAAACTTTGTAGAAGATCATAATAAAAGATTAGAAGATTTAGTGAATATCTTATTCAGTGAATATATTATTTACTAAATATCTTATTTAGTTTCCTTTGTAAGCCTGGGTATTCTAGTATATAAAGAATACACCAGACGTAGGTTTTTCATATCATTCATTCACAAATGTAACCTACAATTGAGTTTGTGTTCTAGGCGTGGGATTTAATGTATACACGCCTAGAGATTATTTGTTTTAATGTTTAATGCAAGTAATCATTGGGGAAATTCATCTTGTTCATAACATCTTGTTACTAATCAATTGTGCTATTCCGCTATGTTAATCACATAAGTGTAATTGATAATCCTAGATAGAATGGTTTTTACCATTGAGTCTAACGATCATAGGACTCCACACTGCTGTTGATTGTTGGCAGCTTGAACTTCAGCACGGATGTCATTCCTCAGTTGAGGAAGCAAGGCTTGCATGGCAGCCTGAATTGCAGCATTGAGCTGCTCCTGTTCGCGTGTGAGAACCATCTGACAGTATAACAATAAAACATATGATTAAACAGTTCAAAACATAAAATATAAAATATATACATGAAAAAATTTTCTACCAAAAATTTCTCGAGAAAAAATTTATGCAAAAATGTTTTTGTATGAATGCATGATGCAGTTTTATAAAAACTTTGGATGCTCGAGAGTGAACGCCTCTGGTCAGTTCACTCAAAACAAAAGACATATCGAGGGGACGCCTATGGGTCGGTCCCAAATCTAAAAGTTTCGATAAAACACATGCGACTAAATAGGACCAGTCCTGTACCAACCATTACTTAGTCAAAAACCCTGTAACAATGACATATATATGTATGCTTAAAAATGATGAATGCATGAAAACAACTGTCAGTTCTAGGAAGACCGTAGTGACTACCCACTAATCACAGGTCATATTTGAGAGCCTACAGGTCGAAGCCTTGGCTCTGATACCATAATTGTAACACCCCATTTTGGAAATGGAAATATCACAGCAATTATGGCGTGTCATCAAAGCATACAAGGTAAAATGTCTAAACATTACTTGACCATATAAAGGAAAATACCAGAATCAAACATCGGTAGTCCATAAGTAAAGCTCATCACACACAAACATAGTATAGTAAGGAATAAGGACGAAACAATGTCCAAAGCATAAGTATCATAAAGAAAAGAAATGCATAATGTAAAGAAGGCTAGACAGCTTCCAGTCCATATGCACGTACTCTTAGTGTCTACGAGCGTCCCTGAGTACCTGCCGTTTTGGGAATATAGAAAAGGAAAACGGCTGAGCAATACGCTCAGTGCACGGATGTACAATAAAGCATGAATAGGATAAGCATATAACATAATAACAACGGAAGAAACTAAGTCCCGAGTAACCTGGTTAAGTCATAATAAAACTGGTTTATAGTTTGAAAGTCTTATGTTTATCTTATAAAAACTGTTTGTCATATTTTACCATTTAGCCAATATAGGTCATGAATATCCACCGTACATGAATAATTGGAGGGGTGACCTCATCATGCAAATTAGGGGGGCTGCCTCTAATTTAATATACTGGTTTTATGGGTAGGAGGGATCATCTCCTTGTGAAGGATGCAAGGCACACACCACATTCACCATGTAATCCTGAATAAAAACGTGTAACTAGGATGCACCCATACGCCCCACATGATAAATATAAATAAATGGCCAAAAGCTGAAGGGACGCCACGAGCAATCACTCCGCCGTGGTGAAGTCATAACATCAGTGCCTCTAATGTTATGGTTATGGTACCTCCATAACTAGGTGAAACTGGTCATGCATGTATATGGGTATAGGTAATCATATTTAAACATAAGCAATCAAACTCATACTTATACTACGGGAAAACAGTTGGCTGCATACGGGGAAATCCTAATAAGGAAAGAATGTCCATACTGAAAGGACGGGAATCCGTACCTTATGTCCAGTGAACGAGAACGATGAACTGCGAGAATTCTACTTCCGAAACACTAGTGCTACATAAATACGTACATGAAATAAGTATCTGCTTACTACATACATAGCTGGTTTTATATCATGTCTTAGCTTATTTTATGTGTTCTTACTATTTACACTGTTTAAAGCCTTAAACTGTGTTAAATCCTATATTCTGTCCATTCTGATTAAGTATTTCTGATATTTCATGTGTTATTATACTTACTGTGTAATAATAAGTAACTTTCCAAAAATAGCAGGTTTCCTTAAATAGAAAGTTTCCAAAAATAGGAAGTTTCCAAAAATAGAAAGTTTCCAAAAATAGAAAGTTTCCAAAAATAGAAAGTTACCAAAAATAGAAAGTTTCCAAAAATAGAAAGTTTCCAAAAATAGAAAGTTTCCAAAAATAGATTTACTGCTTAAAATAGATAAGTTTCTAAAAATAGAAAGTTTCCATAAATAGATTAGCTGCCTTAATTAAATAAGTTTCCATAAATAGATTAGATGCCTTAAATAAATAAGTTTCTAAAAATAGCTGGTTTCCATAATTAGAAATAAGCTGGTTAAATAAGCTAAGTAAATAAGCCTAAGTATTTTCATGATTATTTTCTAAGTCATATGATATATTATATAGTTTAATAATCATTTCATGTAATTTAATTAAACTATAGGTTATAATATTTAATTAAATTATGACATGTTTTAATTAAATATATTAAATACTTAGGTTAAAATATGTATTATTAAATACTAATAATATAACCTAAGTCATGTTTAATTAATTAATTATGTCCATGGTTTTTAAAATAATTAATTAATTATAAGTCTTAATAATAAAAATACTTAGGTTAAAATAATTCATGTTTATTAATAATTAGTTAACCTAAGTCATGTTATTAAATTAATTACATCTTTATTTATTTAATTTTTAACATAAGTTTATAACATAAACAACTAACATAATCATGATCCGGATCTAAGCTTAAAAACATGCACCAGATATGAACAAATACCGTACCCCGAACCAAATCGGGGTACCCCCTTGCTGCCGTGGGACCCACACGCACCAACCAAGACCAAAAAGGTCTTGGTGGTGGTCGGCTAAAAATAAACCGAGCCCCCTTTGGGGTCGGTTGTACCTGCGGCCCAAAACAAAACCCCTTAGATCGATCCCTTTGATTAATTAATGTCCAAAACATGTTAGATCTAGGTTTAATTAATGTGTTTTTATGAAAAACATCACGTGTTCTTAATTAATAAAAGATTAATTAAAAAGAAAACAAGTAAAAAGGTTTTACCGTATTCGTGGATCAAAAGGGTGAAGAACAAACACGAACAAACAATAAATTAACAAGATCCAAGATCAAAGAAATCACCTTGATGGTGATTTGATGGTGGCGGCACAAAAGGAGGAGGAGAAGGGATTTTAGGTTTTCTTGAAATTCTTCTGTAAAAGTAATTTTGAGTAGTAAAAACTCTTAACCCTTCCTTTTAGTAAAACTGACAATGGGCTTGGCCCATTGTCCTTATTTTGGCCGCGGGTAGGGACTCCCTTGTGGGGGTCCCGTACCTCGTTTCGTGTCTTGTAATTTCGTACACGTTTACGTTTAATTATGTTCGTTCTTTAAAAGTTCTCGTTACGTAAATATCCTACACTTATATATTTAATTACGCTCGTATTAAATATATATATACGTAATTAATAATATCACGTGTTTTAATTACGCTCGTGATCCCGTGATCGTATGTTCGTGATTAATTCTTGCAAACAATTATTACGTGATCGTTCATATAAAATACTTATCGTGTTTTAACACGTACGTAATACATAAACTCCTAATACGTAATCGTAATCATGCTATATTAGGAAGGTTTTTAACTAGTACGTACGAACTTAAGGTACTATGGATGGTAAAAGCATGCGGGTTTTACACTTGGTGTAGGTTTTAACTCAAATGAAGCATCAACAAGTGAACCTAAACAAGTCAGATTTTCAGAAAATCTGTCTGCTGTACGCGGTCCCAGATTGTTATGGGGCGGTTCCTTATCACTATGGAACCGCCGCCCTAAATAAGGAACCGCGGACATAAATAATTTTTGCTGAAAATCTTGAACTTTCTGAAAAGTCAAATTTAGGCGAACATCCTAAGCATCTTATTGTTAACAAGTTCAAATTACCCATACTTGACGACAATGCCGTTGATAAGTTCTATAAGCCTTTGAGTAAACCTCTAATGGGAAATAGAAGTTTATCAAGACCATCTTCTACTCCACCAAGAGTACGGAATGAGTCTAGGCCTAGAAGTAGAACGACAACACCTAGAAGAGATAGTCAAAACTATTCACGACCTAGAAGTAAAACTCCAACACCTAGAAGGAATGACCACAACTCTAAACCAAGATCAAATACACCTAGGAGAAATAATGAACAACAAAATGGTTATATGAATTATTATCCTCCTCCCTTTTGTTCCCCATGGGGAATCTCTCCTCCATTCATGCATCCCAACCAAATTCAAGGGATGTTTGGAACTAACAATTTTGGACCCATGAGATTTTAGGGATAAAATGTTTGATCGTGTGTGTTGTTACCTAGATATGCTTGGGAATTGATTTGGAACCCGACGAGTGGATTAAGGATAGTGGTTGTTCTAAACACATGACGGGTAATCGATGTTTGTTCTCGCGCTACAAAGCATATGATGGAGGTAACGTCACATTCGCTAGTAGTCTACGTGGTAATATCATTGGAAAAGGTACGGTTTCTCTTGACTCCATGACCATTGAAAATGTTGAGCACGTAGATAATTTAGGGTTTAACCTTTTAAGCATAGGTCAAATTTGTGACAACAAGTGTAAGGTCATCTTTTCGGAAAATGACAGTGAAATCGTAAAAGATGGAAAGGTCATTGGAAAAGGTGTTAGAAAGCATGGGCTTTATGTCATGACGGTCAATAAGAAGTCAAAAGACAACATATGTCTTGCGACTATAGATGATAGTTCTACTCTTTGGCATAGGAGATTAGGTCACGCTAATATGCGTCTAATTCAATCTTTAGTCTTTAAGGAGTTGGTAAGACATCTCCCCAAGATGAAGTTTGATAGTCACTTTTGTGATGCTTGCAAAGTTGGAAAGCAAGTTCACTCAAGTCACAAAGCCAAGAATTTGGTTTCAACCTCTCGGTGCTTAGAACTCCTACATATGGATCTCTTTGGACCTTCCGCCATACGGAGTTATGGAGGTAACCTTTATACCCTAGTTATAGTTGACGACTACTCTAGATTCACTTGGACTAAATTTTTGGCATCTAAGAATGAAGCTTTCGATCATTTCGAAATCTTTAGTCGAAGAACTCAAAATCAACTAGGATGTCCAATTGTCTCTATTAGGACGGATCATGGTAGGGAATTTGATAATGAAGTGCAATTTGGTGCCTTTTGTGAAGCTCATCGTATTACCCATAACTTCTCGGCTCCTCGCACTCCACAATCAAATGGGGTAGTTGAAAGGAAGAATAGGACCATCCAAGAGATGAGTAGGACGATGTTAAACGAGCATTCTTTGCCTCAAAAGTTTTGGTGCAATGCCGTGGACACATAGACTTATATTCTCAACCGAATTCTTATTCGACCTTTCCTAGGAAAGACCCCCTATGAGATTCTTAAAGGTAAGAAACCCTCATTGGAATACATTAGGGTGTTTGGAAGCAAGTGCTTTATCCTCAACACCAAAGACTACCTTACCAAGTTCGACCCAAAGTCTTACGAAGGTATCTTTTTAGGTTATTCCCAAACTAGCAAAGCCTACATAGTCCTCAATAGAACCTCGGGCGTAATTGAAGAATCACTTAACGTGACTTTTGATGAAACCCCTCCTTTAACCAAGACACCACCATTGGTTGATGATGACTTGGATGAAGTAGAAGTAGTTAAAGCCAAAGAGGTTAGAAAAATAGGAGTTGAAGACCTTAGTGTTGAAAAGGAAGTAAACATTAAGGAGTCTAAGGATCATACTCTCAATAATATCATTGGTGACTTAAATCAAAGGACCCTAAGATCTCAAGTCCAAAACCAAAGCAACTTCTTTTGTTTCGTCTCCTTGATTGAACCAAAGAATGTTAAAGAAGCTTTGACGGATGAGAGTTGGGTCATTGCGATGCAAGAAGAATTGAATCAATTCGTTGCTAATGATGTTTGGGAACTTGTTCCTCCACCTAGAAGTTCTACCATTATAGGAACCAAATGGGTATATAGGAATAAGCTAGATGAGAATGGTGTTGTGTCTCGTAACAAAGCTAGGCTTGTAGCTCAAGGCTATAATCAACAAGAAGGGATTGATTATGACGAGACATATGCACCGGTAGCAAGATTAGAATCCATTAGAATCCTTTTAGCCTACGCTTGTACCTTAGACTTTAAGCTTCAACAAATGGATGCAAAGAGTGCGTTTCTTAACGATTTGATCAATGAGGAGGTATATGTGGCTCAACCTCCCGACTTCATTGATTTTGAGAAACCGGATCATGTTTACAAGCTTAAGAAGGCACTTTATGGTCTTAAACAAGCACCCAAAGCTTGGTATGATAGACTTAAAGCATTTCTTGTTAAACATGAGTATACCATGGGGATGGTAGACAACACCCTCTTTACAAAGAAGAAAGGTTCTCACCTCATAATCGTGCAAATATATGTTGATGACATTATATTTGGCTCAACTTGTCAATAATTGTGTGATGACTTTTCCAAAATCATGCATGATGAGTTTGAAATGAGTATGATGGGAGAACTTAACTTCTTTTTAGGACTCCAAATTAAACAAATGGATGAAGGTATTTTCTTTAGTCAAACCAAGTATGCTAAAGAAATGCTAAAGAAATTTGGATTAGAAGAATCTAGACCAATGAAGACCCCAATGGCCTCGGATACTAAACTCACCGTAGATGATGATTGTGAGTCGGTAGACAACACCAAATATAGAGGTATGATTGGTAGTTTCTTGTACCTAACGGCAAGTCGACCGGATATCATGTTTAGTGTTTGCCTTTGTGCTCGCTTCCAAGAGGCTCCCAAAACCTCTCACCTTGAAGCGGTTAAGCGTATTTTCTGATACATTAAGGGCACTATACATTTAGGATAATCGTATCCTAAAGGGACAGGCGTAGAAACCATTGCCTACGCGGACTCGGATCATGCGGGAGACTATGTGGACCGGAAAAGCACTAGTGGTGTTTGTACCTTCATGGGTTGTTCTTTAACTTCTTCTTTCTCCAAGAAACAAACCGCTCTTGCGATATCCACCACGGAAGCCGAGTATGTGAGTGCCGGAAAAGCATGCCAACAAGCTCTATGGATGAAGCAAGCGCTTGTTGATTACGGGATTTCTCTTGATGATGTTCCCATCATGTGCGACAATAAAGGTGATATAGACCTTAGCAAGAATCCCGTGCAACATTCGCGAACCAAGCACATAGAAATTCGCCACCATTTCCTTAGGGATAATGTTCAAAAGGGGAACATTTCAATTGAGAAGGTACCCTCCGAGGATAACTTATCCGACATCTTCACTAAGCCACTTAAGAGGGAACCTTTTGATTACTTGCGTCTAGGTCTAGGATTAATGAAACATATTCCTTAATTGCTTTCCTTTTATTGAGTCTCTTATTTTCTTTTGAGTCTTTTATCACTTTGAGTCATTGAGTCTCCTAAACTCTTCTTGAAAAACTTCTCTTCTCCTTTTCAAAATCCTCAAAGTCTCTTTCGAAAATGGTCAAGAAATGTTTTGACATTGTTAATTCAATCTAAAAACGTTTCTCTTTGATTCTTGCTATTAATCTCGAGCTTACATAATTAATATGTATGATTCACTCGAACATAGCAAGAACAAGATAGAATTATGGAGGATCATTGTGTCATGACTTACGGTCTTGTTTTACACACCTCCAACATCGATTTTATTTCAAAATCCATGTATTTTGGTCAAATGCCTATTTGGTGAGTTAGTATGTGTTCTCTTTGTCTATCTTTGCTTTTAAGCATATCCCTATGATAAGTTAGACTAGAAAAATAAGATTTGCTGAAAAATCTTTCTTCACCACCAAAACACAGCCTCTGGAGGCGGTTCCGTATATGAACCGCGGTACCTTATCAATAAGGAACCGCCGGAAGCAATAAGGAACCGCGTACAGTGCTTCCTTTTTCGGGTATTATTGAAATTCCAAATTTGTTCCAACACTTTTGGGAATCTTTGTTTCAACCCTTTGACCACCCTAAAAATACCTTGAGCCTTCCCTATTTAACCATAAGCATTTTGCCATACTTCACATCCCAAAATGTCTTATTCTCCTAATGAAAGCCTTGATTCTCCTCCATTTTCCCCAATTGCTTTCAATCCCAACTCACCCAAGAACACTTTCAATCCAAATTCACCCAAGAACACTCTTAATCACATTTCTCCTACCAAGAATGTTGATTGTGGAACATCTTTTCTTCCACCACTACCCTTTAGTGTTCTTCCTCCTTCTCATGATAATGTCATGCACCATGGGACATATTGTCATTGTTGTCAATATCAACATCTTGCTATAGCACACATCTATGAGGAGTTGAGCTACATCAAGAGTCTCCTAATTAAGCCTCCTCTTCTCTTTGATTATGAGATCTCCACCAAGCCACCACCACCACCTTCTGCCACTACCTTGTCTTTCATATAAGCATTGGTTGCTTATCCACAAGACACCTTATTCAAGCAAATCTTAGAATTCTAGATTAACTAGGATTAGATTTATGGTTTTGGCTTGTTTCCTCTTTCATACATCTTTGTATGATTCTTTTTAACTTATATGACTTCACTTGGATCTTAGTCTTTGTGTTTTCTTCTCTTTTTTTTGACCTATAGCTATCTCTTGTTGGTTGTCTCTTTTGTTCAACTAACCCTTCTATGTAGCTTGTCACCATATCTCGATTCCTCGGTGCCCCAACCAAGGGGGAGTAAGCACCAAGGGGGAGTCTTTGCAAAGTCCGTCTCTTCAACACCGACTTGTGCAACCTTTTTGCTTCGACAAAGGGGGAGAAATGAATAAACTCGTCTTCGAAAATCTTGTTTTTGTCTGATTGAGTTTATGTATTGTCGGAATCAAAAAGGGGGAGATTGTTAATACAATAATGCCTAAAAACGTTACTTGCATTTTTCGGTCTCGCTTAGTTTTGATTACGACAATATGTAAAAACAAGCATTTACGAAAACAACGAAAAACGAACTCTTGAGTTCAAGTATTTTTCATTTTACCCATTTTCACTTAGGTATGAATAAACAAGTACTAACCTTAATCAAGTGATCAAGTGATTTAATCTTTTCTTAAAACTCACCTTTTATTAAGTGTGACAAGTTTTTAATTAAACTTTTTTTTAAGAAAATGTTTTATTAAATTAAATATTTGAAAATTTGAAAATGGCATATTCTTTTTTGATTTGGAATATTCTTTCAGGATATTTTATAATCAGATAAGACCTCCACCACTAAAGGACAAAAAGGGAGCGGAATCTACTCCGGCGGTTTGATTGTAGTAAATTACACCTCTTGTTTAGGAAAACAAAGAGCGTAAAATAGGGAAAGTATCGAGTGATGATTTAGGAAAATCAACACTAATGACCCTTAATGAAATGAAAGTTCGTTTCCCAAGGAGGTATATGTGTGTGAGAAATTTGTTAAATGTTTGTGATTAATGATTGGTTTAGAATGGGATGAGAAAAGAAGATGACGAAGACGTAAAAAATAAAAAAAAGTACTACTAGAAAGTTAAAACGTAGGACCTTAAAAACCACAAAAATAAAAATTAATTCTAAAAATTACCAAAAATTTACCAAAAGTCAAAATAAATAAACTAAGAGTTTACCAATGATCAAAACTTTTTCAAACCTTTTAAATAATTAAATATTCAATTCTTAAATGCTAATTAAAGCCCTAAAAATCAAATAAATTATCAAAAAGCCCAAATAAAGATTTTTCAATTTGTAAACCTCTAAATGACCGAAAAAGATTAAAAAATATTTTTAGAAAATTTTAAACTAATAAAAACTATTTAAAATGATTTAAAAACTATTAAAACTTAAAATAATTATAAAAATTAATCTAAAAGTGATAAAATTATTCTAAAAGTTGCTAAATTCCTATTTTAATGTATTAAACCTAAGAAAAATGTAAAAAGTTGGAAAATGTGAAATTTTAAAAATAATAATAAAATAATATTGAAAATCCAAAAATTATAAAAAAATTCTAAAAACTTGCAAACTAGTTTATTTTAACCTAAATAATCAGAAAATCAAACTGAAATTACCAGATTACCCCTATTGGGCCCTCAAATGGGCTAAAACCAAAAACAGTCAACACAAATGGGCTTTTGGGCCCAAAAAGTCAAACTTGGCCCAATTGACTTGGAAAAGCCCTATCTAACTCAAAATTCAGTTCTAAGAACAAAACTCTAAAGGCCCAAAAGCTAAAAATGAGCTTATCACAGCTTATTGAACACTCAGCTTATTCTTATTGGGCTTTTCAGCCCATTAAGCCATAAGCTAATGCCATAAGCTCTAATTTGACACACCACCTTCTTTTGGGATGCTTATGAGATCTGTAAAAAGAATTTTTGAAAAGGCTTACTCAATAAGCCAGAAATAAGCAAAGTAAAAATTCACTAAAAGACAAAATAGTCGTTTTAGAGATTTAGGGCACCTCAGGACTTGATTCAACTTGCAAAAGCTTTCAAATGGACTCAATAAGCAAAATCAATCAACAAAAATCCAATAAGCACAACCAATAAGCCAGAATAAGCACAAATGAACTTATGAAAAAGTCAATGGAGTTGGTTTTCTAGTCAAACCCTAAAGTCAACCCACCAAATGCTCCAGTATGAACAAATGGGTCAAAATATGAGCACCTATTACAAAAACAAAGTTGTTGCTGGTTGGAATAAGCTATTATAGGTTATTGATAAGCTGAACCCAATTTTACACTATCAGTGGCGACCAGCAGGGGAAAGGAGTTCCCACTGCTTTGACTATTTGACCAAGCTTATTTGAGAGTTCTGGTTTGATTTAATTGGAAACAAAGGCACCCTTGTGATCAGTGAATCACAAAGAGTCAATAGCAACAATAAAATCACAAATTGGTTCACACAATAAGCCACAATAAGCCAAACAGTCACCAGATATGCACCAGATATGGAAATAAGCAGTTAAGCACTTAATAAGCAGATTTAGACTGAATAAGCCAACCAAACTTAACAAGATGCATACACAAGCTACATAAACTATGAATAAGCACAAAGCAACAAGAATCAAACACTGAATCAAAGTAAACAACAAGATCAAAGCATGAAAAGTTACTGATGAACAATGAACAATATGCATACAAGTTTTGCTGATCTATTTGGCACTTGATCCAATTTCAAGCCTCAAATCCTTCTTCCTTGGTGTGATTAACTCAGATTTAGCACTTGTTAGCCCTAGCCTATGCTTAGATCTAGGTGTCCTCAAAATCCTAGCCAATTTTACCAAGTATTTAAGATTTTATAGCCAAATTATGAATCTATGTGTTCAAACCCACAAAACCTGCAAACAGATGAACAAATACACCTAAATAACAGATACCAACACTTGCTTACACAAAACAAGCAATTAACAAACCACAATCCTAACTTATGCAGTAAACCCAAACACTCCTTAAACTACTACTTAACAAAGAAACTTGTGATTTTAACTAATAACCTACTGATTTTAATGATCAAAAACACTTACTAGGTAGCAACTAACACAATCAAACACAAAAATCACCAGCACAAACACAAATACTCAAAATCAAAGCACCAAATCAAAATCAGTCATAAACATGAAATTTTTAGGGGAATCTTAACCAAGAGATTATACCTGCCTTCCATAACATCCTAGGAAGGCCAGCTATGCTCCTTGGACCTTGTTCAACAACTAGAACAAGCCCAAGGTACTTCAATGAAGATGATGCAAACTGCCTTGGTTGATGGTTCAAAGTAGAACCTCAAGGACTTTATGTCTTCAACACAAGCAGCAAACAACTCAACCAAGGGCTCTAATCCCTTCACAAGCTTGGTGTCAACAAGCTTGTAAGAGCTTATAGCAAATGGCCAAGGGTTAGTAAACAAAATAAGCCAAAACAGAACCTAGGATTTCAAGGTATTTGAATCTTAAAAACCTTATGAACCTAGACGCGCCTTAACCACAAGATTAAGGTAGGTCTTAACAATCAAATGGAACTCAGAATTAGGCTACTCAAACACCAAACTTTTAATTAAATCAAAAAGAGATTTCAAAATTTCAGAAATTCAAATTTTATTTAAACTTAAAAAGGAATTACAAAGATAATAGCCTAAAACTGGAACAAAGGGACTCTCACATGTTGAGGTCTCCTTTTATAGGCAAATGCCTGGCTACACTATTCACAAACCCTAGATGTGATTTCTTTAAAATGCCCTTGAGTCCTTGAGTGTGTTTGTTATTGATGAGCTGTCCAAAGTGATCCCAAACGTTCATTTTAGCTTTGGAATGAAGCATTGATCCTTAGCTGTTGATCTTGACACGTGGCATGACTTGGAGGGCAAGTAGTCATGTGATGGGTGAAACGGTTTGAATGGTGGGGTCCTTTGGGTGAGTGGAAGTGTGAGTTTAGGCATGGGATAGATTCGTGTGAAGGTTAATTGTGTTTTGGTGTAGGTAATTGTAAAAACCCCTTTGTTTGTAAAAAGTTAATTCTGGGTTCATACGTGTGAATAGTGCCACGTTTGATCCGAATTTAGTGGGGATTTTGTGTTTGGCGCGTGTTTGTTTAGTTTAAACTTATAAACTTGGCAACCTTGGTCCTTTTTCTTCCTTCCTTTTGTCTTTTGTGTTTAAAAGTCCATCAGCGTCTAAATCCTTTGTAACAACTTCCAAGACTTGGCAATTTTGGCACAAAACTTTCTAAAAAGTGTTTCAAGGGTTATTTTTGACACTTTTGCATATTTGAAGGACTGATCTTGGACATTTTTGATCTTCAAAGGTCTTCAATGTATATTTGGCTTGATGAGGGACCATATTTGACAATTTGAAATTGTTGAGGGACTAATCTTGCCATTTCTTTAAGGTTGAAGGACCTTTTGTGTAATTTTGACAAACTTAAGGGACCAAACTTGTAATTATTAATATACAAGGGTTTTAAGTGTCATTTCTTCAATAAATGAGGATCAATCTTGTTTGTCTTCAAGTCTTCAAGGGTATTTGTTGAGTATTCCATGATTAGGGCCCGGTTCTTTGTACGGCTTCGTTTCTCGTGTCCGTTTTTCCTTGTATCTTGTGATCTTTTGTCTTTTTCACGATATCCATACCTAAAATACACAAGTAAACAAACACAAGCATATATATGGTATATTATGACATTTTTATGCATTTAAAGCCCGAAAAGAACGATGAGATCATGTATAAATGCCATCTCATCACTCCCCCATACTAAGCCATTGCCGTGCCCTCACACAATGCTAGAATAAAGTATCTAAGCATCACCAAATTTCAATTTTATTAACCTTTATTGAAAAGTAAAAGACTTGCAACATGCTACGAAGATGTGTAAAGACATAATTTATGATTTTCATCACAAAAAGTGACTTTTAGGGTCAAAGAATAGAAACAAGTAAATGTCCCTTAGAGTAAACTTCGTCATCCTTGATTGTCATACATTCCATGCTAAGTGTAAAAACAAGATCATTGTTGGTACAAGTCACAATGCTAACACTTCTCATACGTCCAAATTGTGTAATACTTTTTCTCCCCGCAATCCTAGTTATTATAAAAGGAAATGGGTTACTAGCATTTTTTATCTATTTGTCATGGATCACAAGTGATTCATATTGACTTATTTGAGTAGTTATTAATCCGAAAGCAAAGTAGCACGATTTGATCAATAGTTAGCCGAAGGACAAAATCTTTTAAAACGGCTTCTCGTGTATCTCCTTAAGTTCATATCTTGGCATAACTCGTTCCACGATTTGAGACCTTTCTCGGACCGATATTTGGCATGTACTTCATACTTCAAATCTTGGGAAGACGTTCTCGAAATTATGGTCTTCTCTTCATATATTTGGAATTTCTTCACTTGACGTTTTTTGAGAGATTCTTCATATTGGACCACGACTTCATCATTTTTCTTCAATCTTTACTTTGGATTTTGATATACAACGATCCGCCTCCTTTTCGGACTTGGATATATTTATCCTCATACCTTGTTAGGGTCTTTTTGGATAGACTTTCTCCATGATCTTTAGGGGAGTAATTGCTTCTCGTCGTGTGTCTCGATCCTTCATATTGATTTAGGAATAATGATACTTCACATCATCTTGGATCTTTAGCAAAAATAGAGCTCCTCATGCCTTGTTAGGGCCTTTTTGGATAATCGCCAATCTTCGCGTCCCGCTTCAATAAGTTATGCATTGGCTATGAACTCTATTCAACCCCTAGCAACTTTTAAACAATCTTGCGCTAGAGGCTAAGTAACCTTTCAAATCGTACGACCTTACTTATTGCAATTATGATTTATTCCTAATGCATTGATCTTATGGGAAGAAAAATCCACAATTAAAAACATATGAGTTTTTGAAAGAACACTTTCATGTTCTACGTTTAGCATGATCACTTGTCTAACTCTATCATCTCTCGTTCTTCACTATATAAAGACCTCTAATTAAATAGACTCGTGAATACTTAGCCATGCAAGTCAAAATTAAGCCAAATTTGGATTAGCTTTCATTAAGACTATATCAAATCAAAGTTTTGGGTTTTCAAGCCACCTATAGGATCTTGCACTTTCTTGGACTTTTTCAAGTTTAGAGAATGCGTTTTATAGTTCCCTTGATAAGTGACTTTCTAGGATCAATTATAGGAACTTGCGAAAAGTTCTTGTTCTTAACCCGAATGAATTAAGACTTTCGCGTTTTAAAGCTCCCTATATAAAAGTCTAGCAAAACTTGAATTGTGCGGGTTAAGGAATGTAAATGGCTCCAAATGCCCATCAAGTCAAAAATTAACTTTTATTCTACCCAACGGAAAAATACATTCGTGTCTTAAAAACACTTATGAAAACTAAGAAATTTTTTAAAATTTGGCCATTTTTAGCCTTATTAGCAAAACAAAACATTGAAGGTTGGAAAGCGTGAGGGCGAAGCAAAGCAAGTACCTATTCACCCCCCATACTAAAAGTAAACATTGTCCTCAATGTTTCGAGTCTAAAGGTGGAGCACCCCATACTAGAGACAAAGAATCGAATGCTTAGGATCTAGCATGGAAAGGGTGATCAACAATATATCTAAAGCCGTTTATTAAGTATGCTAAAAGATAATTGTTAGAACAATAAAGGATATGTCATGGATTCGTGAAAAACTTCTTCAAACAAACGATGGAGGCTCACGTAAACGAACACGAGAGTCTTCAATCGTAGATGATGATGATCTAGATAACACAATCACAAACAACCACGAGACAACGAGTTGAAAGGGTACAAGTCCCCTTATTAGTGAATAGTAAGCATAAAAGATAAGCATGGGATCTCCCCCACGAGGCACCTCGTTTTTGATTACCGAGTCATGAGATCGACTCGATCCCCTCAAAATGTGAACATTTAGGGAAAAGCATGGTATGGTCAATTTTTGATGGGGCTTACATGATAAACAAGGCCCAAAAAGCAACCGGTATTAAGGACTAAGTCCTTTGATGGTGCAAAATACCGGGATCGAAGATGGCGTTCTCGTTTTCATTGGAAAAACTAATCAACGCCACTTCAACATGTGCCATAAACTCAAAGAGTTTGAAGAAAAGAGGTGAGAAGTAGAAGGGTGGGACAATTGGTAAGACAATCTTTTGAGCTACTCGAGGTAGACTCGCACCAATCAAATTGAAAGATTTTCTATTTATTGCATCGGTGGAAGACCGAGATTTCCCTTTACATGAAATTTCGGGATCGAATATCTCGTCCTCGGTGGACAAGGATGAGGGAACATAAGGGGCTTCCCCCATACTAAGACCACACAAAGCATCATCAAAAGGAGTAGACGAGCTTGTAGCACTCAAAATACGTGGTGATGACGGAGTTAGATTTGTAGAAAAATCAATTAAATCACATTTAAAATCTTTTCCTTTTTTATCTTTTAAACTCTCCTTATGAAAAACCTTTTTGATTATGTCGAAAATATTCGGTGTTTCTAAGACGATGTTACTCACACTTAAAATTCTCACATTTGTAAATCGTTTTGGTTTTGGTGGCGGCAAGTTCTCAAAACGTTTATCGACGAAGAAAACCTCCCCATCGGGGTCTACATATTCATCATCCGAAAGATCTTCCGTAGAAACCGGCAACTTATCAACACTTTTCAAGAATGAATGTTCGAGGTTAGGCGAAGGATTTTTTGATTCAAGTATTGACGGTTTCTTCTTTGTAGGCTTTACACTCATAACCTCCACCGGCGGAGGAAATGGTAAATTGTTTTTGGCGACATTTCCTAAAACTCTTGGTGAAAATTCTTTGCAAACGACATTGGTTGAGTCACCATGGTTTAAAGTTGCAATAGAATAGACATGAGAAAGATTGGAATTTTGTGTTGCATTGATGACAAGTTCTTCTTCATTGAAACGAAGGGTGATTTTTCGAGCATGAACATCGATAAGTGCTCTTGATGTATCCAAAAATGAACGACCCAAAATGAGAGGAACTTTTCGATCGATATGAATGTCTACAACGATAAAGTCAACGGGATAGTAAAACTTTCCGACTTTAACGAAAACGTCCTCGGCTACTCCACATGCTAAAATCGTAGAATGATCGGCCATCTCGATAGACATGTTCGAAGGAGTAAGAGCCGGAAGTGAAAGCGATTTGAAAATCTCAAGAGGCATTAAATTAATACTAGCACCAAGATCGGCCAAGGCGTAGCATTCCTCCATATCTTGAATGGCACACGAAATCAAAAATTTACCGGGATCACCGACTTTTTGTGGTATGCGGCTAAGAAAAACCGATGAACAACTAGACGATTGTTGTAATTTTTCTTTGTTGTTTAGCATACTTTTGAAGTTTGCGGCGTATCGAGGCATCATGATAAGAGCATCGGCAAAACTTATGTTAAAATGCATATCACGAAACATTTTCATAAATAGCTCAAATTGATAATTGTTCCGTTCTTGTGCTTTCTCTTTGTTTCGTCTCGAAGGGTAGGGTAAAGGTGGTGTGGGTTGGTCATTAGGCAACGGCCTTGGAAACTCGGGTTCCACAATTGGTATTGGTTCAACCGTAGGTGTGGTATGAGCGGTACTTCGTGGGATTGTAATGTGCTCCTTTTCGACCATCACCTCGGGTTCTTTCTCGAATTCCTTCTCCGTAGAAGTACTTGGACGAGAGATTGGTTCCTTGAAAGTTTTACCACTTCGTGTAGTAATAACCTTCATTTCTCCCTTCGGGTTTGCAATGGTATCACTAGGAAGACCACCCGAGGAAGAGGGTTTACACATGATTGCTTCAAACATCTTAGCCATTCGGTCCTTAAATTTTGATTGCCTAGCGTCCGCTTTTAATAACTCTTGCTTAATCTCATGTTGTCCTAATTCCATCTTTTGTTGATTTTGTTGAAGACGTTGGACATTTCCTTCCATTTTGTTTGCATGAGTTTTAAGTTCATTAGCAAGTTCATTTTTAAGCTCGTTTTTCAACTCGGATCTTAAGCTAATCATCTCACGTTGCATGTTGTCAAATTTAGCATCATTTGCTTTTGCATAATCCAAAAATTCTCCTTGCAAATTTTTAGTGTGAGCATTTTGAAAACCTTGTGTTGTGTTTTGAAAATCACGGTTTTGGTTTTGATTAGAAATTTGTCCATTCCCATTTTGATAATTCCCTTTGTTGTAATTGCGTGAATTGCCTTGGTAATTACCTTGGTTGTTGTTTCGATAATTATTAACATTTTGGTGTGGTGGATCTTGATTTTGGCGGGAACCTTGACCGTTTTGGTTGTAAGTTCCCGTTGCTACATAAGCACTCGAAGTGTTACCATCCGCGGTAATGCACTCGGAAAGATCATGAGCTCCACCACAAGATAAACAACTCTTAGCAACCGCTTTAACCGAAGCGGAATTGGAAGCTTCTTGAGCTTTCCAATGGGACATTAGATTAGCAAATCTATCAAAAAACCGATTTTCCTCATTAGCTTCATCATGTAAGGCATTAATGCTACGAGACGATTGTGACGATGCTGACGAACCCAAATTGGCAAAACTCAGTGTGTTACGAGGGCTATAAACCTTAGATCTATTCTCGATGATTTGTAAGGCCTCATTTGTCGTCTTGCACAAAAAATTACCACCCGCGGCGGCATTCAAATAATCTCGTTCAAGATCATTAAGCCCATTATAAAAAGTATCAACTTGATGTAATTCCGTAAAATCATGGTGTGGACATTCATGTAACATTTCTTTAAATCGTTCCCATGCCATTGAAAAACTTTCATTATTTCTTTGCACAAATCGTGAAATTTCATTTTTCAAGTGTGTTGTTTTAGATGGTGGAAAAAACTTGTTCACAAACTTAGAAACGAGATCGGCCCATGTCAAAGTCGAATTTGGCGGTTCTTTCTCAAGCCAAATTTTTGCGGGTCCATCTAACGAGTATGGAAACAACATCATCTTAATGGCGTCATGTGGAACATCCTTAAACTTGCTAGTGGCGGTGAGACGGTTAAAATTCCTAATGTGGTAGTGCGGGTTGTCTTTCTCGTGACCTCTAAACTTATTTGCTTGCAACATCGACATTAAACCCGTCTTAATCTCGAAATTCTCCGCAAGGATGGCGGGAATCACAATAGCCTCTCCAAAACCCTCGGTGGGTGCTTGTAGCAACTCCATCATAGTACGATTAGCCATGACGACCTCTTGTTCTACAATAGGTTCAACAATTGGAGGTTCTTCAACAATCAACGTCTCTTGATTGGTTTGCTTTTGAAGACGTTTACGAGCTCGTTTTGCTTGATTACGAGTGATCATAAACTTCACGAAGAATGGGAGGTGAGCAAAGAAGATTCTTTTTGGGTGTTTTGTGGATTTTCAATTTTTTTGTGTTTTTGATGATATTTTAATTTTTTTTTGGATTTTGGTGTATCTTCGTAGACAACAATCTACAAAATCTCTCCTCGAATCAAACTCTTGATTAAAGAAGCCTCAAAGGAATGAAAACGATCACGTGGAGCGAACGCCTTCGAATGACTTTAGAACTTTGGTGAAAACCAAATTGTTCAAGAGGGTTTAATCACAAAGAAACCAAGCAAATATATTATACGTAATAATACTTTGGGCGGCAAAACCCTCGATTAGCCTTCAATCTCAAAATACTCACAAGCAAGCGGGAAAACGAGGCGGCGCGAAGAACTTAAGATCCTTTTTCCTTAGGGTATATTTTATAATACCCGCCTTATACCCACCTTATAGTTTGTATTTTTCAAAATCGAGCTTCACGAAAGTATTTATCTATTTTTACCTTTTTGTTTTTGTTTGAGATTCGAATACAATAATTGAGTGATGAAATCCCAATTAAGGTTGTGTTTTCACACTTTTGGAGATATTGTGAATTTATTGTGATACTTAATACAATATATCAATAATATTTGTACAAGAAAAACCAAGAAAACCGATAATACGTATTAGTAGAGTTCTACTAATACAAATACTATTTTTGTTAATATTAAAAACAACAATGCAAATTAATCACGACACACCTCCCCGGCAGCGGCGCCAAAATGATTGTAGTAAATTACACCTCTTGTTTAGGAAAACAAAGAGCGTAAAATAGGGAAAGTATCGAGTGATGATTTAGGAAAATCAACACTAATGACCCTTAATGAAATGAAAGTTCGTTTACCAAGGAGGTATATGTGTGTGAGAAATTTGTTAAATGTTTGTGATTAATGATTGGTTTAGAATGGGATGAGAAAAGAAGATGACGAAGACCTAAAAAATAAAAAAAAGTACTACTAGAAAGTTAAAACGTAGGACCTTAAAAACCACAAAAATAAAAATTAATTCTAAAAATTACCAAAAATTTACCAAAAATCAAAATAAATAAAGTAAGAGTTTACCAATGATCAAAACTTTTTCAAACCTTTTAAATAATTAAATATTCAATTCTTAAATGCTAATTAAAGCCCTAAAAATCAAATAAATTATCAAAAAGCCCAAATAAAGATTTTTCAATTAGTAAACCTCTAAAATGACCTAAAAAGATTAAAAACTATTTTTAGAAATTTTTAAACTAATAAAAACTATTTAAAATGATTTAAAAACTATTAAAACTTAAAATAATTATAAAAATTAATCTAAAAGTGATAAAATTATTCTAAAAGTTGCTAAATTCCTATTTTAATGTATTAAACCTAAGAAAAATGTAAAAAGTTGGAAAATGTGAAATTTTAAAAATAATAATAAAATAATAATAAAATAATATTAAAAATCCAAAAATTATAAAAAATTCTAAAAACTTGCAAACTAGTTTATTTTAACCTAAATAATCAGAAAATCAAAGTGAAATTACCAGATTACCCCTATTGGGCCCTCAAATGGGCTAAAACCAAAAACAGTCAACACAAATGGGCTTTTGGGCCCAAAAAGTCAAACTTGGCCCAATTGACTTGGAAAAGCCCTATCTGACTCAAAATTCAATTCTAAGAACAAAACTCTAAAGGCCCAAAAGCTGAAAATGAGCTTATCACAGCTTATTGAACACTCAGCTTATTCTTATTGGGCTTTTCAGCCCATTAAGCCATAAGCTAATGCCATAAGCTCTATCTTGACACACAACCTTCTTTTGGGATGCTTATGAGATCTGTAAAAAGAATTTTTGAAAAGGATTACTCAATAAGCCAGAAATAAGCAAAGTAAAAATTCACTAAAAGACAAAATAGTCGTTTTAGAGATTTAGGGCACCTCAGGACTTAATTCAACTTGCAAAAGCTTTCAAATGGACTCAATAAGCAAAATCAATCAACAAAAATCTAATAAGCACAACCAATAAGCCAGAATAAGCACAAATGAACTTATGAAAAAGTCAATGGAGTTGGTTTTCTAGTCAAACCCTAAAGTCAACCCACCAAATGCTCCAGTATGAACAAATGGGTCAAAATATGAGCACCTATTACAAAAAAAAAAGTTGTTGCTGGTTGGAATAAGCTATTATAGCTTATTGATAAGCTGAACCCAATTTTACACTATCAGTGGCAACCAGCAGGGGAAAGGAGTTCCCACTGCTTTGACTATTTGACCAAGCTTATTTGAGAGTTCTGGTTTGATATAATTGGAAACAAAGGCACCCTTGTAATCATTGAATCACAAGGAGTCAATAGCAACAATAAAATCACAAATTGGTTCACACAATAAGCCACAATAAGCCAAACAGTCACCAGATATGAACCAGATATGGAAATAAGCAGTTAAGCACTTAATAAGCAGATTTAGACTGAATAAGCCAACCAAACTTAACAAGATGCATACACAAGCTATATAAACTATGAATAAGCACAAAGCAACAAGAATCAAACACTGAATCAAAGTAAACAACAAGATCAAAGCATGAAAAGTTACTGATGAACAATGAACAATATGCAGACAAGTTTTGCTGATCTATTTGGCACTTGATCCAATTTCAAGCCTCAAATCCTTCTTCCTTGGTGTGATTAACTCAGATTTAGCACTTGTTAGCCCTAGCCTATGTTTAGATCTAGGTGTCCTCAAAATCCTAGCCAATTTTACCAAGTATTTAAGATTTTATAGCCAAATTATGAATCTATGTGTTCAAACCCACAAAACCTGCAAACAGATGAACAAATACACCTAAATAACAGATACCAACACTTGCTTACACAAAACAAGCACTTAACAAACCACAATCCTAACTTATGCAGTAAACCCAAACACTCCTTAATCTACTACTTAACAAAGAAACTTGTGATTTTAACTAATAACCTACTGATTTTAATGATCAAAAACACTTACTAGGTAGCAACTAACACAATCAAACACAAAAATAACCAGCACAAACACAAATACTCAAAATCAAAGCACCAAATCAAAATCAGTCATAAACATGAAATTTTTAGGGGAATCTTAACCAAGAGATTATACCTGCCTTCCACAACATCCTAGGAAGGCCAGCTATGCTCCTTGGACCTTGTTCAACAACTAGAACAAGCCCAAGGTACTTCAATGAAGATGATGCAAACTGCCTTGGTTGATGGTTCAAAGTAGAACCTCAAGGACTTTATGTCTTCAACACAAGCAGCAAACAACTCAACCAAGGGCTCTAATCCCTTCACAAGCTTGGTGTCAACAAGCTTGTAAGAGCTTATAGCAAATGGCCAAGGGTTAGTAAACAAAATAAGCCAAAACAGAACCTAGGATTTCAAGGTATTGGAACCTTAAAAACCTTATGAACCAAGACGTGCCTTAACCACAAGATTAAGGTAGGTCTTAACAATCAAATGGAACTCAGAATTAGGCTACTCAAACACCAAACTTTTAATTAAATCAAAAAGAGATTTCAAAATTTCAGAAATTCAAATTTTATTTAAACTTAAAAAGGAATTACAAAGATAATAGCCTAAAACTAGAACAAAGGGACTCTCACATGTTGAGGTCTCCTTTTATAGGCAAATGCCTGGCTACACTATTCACAAACCCTAGATGTGATTTCTCTAAAATGCCCTTGAGTCCTTGAGTGCGTTTGTTGTTGATGAGCTGTCCAAAGTGATCCCAAACGTTCATTTTAGCTTTGGAATGAAGCATTGATCCTTAGATGTTGATCTTGACACATGGCATGACTTGGAGGGCAAGTAGTCATGTGATGGTTGAAACGGTTTGAATGGTGGGGTCCTTTGGGTGAGTGGGAGTGTGAGTTTAGGCATGGGATAGATTCGTGTGAAGGTTAATTGTGTTTTGGTGTAGGTAATTGTAAAAACCCCTTTGTTGGTAAAAAGTTAATTCTGGGTTCATACGTGTGAACAGTGCCACGTTTGATCTGAATTTAGTGGGGATTTTGTGTTTGGCGCGTGTTTGTTTAGTTTAAACTTATAAACTTGGCAACCTTGGTCCTTTTTCTTCCTTCCTTTTGTCTTTTGTGTTTAAAAGTCCATCAGCGTCTAAATCCTTTGTAACAACTTCCAAGACTTGGCAATTTTGGCACAAAACTTTCTAAAAAGTGTTTCAAGGGTTATTTTTGACACTTTTGCATATTTGAAGGACTGATCTTGGACATTTTTGATCTTCAATGTATCTTTGGCTTGATGAGGGACCATATTTGACAATTTGAAATTGTTGAGGGACTAATCTTGCCATTTCTTCAAAGTTGAAGGACCTTTTGTGTAATTTTGACAAACTTAAGGGACCAAACTTGTAATTATTAATATACAAGGGTTTTAAGTGTCATTTCTTCAATAAATGAGGATCAATCTTGTTTGTCTTCAAGTCTTCAAGGGTATTTGTTGAGTATTCCATGATTAGGGCCCGGTTCTTTGTACGGCTTCGTTTCTCGTGTCCGTTTTTCCTTGTATCTTGTGATCTTTTATCTTTTTCACGATATCCATACCTAAAATACACAAGTAAACAAACACAAGCATATATATGGTATATTATGACATTTTTATGCATTTAAAGCCCGAAAAGAACGATGAGATCATGTATAAATGCCATCTCATCACGGTTCCCTAGTGCCTAGGCGGTTCCTTATCGATAAGGTACCGCCGGCTGAGATAAGGAACCGCGGGCAGATATAGCCGTTGGCCCTTTGTCCTATAAATGGTGGACCTTTCTCAGATTTTCACCTCACCTCTTTTTCACATAAATTTCCAGATTCAAACATACTTCTTAAATCACTCAAATCCTTGATCATTTGATTGATTACTACTTGTTTAGAAGTAAATCTATCTCATCCATCCCTTCCTCTTCAAGTGCAAAGAGAAGAACACTATCCTTGTGAAGTGTTGAGTCCACCACCAAAGATCCTTTGAATATCAAATCTTATACATTTGTTGTTGTGTCATAGTTATGAAGATCCAAGTAGTTGTGTCTATTTGGAAATTATGTATGTACTAACTATAGTTGTGTAGATTGGTGTTAGCTACGATTAGGGCTCGACTTTTAGCTTAGAGTTGGAAATTGGTTAAGCAACGTGTACGATTTTCTCCACCATAAGGAGCTTGTTGTGTAGTGAACTCTCGAGTAAGGAGTACTCGAGGAGTGGAGTAGGAACGAGGAGTGAGCTTTGTTTCCGAACCACTATAAATCCTTGGTGTTTGGTTCATCTTTCTTTACCCTTAACTCTTTACATTCTTTATTCTTTGTGCATATACATTAGTTAGTATTAGTTTAATTACACTATCATTGTTCATATTGTGCATAAGAAGATTTCACATATTTCCTTAAGTCTAAGTTTTTGAGAAAAAGGATTTTTGTGAAAACCATCATTTAACAAGTAAATATAAGAAACTATTCAACCCCCCCCCCCCTTCTAGTTTCTACATATTCGTCTTCATGAAAATTCCTTAAAATCACTTAGGTACTTGTGATATAAATATCAAGAGTTTTTGTACCTTCAGCGTTTCTTACCACAAAATGCTCCCCCTTAACATATGCATAGCACATATCAAGTTGGATTTTCCATTAAGCCTTTTTTTCATTTTCAGCCACATATATTTACAACCACATATATTTACAAGTCTCCTTAATCCCATTTTCTCCCCTTATCCAAAATGTTAACCATCAATATTTTAGATATTAATGGATTAACCGGTCTTTGGGTAACAAAATGAAATCGGTTGTTGGCCATAGAACATATTAATGCTCCCCCTCAACTTAATGAGGGTCAGTTGTATTACTAGAGTACGATATATTTTGAAAGATTTAGAATCTCGTGAGAAATTCTTGAAAAATATCATACTTTCACACTACAACAAGCCCAAAAAGCCTAATGCACACAGGATATATACATATTCACAAGTGAGTGTATGGAATTGACTAGATGTAGTACGATCACCATGTTTAAATGGATCGCTCATAAGCCTATGGTGAACTCCATATGGTCTGCCACCCACGAATCGTTCTAGACTACGGATCAACACTCGTTCCCTTAACTTCTCCTCAATCTTCTGGATGGTGTAGTTGGCACTCTTGATAAACGTGTTTGTCCATTCATACTTAACCTCTGGAAGGCCTTGTTTGGAATTGAGCATCAACAGCTTGTCTCGAACATGCTGGAGAGTTCCATCGCTGAATTTGTGCAGTTCGGATAGTCTCATATATTTCTTGACCTCTGCTTCATTCAGGTATAATATACCCATTTCCAGTTTAAGTGTACCCATATATGGCTTTTCATTCCAGTGATAATGACTCAAAGGCGTTGTGTGAGGACGTTTCAAATTTAGCCTGGATTGATAACTCTCCACACCAAGTTGTAAGTCTTCAACCTGATGCTTGATCACAACTCTTCGAGTATATTGGCGAATGATGGAGCTTAAGGCAATGACAACTTCTGTAACACACCCAATTTCGGATAGCAACGGAAGGGTCATTGGGATTATTACTTCATAGCACAACACACAAGTTACAAAGAGAACGACTCAAAAAGAGGCGTTTAAAAAGTTCAATCATTCGATAATTTAAAATCAGAGTTTACAAACAGAAACAGGTCCCAACAATAATGTAATAATAAATAGTTTCAAAAAGTTTATCGAATGGTAATCAATATTTATTGCCTTTGAAAAATATCCAATGCGACTCCATGCTCCAGTTGCTCTTAAACCTGAGTACCTGAGAAATACATGCTAAAACGTCAACACAACGGTTGAGTGAATTCATAGGTTTGCAAATAAAAGCAGTGGACCACAAGATTTCAAGCATTCAGTTTCCAAAGTCAGATAGCATCCATTATCGCACTAAGCTCATGAAACCGATACGTTAACAGAGTTCAGACAAGTTTGCCCTTAGTAGGTAATTTGCCATATTACCTAGAGTTCTAAAATACAATGTGTCCGTTTGACCAGTTTGGTCGGTCAAGTAAGCGCGACTGACCCGGACAGGGATGTCAATCCCAATAGATCTATTCAAAGCATTCGTGTTTACTCGACCAGTACAGTCGGTCCAAGTAATTAACGGTTCATGACTAAAAGGGACTTGTTGTTGGCAATTGTATTCCTTAGTGTAAATGATAAAGACATGATCAGCATACAGTTCAAGCACTTGCGTCCATTCGTAAAAAGTAGCATGTATCCCCCTCGCGGGTTTCATAAAATAATTAAAGTAGTAAAAGTGAGGCTATGAACTCACCTTAGCGATAGCGATATCAAACGAGGATAATGATCAAGATAATAGTGGCACGATGAAACGATAAAATAAGATAATCCGAGAAACCACGAGCTTTTAACGACGACCTAAAATAAAGTGGCGCGTCTTAGAGATATAAACGAAAATGTAAGATATTAAACGATTTTTATAAAGGTTTCTTAAAATAATATAGTTATAAAAGTTTAAATAATATGGTCGGACCAAATTTTAAGTTTATAAGATGAGGAGGGACCAAAAGTGTTACATTCAAAATCTATAATACTACTTTTTATATAGGTTAATAATTCAAGGGCTAGAGATGCAAATATGCAATTCTATTGCATGTAAATGACGTGAAATGTTTACTTTCATTCGCAAATTACAGTGGCTTCATTCTTGCTGTTTCTATTCGTTGATTTAGCATATAAGTATATCCGAATGAGCTTAATTCTTATGTATTGTAAAGACCGAGCTCGAGACGTACCTTCAAGGATTAAAGCTCGAGTTCGACTAGCGCACACCATAACGTCCCAACCGAGTATGAACCCGTCGTATTATTCAGCCCATCGACTAAGGACTATAAACACGAACATCTCCTGATCACGTACCAACCGAAGGTTAACCTGAACGCGAACTACGAACTAGTATATAACCAAACTCATGAATCGAAAATGAACCGATATCGACTTTCTAATAATTTATCTTGAAATATACTAATTGTAGTCTACCCTTTTATTTACCCTTTATATCTTCGTCGTTTCTTTTTTCTGAGTGAAATTGAAGATAACAGAAAATAGGGGTTTATGTTTTAGTGTAGACTCGCACAATTATCAACTAAACGCAATACGTGTCCGTGTATAATGTAGTACGCAACAAACAAGATACAAAGTAATAACGTGTCATTTCAAATGAAATGACTAGTATCTATTAGTAATAATCTAAATAATCAACAAATATTAGTTTCTTTTGTTAAATTTTTGATAAACGGGTATTATCGATGCCCGATATTTTAAAAGTTACGCGATATAAAAGATACGCCTTAGACAAGAAAAATAAACGCTCAATATAAAATAAAAACGTCGATATTCGGAGAACATTTATATTTTGATATATAAATGAATGCTTATTATTTAATAAACGTTAACACGACATACAAAAAAATGACACTTAAAGGTTTATCATAAATTTACGAAGAATATCCATAAAACGAACAATTAAAATAATGACAAGGAAAATATTTCTATGTCATAACGAAGTTATTTACGATCGATAATGGATGTAAATCTTGCCACTAAATAATAACTGACACATTCTCGATACGTTAAAGCTATAACCTTGTCGGTTAACCGGGAATTCAATATTTTTTTTATAAAATAAACATGATAAATAAAAGTCGGGTTAAAAATATTGATCCGAAAATTAAGAATTGCTACAGTCAAACCACCTTAAAAGAACTCTGTCCCAGAGTTCGGTTGTTTTACATGCTCACGATACGTTCGAGAAGGTGAAAGTACTTTTAAGTTTACAAGAGTCAATACACGCTCGGAATAACCCCTATACATGTACCAAAAATATAAAAAGATTAAATAGTCATTCGTATAAGATAATATCGATACGAATTAGAATAGCGATAGATAACGGATGAATAGTACAATCAAATTACGAGCCAAAATGAAATAGTTTGTGCGAAATCCACATGCTTAAGCCCACTCATTTACAAATCATTAATTATATAGGTTCGTCACCTCCATCTAATTAATATTTATAAATTAATGGTTTGGTAATTTATAATTTTCTTGTTCAAACGAGTGAAGAACTCGTTTCAAAAAAATAATTATAAATTAGCCTACCTAAGCATCGTTTGCACAAAACGCGAGATCAAGACCAAATCAAATGTTCTATAAAATAAATAATCTCCTTTGTGGCATGATTCTTCTAAATCGTCCGAAGTGATAAGAAAGTCAAGGAACGCAATAAATCGTGTTTCAGAAGAAATAGGTGTCCCAAAATGGCACATCCAGAGGTGACAAGTCAAAGTCGTAATCCAATCAACTGGAAGACTTTATATAGGTGTTCTATGAACCAACATATACGATTAAAAATCTCAAGACGAGTATTCAAACTTGGAATCATAAGGTAAATAACCAGTGGAATCGGCACTTGATGGTGAGTTCACGCTTATATAAGATAGTGTCATAAAAGTTATGAAAAACTTTAGCAAGACCATTGCTTCACCCACAATGTCTTAAAATAGCTCAGTGTTTATATAAATAATCCCTTCATATAAACATACTAATGAAAATCAAATATATATATACCAATATACATATTTCACAAGCTTTCGGGTAGCACGAGCTCACGGATGATTTTCTTGGCAATAAAATTGTTTTATCAAAAGGCTGTTATAGTCCAGGTTTCATAAAAATGACCTAGTTCTCTATAAAAAGTGCTCTGATACCAATCTGTAACACACCCAATTTCGGATAGCAACGGAAGGGTCATTGGGAGTATTACTTCATAGCACAACACACAAGTTACAAAGAGAACGACTCAAAAAGAGGCGTTTGAAAAGTTCAATCATTCGATAAGTTAAAATCAGAGTTTACAAACAGAAACAGGTCCCAACAATAATGTAATAATAAAGAGTTTCAAAAAGTTTATCGAATGGTAATCAATATTTATTGCCTTTGAAAAATATCCAATGCGACTCCATGCTCCAGTTGCTCTTAAACCCGAGTACCTGAGAAATACATGCTAAAACGTCAACACAACGGTTGAGTGAATTCATAGGTTTGCAAATAAAAGCAGTGGACCACAAGATTTCAAGCATTCAGTTTCCAAAGTCAGATAGCATCCATTATCGCACTAAGCTCATGAAACCGATACGTTAACAGAGTTCAGACAAGTTTGCCCTTAGTAGGTAATTTGCCATATTACCTAGAGTTCTAAAATACAATGTGTCCGTTTCACCAGTTCGGTCGGTCAAGTAAGCGCGACTTACCCAGACAGGGATGTCAATCCCAATAGATCTATTCAAATCATTCGTGTTTACTCGACCAGTACAGTCGGTCCAAGTAATTAACGGTTCATGACTAAAAGGGACTTGTTGTCGGCAATAGTATTCCTTAGTGTAAATGATAACGACATGATAAGCACACAGTTCAAGCACTTGCGTCCATTCGTAAAATGTAGCATGTATCCCCCACGCGGGTTTCATAAAATAATTAAAGTAGTAAAAGTGAGGCTATGAACTCACCTTAGCGATAACGGTATCAAACGAGGATAATGATCAAGATAATAGTGGCACGATGAAACGATAAAATAAGATAAGCCGAGAAACCACGAGCTTTTAACGACAACCTAAAATAAAGTGGCGCGTCTTAGAGATATAAACGAAAATGTAAGATTTTAAATGAGTTTTATAAAGGTTTCTTAAAAATAATATAGTTATAAAAGTTTAAATAATATGGTCGGACCAAATTTTAAGTTTATAAGATGAGGAGGGACCAAAAGTGTTACATTCAAAATCTATAATACTACTTTTATATAGGTTAATAATTCAAGGGCTAGAGATGCAAATATGCAATTCTATTGCATGTAAACGACGTGAAATGTTTACTTTCATTCGCAAATTACAGTGCCTTCATTCTTGCTATTTCATTTCGTTGATTTAGCATATAAGTATATCCGAATGAGCTTAATTCTTATGTATTGTAAAGACCGAGCTCGAGACGTACCTTCAAGGAATAAAGCTCGAGTTCGACTAGCGCACACCATAACGTCCCAACCGAGTATGAACCCGTCGTATTATTCAGCCCATCGACTAAGGACTATAAACACGAACATCTCCTGATCACGTACCAACCGAAGGTTAACCTGAACGCGAACTACGAACTAGTATGTAACCAAACTCATGAATAAAAAATGAACCGATATCGACTTTCTAGTAATTTATCTTGAAATATACTAATTGTAGTCTACCCTTTTATTTACCCTTTATATCTTCGTCGTTTCTTTTCTCCGAGTGAAATTGAAGATAACAGAAAATAGGAGTTTATGTTTTAGTGTAGACTCGCACAATTATCAACTAAACGCAATACGTGTCCGTGTATAATGTAGTACGCAACAAACAAGATACAAAGAAATAACGTGTCATTTCAAATGAAATGACTAGTATCTGTTAGTAATAATCTAAATAATCAACAAATATTAGTTTCTTTTGTTAAATTTTTGATAAGCGTATATTATCGATGCCCGATATTTTAAAAGTTACGTGATATAAAAGATACACCTTAGACAAGAAAAATAAACGCTCAATATAAAATAAAAACATCGATATTCGGAGAACATTTATATTTTGATATATAAATGAATGCTTATTATTTAATAAACGTTAACGCGGCATATAAAAATGACACTTAAAGGTTTATCATAAATTTACGAAGAATATCCATAAAACTAACAATTAAAATAATGACAAGGAAAATATTTTTATGTCATAACGAGGTTATTTACGATCGATAATGGATGTAAATCTTGCCACTAAATAATAATTGACACATTCTCGATACGTTAAAGCTATAACCTTGTCAGTTAACCGGGAATTCAATACTTTTTTTATAAAATAAACATGATAAATAAAAGTCGGGTTAAAAATATTGATCCGAAAATTAAGAATTGCTACAACTTCAGGTTCTAAGTGAGGGACCTTTCCTTGGGCCAGGATAAGTAGAAAATCTTCTATATCTTCAAGGCGTAGGAATTGGAGATCTCCTTCCCTTACAGTGTAAATCTTACCGTCGTCCTGTTTGAATCTGATCTCTTTCAAGTATGAATACCCTAATATATGATCGATAGTAGCTCCCTATATGCTTGTAATTCGACGGTTTGAGATTATGAGATTACCCGGTTTCTCTCGATTAAAGAAGTTGTAGGCCATCCTCTTCTTGCCATACTAATGAGAAATACCAAGTTCTGCATATGGATCGTATTATTTAACAAGTAATTTACCCCATAGCTTAGGAACCTTATCTTCAATCCAAGGAACATTATCCAAGTTTACCGCTTTGCCCATTGTTAATGATGTAGCGTACTTGTCCGCGCCTTTTTCTAAGTAATCCAGGTCATGATTGACAAAGTAATCCATTGGAAGGTGCTTGGCTGCAGCAATGACAGAAGCTGTTAATGGAAGAAGTACTGGAGTTTGTTCACCTGAAGTTGTTGATCTGATTGCTTTCATCAGTTCATTGGTATGGTATGCCCCCTCGTCTTTGCCAATCTTCATAGTGGACCAAATGTCTTTCTCTTTAAGCATCTGTTGAAGTACATTTGGTTCCATTGTAGGTACTCCATATTTGTCCACTAGGAAGCCTAAGAAGTCGATTAGATTATTGAGAAATTGTGTAAGATCCGCCTTTTCATGGTCAGAGATTGTACGTGCAGTTGCTGCTTGTGTAAGCCAGGGCTGCTCCGGAACAGTCTTGCAAAACAATGAATGTATCAGCAAACTCAAGATCTGGTAGAGTTATGTCTTCAGTATCTATATTGGTGTAATGCTGAACAGGTGTGGGAGGTGGAGAGTGATGTTCCATAGATGGTGTAGGTTCGTCTTTATGTCTAGGTTCTACATGTACTATTGGTGAAACAATAGTAGGAACCGATTCAGAGGACATACTTGTGTCTTTGGATGTAGATTCTCTGGAGATGAAAGTTCTATGGAGGTTATTTTGACGGTTTTCTCTATTACCATCATCACTGGTTAGTGATATGCATGGTGAATCCTCCTTGCTGCTGTCATTGGTTTGATCATCCCCGTCATCATGTCCGTCATCACTCTCCTTTTGTTCCTCATCAACATCTTTTTCTTTATTAGCATCACTTTCTTCTTCATCCTCATCACCTTTTCTCAGATTCCTCATCATCGTCATTCTTCTCAGATTCTTCATCATTAGTATCATCACCTTTACCATCATCACCAATCCCTTCTCCCTTACCCTTACCATTACCATTATCGTCATTATTATCATCATCGTCATCCCCATCACTATCCTTATCCTCATCCTCCCCGTCATCCTCATCCTCTTCCTCCTCGTCCTCCTCTTCCTCTTCCTCATTCTTATCAGAATTGTCTTCCTCCTCCTCATCATCCTCCTCCTCATCTTCAGCTTCAGACACCTGACGTTTCCGTTTGTTTGTGGCTTGGGGAACTTCAGTATCGTCAAATGTTGATATGTTAGAAGCTTCCAATATCGCTTTTGCAAGAGCTCTCTGAAGCTTGTGTTGAGCCTTTGTTTTTGGTAATTCAATCTTGGTTAATCGAGTCTCCAAAGTCTGAATTAACTCAGGGTTTGTAAGGCCTTGTGTCAATATTGTTGGAAGCTCCTGTTGAACACATGACATGACTTCACGTTGAATGATGTTAGTCATAGTATCATTACTGGAATCGATGAAGGCAAGGTTTTCTTTGTCACGTTCTTCCTTTTCTGCAATAAACTCCTCATGCTGCTCTGTAAGTTTCTTGACGCTGCCATATATTTCCTAAAGTTTGGACCCATCACCTTTCTGTTCTCTGAGGAGTCTTATATCAGGATTAGTGAAACTTGTTTCCATATGTGCAATATGTTTTGCCTGGTCTTGCAGCTGTTTTTGAAGGTTCAAAATGACTGGATCATTGACAGTAAGAAATGGATTAAAGGTGGATGGTACGAGTTGTGAGGTGGTGGATGATACTTGTTGTACTGTGGATGGTGGAGGTGTAACCATAAGTGGTAGAGAGGTGGTGGATTGTACAAGTTGTGGGGTGGTGGTTGATACAGGTTGTTCGATGATTGGTGGCGGTGTTGGGACAGTTATTTGGGCGGTGGTTGGTACTGATTGTAGGGTGGTGGTTGATACTAGTTGTAGGGTGGTGGTTGATACTGGTTTTAGGGTGGTGGTTGGTACTTGTTGTTCGATTATTGGTTCAATAATGGGAACGGTTTTCACAACAGTGATGAATAATGGTGGCAGAGGAGGTGTTTGTTGTGTCGTGGGAGTCAACGTTAGATGAGAGTCGTCTAATGAAATCATTGCTGATGGAGTGGGGAGTGGTTTACTGAGGTTGACGTCCCCGTACAAAACAATTTCCATATCGTCTTCTCCCCCACCTTCTAGATTTTGGTCTTCATAATCATAGTTAATATAATCCTCTATGTCTTCATCATCTTGGAGTGATTGGTATTTGGAACCTTCCTCTATTCTGATCTCTTGCTCTTCTTCATCACTTGAATTGTCTGGGTTTCCAAAAGCTTCATGGGCTATTTCTTCAGTAGTCTTAGTTCCAAAACCACTAGCTCTTTTCTTAGCAAGTGCCTCTAACCTAATCCTCTAAAGTGCTATTCTCATTCTTTTGTCTTCAGACAAGGATGCTGTAGTATCTTCTTCTTCTTCATCTTCATCATGGATTTGCTCTTTCCCCTTGGCCTTGCCTTTTGCTTTGGATGAAGAAGTCTTTTGGCGCTTGGCAATGTTTTTCTTCCTTTTACCCTTTTACTGAGCAGATGGATCTTCTTTTTATCTGTTCATCTGTGCCTCAATATCTCTGAGCATTTTCTTGTATGGTACAGTCTCCTTGATCCCTTCATTAATCATGACGTCGGGCACTAGAGCTGGACGTAGTGAATATTTAGTGGAAATCCCATCAACATTCATATGCTCTATCAGATAATCTCTAGCTGGTGTATGGTAGAAAAAACTTCCACGCTTATCAATGGAAGGCGTACTCTTCATGAAATGATTGATGATGAGCTTTGTGAACCGTGGAAATGGAAGGTGGTCAGACTTCTTCTTGGTGTTGGTGAAATGATAACAAAATTCTTCCCAAAGTGGTAAGGCGTAATCCACTTTAGCTCCAGTGTAAAGGCCCCAAAATATATAAGCCTGAGGGGGTCTCATTGTGTCTGATCCGCTAAACGTCAAAGTGAAGCACCGGATAATGATGGTGAGAATAGCTTTCCAAGGTTGCCCGATGTGTGAAGTGTGGAATTGAGATAGATTACGAATCTCTCCCTCATAGTTCAGAGCTCGAATTACTCTAAGCATTTCAGTTTTCTCTGGGTAAGGCACATGTAGTTCATCTTTGGCTAACTTAGGGAACTTGAACAGCTTCCTGAACTGACTTAAGTCAAGCCTCATTGTCTTCTTGTTGATCTTGAATGTAATAGTCTTCTTCGATAACTATCTGTCTTGTGAGATTGATGATGTTGCCCAAAACTCCTACATGTAAACTTTAGGGACTGATGCAGTGGCTCTTAAAGCATCTTTCAGTGGAGACATGTCCTGGATATCCATTGCGACTTTGAAGGCTGCAAAAGTTGGATCAAAATCATCTTTTAGACAAAGATTGTTCTCAGCAAGTGGCAGTCTGTCACTGAGTGGAAGGAGTTCAAGATCTAGTTGTAGTTGTTGTTCTTCGGTGATCGACATTTTCCTTCTTAAATAAACAACATATGCAAATGATAGATAAAGAATTATATATATCATACAACATGTAATCATTTTGCATGGAGAAACGTGTCAAGTCACATCATTTAGCTTATTTAAGTTTTCTAAGAATTAACCCTATGTCATTTTAGTTAACATGTAAGTTGGATTAAACTTAGTTGACCAAACTTGTACAAGCATGATAAGATAACAACCCTTAGCCATTTTTATGTCTCAAAAAAATCTTGATCTCGCAAAGTCTATGTTTAAACAACTCGTAAGACTATGAAAAGTTCAAATTTCACAATGTGTAAAGGAATTACATTTCGCAATGTCAAATTAGTCCACATTTCGCAATGTATGAATGTCCCATATTTCGAAATGTCTCATGAGTAGTCATTTCGCAATGTCAGAAAGAAAATGTTTCGCTATGTCACTTCATACCAACATGTTCGCAATGTACCTTTTATACATTATTCGCAATAATAAAGACACACATTTCGCAATACAAATTTTCATAACCTTCGAAATGTCATAGTGACATTCCGTAATGTCCATCGCAATACCCATCGTAATATCGTGGCAGATATTACGAGGTGTTTTCGTTTTGTTTAGATTGCGATATTTAGACAAGTTTCTGTGTAAATATATGCGAATCCTATGTTTATCTAGCTTATCCAAGGCAAAACCACTTATCAATCATAGTTTTCGAGAACAAAAGTTCTTATGAACCCTAGAAATCAAAATTGATTTTGTTTGGGGAAAGCACAGTTAATGATTCGAAATAGGATGATACACATGATAATCAAACGAATATTGTATACCTTAGTTTCTTGATTTGATCTAGATCTTCAAGTTTCGATGGTTTGGTAATGAGAGCAGTTAGAGGGTACTAGGGTTTTTGGTAATGGCGACAGATAGAGAGGGTTGTGTATGTGTGTGAAAGAGGAAAGGGTGGAAGGGGTTTGACTAGTCAATACTTTGATTTTGCACAATTGCAATACAAGTCCCCTATGTTGTAAATATTTTAAAACTTGTATACACAAGTTAACAAAAAAACATTACCCCGTAACCTCTTATCTTTTGTGAACACGTACACACAACTAACGTCCTATCCTTATATTACTTATGGAACAAGTACACATTGCTTATCTCCTAAGGCACATAACATATTAACATGTAAAGCACATGCCAAGCAAATATGATAGAAGAAATAAATCGTTTTGCATTTTTCTGAAAAAACTTTTTGAGGACCAATTCAATTCCAAAAAGATTTGATATTTTCTCCCCCTTAAACAATGACCCGTTTTCTATTTAAAGATCGGTAGTCATTATTTAAAGAGTCAAATACCCATGAAGACGTTTTCTGTTTAGTGATTTTAAGAAATGATTCTGGTGGCAATAAGATTTCTCTTATTTAAACAAAATAAGTGCACTAAAGCGTACACAAATTTGTGTTAGACCAAGTTATAAAGTAAACTTGATCCCTTACAAGGTTTTAAAGTAAACATTACCCGAGAAAATTAATTCCCATTGTGAGCCAACGTTTTCAAAAAAATACGTGACTTTTGATGCGAAAAGCGGGTTGCAATCAGAAATAACTACAAGCCATATGGGCATGTTTTAAAATATGTACAACTTTTATACGGACTCTATTTATGGCGCCGTGTCAATTTTAATCGACATTTATAAGGCCGTAAATATCACCTTACTAAAAGACATGCCCGATTTAAAATGAAAAATATTTTTGGATTTTCTTGATTTTATATTTTTTATGGTTTTTGTAGGTTTTATATTTTTGTATTTTTCTTTTTGGTGGTTTATATATATACGATAAATTTTACATGATCACGATAAAAGGATACTCGAGAATAGTTTACCACCACTATTCTACAGATTCTTCTGCCAGCTCTTGAAGAGTCGCCAGTGAGAATGATTTCATGCCCAGCTTGTCTATTAAAAACTCGATACGTCCTCGATCTAAAGCCTTTGTGAACATATCTGCCAGCTGATACTCAGTGTTGACAAAATACAACTCGATCACTCCGTTTTCCACTTGCTCTTTGATAAAATGGTAGCGTATGTCAATATGCTTCGCCCGGGAGTGTTGAACGTAGTTGCAGCAAAGGGCAATGGCGCTTTTGTTGTCACAGTACATCGGAATTTTGTTGAATCCAAGACCGTAGTCAGTCAATTGTGATCTCATCCATAGAACTTAAGCACAACAACCGGACATGGCAATGTATTCAGCCTTTGTACTTGTTATCGCAGTGCTTTTCTGCCTTTTGGATGCCCAACTAATCAGTCTATCTCTAATAAGTTGCACACTGCCAGATGTGCTACGTCTAGTATCTTGACACCCAGCATGATCCGCATCTGCATATGATATTAGAGCAATAGAGGAGTCCTTCAGATACCATACACCACGATGAAGTGTTCCTTTAAGGTACCGATAGATCCTTTTCACAACATATAAGTGCTTGTGTGACAATCCGTCAATTTATGGTCGATATTTTATTCTCAATATTTATTTGAAAACATTATTTTAATGTTACAATATGAACTCACTTATTTTTGGGAAGAAATTTGGATTTACGTCTTGGAGTAGCATCGACTACGTCTAAACCGGAGGATTCAACGTTACGTGCTTACGTTTACATACACCGTCTTTGGTGGCAGTCCGACATTTAGAAAATAAATTTATCCGTAAATATTATTTTTGAGTTTTAAATTTGTGTTGGTTCATAAACTCACAAATTTACGAGAAGAGATTGGGACTTACGATTTTATTTTAACGTCCTTTACGACTAAACCAGAAACCTTAGGATTACGTATTTACGTTTTTGAACTCCGTTTTTGATGAAACAATTTTTATTAGATTCGTTTTGTGCCGTTGATTCATAATTTATAAAAACGTTTTTCGTAAAACGACCCGAGGGCACGCAAATCGAGGAAACTAGAATCGAGGAGTACCCGTAATTAAATGGGGATGAGACAAGTGGGACACTTGTCCCACCCCCATCAAAACCGGCCCTAACTAGCAAGCTAACACACTTGATGTGTCAAGTGTAAGCTAACTTCACCACTTGTCACTTAAGCTTATACATTAAGCTAACACTTACTCAAAACCATCAAACCTTTTCATTTCCACCATTTCACCATGCAAAACTAGCTACAACTCTCTCCCCCTCCCTTGTTTATGCCATCCACTCCTACACCATAAACACCATTTTGATCAAAAATCAACCATGAAATCCTATGTTATTTCTACATATGTTGAAGCCCTCTTGAAGCTCTCTTGAATGGTGGTGATTATAACATCCATGGAGGAGTTTCCATGGAGTCTTGAGGCTGATTTTCCACAAGGTATTCATGAAGATTGGTGATCTTGAAGATGGTCATGGTTATGCACAAGTTTCTCCATCAAAATCCATGTCCAAATCATAACCTACATCAACATGGTGGTATAAAGATTGTCCTCCTCATCTTCTTGTTATTTTTATTATGTAAACATGTATTTTATTTCCTATTGTATATGTATATGATGATTATATGATGATAAAAATGTTATGTGGGGATTTGGTGTTGATAAACATGATTAAAAAGGTGAAAAACCATAAGAAACAAGGTTAAAATCTTGGTTAAATTTGTTGGCTGTATAAAACAGTAAAGAAACAGGTCATGGACTGATAAAATGATGAAGTAGAATCCATTTACAGTAAGCTATATGTCTTGTACACATGTGAGAGTTGTCCATGCAATGGAATCATTGTAATGAGTGAGATATGATCAAAACAAGTTTAAGGTACAAATCTGAGTTCACTGTTTTGGACGATTTTTAGAAACTACTTAGAGGATGATTCAACAGTAGCTATAGAAGAGTTAAATGTAGCACATATCATTTAGTTTATGTGATAAAAATTTGAGCTTCTATCTCCATATAGAACTCTAGATACGGCAGTTTTGGTGAAAGTGAAGATAAAAATCAGATTTTGGAAATTAAAGAATAATACTATTATATAAGCACTCAAAATTTAATAGTATAAAATATAAATTAAAAACCCACTAACTTATGAATTTTATTTATATAAGTATGTAAAAGGTTAAATAAGTGGACATTTTATAAAAATGGTAACTTGTTAAGTTTTATAAGTTATAAAACTATAAACATGATTTTTACGACTTTTTCGGCTAATACCGTAAAATTAACGTTTTTGTTAAATAAAACTTAGACGGTTGGACCCGTCTAATGTAAACTTTATAAAACTTATATACTGATATATAAACATGTATAACAAGTAAAAACCGATAAAACCCGAACTATAGGGCATACGGACATTAACGAGCTAAGTAAACATATTGGACTAATACTTGGACTAATACATGGGCTAATAATTGGACTAAATAAGATAAACACTCATAAAAAGAACTTATTGGGCTTAACCCATTTAGGCCCAACTTGTAAAGTGTAGATACTGATAATGTAAGTATAACAAGGATTAATACAAGTTAAGAACTTATAATAGGCTTATTGGACCTAAAACACGTAAATAGGTAAAACGAGAAAACTAGTATAAAAGTTATCGACACATAACACAAAAATGAGTAAATGAGGATATGTAAACCCACTTGATCATCATATATATATAATCATCATATGTATACATAATTGATATTTTTATAAAGTCATTGGACAAACGTCTAAGACCGATTATTATTTGTCTAGGTTTCCGTGATTGAAGCACGTACCGTACGTCCGAATTGCCGATCACCCGCCTTCCCACATCAACGTGAGTTTATAGCCTCGCACTCTTTTAAATGTTTTTATGAAATGTTTTATAAACCCGCGAGGGAGATAACATGTTAGTTTTTATTAAATAGGACACCATTTGTCCCGATTGTTTGTTTATTGATTTTGGACCCGAATGATTGAATGACCCGATTGTATGACCTGATAAATGATTAAAGGACCCGATAGATGAAATTAAATGGATTATTAAAGTTAGGTTATGTCACTAAAAGTCCCATTAGCATGAATTGTGAACTACCGGGATTTGGTAGACGCTTATGCATTTAATAGTATTATTTGGGGACGATCACCCCAGTTCGCGCCTTGACGGTTGATCCCCGTCGTGCCACATTGATTGGTAAGCGAATTTATGTATGAGAAGATTTCCATAGCGTGACCTTTGTGACGACACGCTACTTTAGATGGGCAAAATTGGTATCGGGTTAGCTACCCGTTGTTGGTTTAGTAAGGTAACAATGTCATGCGGCTTATAATAATCCAATCACCGAAATATTACTAGACGCTCCGAATTACGATGTATTGCCTGACTAGCAATACAGGGTCATACTATTGATATTATGTTTGTGTTTTGGTTTTTATAACCATATTCATATAACGGTTTTTATTTAATCTATACAACGTTGCAAAACGTATTGTATGGTGTTTTTAACGACAATGATTCGTATAATGATTTTTAAGGCAAATGCCTATATTATGATTTTGATAAAGATTTGTATAAAATGATTTTGGCTATTTTATGGCCTATTACAATGGTTTGTATGAAATGATTTTTGGTAATAATTTTATACCAAAGTTATATTGATGGAATTTATTAAACACTATGAATTCACTCGGCGTTATCGCTGACCTTTTCTTTTAACATGTTTTATCTCAGGTACTTGAAGGTAATTCTCGGGAAGACGACAAGAATTCATGGCCCGCACTTAAACTATATTTTCCATTCAAATACTTTGTAAAACTTGTACGAAATAATATGACTTGGGACCGATGTAACTTTGATATTTATGAATGGAAATGATTTATTATTAAACGACGCGATTTTTATGCGTTGTCTATGATGTGAGTAATGTGCTATCCCGTAACACCAACTAGTCTTCCGCTGTATTGAGTTGTATAAATTTGGGGGTGTTACAGTTTGGTATCAGAGCTCTCGTTATAGAGAACGAAAGATTTTTAAAAACCAAGGTTTTGAATAAAACATTTCAAAATCTTTTGACTATAAACATTTTTGTAAAAATGTCTAAAAATCTTTTGACTATAACGGTGCCGAAGAACTCCCGAGTTACCGACAAGGCCAGACTGAGAAGTGTTATTTTAATACATATATAACTTGGATTATATATATATTTGATGTAATTTTATTACATGATTGTTTGATGATTATTTTGATATTTATACGAGGTATTTATACGACGTAGATTGTCACAAGTAACCCTAAATCCCCTAGTAAATCAATCGAAGCTATTCTCGTAGGAATTATAGCTATCCTAGATCTAAGCCAAGTTGTGGATATTTATGATCCCAACAAAATGGTTGATATTCATAGAAATGTAGATATTAGTTGATTGTGATACTGAAGAAGAATTGGCGAGATTAAATCTGATATGGATGTCATGACGATCTTTCCTTATAGAGTGGAGTTTGACAAAACATTACCACCTAGAAAGATGTCATCTGATTCGTTGTCACCCAATTCTTAAATTGAAATCGAAAGGGTGAATGTTGCACTTGAGGCTGTCATTGGAACCATTACCCAAAAGCCTCATGCCACTAGTACCTTTCCGAGTGTTGGGAATAAATTCAGGCCAGATCACTTGAACGCTGACAAGAACAACTCAAGCGTTGACAAGAGCAAAGTGAGCGCTGACAGCTTAAGCGTTGACAAGTTAAAGTCAAGCGTTGACAGATTGAAGACAAGCACTGATGGAAGATGTGAGCTACACGTTTATTATGTTCTAGAATACTTCTAGTAAGGATAGAAACGACAATGTATTTTCTATGTTTATCTTTACCTAGAATAGTTGATACGTAGCTTATTGTACAAGGCTTCTTAGTCTATAAAAGAAGGCCTTTAGGTTAATGTTTTGTATCAAGTTTTCATTAAGTTTTTCATTCGTAAACATCTTTCATTGTAAGCAAGTTCGACATTCATAATCAAAGTGAAAGTTTTGTTTACATCTTGTGTTCTTGTTTAAGTATTAAATTCCGCATAATACTTAGATTCACAAAGCATATAACAAAGGTTTCTCTACGTGTTATACTTGATCTAATCTCGTATAAACAAAGCTAATCGATCTAAGTTTGGGATCAACAAGTGGTATCAGAGCTTGTTGAGGAACTTTTGATCTTTGAAGAACACCAGAACGATATACGAACACCAAAACCCTAATTGAAGCAGCCAGAACAATGTTGGCTGATGCTCACTTTCCCATAGCCTTTTGGGCTGAGGCTGTTAATACAACATGCTATGTGCAAAATAGAGCATTGGTTAACAAAATTCAGAACAAGACACCTTATGAGTTACTTTGGGGAAGAAAACCTAATATTGGTTTTCTCAGACCTTTTGGATGTCATGTAGTAGTCTTAGACACTAGTGATGCCTTAGGGAAATTTAGTGCAAAAGGTGATGAAGGTTACTTCATGGGGTATTCAGTGCAGAGCAAGGGTTATAGAGTTTATCTTAAGGAGGACAAACGTATTGTTGAAAGAGTACATGTTAGGTTCTTAGAGAATAAACCTAGTGATCCTGAAAGTGGTCCTAATTGGTTGTTTGATTTGGAACCCTTATCTAGAACTTTAAATTATATGCCTGTCACTAATCCAGACATTGTGAAGGTAACTTCAAATGTTGTGGAGGAACAAGTTGTTCATGTTTCAGGTACACAGGTTGATGAAAGGGTTGGATCACAAGCAGAAAAGGCATCTCCTACATTTGAATATGTCACAATTCCCATTTGGACTGATGCTTTTGCTGCTGCTGCTGCTGCTGGACAAGATAATGGTGGTTTCCAAATACCACCAGATACAAACATGCATGGTTCTTCAGGCGCTGACAAAGGCAAATCTAGCGCTGACAAGACCAATTCAGACGTTGATGGCTCAGACGTTGACAACAACAGTTCAAGCGTTGTTAGCCCAAGCGCTGACAAACAAGGTTCAGAAGTTGACAACACCTTTGCACATCTTTTCTCTTCCACTTTTGAACAAGGAGGACCTTCCAGAGTTTATGAAGAGATTCCTGTTGATCAAAGAGAGTCTGATGAAGAAGATATTGGCAACATGGAGCGTGAAGTTGAGGACACCAGACTTTTTGAAGGAGGAGTTCTCACTTCCACAATGAAGAATCACCCCCCATCTCAGATCATTGGTGATGTTATGACTCCAGTTCAGACAAGAAGATCCCATCAAAGTCTTGGTGGATTTATTGCCAATATACACAAGAAGGTTGATACCCCTCTTGTACAAGCATGTTTGTTTGCATGTTTTCTGTCACAAGAAGAACCCAAGAAGATATTTGATGCTCTCAAAGAACCAAGTTGGGTGGAAGCAATGCAGGATGAGCTTCACCAATTTGCTATTCAGGATGTTTGGGAGCTGGTTGATTGTCCTAGATATGTCAGACCAATAGGGACAAGATGGGTTCTTAGGAACAAAAGAGATGAAAGAGGTATTGTGGTCAGAAACAAGGCAAGGTTAGTGGCTCAAGGTTATACACAAGAGGAGGGGATAGACTATGAAGAAGTCTTTGCACCAGTTGCAAGGATTGAAGCTATTAGGATTTTTCTAGCCTATGCATCTTGCATGGGCTTCACAGTCTATCAGATGGATGTAAAGAGTGCATTCTTGTATGGCACCATTATTGAAGAAGTTTATGTCATGCAACCTCCTGGTTTTAAGGATCCTGAGCATCCAGACAAAGTGTATAGAGTCAAAAAGGCTATGTATGGCCTTCATCAAGCCCCTAGAGCATGGTATGGTACTTTGTCCACCTACTTGGTGGATAATGGATTCAAGAGGGGCACCATAGATCAGACACTATTTACAAAGAAGAAAGGCAAAGATGTGTTGCTTGTGCAGGTCTATGTTGATGATATCATTTTTGGGTCTACTGATCCAAAGATGAGTGAGGATTTCTCCAAGCTCATGACAGACAAATTCAAGATGAGTGCTATGGGGGAGATGAACTTCTTTCTTGGTTTACAAGTTCAGCAGAAAGAAGATGGTATCTTCATCTCCCAAGACAAATATGTTGCTGAAATCTTGAAGAAGTTTGGCTTTTCTCTACATGAAAAGAGGGCTTCTACTCCTATGGATAGAGAACACCCTTGGGGAAAGATTGGAGATGGGAAAGATGTTGATGTCAGGCATTATAGATCCATGATTGGATCCTTGATGTATCTTACTGCTTCCAGACCTGATATCATGTTTGCTGTGTGTGCATGTGCACGCCATCAAGTGACTCCCAAAGAATGTCACCTTTATGCTGTGAAGAGGATCTTTAGGTACCTAAGATGTTTTACTACTCTTGGTTTGTGGTACCCAAAGGATTCACCATTGGAGCTGATTGCATATTCAGATAGTGATTATGGTGGTGACAAGTTTGATAGGAAATCCACAACTGGTGGATGTCAATTTCTTGGGAGCAGATTAATATCTTGGCAATGCAAGAAACAAACAGTGGTGGCTAACTCTACAACTGAAGCAGAATATGTGGCTGCAGCAGCATGTTGTGGTCAAGTGTTGTGGATTCAGAACCAGCTGTTGGATTATGGGTATAACTTCATGCATACTAAGATATTTGTTGACAATAATAGTACTTTATGCATCATTAAGAATCCTGTGCATCATTCTAAAACTAAACACATAGAAATTAGACACCATTTTATAAGAGATTGCTTTGAGAAAGGTTTAATACAACCAGATAGGGTTGACACTGAGGAAAATGTGTCAGATTTATTAACTAAACCTTTTGATGTTGGAAGATTTCAGTACTTGGTAACAAGTATTGGAATGGTTAATCTCACTTAATATGTGTTTTGGATTCTTTTTGTAAAAGTATGTACAGGATGATGCATTACTATTATTAGTCTTATTGATAATTTAGATTTTCCACTATATTTTTCTAACACTGACAAAGGTTGTTTGAACACTGATAAGTGTTTTTGCAACGTTGTCAGCAATATAGTTGTCTAACGCTGACAAAGCTTCCTTCAACGCTGTTATGTGTTATCGGGGCGTTGTCAGCAACAATGTTAGTTTTGTGGTTTTCAATCTAAATGTGCAAATGGTGTTAGCAGTATACCATTGGATACAGAGTTGCTTATGGATCAAAGGAGAAGCATTTGGACATGTTTTTGTTTATGGATGATGGTTGGAATGATTCATTCCTATCTTGACATAAATTTTTTTTATGTTCATGCATATTTTTAGCAAACTCTTTGTATCTTTGTTTAAGGGGAGGTTTTAGGAACCTTTAGGATTTTTGGGTATCCATATGATACTCTTATCACAATTCTAGATTGTGTCCACAGGTGAGTATGGGTTAGTTTTACTAAACCATGAGGCACTGTAGCATGCATAGTATATCAACTTTGCATGCTGCCAAGACATTTTTGGCCTAGAATTGGTTGTGGTCTGTTGGGAGACTTGGGAATGGTTTTCATATGGGATTTACCTGGGAGTAATAAGGATTTTATAAGGTAACTTGGTTGTTAAGAATTTTGGTTAGCAAGGGACACTAGAGGACTGTTATGTCTATCTTGCTTATGCAAGTGTGCATAACTGGACAGTGCTTGCCGCCCTATAATAATTATCAGCTTTTGGTTATTTTCTCTAGGATAAATTACTTGTTAAGGTCATTTTTCACTTTTTAAAACAATTTTATTTTTGGACGCTGACAAGATTTTTCCAAGCGTTGTTGTGACCAAATTGGACGCTGACATGGCTTTAGGCGAACGTTGACAAGATTATAGCCGTTGGGCGTTGATGGGTTATTTTTGACCGTTGACAATCAATGGGACCTACCCAGTTGTTACTTTTTGACATATTTTCAAGCCGTAATTTTAGGAGTTGTTACTTTCATTAAATGCATGAGATAACTTATAACTTTTTCAATATTTTCATGATTAGTTTTTGAAAATCTTTGCCTATTTTTGGGCCAATCACATGCATTCATCCACTCCTATAAATTTGGCTCCTATTTTTAAACAGGGTATCTATAATTCTTGTCTAACACTTTTCTCTTATCAACCTTCATCTTCTATACTTCAAATTAACAGCTTTCATCAATGGCACCAAGATTTAATTCAGCAGAATTGGATTTGGGGTTCAAGTCTCAACACAACATGATTGCTTATCTTGTTGCTGATAATACTTTGTTCCCTCAATACACACAAATGGTGGCGTATTTGAACGCATCCCCATTAAGGTATGCTCTTTCTCATGCACCACTCATTCCAGTCACACACATTAAACAGTTTTGGAACACTGTCAGTTCCTCAACAGTTAATGGAGTGACCACATTAACTTCTATTGTTCATGGGAGATCTTGGGTGGTTACTGAGGCCTTGGTACGCCAGGCCTTGCATCTTGATGATGCTGATGGTATAACCATTCTTCCCATAACTGAAATAGAACAAGGGCTTAGGGCTTTGGGATACCCTATTCCTGATGAAGGTACTCTTAACAAGTACCATAAGCAGGAATTTCCCCCAGCCTGGAAGTACCTCATTCACATTCTCCTTCAATGTTTGAGTCCCAAATGTACTGCACACAATGAGATCAATAGATCCATTGCAACTGCTATTGTGTGTATTGCAACAGGGCAAAAATATAACTGGTCTAAAATGATTTTTGAAGGAATGTGTAAAAACAAGGGGACAAAAATGACTTTAGCTTATCCCCGTTTTCTGCAAATGATTTCTGATGATCAAAGATATTGTTCAAGGGATCACAATGACTTTTATAAAATCCCTGAACAAAAGAAAGCTATTTTTACCAAGATGAATTCACCACCTCATAGGGATTTACCTTTAACCCCAGCCATGCTTGCTGTTATTGCAGCAATACAACCCCAACCAGACCCCCAACCTCATATTGACCCTCACCCACAACTTGAACCTATCCCTGAACCTTTACCCTCACCTGACCAAATGCAAATTGACCAAGAACCCTTTGACGCTGACACATCTAATGTGGGCGTTGATGTGCCTATTTCCAACGCTGACACTCAACCATCACAATCCCAAACACCCCTTAACCAACCCACATCTACCCATTCTTCCACACCATCTTCCACACCACCTGAATATAGGTTGATTAAACGCCAAAGGACTGCTGGAGTGTTCTCCTCTGGTGGTCCTAGCCATGAAGCAGAGAGAACCACCACCACAAGTGTGGCTGGTGACCTGGATGAGGCTGGGACTATTGGTTCTGGCTTAGAAGCTGGCCAAGGCAGTCCCACCATCATTAAGTCCTCATCCATGCCCAATGAACCTGACTTGGGAGGTCAAATCCCCATTTTAGAAGAGGGCAGACTGGAACCAATGACTCTTTTGGAATTGACGGCTGTCTGCATTAGCTTGCAAAAGCAGAATGCAGACTTAGTACAAATTGTCAGCAACCAAGGCCTTGAACTCAAGGAATTGAGGGAGAGGATTGTTGTTTTGGAGAGTGCTCATGCAAAGGGAGGTATGGAGGAGTCTTCCAAAGGGCAGGAAGATCAAAGAAATCTGAGTGATAAGAGCAGTCAAGATGGTCAATCATTGGATGTTGCTGAAGCTCTTACTACTTTGAAGGAACAAACAGGTTTTGATACGTCCTTGATCTCTCCAACCAATTTAAATTTATCATTTACAGATATGTTGAGAGAGGTTACACAAGGCGCTGAGGGAAAATATTTGAGCGTTGACAAGATAAGTTTGGACGTTGATAGGAGTATTTTGGGCGCTGATAGAGGAAATTTGGGCGTTGACAGATCTGTATATGGAGGTGATGTATTCCAGTCATCATCTATCATCAAGGATGTTCCTACTCAGGTATTACCATCTACCTTACCAACAATTGCACCATCAGATAAGGGTAAGGGTAAGTTGGTAGAAGAAATTGTTCCAAAGAATGTAGCTCAGGTTGAATTTGATAGAAGATTGGCTGAGCAAATGATGGAACAAGGTGAAAAGGAAAAGTCACCATTTGTTGTGACTTCTGAAGAAGAAAGTGATGGAGCTAGCTTAGATTCAAGTTTGATGATTATTGAACCAGAAAGGCTTGAGTATGGTGATGAGCTTGCTAGGGAAAAGCTGAGAGATTTAAAGTTGCAGATTGATTTTGATATGCCAGAGGTGGTTCAGATGTACAATTCTTGGGAAGAAAGCTGTATGGATAATCCAGACTTGACCATTTCAGATCAGATACGAGGTTTGGAGATTCTTCTTAGAGTTCAGAAGGATTGTAAGGTGATTTTGAAGCACAAGGCAAGCAACATTCTCTCTGAATTGAAAAGGGATAGAAGGAAGCTCTACTTTATGTTGCTCAAATGTCATGGAGTTGGATGGACACATCAGAAGCTGAAGGCTTTGACATTTGATGAGTTGGAACATAGGGCTTATCCTATTTGGGTGAAAGTGCAGGAAGAAAACACTTTCAGACTTCTTTCAGATGAAAGAAAGGAGCAACTTGCAGAAGAGATGAAAGCTATGATAGTTCCCAGACCAGTGAAGAAGGGATTTACACTTGAGTTTCCAAAAGATATGAATCAACTATATCCAAGTGAAGCAGTTATTAGAAAGAGCCTCAAGCTCTCCCCATTAGAAGCTTCAGATATGGTGCATGTGTTACCACTAGATTCCAGGAATCCAATTGTGAGTTATGATGAAGATGAATGTGGATTCTGGAAGATTGGAAGATATGGCAAGGAGGTACACACTTTTACCACTCTCATATCTTTATTTGAAAGTTGTGATAGAGAAGACTTGATGGAACTTTGGAGGTTGCTAGAGACCAAGTATGAGGCTGAAGCACCAACTTCAGCTAATGGAATAAAACTTTGGACCACATTCAAAAGAATGTGTGGGACAAATGAAGAAGATCCTGAAATATGGAAGGATCTTGAAGAAGATCTCAGTGGTCTTCAATGGAGGTTATATTCAGCTGCTGGTGTATACCATTTGAGTTCTACAAAGTTTGTTGAGTATTTACTTGTAGATGCTCAGTATTTCATATCCAAGGCTGTTTTGGAAACGCTGAAGGACACCCAGTTGGAGATAGATTACACAAGTGACGTGGCAAAGAATTTGATCAGATTTATTTATTACCAATATGATAAGGTTTGTCAGACTCCTCCAAGTTCTTAATGTTTATTTAGAAACTTGATCATAAGAGTGGATATCAAGTTTAGGGGAGGATTGTTGGGAATAAATTCAGGCCAGATCACTTGAACGCTGACAAGAACAACTCAAGCGTTGACAAGAGCAAAGTGAGCGCTGACAGCTTAAGCGTTGACAAGTTAAAGTCAAGCGTTGACAGATTGAAGACAAGCACTGATGGAAGATGTGAGCTACACGTTTATTATGTTCTAGAATACTTCTAGTAAGGATAGAAACGACAATGTATTTTCTATGTTTATCTTTACCTAGAATAGTTGATACGTAGCTTATTGTACAAGGCTTCTTAGTCTATAAAAGAAGGCCTTTAGGTTAATGTTTTGTATCAAGTTTTCATTAAGTTTTTCATTCGTAAACATCTTTCATTGTAAGCAAGTTCGACATTCATAATCAAAGTGAAAGTTTTGTTTACATCTTGTGTTCTTGTTTAAGTATTAAATTCCGCATAATACTTAGATTCACAAAGCATATAACAAAGGTTTCTCTACGTGTTATACTTGATCTAATCTCGTATACACAAAGCTAATCGATCTAAGTTTGGGATCAACACCGAGAAGTCTAGTTGAATGATCAAGTCATTCATACTAGGGACTCATTTGATAATTGTTGTTGTAAGGGATATAGGATTGGAATTAAGTGTTATTCATAATGAGCTTATATTGCCCTTTTAAGGCCTAAGAATAAAGATTGAAAGTATTGGAATATGAGGTAGGATATTGAATTGAGTATAAAATTGGTTGAAACTTGAATAAAGTAAAATTTAACCCGTATGGAATATGAGATTGTTAAGAGGAAATTATTAAGTCATGTGATTGAACTATAAGGTTTTAAATGATTGTTGATTCGTGTTAAGGGTTGTTCCTAGGCCATTGTCCACTAACGAGGATGCCTAGTGTCCAATAAATAAATTGAAGAAATCTTCTTCTGAATTGGGACCGATGGATCTTCTGGGACATGTGGAACACCTAATGACTCCTGTAGATTAGTATTCATTGTGGTATCTTTTAAGAATCTATAACTTAACTGAGATATCAGTTGGTAGGATGAGTTCTGAGAATTGTATGACATAGTGACACGTAATGTGTTACGGTACAATTTTGACTTGTTTGTGATTAATGAAAAGACTACCTTTGATTGCTAAATCCTACATGTATCGATGATATCTATCTTTTATTGCTTCATCCTAATGCTCACATTAGTGATGCAACCATTGAACAAGTACTCATCTCGAATTGAGTTACGTTGTGGATTATTCTCTTTGTATTCCTGAGTGCCATCGAGGTCATGAACCTCATGATTATTTGGCTAAGCTCATTTCCTATCATATCGTAGTTAACTCTTGGTGAACAACTCTTCATCACTCTTTTGCAGATCACACATTATTTTTATAAAGTTAAAACGGTATCCTTTGAGAAAATTTAATTTTCATCACAATAAGGATTATTCAAAGTGAGATTGTGACTGATATCAAAATGAAGTTGTTTAAGAGACGATTTGGAAACTTAATTATTTCCATAACAAAGAAAATCTTTGTAAATTTATTCTTGATTCTTATTTAAGAATTAAGCATGAAAATGTTTTTATTATAAACATGATGATAAAATTTTGACGAACTGAGTATTGCATCGTTAATCTTGAAATTGTATATAGTTGCGCGCCTACATACAATTTGGAATGGACTATGCAAGACTGATTAGTAGTCACCATAAAACTAATGAATAAACACTACACTTTCTTTGAAGATTGTGAAAAGATTAAATTTTATGAGATCTGCAAGAAGTGAAAAATAGGGACATAGTGTTAGGGACACCTACATATGTGCCCGTACTATCTATTCTTCTGAGTCGAATTTACTCATCTGTGGAAATTGTCTTATTTGACAATTGACAATTCTTTCTTGTCCAATTCTCCCGTAGTGAGATTCTTAGGAAAAGTATCTGATTACCGAGTGTTGATACCCGACTGGATGTATCGCCGTTCCTATCATTTCTTATGATCTAATTTCATTTAAAGGACCTGGGTAATGATCCGAGGAGCTTTCGAATGCGTACTCAAATTATGAAAACATGGGATATATTCATATTCGTTAAGTTTTCGTCTGTATCTGATTTGAAATTCTCTCGCATAGATTATGCGTTGACCTTACTCTTTTAATAGTAGTTGTGTCTCCATATATCCTTGAAATTGTGAAGGATTATGAATTATTATTAGTCTTTTGAGAAGTTCACATCTTATCGACAGCAATGCAACTGGAAAGTTGATAGTGCCCGTAGAATGGATTGATTGATTATGACATGATGACATTGTCTTAATTGATGGGAACTCAAGTAGAATTCCCCTAAATGATAAGATGTTGATTATAAAAAATGATCTAAATAATTATTGGTGGATGACCATATCCTGCATTTAGACTTGAAATTATACCGTGAATGGTTGTGAATTAGTCTTAGATATTATAATCTAGAAAGAACCTAATATGAATTTATTAAAAGATGTTTATGTTGCCTGAAATTTTAGGAAGTATTTGCTGATGAATTACCTAGACTTTCGCCAGTAAGGCAAAGTTGAAATTGGCATTGATTATATTCTCGGTGCTGCACTTGTGGCTTGTGCACTGTACGTCAGCACCATCTAAATTAAAGGAATTACCGTACAATTGAGAGTTGTCGGAGAAAGATTTTATTATACCAAGCCTGTCATCCTGAAGAGCTATGGTGTTATCATTCCTTATATTTATAAATTACTGTGACTGAGTAAATTGACAATCGAAAACGATATCCATAACTCGAAATGGAAGATTTGTTCGATCATTTACAAGGTTCTAGCGTATGTTTTAAAGATTTGATCCACGACATGGTTATTATCAATTTCGCATCTGCGAAGAAGATTATCTATTCCAATCATTCCATCCAGAACTTGTGATGAACATTATGAGTTTCACGTGATGTCGTTTGGATTGGCCGATGCACATGTAGTACTCATAAATTTGGTAAATCACATGTGTAGGCTGTAATTTGATAAATTCATGCTCGTGATCATTAAGGACCATCTGTTTGTTTACAAGAATAAGAATGAAGTTAATAATTAATTATAGATTGCCCTGAATTGGCCGAACAATTAAAAACTTGTACCTTGAATATACAACATGTGATTTAAGACTTAATCCTTTACATAAAATGACCGTTGGATTAATAACGGTAAGATGTATGCATATAGACTCTTCAAAAATTAAGATCCCTTTTAAGACTTTGGGTTTTACTAAAAAGAAAGTGCGAATATATTTTTGACAAATGTTTTAACAAAGGATTTTAAGGGATTATTCCCTTATACACAAACCATTTAACTAAACTTCTGTTTAGGGGTAAATGTTTGTGTATACCTCAAGATAACTTAAGAAGGATTGAGTAAAACCATTTATGCCATAACCTGAATACTTAAAACAAAAATTTTTGCTTTTCAACTAAGAAAACTTTGACCAAAGTATAAACAAAGGTTTTTCGAACATCTACGAAATCTTATTAAATATTTTCGATAAATCAACAAAAATCTTGTTAATTAAATTCAAATTATTTTTGAACATTTTTTTTGTCGAACTAAGAAATTTAAAACTTTTACGTTTACGCTTCATAAAAATTAACTAATAATTATTTAATTAATTGTAATAATTATCGACGCTTTAGACGTCGGATTGAGTAAAACAGATAAAAATGATAGTTGAGAAGAAACTGAAATTTAGAAAATATGAAGAAAGAAATTTCGAATAAATACGGTCATGATATTTATTCCATCTAAGAAAGATGAATATACATACTGACGCATAATATAGAAAGAATATCTGAGTGAATTGTGGACATGATAATTATATCATCATGAGAAGTGAATATAGATACCGACGCATTATGTATAAAAGATAAAGAACCAGTTAGGACGTGTTCCTTAATAATGAAGGTGCAAAATAAATTGCCGAACAATTTAAAATATAGCCGATGTCTATAAAAAGGACAATATAGATAATAAAAGGGATTCGCGGCTAATGTGAACCATTAGATTTGAGAAGCCGATAACGTTAAATGTATAAAAGACCACTTGTGATTGTCTAAATATGGAGGATTGTGAGATATAGTTATGTTGAAATTTGTAAGTATAAGTATTATATGTATGTCATTTTTGACTAAAAGTATCTTTGTCTGAAGAAGTTGTACTAATGGCAAATTATGAAGGCAGACATCGCCTCATACATTAGTAAACGTCTAGCTATTGCAAAGGTCATCATCTGAATTTGATTCGAGTTGGGTCATCGTCGACAGATTGACCAAATCTGCTAATATCATTCCCGTTAATGATAAATGCAAAAGAGTTATGTAAACATAGTGTGCCTGTATCGAACATCTTTATCAAGATCCTCGCTTCGCATTGAATTTCTAGAGATTTGCTCAGAAATCATTGAGAACGAACCTTGATGAGAGTACTATGTACCACCCCAATCGAAGGGACGAGGTAAAGTAACGATACAAAGTAATATAAGTGTTGTTTTATGTTTGAATGAATGACCTTTGGCAATAAACCGTATAATCGCTTTCCTTTGGAAAGATTATCATTGATAATTATCATGTTAGTATCGAGATCGAATCTTGTTAGGATTTACATTAGAGCATCTGTAAGCAGGAATTGAGATGAAGACACCCGACATACATCCATTGTGTGTTGGACATGTCTTTTAGGTTTAAGGTTTCCTATGATGGCGAACCTATCCTTGCAAAATACCCGACCCGCGAGATCTGAAATGATTGTTGAAATTAGGATTTGATTATTAACTGCCGATAGTGGGCAGGAGGATATGTGAATATGAAATGTAGATCTTGAAGTACCAAATGGGTAGAGAAGTTATGCCACGAAATTTTAAACTTGGAAAAATGAATTCATGATCTGACAAATCATGGGATATAAGTCCCCGTTGTATGGGACCATAGAGATGATGTAAAAAGATTGGTTTGAAAGGCATACAAGCTGGATCTACCCTAGGACTTCAAGAGCTGCGTGAATTATGTTTCGTAAATCTGACTTGATAAAATGCCTATCAAGTGAAAATCTGAATTCTTCTTAATAAAGCTTAGATCGGCGAAAGGTTGCATTCATCAAAAACCCGTGAATATCATGGATAGAGAAAGTAAGTCAACATTAAGCCTGATCTTATTCCCATAGTTATGTTTGATAGAACTCGCGTATTGTAATGAATTGCACTTGTGAGAAAAGACCGAATGTGGAGGAAATACCCACATGGCTTTAACTCTATAAGAAGCGAGTAGTAAGATGATCTTTGAGGACAAAGATCCTGTTTAGGGGTAAATGCTGTGACAATCCGTCAATTTATGGTCGATATTTTATTCTCAATATTTATTTGAAAACATTATTTTAATGTTACAATATGAACTCACTTATTTTTGGGAAGAAATTTGGATTTACGTCTTGGAGTAGCATCGACTACGTCTAAACCGGAGGATTCAACGTTACGTGCTTACGTTTACATACACCGTCTTTGGTGGCAGTCCGACATTTCAGAAAATAAATTTATCCGTAAATATTATTTTGGAGTTTTAAATTTGTGTTGGTTCATAAACTCACAAATTTACGAGAAGAGATTGGGACTTACGATTTTATTTTAACGTCCTTTACGACTAAACCGGAAACCTTAGCATTACGTATTTACGTTTTCGAACTCCGTTTTTGATGAAACAATTTTTATTAGATTCATTTTGTGTCGTTGATTCATAATTTATAAAAACGTTTTTCGTAAAACGACCCGAGGGCACGCAAATCGAGGAAACTAGAATCGAGGAGTACCCGTAATTAAATGGGGAAGACAAGTGGGACACTTGTCCCACCCCCATCAAAACCGGCCATAACTAGCAAGCTAACACACTTGATGTGTCAAGTGTAAGCTAACTTCACCACTTGTCACTTAAGCTTATACATTAAGCTAACACTTACTCAAAACCATCAAACCTTTTCATTTCCACCATTTCACCATGCAAAACTAGCTACAACTCTCTCCCCCTCCCTTGTTTATGTCGTCCACTCCTACACCATAAACACCATTTTGATCAAAAATCAACCATGAAATCCTATGTTATTTCTACATATGTTGAAGCCCTCTTGAAGCTCTCTTGAATGGTGGTGATTATAACATCCATGGAGGAGTTTCCATGGAGTCTTGAGGCTGATTTTCCACAAGGTATTCATGAAGATTGGTGATCTTGAAGATGGTCATGGTTATGCACAAGTTTCTCCATCAAAATCCATGTCCAAATCGTAACCTACATCAACATGGTGGTATAAAGATTGTCCTCCTCATCTTCTTGTTATTTTGATTATGTAAACATGTATTTTATTTCCTATTGTATATGTATATGATGATTATATGATGATAAAAATGTTATGTGGGGATTTGGTGTTGATAAACATGATTAAAAAGGTGAAAAACCATAAGAAACAAGGTTAAAATCTTGGTTAAATTTGTTGGCTGTATAAAACAGTAAAAAAACAGGTCATGGACTGATAAAATGATGAAGTAGAATCCATTTACAGTAAGCTATATGTCTTGTACACATGTGAGAGTTGTCCATGAAATGGAATCATTGTAATGAGTGAGATATGATCAAAACAAGTTTAAGGTACAAATCTGAGTTCACTGTTTTGGACGATTTTTAGAAAATACTTAGAGGATGATTCAACAGTAGCTATAGAAGAGTTAAATGTAGCACATATCATGTAGTTTATGTGATAAAAATTTGAGCTTCTATCTCCATATAGAACTCTAGATACGGCAGTTTTGGTGAGAGTGAAGATAAAAATCAGATTTTGGAAATTAAAGAATAATACTATTATATAAGCACTCAAAATTTAATAGTATAAAATATAAATTAAAAACCCACTAACTTATGAATTTTATTTATATAAGTATGTAAAAGGTTAAATAAGTGGACATTTTATAAAAATGGTAACTTGTTAAGTTTTATAAGTTATAAAACTATAAACACGATTTTTACGACTTTTTCGGCTAATACCGTAAAATTAACGTTTTTGTTAAATAAAACTTAGACGGTTGGACCCGTCTGATGTAAACTTTATAAAACTTATATACTGATATATAAACATGTATAACAAGTAAAAACCGATAAAACCCGAACTATAGGGCATACGGACATTAACGAGCTAAGTAAACATATTGGACTAATACTTGGGCTAATAATTGGACTAAATAAGATAAACACTCATAAAAAGAACTTATTGGGCTTAACCCATTTAGGCCCAACTTGTAAAGTGTAGATACTGATAATGTAAGTATAACAAGGATTAATACAAGTTAAGAACTTATAATAGGCTTATTGGACCTAAAACACGTAAATAGGTAAAACGAGAAAACTAGTATAAAAGTTATCGACACATAACACAAAAATGAGTAAATGAGGATATGTAAACCCACTTGATCATCATATATATATAATCATCATATGTATACATAATTGATATTTTTATAAAGTCATTGGACAAACGTCTAAGACCGATTATTATTTGTCTAGGTTTCCGTGATTGAAGCACGTACCGTACGTCCGAATTGCCGATCACCCGCCTTCCCACATCAACGTGAGTTCATAGCCTCGCACTATTTTAAATGTTTTTATGAAATGTTTTATAAACCCGCGAGGGAGATAACATGTTAGTTTTTATTAAATAGGACACCATTTGTCCCGATTGTTTGTTTATTGATTTTGGACCCGAATGATTGAATGACCCGATTGTATGATCTGATAAATGATTAAAAGACCCGATAGATGAAATTAAATGGATTATTAAAGTTAGGTTATGTCACTAAAAGTCCCATTAGCATGAATTGTGAACTACCGGGATTTGGTAGACGCTTATACATTTAATAGTACTATTTGGGGACGATCACCCCAGTTCGCGCCTTGACGGTTGATCCCCGTCGTGCCACATTGATTGGTACGCGAATTTATGTATGAGAAGATTTCCATAGCGTGACCTTTGTGACGACACGCTACTTTAGATGGGCAAAATTGGTATCGGGTTAGCTACCCGTTGTTGGTTTAGTAAGGTAACAATGTCATGCGGCTTATAATAATCCAATCACCGAAATATTACTAGACGCTCCGAATTACGATGTATTGCCTGACTAGCAATACAGGGTCATACTATTGATATTATGTTTGTGTTTTGGTTTTTATAACCATATTCATATAACGGTTTTTATTTAATCTATACAACGTTGCAAAACGTATTGTATGGTGTTTTTAACGACAATGATTCGTATAATGATTTTTAAGGCAAATGCCTATATTATGATTTTGATAAAGATTTGTATAAAATGATTTTGGCTATTTTATGGCCTATTACAATGGTTTGTATGAAATAATTTTTGGTAATAATTTTATACCAAAGTTATATTGATGGAATTTATTAAACACTATGAATTCACTCGGCGTTATCGCTGACCTTTTCTTTTAACATGTTTTATCTCAGGTACTTGAAGGTAATTCTCGGGAAGACGACAAGAATTCATGGCCCGCACTTAAACTATATTTTCCATTCAAATACTTTGTAAAACTTGTACGAAATAATATGACTTGGGACCGATGTAACTTTGATATTTATGAATGGAAATGATTTATTATTAAACGACGCGATTTTTATGCGTTGTCTATGATGTGAGTAATGTGCTATCCCGTAACACCAACTAGTCTTCCGCTGTATTGAGTTGTATAAATTTGGGGGTGTTACAGCTTGTCGGTAGGCCGAGCCTAATACCGGGCACACATGCATATAGAAAATTGCAAATCAGGCTTACTAGCAGTCAGATAGAGAAGAGTGTCGATCATTCCACGATAAAGTTCAGGATCGACAGCAATCCCATCCCTATCCTCATCCAACTTGGATCTCTCCACCATTGGAGTATCAATGGCGTCACAGTTTTCAAAGTGATACTTTTTCAAAGATTCAAGAGCATATTTTGATTGATTAATGAAGATGCCTCTGGGATTTTGAGAAATTTGTAATCCTAAGAAAAATGCAAAATTTCCCATCATCGACATCTTAAAGTGTGTGGACATGATTTTCTCAAAATGGTCAGACAGTCTTTGAGTAGTGGCAATAAATATTATATCGTCAACATAAATTTGTACCAGTATCATGTCGTTGTCTTCCTTGAGAATGAACAATGCCGGGTCCACTTTGCTTTTGGAGAAGCCTTCCGAGATGAGATAAGATGATACAAGATCGTATCACGCGCGTGGATCTTGTTTCAACCCATAAAGAGCCTTCTTGAGCTTGTACACGTGATTAGGATACTCCGAGTTGACGAATCCATTCGGCTGGCTTACATAAACATCTTCCCTTAGTTCAGCATTGAGAAATGCCATCTTAACATCCATTTGGTAGACGATCATATTCGTGTGAGCAACATAAGCAAGGAATAGTCTAATCGCCTCCAATCTTGCGACAGGAGCAAAGGATTCTTCAAAGTCAATACCCAATGCTTGTTTGTAACCTCGAGCTACCAATCTAGCCTTGTTCTTTAAAACACCACCCAACTCATCGAGCTTAACCTTAAAAACCCACAACAAAGTAAGAATGTCGATTTTGTCGGGTAAAGGAATTAATTCCCATACTTCAAGTCGCTGTAATTCATTAAGTTCCTCTTGCATGGCTTCAATCCATGAAGATTGTGTGATAGCTTGTTGCCAAGTTTTAGGTTCAACCTCGGAGAAAAATGCATCAAAGTAGCAGTATAATGCATGCTATTGTAATTGATGGCGTGTTAAGACTGGTCGGTCGATGTCACCAATAATATTACGGATTGAGTGATCCTTTGTCCATTTGTTGTTGTAATTTTAAATCCATTGTGTTCTAGAGTAAACGATTGCAGGAGCTTCCTCTGAGGTAGACGCACCGTTAGGGTTTTCAGGTATTTGTAAACCAAAGAATGGAAGCTCTTGTAGGTGAGCAATTCCAAATCGTGATCATCATAATCCTCTTCAACATCATCAGGAACGAGTGGGGGTGTTGATTCATGTGTAGTTTGAGAATTTTTGGGGGATGGTGCATTCGGTTCAGTAGTGACTTTAGATGCATCAGATAGATTTCCATTATCTTGAGCAACAACTTCGGGAATCAGAGCTATTACTGCAGGTGCTGGAGAATCATCACTTGGAGAATAAAAGAATTCATCAAAGATAGGTTGAAATAACTCATCCCACTCGAGCCTTTTAGGTGGTGTAAATGATGGAGAAGTAGGATTGTTGGGAGTTACTGTGGAACTTATAGTACCGGTTCCCATCTCATGAAGTGTGGGTTCAGAGCTGCGTTGCTTAGAAGCCATCACTGTCAGCTCATCAAAATGACATCAATAGTTTCTATTATCTTGCCAAGACGACGGTTATAAATCCGGTAAGCTTTCTTTGCGGGTGAGTAACCAATGAAAGTTCATATATCAGCCTTCGGTTGGAGTTTACCCAAATTCTCACTATTTGTATTTGTATAACAAAGTGCACCAAACACATGCATAAATGATATATCGGGTTTACGTCCATGAAGAAGCTCATACGGTGTTTTTCCATGGCGCTTACGAATGATAGAGCAGTTTTGGGTATAACATGCGGTTGCCACTGCTTCAGCCCATAAGAATAAAGGAGCATTGGCATAAATCAACATTGTTCTAGCAGCTTCCATAAGTGTACGATCACGTATTTCCACGACACCGTTTTGTTGTGGAGTGCGAGCAACAGATGTTTCGTGTGAGATTCCAGCCTCTTCATAGTAGTCCCGTAGAGTTTGATTAACGAACTTAGTTCCATTATCAGTTCGAACGCGGCGAACAGTAGCATTGAGACACGCTTGGATCATCTTAAGAAATTTGATAATAAATTCGGTGCTTGATCCTTTGTCGCTAAGAACATTACCCGTGTAAACCTTGAAAAATCATCCACCATGACGAGGATGAATTTTCTACCACTCACACTAGCCGTACGCATTGGCCCGCAAAGATCCTTATGCAAAAGATCTAGAATTTCCTTGTTGGTGTCTTCAGCTTTAGGTTTGTAAGATTTCTTGGTGCTTTTCCCCAATGAACACGCGGAACATAAATGATCCTTGTTAAACTTGAGCTTTGGAAGACCACGAACAAGTTCGTTTTTAGCCAAATGGTTATTTGCATCAAAGTTAAGATGAGATAACCGTCAATGCCACAACTATGACTTGGTCTTAGATGCTTTGGAGAGAAGGCATACAAGAGAAGCGGCCAACATGTTTTGAATAGATAGTGTATAGAGATTATCCCTTCGAGAACCTTTTAACAAGTCATTTCCTGCTAAGACACGAATGAAGCAAGTATGTTGTCGAAAAGCAACCTCAAGGTTTGAATCACAGAATTGTCCCACTGAGAATAAGTTATGATCGAGTCCTTCCACATAATACACCCTTGAGATCGTGACATTCCCACTATGATATTCGCCATAACCCATGATCTTTGCAATATGATCATTACCAAATTTCACCGTGCCTAGAAACTTGCTGACGAAAATTTTGAGCATCGAGCTATCTCCGGTCATGTGGTTGGAGCACCCAGAGTCCAAGTACCACAGGATGATTTGGACCACCTAAAAATATCACCAGACAAAGACGATGTATCGGAATCTAAATGTTCCTCTGTGTTAGTAGGAACATATATAGTTATCTTAGATTTGCTATCAGAAGAGTTCTTAGGTTTCCAAATTTTCTTCCTAGATGTCGGCTTATATTCTAGTTGTCTAAGATCCTGAGGTGCTTCTTCACTGGTAGGCACAATAGTGGACGCAAACCTATTTAAAGGGCGCTTTTTCCATTTCTTAATGCTAGAGTTCCTATTTAAAGGACGCTGAGACCTAACTTTAGTAGATGTGATCCTAGTTAAAGGGCACTTAGTTCCATTTGCAGTGAAGGTCCTACCAGTGGGTTGCCATTGCCATCCAACCTGGGTGAATTTCTTCCCCGTTGGAGTCCATTCAAGATTGTTCCTAATAGCATACGTTTCATTAACATGGTCAACAAGGCATAAATCATGACGCTGAGAAAACATGCATACATTACAATTCCAACATCTTAAATTAGAATTCACTTTGCGCTTAGGCTTCTGCATAGAGGCAGAACCTTTTGTCTTAGCTACATGATTTTTATTCAAATCTGAAATAACATTCCTAGGGTGAACTTCTACTTTCTTCTTCATAGTGCTACTATTGGAAGGCCTGATCATATCTTTCTTTACTCGAGATCCTTTAGCCTTAATAGACACAGTTACTCCTGTAGAAGGCAAGGGAACATTAGTGGCAGATTATGATTTAGCCTTGATGGGTTTTGTTTAAAGTAGGCTTAGCTCCTGGGGTCTTATTGAATGGAGTCATGGCAATTAGGGGTGTCATTTTTTCCGACCCGCCTGACCCGAGCCTATTCGGGTCGGGTTAGTCGGGTTGAAATTTCAATTCGGGTTAGTCAGGTCAACCCGACTAACCCAAATTCGAAATTGGGTTATTCGGGTCAACCTGACTAACCCGAATTCGAAATCGGGTCGGGCATCGGGTATAATATTTATGACTAATTCGGGTTCGGGTCAACCCGACTAACCTGAATTCGAATTGTTTTATTTTTTTATTTTTAAAAGTTAAATCTAATATAAATTTTATTAAAAAAGTAAAAAAAATGTTTCTATTATAATTTACTCGAATTCGGGTTGGCCCGAACCCGATTAGACCCGCCCTACTAGACCCGACCCGAATAGACCCGAACCCGACTAACCCGAGTTCAAATCGGGTCGGGTTTGAGTAAACTATTTTTATCCTTAACCCGACTTCGACCCGACTCGAATAACCCGAACCCGACCAACCCGACTCGATTCGCACCCTTAATGGCAATGGTGGGGGGTTGTTGTTTAATTGTGCTGATATCGGTTGATCGATATATTCTAAGTTAGCCAAACAATCTTAAATACGATCCACATATAGGCACAACTCATAAAGAAGATGACTTGAGGGATAATGTACGCATATCATCAACGATATCCCTAGCGAGCTCAGCATCTTCTAAGGCATTATTCATATAGGTTGCAAACTTGGTTGGACTATGCTTAAATTTTGGGTCCTGATAAAGCACACCTGGGTTGGGTATGCGAGTACTAGAGGACGGTGCAGAGATGGTAGCTGAGTTATCAACAACTTCTTGTCCTTTGAGTTGAAGTGTCTCCTTTAATTCAGCTAAAACCATGTTTTTGTCTATGAGCTGAATATTTAAGTCGGAGATTTCCTCACACTTTTGGTTCAGTTGGTCAACAAGTGACTTTTGCTCTGCCGCATGAAAAACGAAGCGTTCTTCTATTGAACCATAAATTTGTGAGATACCCTGCTTTACTTTTTCAAACTCCCCTAGCATAGAAGTAATTCTATTTTCTAAGGCATAGTTTTTATTCTCTGCATCCTCTAGTTCCACTTTCTCTTCTAATGACTCTCTCTTAAGTCTCATAATTTCTTTATCTAATGCTTGAACCACCCGAATCATCTTGTCACTTGTCTCAATGTTTTTTTCACAATCAGTTGTTTTTTGAAAGAGTTTCATTTTAAGATTGTTGTTCAATTTCAAGAGATATACGATGTTGTTGAAGCTCGTCAAAACATTTTGAAAGCGAGTTATAAGAATCTTGAAGCTTTAAAAATTCCGCGTTAGATTCGTGACAAGAATGATTATCTACATCATTTACAGGCTCAACAATAATCACAGAGAGATCATGCACATCATCACATTTATTCACAACAGATGTAATCTCATTAGAACAATTAATATTCACAACTTGCATCACATCGATAGACACCACTTGTTCCAAGAATTGATCATATTCGGACAAAATCTTTTCTTTCTAAATTAAATGTTGCTCATAAGCATCATCCATTTCATGGAAAACTTTTTGAGCTTCAGCCATTTTGAAATTTATATTATCTTTGAGATCTAGAAAGCCCTCTTTAAGATTTTCTCTTTCTCAAACACCGATTTCATGTGTTCGAAAGCCCATTCTCCGGCGGTTTGATCCGTTGGAGTCGTACATTCATTAATGACCTTGTCAAAACCGGTAAAGTATCCTCTAATCTCTTTCAAGCTTAGCAATACTGTACTTACCGGTGGAAGACCCTATGGAATTTCCTTGGGTTCATTCGGGTTGACAAGTGTAGGAAATATACTAGGGTTTTCTCTAGTAGACATGTAAGTTGGTGTATGGATAAATTCCCTTTGTATATTAAAGCGAGTTCTAAAATCCTTTTTTGCATACTCTTGATTAAGGTTATCATAGTCAAACTTAGGATATTCCAAAAGCATTTGTGACCGATTCTCGTCAACTAGTGATATATACTCGGAATCACCCGAATTACTAATTGGATCTAAGACGAAACCTAATTTTGTTGCATCATTGTAACACCCCATTTGTTAAATTGGAATGCTACAATAAAATATGGCGTGTCATCAAAGCATGCAAGGTAAATGTCTAAACATTCATGACAGTAAATAGAAAAACTGGAATCAAACATCGATAGTCTAAGTAACTCACACACAAGCAATATTAAGTACTGTAAATGAAAGGACTAAACAATGGCCAAAAGAAGTAAAGTATGAGAAAGTAGGAATAAATGCAAAAGGTAAAAGAGGCTAGATAGCTTCCATCTGAATGCACATACTCTGGAGATCCTACTTGGGACCTTGGGTACCTGCCGTTTGGGAACATGGAAATGAAAAACGGCTGAGCATAGCGCTCAGTGCACGGATACATAGCATAACGTAAAGACATAAAGGAATGAAAGCATATAAAGCATGAATTGCAGCGGAAATGAATAAGTCCGGGAGAACCAAGATGTATGTCATGTTTATTGGTTTTAGTTCTGAAAACATAGATTATGTTACTTATGAAAATCTGTATTAGTTTAATATACCAAAAGCTAATATAGGTCATGAGGTCAACAACGTGCATGAATACTTGGAGGGGTAACCTCGTCATGCAAATTAGAGGGGATGCCTCTTATTAATTGGTAATGGGTAGGAGGGATCAGCTCCTTGTGAAGGATGCAAGGCACACACCACATTCACCATGAAATCCTGACTGAAACTAAACCTAGGATGCACCCATACGCCCCACATAATAATAATAATAACAATATAATAATGGCCAAATAACTGAAAGGGACGCCACGAGCTATCACTCCGCCATGGTGAAGTCATAACACTAGTGCCTCTAGTATTATGGTCATGGTACCTCCATAACTAGGTGAAACTGGTCATGCATGTATATGGCTAAGGTAACTAATAAAACATAAGCATTTAATATGTAACTACTGGGGAAAACAGTTGGCTGCATACGGGAAATCCTAATAAAGGAAGAGGTTGTCCTTACTGAAGGACGGGAAATCCGTAGCTTGTGTCTAGTAGAAGCTAACGGAAACACTAAAGAACCTACTCCGCCTTGACGGATAATACTACATAAGAATGGGAACGTGAATGAGTTGTCTGAATTACACGTGTTTTCCTGCTTCTATGTGTTATTAGCTTGTTATACTTATTCTGTCATGTTTTAGTGTTTTACTGTGTTATCTGTAGTTATATTGATGTTCTGTAATGTATTATGCATGTAATTGTGTATTATAATACTAGTATTGTAATACTAAGTAACTTTCTAAAAATAACAGGTTTCCATAAATAGTAAGTTTCTAAAAATAGAAAGTTTCCAAAAATAGTAAGTTTTCATAATTAGAAATAATTTGGATTATAAATAATAAGTAAAGTTTAATTAGTATAATACAAGTCATGGTTTAAAGGTAGTAGCTTATTAATTAAATAACTTGGTTAATTAATTAAACTATACGTTATAAGAATTTAATTAAAAATGCATGTTTTAATTAAATTAAGCTAAGTAAAATACTTTAGGTTATACATGAACAATTAATTTTAATATTTAACTTAATTCATGTATATAATTAAATTAATTAGCCTAAGGAATAATTTAATTAAACATATTTCTGATTTTAATATTTTCCCGAATACCGAACTCGTGTTTTATAATATTAACCCGAGCCCGAAACCCGTGGTTACACATAAGCCGAAACATATAGCCGAGACAAACAGCCCTACCAGTGGCTAGACCGGCTAGCCGGTTGCCACTGGTCGCTCTCGGTTCCCACTGCCGAGCCACGGCAGCCACTGCCGAGCCCGGTTCACACCGGTTCCCACCGTCATGTTGTTCGGTTCCCACTGTTAGCACCAAAAAGCCCCACCGAGACCCTATTGGTCTCGGTTGGCACTCGATCCAAGCCCAAAACCATACCCCGACTCGCGGTCGGGGTTCCCTTGTGTCGTCCGAGCCCAAACCAACCAAGCCGAGACCCCTTGTGGTCTCGGTGGTGGTGTTGACAGCAAGCCGAGAGCCCATTAGCTCTCGGAGGTGCCTCGGCCGAACCAAAACCCGAACCAACACCCCCTTTTTCATGTTTTAAATTAATACACATGTTTTTTAATACTAGGTTTTTCACCAAGTATAAAATATTTTCGTTCCAAGTCTTTTCGAATTGATTACCAGTAGAAAGTGCGACTCAGTCGTTCTTGGTGGAAAAATAAAAGGGTTTGGTTATCTATTTTAAACTAAAAATAAAAATGTCGTTGAAAGCTTGAAAATTTAATCTAAGATAAAACAAGTTAAAAAAATGCTAAGTAAAAAGGCGAGAAACATTAAAGTTTGAAAAATAGAAACAATTCAGAAGACTAACAATTAAACTAAGTCTAAAAACAAGATAATTGGAATTTCATAGAAATTGGAGTTTTTCGGAATAATAGACAAATTCAGAGAAATCTTCGGAATAAAGACTTTTTCGGAAACAGTGACATTTTCAGAAAAATAGGTTTTTCAGAAAAATGATGGTTTCCGGAATAATGGTCTTTTCAGTAAAAGTGGTGTTTTCAGAATAGTGAGGTTTTCAGAAAAATTAGGATTTTCGGAATAAAGGCTTTTTCAGAAAAATGGGATTTTCGAAAAAAAGAGGTTTTCAGAAAAATTGGGTTTTTCGGAATAATGGTCTTTTCAGAAAAAGTGGTGTTTTCAGAAAAAGGAGTTTTTCGGAATAAAGGCTTTTCCAGAAAAATTGGAATTTTCGGAATAATGCATGTTTTCAGAAAAATTGGAATTTCGGAATAAAGGCTTTTTCAGAAAAATGGTATTTTCGGATAAATGAACTTTTCAGAAAAAAAAGGAGTAGTTTCGGAACTTGGAAGGATTTCAGAAAAATGGTATGTTTTCAGTATTTAAAACCCTTTTCCGAAAAAGTAAGAAAACAGATATAGATAATCAGTAATATCAAAACTAAAGAGATAAGCTACGAATAAGCACGAACCAAACAAGCAATTAACCAAAATTTTAACCATATAAACTTTAAGAAGAACTAAATAAGTAACAAATTCAAAACTATAAAAACACTAAATAATCAAAACATTTAAAATCAACTAATAATCAAATCTATAAATCTATCAAACCAACTTAATCAAAAATAAGCCAAACACTAGAAAATCAATAACCACAATAAGCTCAAAACATCCACCACATCAAAACTAAAAGATCAATCACATGAATAAATCAATCACATAATCAAAGAGATGAAATCAACTACATGATTAATCAAATCACCAAAAGATTAAGAAAGGTAGAATGAGAATTAAGAAAATAAGCTTGATTGATTAAGGATTAATATCAAAAGATTACAAGATTAATGTAAAGATTCAATAAGCTTGAAAAGAAAACTAGAGAGAAATTAAAAGCACCCTTAAAAACTAAAAATTAACTACAACTACTAAAAACTAACCACCTAACACCCTCCTAATGACATATTAGGAGGGTATTTATAGGAGGTGGGGAGATTAAGTGCTTAAGCTTTCTTCTCGTCTCGACTCGATTTAATTTCTTTGTCTTTCTCGACGTCGTCTCAGGATTTGTCGATATAAATTGAACTTGTCTTATAAGTTTCTTCTATAATTAGACTTGAGCTCTTCGACTTCATTAAACTTCCGTCTTTAGACTTTTTCTTCGATAAATCTTCAGAATAGGTCTTGGACTTCCGTTCTTTTTGCATTCTCGATCTTTCGAGTTCGTCTTTAGTATTTTTCTTCGATAAAAGCCCGTGATAGCCCATGTTTTCTTCTTTTTGCATCTTTTGGTCCTAAAACACAATAAAAACACAAACCACGCATAATTCCGACTTTTACGACATAAAATACACGTTTTGGTCATGTTATTATTGGAAATAAGTGGTAAAAGGATAAGTGTTTTCACACTTATTAAATCCCCTACACTTGACCATTGCAAGGCCCTCATGCAATGCATTAATTTCAAAGCACATATTACATTTCTCATCATAAATAACCCACCTTGGCCTTTATTAAATGCTAAACACTAAGGAAACTAAAAGAACAAAATAAGTAAGAAATCAAAGACTTTCATTGGGTTTTTTGGTTGTCATGAATGTTCATCATTCTCAAGTTTCACGTTCCTCATACCATGCTTAAAAACGAGATCATTGTTATTATAAGTTAGCAAACTAACACGAACTCATGTGGCCCAATTATTCACTTAGACTCCCTTATTCCTAGGTGTATCTCTTATATTTTAATATTGTCTTAAATGATCACGAGGATGCATTGTTTGACTTATTTCGATAGTTTATTAGGCTGAAAATAAAGTAGGACGATTTAATCAATAGTTAGCTAAAGGACAAAATCTTTTAAAACTGCTTCTCGGAACCTCATAAAGTTCATATCTTGGCATAACTCGCTTCACGATTTGAGACCTTTCTCGGACCGATATTTGGCAGGGACTTCATACTTTAAATCTTTGAGAGACGTTCTTGAAATTATGGTCTTCTCTTTATAATGGGAATTTCTTCACTTGAAGTTTTGAGAGATTCTTCATCTTTGGACCACGACTTCTTCATTTTTCTCCAATCTTTATTTTGTACTTTGATATACAACGCTCCGCCTCCTTTTAGGACTTGGATCTATTCATCCTCATACCTTGCTAGGGTCTTTTCGGATAGATTTCTCCATGATCTTTAGGGGAGTATTTACTTTTCGTCGTGTGTCTCGATCCTTCATATTGATTTTTGATAAATGATTCTTCACATCACTTTTGGATCTTTAGCAACAAAATGTAGCCCTCATGTCTTGTTAGGACCTTTTCGGACTCGCCAATCTTTGAATCCCGCTTCAATAAGTTATGCCTTGGCTATGAACTCTGATTAATACCGAGCAACTTTTAAACGATCTTGGGCTAGAAGCTAAGTAACTTTTCAAATCGTACAAACTTATTTATAGAAGATATATTTATTAACAAGCGATGGGAGAATAGGCTTATAATCAACTCGCATAAATTCACGAAAGATTACCAAACTTATAATTGACTCTATCATCTCTCATCCTCCACAGTTTAAAATCTCAAGGAATGAGACTCGTGGATGCTTAGCCAATTAAATCAATGTTTTGGGTTTTCGAGTCGCCTATAGGATCTTGCATCTTCTTAGACTCTTTTAAGTTTAGAATTTGCGTTTTAAAGTTCCCTTGATAAACGACTCTCTAGGATCAATTATAGGAACTTGCGAAAAGTTCTTGTTCTTAACCCGTGAGAGTTAAGACTTTCGCGTTTTAAAGCTCCCTATATAAAAGCCTAGCAAAACTTGACTTAAACACGTTAAGGATACTAGCTAGAGTAAACTTAGATAAGTAAACTCGGGTTGAGTCAAAATATTCACGACTTTGAAAAATTAAAACCACTTTATTAAAAATTTATTCTCGCAAAGAAAGTAAATAATTATAACAAAGGAAAAACTACTAGGCCAAAATAGATCAAAAATTTTGAAAAATGTCGAAAAATCAATTTTCCGGTTAAAATGAGGACAAATTCATGGAAAAGCCCACTTACTTCAAAAGAAGTCCCCCTACACTTAATATAAACATTGTCCTCAATGTTTAAGCATGTGGGAGTAAACTCCCCTACACTTATGACATTCTGCATTTTGTTTAAATTTTGCTAAGGAAAGGACAGCTATAGTGATTTCAATGTGAACATATAAGATATGAAATATTGAATCACGACAGTTTAGGATAGAACCGGGAAGACGGGTACACGGGATCACGGTTCGTCAAAAGTCATCGAGAATGGATCTTTGAAGCTTTAATCCCTGCACAGAAGAAGAAAGAAGACAACAAACACATACGGGGATCCCCTACACTTATTTTGAAAACGGTAAAGGATAGATCAACGGGTTGCCTCCCGAGAAGCGCTTGTTTTTGTTAACCGAGTCACGAGCCTGACTCGACCCAGAACTTAATTCAAGGGAAACGTGGTGAGGGATGGAATCATTTCATGAGAGATGTCCTCACCAAAGTACAACTTCACGCGCTGGCCATTCACCTTAAAATTGGGCCCATTTGGCTGAGAAAGCTCAATGGTGCCATATGGGAATACTTTGGCGACGGTGAATGGACTAGACCAGCGGCTCTTGAGCTTTCCCGAGAAGATCTTCAACCGAGAGTTAAAGAGTAAAACTTGATCACCAACATGGAACTCTCGGTTCTTAATCCTTGCATCATGGATGATCTTGGTCTTCTCCTTGTAGATCAATGAGTTCTCATAAGCTTCATTCCTTAGTTCATTTAGCTCATTGAGTTGAATCTTCTGAAGATCGCCGGCTTTGTTGATGTCGAAGTTAGCCCACTTCAAGGCCCAGTATGCCTTATGTTCCAACTCGATAGGGAGGTGGCATGCTTTCCCGTACACAAGACGATAAGGTGTACAACCAATCGGGGTCTTATAAGCGGTACGAAAAGCCCACAAAGCATCATCTAACTTATCGGCCCACGAGGCACGATGCTCTCCCATAGTACGCTCAAGAATTCTCTTCAGTCCACGGTTTGATATCTCGGCTTGACCGTTTGTTTGAGGATGATAAGAGGTGGAAAGATGGTGATTGACACCGTACTTAGCCATGACTCGAGCAAATGGATCATTAAAAAATGAGTCCCGCGGTCACTGATGATAGCATGAGGAACACCGAATCGAGCAAAAAGTTGCTTCAAAAAGTTCACAACCACCCTCGCATCATTCGTAGGGAGAGCCTTAGCTTCAACCCATTTGGATACGTAGTCAACGGCTACGAGGATGTATTTGTTCCCTTTAGATGATGGAAATAGCCCCATAAGGTTGATACCCCATACATCAAAGATTTCAAATTCTTGTATGAAATTTTGAGGCATCTCATCTTTATGTGTGATCTTGCCTTGTCTTTGGCAAGCATCACAACGTTTAACCATTTCGTGAGTGTCACGGTAAATGGTGGGCCAATATAATACATAGTCGAACACTTTCTTCGCGGTATAATTTGAACCAAAATGACCACCGGTGGGTCCTTTATGGCAAGCTTCAAGAATTTCTAAAGCTGCGGGTCCATCAACACATCGGCGAATAATCAGATCATCACATTGTTTGAATAGATAAGGGTCATCCCAAAAGTAAGTCTTAATATCTTTAAAGAACTTATTCTTTTGTTGGGATGTTAACGCTTCGATAAGGATACCACCCGCTAAGTAGTTTGCAATGTCCGCAAACCACGGGGGTGTCATCAAGATTGGAATTGATAGACATTAAGGTCTCAAGGGGAAAAGAGTCATTGATCTCTTGGTTCGGATGATCCCCTTGATACGGATCCTCAAGTCTACTTAGATGATCCGCGGCTAGGTTTTCCGCTCCCTTTTTGTCACGAATTTCGATTTTAAATTCTTGAAGGAGAAAAACCCAACGAAGAAGTCTTGGCTTGGAATCTTGCTTAGTTAACAAGTACTTCAACGCGGAATGATCGGTGTACACGATGGTGGTAGAAAGGACAAGATAGGGGCAGAACTTTTCAAAAGCATACACTACAGCTAAAAGCTCTTTTTCGGTAGTGGTATGATGCAATTGAGCCCCCGTTATTGTCTTGCTAGCGTAATGGAATGGTTGGAAGTGTTTGTTCCCTCTTTGGCCCAAAACTGCTCCAATAGCAAAGTCGCTAGCATCACACATCAATTCAAAAGGTAGCTCCCAATTAGGGGTAACCAAGACCGGTGCCTTAGTAAGCTTATCCTTAAGAAGATTGAAGGATTCAAGACACTCTTTGGAAAAGATGAAAGGAGTATCTTTTTCTAAGAGGTGGGTCATCGGGCGAGTGATTTTAGAAAAATACTGAATTTATCGACGATAGAAGCCCGCATGACCAAGGAAACTTCTCACACCCTTCACGGTTGAAGGTGGAGGTAATTTGGCTATGACATCCACTTTAGCACGGTCCACTTCAAGACCGGCTTTTGAGATTTTATGTCCAAGCACAATGCCTTCTTTTACCATGAAATGGCATTTTTCCCAATTTAGAACAAGGCGAGTGTCTTCACACCGCTTAAGCATGCGTTCCAAATTGGCAAGGCAAGATGAGAAAGAATCACCATAGACCGAGAAATCATCCATGAAGACTTCCATAGTTTCTTCAACCATGTCATGAAAGATAGCCATCATACACCTTTGGAATGTCCCAGGAGCATTACAGAAGCCGAAAGGCATTCTTTTATAAGCAAATGTTCCATAAGGGCAAGTGAATGTGGTTTTCTCTTGGTCTTTGGGATCGATGGGAATTTGAAAATACCTGGAGAACCCGTCTAAGAAGCAGTAATAGTCATTACCCGCTAGACGTTCAAGCATTTGGTCCATGAAAGGAAGGGGAAAATGATCCTTTCTCGTAGCATCATTGAGTTTATGATAGTCTATACAAACTCTCCACCCTGTAACGAGACGAGGGAATCAACTCGTTGTTTTCATTGGGCACAACGGTGATTCCGCCTTTCTTAGGCACACAATGGACTGGACTAACCCATGGTGAATCTGAGATAGGGTAGATCATTCCCGCATCAAGAAGTTTGATAACCTCTTTTTTGATAACGTCATGGATCTTGGGATTCACCCTTCTTTGGCTTTGAATAGTGGGTTTAAAGTCGTCCTCCATGAGAATTTTATGTGTGCAAAAGTGAGGATCAATTCCACAAATATCGGAGATTTTCCAAGCAATCGCTTTCTTATGATTCTTCAGCACGGCGATAAGTCGGGATTTTTCTTCTTCTTTCAAGTCCTTTGCGATGATGACGGGTGACTTCTTGTTTTCTTCAAGGAAAACGTACTCGAGATGAGACGGTAGGTCCTTAAGCTCTAAATCCGGAGGATTTTCGATGGAAGGCGCAGTCAAATTTGGTTCATCGATAGAGATATCCTTAGTAGATGGTGGAGAAATATGGTCCTCATTGAGAAGTTTCTCAATGGTACGAATGTATTCATCCCAATTGGAGGGAGAATCGTCATATTGTAAATCCACATCCCCCAAAGTTGCTTCAAATTCTTTCAAGATGAAATCACTTTCTCCAAATGGAGTTAGTGATGGAGCAACAGAGGCAACGGTCTCAACAATGGGTAGAGAAGAAGAACCACTTTTACAAGCGTCTTTGAAATGTTCTTCACAAGCCTCATCAAGAACGTCAATGAAATTAACACTCTCGTTTTCAGAAGGTTGCTTAGAAAGTTTACCCATGTTGAAGACGATTTTATCGTCACCAACTCTCATGATTAATTCGCCCGCGGCTACATCAATGAGAGTGCGACCGGTCCTCAAGAATGGACGTCCAACGATTAATGGAACACGGGGATCCATCTCCTAGCCAACGACAACAAAATCCGCCGGAAAGGTGAATTTGTCGACACCAACGAAGACGTCTTCGGCTATCCCCACCGGATAAGCAACCGTACGGTTAGCTAATTCCAATGTCATTCGGGTGGGGACTAGCTCGGGTAGAGATAATTGTTTCCAAACACTTAAAGGCATTAAGTTTATACTAGCACCTAGATCGGCTAGGTCCATACAATTCTCTACCCCGTGGAAGTTGCAAGGAATGAGAAAACGACCCGGATCACCAAGTTTGGTGGGTAATTTCCTTAAGAGCACTGCAGAGCAATTCTCATTAAGTTGGGTCTGAGCAATATCAAGAAGTTTATCCTTATCATTGAGAAAATCTTTAAACATTTTAGCATATTTTGGCATGTGAGCGAGAGCCTCAGCAAAGGAGATATTGAAATTCAGTTGTTTAAACATTTTGAGAAAGTTAGAAACCTGAATATCATCCTTGTTCTTCAATTTCTCTTTCCTCAACCTTGAAGGATAAGGTATATTGGGTTGTGATGAAGGCTTTGGTATGGAATTCTCACTCACATCCTTGGGTGGTAAAGGGGTGGAAGTAGAAGGTGGAGGAATTGGAGAAATAGAAGGTGGAGAAATTAGAGAAGTAGAAGGTGGAGGAGTAGAAGTTGAAGGAATAGGAGAAGGGGACTCGTTTTCCTTTGTCACAATCACCGGTGTAGGTGTAGGAAGCTCGGGTTCCTTTAAACCTTTTCCACTGCGAGTGGTGATTGCTTTCATCTCCCCTCTAGGATTAGCAACGGTGTTACTCGGAAGAGACCCCGAACCAGAGGCTTGATTACTTGGGAAGAAAATAGCCATCATGTTCCTTAAGTCATTCGTTTGACTTGCCAAAGAGTTTCGCATACCGGATCGAAGATCATTCCCTTGTTTCACCATATCAGCTTTCATGTTGTCCATTTCCCGCTGAAGATTCTGCACTATCGCTTCATTAGTCCTCGTGTAAGTTTCAACCTCGTGATTAAATACGGTGGGTTGGTTGGGAGGAGGAGTATGGTAGGCAGATGGTTGATAAGCGGGTTGTTGGTAAACTTGGTTGTTTCTTTGAGGTGGATATGGGGTTCTTTGGTTTTGATATTGATTTGGAGCACGAGGTTGGTTTTGATTGTTGAGATTGAGGTTGTTTGGGTTTTGTGGGGGAAAACCGGGTGGTGAAAGAAATTTGTTTGAGCGGTAGCTGAGCAAATTGCGGTCACCTTGAGGACGTGCTTGATAGCCTCCCGTGGAATAGTTACCGTTGGCGGCATACACATTTTTCGGATTGTCATGAGTTGAAGGACAATCGGTGTATGAGTGAGATCCCCCGCATATTTCACATGATTGACTCATAGCATTAACTTGGGCATTGATAGCTTGGGTGATATTAGAGGTTTGGAGAGCAAGTGATTCAACAAGCGAAGTAAGCTTATCAATTCTGTTGTCGCTCTCATTAGTGCTAGCACTAGCCACATTAGTCCGAACACTCTTGGTTTGCACTCTAGACTTGTTCTCAATAATATCCCAAGCGGCATTAGAAGACTTAACCAAAATATTACCCCCGAGGCACAATTTAGTGAATCTTGGTCATTCATGTTTAACCTATTGTAAAAAGTATTTATTTGATGTACTTTTGTGAAACCATGTTGTGGACACTTTCTTAAAAGTTCCTTAAAACGGTCCCAAGATTCACTAAATGTCTCACCGTACTTTTGTTCAAAAGTAATGATTTCATTCCGCAAAGCGGTAGTACGTGAGGCTGGGAAAAAGTAGTTGATGAACTTGGTCTCTAAATCCGTCCACGTAAGAATACTTTGTGGCGGTTCCTTATCAAGCCAATTCCGGGCTCGTCCCTCTAAGGAGAAAGGAAAAAGTTGCAAGCGAATCACTTCTTGTGAAACCCATTATATTTAACCGTATTAGTGAGTTGAAGGAACCTTTTTATATGGTCATGAGGATCATCAAGCGAACGCCCCAAGAAAGGTTGAGCAAATACCATTTGAATAAAGCCGGATTTGAGTTCAAAATTGTTGGCTCCAATCTCGCGTATGACAATAGCATCGGTGTTGCCCTCTACGTGAGATTGCAAAAGCTCGATCATTGGTTGATTGTCCATAGAGACAATAGGTGGAGTAATGACTTCGGCTTGAGCTACTTTCTTTTTACGAGCACGAGTACGCATACACACCTACAATAAGGAAAGAAAAATAGACAAGAAATATTTTTGGTTTTTTATTTTTTTCTATTTTTTTGGATTTTTGAAAATTTATAATTTTTATGGATTTTTAAAAATTTTTAAGCAAGAAAAATAACGTTCAAAAGTGAAAGGATCCCAAAATCCAACGCGTCTCTCACTTAAAACCATTAATCTTAACGAGAAGAGCCGACAGCGGCGCCATTTAATACTAGGTTTTTCACCAAGTATAAAATATTTTCGTTCCAAGTCTTTTCGAATTGATTACCAGTAGAAAGTGCGACTCAGTCGTTCTTGGTGGAAAAATAAAAGGGTTTGGTTATCTATTTTAAACTAAAAATAAAAATGTCGTTGAAAGCTTGAAAATTTAATCTAAGATAAAACAAGTTAAAACAATGCTAAGTAAAAGGGCGGGAAACATTAAAGTTTGAAAAATAGAAACAATTCAGAAGACTAACAATTAAACAAAGTCTAAAAACAAGATAATTAGAATTTCATAGAAATTGGAGTTTTTCGGAATAATAGACAAATTCAGAGAGATCTTCGGAATAAAGACTTTTTCGGAGACAATGACATTTTAAGAAAAATAGGTTTTTCAGAAAAATGATGGTTTTCGGAATAATGGTCTTTTCAGTAAAAGTGGTGTTTTCGGAATAGTGAGGTTTTCAGAAAAATTAGGATTTTCGGAATAAAGGCTTTTTCAGAAAAATGGGATTTTCGGAAAAAGGAGGTTTTCAGAAAAATTGGGTTTTTCGGAATAATGGTCTTTTCAGAAAAAGTGGTGTTTTCAGAAAAAGGAGTTTTTCGGAATAAAGGCTTTTCCAGAAAAATTGGAATTTCGGAATAATGCATGTTTTCAGAAAAATTCGAATTCCGGAATAACGGCTTTTTCAGAAAAATGGTATTTTCGGATAAATGAACTTTTCAGAAAAAAAGGAGTAATTTCGGAACTTTGAAGGATTTCAGAAAAATGGTACGTTTTCAGTATTTAAAAGGGTAAAATCTATAAAATACCATCTTACTTATTGATTTGTGCCAACTTTAAACACTTACTATTTAATCTCGTGACTTTACCATTGTACTTGTTTGTTTTGTAACAATATTACCATTATGACCGTTTATTTTTACATGTCATCAAATTCATTATTAAAAAATAAAAAAATCAATTATTATATCCTAGGAGGAGTTAAGAATTATCTTTACCCGATTTAAAACGATTGATGAGCAATACCAACCCCTGCCACGTAAGGGAAATATCCACAACCAGTGGCACATATTATAAAATCTCAACCAATATTCATATAACCATTATACATTCCTACGTGTAAACAATACCACCACTTGATTTCTTTCCATTCATGACAAAATTAAGATAAAATATACTCCAACATGGTATCTAAACTTTTAAATAACATCTTTAAAACTCTTATCAACTAACTATCCTCATCCCCTTATCCAATCAAACCCACCAGAATACTCGCTCCACCCATCGTTCCCATCACCACATTTTTCTTGCATAGAAAGACAATCAAATCTTATTTAAAAACCAAATCACATCTTCAAGAACCATAACACTTACCTCAAATCACACGCAATCAATCGAACCAAATCATGGGACAAGGAACACGAGGTAAAGGCCTAAATCGTGGGAATAAGAAACTGAAGGATATGATGAGGACAACGGACAAGGGTGTGTTGTAGACGATCAGGATAGGCCATATGTTGTAGAAGATCAGGATGGGCCATATGTTGTAGACGATCAGGAATAAGAAACTGAAGGATAAGATCCAACCCTATGATTTGAGGGGTGGTTACTGTATATTCATTGCATGTTTTATTGTTTTGGTTGAATGATTCTTTGGTAGAATGATTTTATGTAATAAAAATACTGGAACACACGGCAAAAAACAGAGCGAGTGAGACAGGGAAACATTGGAGGTGGAAGAAGATGAAACAGGTACATGAACTTTGTGCAACATATTGTGGGCGCGTGAATGTTACGTATTTTCCTTGGAGAGTTGTGTCCAAACTAATTTTTACTGCCTTATAATTATAATAAGTCAAACTATATCCAAGTCATCATGTATAAATAGTGGAAATCAGACGTGGACGTATTAAAACGAAATTAAATAATGATGTGGATATTACCGTGCCAGCGTGTCGGTAACAAGTTACCATATTGGTAATTTCGAAACGATTTTGAAAGTATAATGGTAAAGTCACGAGATTAAATAGTAAGTGTTTAAAGTCGGCACAAATCAATAAGTAAGATGGTATTTTATAGCTTTTACCCTATTTAAAACCCTTTTCCGAAAAAGTAAGAAAACAGATACAGATAATCAGTAATATCAACACTAAAGAGATAAGCTACGAATAAGCACGAACCAAACAAGCAATTAACCAAAACTTTAACCAAATAAATTTTAAGAAGAACTAAATAAGTCACAAATTCAAAACTATAAAAACACTAAATAATCAAAACATTTAAAATCAACTAATAATCAAATCTATAAATCTATCAAACCAACTTAATCAAAAATAAGCCAAACACTAGAAAATCAATAATCACAATAAGCTCAAAACATCCACCACATCAAAACTAAAAGATCAATCACATGAATAAATCAATCACATAATCAAAGAGATGAAATCAACTACATGATTAATCAAATCACCAAAAGATTAAGAAAGGTAGAATGAGAATTAAGAAAATAAGCTTGATTGATTAAGGATTAATATAAAAAGATTACAAGATTAATGTAAAGATTCAATAAGCTTGAAAAGAAAACTAGAGAGAAATTAAAAGCACCCTTAAAAACTAAAAATTAACTACAACTACTAAAAACTAACCACCTAACACCCTCCTAATGACATATTAGGAGGGTATTTATAGGAGGTGGGGAGATTAAGTGCTTAAGCTTTCTTCTTTCTTTCTTCTCGTCTCGACTCGATTTAATTTCTTTGTCTTTCTCGACGTCGTCTCGGGATTTGTCGATATAAATTGAACTTGTCTTATAATTTTCTTCTATAATTAGACTTGAGCTCTTCGACTTCATTAAACTTCCGTCTTTAGACTTTTTCTTCGATAAATCTTCAGAATAGGTCTTGGACTTCCGTTCTTTTTGCATTCTCGATCTTTCGACTTCGTCTTTAGTCTTTTTCTTCGACAAAAGCCCGTGATAGCCCATGTTTTCTTCCTTTTGCATCTTTTGGTCCTAAAACACAATAAAAACACAAACCACGCATAATTCCGACTTTTACGACATAAAATACACGTTTTGGTCATGTTATTATTGGAAATAAGGGGTAAAAGGATAAGTGTTTTCACACTTATTATTTTTACATCTTGTTTTTATGAATAATCAAATAATAATCATGAATTCAAAAAGAATTAAAAAGAAAATTAAGTGTTTGATACCAAACACATGTAGGAAAAGGTTATGAGATCACGATCACGTACACACAAAAATCAACTAACAAAATCATCCGAATCGTCCTTGTTGGTTTGATGTAGCCGGCGGCAAGAGAGGACAAGGGAGGTAAGGAGAACTTTTTATGTAACCTAAAAATTATGATTAAGTTTCTTGTGTTTTATTTAATATGGGTTTAAGTTGGGTCATAGGCCAAAACCCATCTTCTCCTTCTTGTCTCCTTTAGCCGCGGCACATGGGGCCCACAAAGGGAAACCCAAAGCTTTTCCCAAGTTAAGTTATTTACGTGTTCATTCATGTTTAATTATCGTGGATTTATACGTCGTGATCTTAATACAATTATAATATATACGTAAGTACGTGTTAATTAATATCATGATACGTGAATTATATTATAAATGGAAAGTTTTAAATTTGTCGTATTTTCGTATGTACTGTTCAGTACTATTCATGATATTTTAATGCGGGTTTTACAACTCTTCCTCTCTAAAAGAAAAATTCGTCCTAGAATTGGAGAATACATAAACTGAAAGAAACATACCCGAATCAGAACTGGAAATGAGGGTTAGAAGCCCGTATAGACTCCTCCGTCTCCCAAATCGCTTCCCGCTCAGTATGATCCCTCCAGAAAATTTTGACGAAAGGGATCGTCTTCCTCCGCATGACACGATCTTGTCGTTCAAGAACTCTCTCGGGTTCTTCGACATATGAAAGATCCTCTCGAATCTGATCAAGCGGATACTGGACAACATGAACTGGATGATAGTTGTATCCCATGAGTTAGGACACATGGAACACGTTGTGAACGTGTGATAGGTGAGTCAGTAACGCTAAAAGATATGACACTTCACCAACGCGTTCTATGATGTCGAACGGTCCGATGAAGCGAGGACTGAGCTTCCCTCTGATTCCCAAAATGTTTAACTCCACGACAGGTGATACCTTGAGGAAAATGTGATCACCTATGTTGAAAGATACATCTCTACGACGTTTATCAGCATAGCTCTTCTGTCGAGCACGAGCTTCCTGAAGCTTCGCCTTGGCGACGGCGACCTTCTCATTAGTCACCCCAATCATCTCTGCAGCTTCAAGCAGTCGTTCGCCTACCTGATCCCAGCAGATTGGGGCGCGACACTTCCTACCATACAACATCTCAAAAGGAACACACTTGATGCTAGCGTGCCAACAGTTGTTGTATGCAAACTCCACTAGAAATATATAATCATCCCAGCTTCCTTACCACTCTAGAGCACACGCACGTAGCATGTCCTCCAATGTCTGAATGGTACGTTCCGACTGTCCATCGGTCTGAGGATGAAAGGCAGTGTTGAGCTTGAGTCTGGTGCCCCAAGCTTTCTGCAGAGTCTACCAGAAATGCGATGTGAACCAGGGATTTCTCTCAGAGATAACTTCTGATGGATTACCATGCAATCTCATGATCTCCTTCTGAAAAGTGTCTGCTGATTTACTGATCGGATGCTCCTTGCGGATCAGCATAAAATGAGCAGATTTAGTCAACCTATCAACAATAACCCAGATACCGTCGTTCTTCCTCTGAGTCACAGGAAGACCAGTAAAAAAATCCATGGCGATTTTGTCCCACTTCCATGCTGGAATCTCTAGTGGTTGTAGTAAACCACTAGCTCTCTGGTGTTCGATCTTAACTTGTTGGCAGATCATACATTTAGAAACAAAGGTGGCAACATCCTGCTTCATACCACTCCACCAAAAGTGTTGCTTGATGTTGTGGTACATCTTAGTAGAACCAGGATGTATAGTAAATGGAGAGCTGTGAGCTTCTGTCAGCACAACTTCCCTAACTATAGAGTCACCAGGAACTACTAGGCTAGTGCCCTTCCATAAAATACCGTCATTATCAACACGAAACTCCGTTTGCTGATCAAGGTTCTGAATGATAGCCCAAATCTCACCATCGTCCTTCTGAGCTTCCTTGATCCAAGAATGTAAGTCTGGTTCCACTCTAAGATTTGCTCAGTAACCGTGTTGTCCTCGTACACAAAACTCAATATCAGTCATCTCTAGGTCACAGGTGATATCCTTCGCAATCCCGATGCCAGTAATCATACCCGACCTTCTGCTTAGAGCATCATCCACCACATTCGATTTACCAGGATGGTACTGAATGTTGGTTTCGTAGTCCTTCAATAGCTCTAACCATCTCCTCTGTCTCATGTTCAGTTCCTTCTTGGTGAAGATGTACTTGAGACTCTTGTGATCGGTGAATATGTCACATGATTCACCATACAAATAATGTCTCCAAATCTTCAATGCGAAAACAACTGCTGCAAGCTCCAAATCATGAGTAGGATAGTTTTCTTCATAAGGTTTCAGCTCTCATGATGCGTATGCAATAACCTTCCCATGTTGCATGAGAACGCAACCTAAACCCTTTCCTGAAGCGTCACTATATATCTAAAATCCACCTGAGCCAGATGGGAGAGTAAGAATAGGTATAGTCACTAACTTCTGCTTAAGATCTTCAAAGCTCTTCTCTCGCTCTTCCGTCGAGATGAATTTCTCTCCTTTCCTCATCAGCTTAGTCAAAGGTAAGGCTAACCCTGAAAAGTTCTCTACAAACCTGCGGTAGTAGCCAGCTAAACCTAGAAAACTTCTGACCTCTGTAGCAGATGTAGGTCTCGGCCATTTGGTGATAGCTTCAACCTTTGTAGGATCCATGGTGATCCCTTCTACAGATACAATATGGCCCAGAAATGCCACCTTGCTTAACCAGATTTCACACTTGGAGAACTTGGCATACAACTGCTTCTGACGAAGAATCTGCAAGAGTGTACGAAGGTGTTCCTCATGTTCCTCCTTGTATTTGGAGAAAATCAGGATGTCATCAATGAACACGATAGCGAACTTGTCCAGAAACTCATGGAAGACACGGTTCATCAAATCCATGAAGGCAGCTGGAGCATTTGTGAGTCCGAACGGCATGACTACGAACTCCTAGTGCCCATAACGTGTACGGAAAGCAGTCTTAGAGATATCTTGCTCTTTAACCCGTAATTGATGGTAGCCGGACCTCATATCGATCTTGGAGAAATACTTGGCGCCCTGAAGTTGATCGAACAGGTCATCAATTTACGGCAAAGGATAACGATTCCTGATCGTGATCTTGTTGAGCTCGCGATAGTCTATACACAAACGCATACTGTCGTCTTTCTTCCTCACGAACAGTACCGGTGCACCCCATGGTGATGCACTGGGACGGATGAAACCTCGTTCCAGAAGTTCCTTCAGCTGATCTTTTAGTTCTTTGAGCTCTATAGGAGCCATGCGATAAGGAGCTTTGGAAATTGGCTCTGCACCTGGAATGAGCTCAATTCCAAACTCGACTTCATGAACAGGTGGTATGCCCGGAAGTTCATCAGGAAAGACATCATGAAAATCTGACACAATAGGCTGATCTTGGATCGATGGAGACTCGGCAGAAATGTCATGAATATTGGCTATGAAGCCCTGACAGCCGTGTGATAATAAAGCACGCGCCTCCATGGATGAAATAATTTGTACTGACCTTCCTGGTAGAAAACTACGGTGTATGTACTTTGGAGATTTAACATCACCGAAGATAACCCGATAAGTGTGGCAGTCAATCGTAGCCTGGTGATTGGATAACCAGTCCATGCCCAAAATCAAGTCAAAATCGCACATGTCCAAAGGAAGTGCGTCAACTCTGTGGATCTTATCATCAAATTCTAGGGGAAGATCTCTGTACACCTGAGTGATTCGTACAGAGTCCCTAAGTGGCATGGAAATTTATAAGGCATTATTTAATGGCATAGGGGAAATCCTAACACGTACATCAACAATTGTGGAGATGACTTAATGAGTCGCTCCAGTATCGAACAAAACACATGCTGCCAAACCATTCATAAAGAGATTTCTGGTTATGGTACCTGATGTCTTGTTCGCCTAATCTCTAGTAGTAGTGAACATGCGACCAGAAGTAGGAGGTGGCTTGGAGTCGGCATGTCCAGAGGTGCTTTCTATCTCACCTTGGCGACAATCCTTCTACTGATGGCCTTGTTGGCCACACTTGAAACAACCACCAGTACCTCGGTGACAAACACCAGAATGTCTGCGCGAACAAGTAGAACAAATAGGATGCGTGAATCCTCCAGCAGGCATCCTAGCTAGCTGGGAGCCTGTTTCAGGGTTACATGCATGAGACATGATCGTGGAACATAAACATGATTGCATAGAAGGTTTGAAATTTACCAGATGAGGTAGAACGGTTAGGCTGTGAACCTACACGGTCCTGATCCCTATCGTTGTTGTTCTTTCTGAATTAAAATCTTTGGAGTGTCAGAATACCATAACATAGAATAGTTTAACATGAAAGAAGGTTAATGTAGGGACCTGGTGTTGTTCGAGTTATTAGCGTTGTTACGGTAATTTTCATTACTAACACGCCTCTCAGAACAAGAACGGTCGTTGGTCTGACCGTTTCCCTTAGATGCTTGTCATTGAACGGCCGCAGGCTTACGGTCGTCAGTCTTCTGCCTGAAATATAAATTTGAATAGAGGATGATAGGAAAATGAAAATACTGATGGAAATGAGTGGTTTAAAATTGGTGATTGAAGTTACCTCTTCACTGCTTTGTCATCACCAAACGCCTCTCGTTCTTGAAGCATCTCAAGCTTACGGGCTGCATCAGCCACCTGTGCTACTGTAGTGAACGTAGCACAAACCAAACTATTGGAAACCGAAGTGCGAAGAGCCCAGCGAAACTTCTCAGTTTGCTCCTCAGCTGTACCAGCTGCTGCACCCAAGAAACTAGCCAAACGGAGAAACCTCTGCATGAATTCGTTGCTATTCTCCCTAGCAACCTATCGGATATTATGATAATCCCGCTTAAGCTTCTCCTGTTCAGCATGTGGAAAGTACTGGTTAAGGAAGAGCTCCTTAAGCTGGTCCCATGTCAGCAGTGCAACCCAATTATCACCACCATTGGACTGCTTGACAGACTTCCACCACTGCAGCACATCACCTTCAAACTTATAGCAAGCCAGTCTTACCTTGAAAATGCCGTCACAACCCATCGCATCGAATATCTTCTTGATGTGAGAAATCCAAGCCTCAGCCTCATTGGGACTGCCAGTCTGCTCAAACGAACGTGGTCGCTGTTTGTTGAATCGCATCCAACCAAGTCATAAGAGTAACAGGTGGTGGCGGTGGAGGATTTTTGTTGTAGTGGCTTTCAGGATGAGGGCCAAATTGAACGCCCTGAGCTTAAATTTCAGCATGAACTTCGTCCCTGATTTCATAGCGAAGTTCGGGAAAGATGGCTTGCAGTGCTGCATTGATAGTTGCAGCCAACTCTTGAGCATTGCGTGTGTTCACCATCTGACAGTTTAAAGCAAAATGCAACATAAATAATAAGTATGAAATAAGATGAACATAAAAATGCATGAACAATGTATAAATCAATGAAGCAGTTTATAATGCATGAAACAATATAGAATGCATGATGCAGTTTATAAAAACTTTTATATGCGCGAGGGTAAACGCCTATGGTCAGTTCACCCAAAACAAAAGACATAGCGAGGGGACGCCTATGGATCGGTCCCAAAGTTAAAAGTTTCGATAAAAGCACATGCGACTAAATAGGGCCAGTCCTGTAACAACCATTACTTAGTAAAAAACCTGCGACAATGATATGAATGCATGAAAATGAATTGTGAATGAATGAATGCATGAAAACTAACTATCAGTTTTAGGAAGACGCTCGTGACTACCCATAAGTCACAGGTCATGTTTTACAGAGCTACAGGTCGAAACCTTGGGCTCTGATACCATAATTGTAACACCCCATTTGCTAAAACAGAATGCTACAGTAAAATATGGCGTGTCATCAAAGCATGCAAGTTAAATGTCTAAACATTCATGACCGTAAATAGAAATACTGGAATCAAACTTCGGTAGTCTAAGTAACTCACACACAATCAATATTAAGTACTCTAAATGAAAGGACTAAACAATGTCCAAAAGAAGTAAAGTATGAGAAAGTAGGAATAAATACATAAGGTAAAAGAGGCTGGATAGCTTCCATCCGAATGCACATACTCTAGAGATCCTACTTGTGACCTTGGGTACCTGCCGTTTGGGAACATGGAAACTGAAAACGGCTAAGCATAACGCTCAATGCACGGATACATAGCATAACGTAAAGACATAAAGGAAAGAAAGCATATAAAGCATGAATTGCAGCGGAAATGAATAAGTCCTGGAGAACCTAAATGTATGTCATGTTTAATGGTTTTAGTTCTGAAAACATAGCTTATGTTACTTATGAAAATCTGTATTAGTTTAATATACCAAAAGCCAATATAGGTCATAAGGTCAACAACATGCATGAATACTTGGAGGGCGACCTCGTCATGCAAATTAGAGTGGATGCCTCTAATTAATTGGTAATGGGTAGGAGGGATCAGCTCTTGTGAAGGATGCAAGGCACACACCACATTCACTATGAAATCCTGACTGAAACTAAACCTAAGATGCACCCATACGCCCCACATGATAATAATAATATAATAATTGTCAAATAACTGAAAGGGACGCCACGAGCTATCACTCCGTCGTGGTGAAGTCATACACTAGTGCCTCTAGTGTTATGGTCATGGTACCTCCATAACTAGGTGAAACTGGTCATGCATGTATATGGCTAAGGTAACTAATAAAACATAAGCATTGAATCTGTAATTACTGGGAAAAACAATTGGCTGCATACGGGAAATCCTAATAAAGGAAGAGGTTGTCCTTACTGAAGGACGGGAAATCCGTACCTTGTGTCGAGTAGAAGCTAAAGGAAACGCTGAAGAACCTACTCCGCCTTGACGGATAATACTACATAAGAATGGGAATGTGTATGAGTTGTATGAATTACATGTGTTTTACTGGTTCTGTGTGTTATTAGCTTGTTATACTTATTTTGTCATGTTTTAGTGTTTTACTGTGTTATCTATAGTTATACTGATGTTCTATAGTGTATTATGCATGTAATAGTGTATTATAATACTTGTATTGTAATACTAAGTAACTTTCTAAAAATAGCAGGTTTCCATAAATAGTAAGTTTCTAAAAATAGAAAGTTTCCAAAAATAGTAAGTTTTTATAATTAGAAATAAGTTGGATTATAAATAATATGTAAAGTTTAATTAGTATAATACAAGTCATGGTTTAAAGGGAGTAGCTTATTAATTAAATTACTTGGTTAATTAATTAAACTATACATTATAAGAATTTAATTAAAAATACATGTTTTAATTAAATTAAGCTAAGTAAAATACATTAGGTTATACATGAAATATTAATTTTAATATTAAACTTAAGTTATGTATTTATTAAAATAAATAGCCTAAGAAATAATTTAATTAAATATATTTCTGATTTTGATATTTTCCCAAATCCCGAACCCGTGTTTAATATATTAACCCGACCCCGAAATCTGTGGTCACACATAAGTGGAAACATATAGCCGAGACAAACAGCCCTACCAGTGACTAGACCGGCTAGCCGGTTGCCACTGGTGGCTCTCGGTTCCCACTACCGAGCTACGACAGCCACTGTCGAGCCCGGTTCACACCGGTTCCCACCGTCATGTTGTTCGGTTCCCACTGTTAGCACCAAAAAGCCCCACCGAGACCCTATTCGTTTTGGTTGGCACTCGATCCAAGCCCAAAACCATACCCCGACTCGTGGTCGGGGTTCCCTTGTGTCGTCCGAGCCCAAACCAACCAAGCCGAGACCCCTTGTGGTCTTGGTGGTGGTGTTGACAGCAAGCCGAGAGCCCCTTGGCTCTCGGTGGTGCCTCGGTCGAACCAAAACCCGAATCAACACCCCCTTTTTCATGTTTTTAATTAATCCACATGTTTTTACATCTTGTTTTTATGATTAATTAAATAATAATCATGAATTCAAAAAGAATTAAAAAGAAAAGTAAGTGTTTGATTATACCGAACACGTGTAGGAAAAGGTTATGAGATCACGATCACGTACACACAAAAATCAACAAACAAAATCGTCCGAATCGTCCTTGTTAGTTTGATGTAGCCGGCGACAAGAGAGGACAAGGGAGGCAAGGAGAACTTTTTTGTAACCTAAAAATTATGATTAAGTTTCCTGTGTTTTATTTAATATGGGTTTAAGTTAGGTCATGGGCCAAAGCCCATCTTCTCCTTCTTGTCTCCTTTAGTCGCGGCACATGGGGCCCACAAAGGGAAACCCAAAGCTTTTCCCGAGTTAAGTTATTTACGTGATCATTCATGTTTAATTATCGTGTATTTATACTTCGTGATCTTAATACATTTATAATATATACGTAAGTATGTGTTAATTAATATCATGATACGTGAATTATATTATAAATGGTAAGTTTTAAATTTATCATATATTCGTATGTACTGTTCATGTGTACTGTTCATGATATTTTAATGCGGGTTTTATAATCATAAAGCCGCAGGTTGTGGCTAAGAGTTTGCTTTGCATAACCCGGGTTAGGTAGCAGGTCGGTTAGACGCGATAAAGTAAATTCCGTAAAAGGTGAATGAAACAAGTGTACTAAATGTGAAGGAGGTTATATTGTTTTAAAAGAAAATTTTCAGTCTTTTTAATTTTCTCAGACGCATTAATTTCCGTTTCAACCTTTTTAGACTCGAGAATTTCGAAATCCGTTTGCAGTTTTTGAAAATTAGTAACGACTAATTCTTTTTCTTTAAGTTATTTTGAAAGATTTGCACTTAAATGTTCAATATCTAGCAGGTTATCCATTTGGACTTTCCTAAACTTATCAAACTCTGGATTAATTAAGGTATGGGTCGATGGAGTTAATACTAAGGTTTGAAGCTTTTCCTTGTACAAATCAAGCTCGGTAGATAAGGTCTGTTTAACACTTACGGTTTCAAGGACCGCAGTATTCATTTGGCCAAGCATAGATGCCAGCACCATAACCAAAGGAGAATTCGTATTCGTAATAGCTCCCGGTTATGTTTCACTCAAAGTCTCGGGACTTGCATTGATATTACTATCATTGTTTGTCTCCTTGTTTGAATTACTAACCACCAGAGGCTCTTCCGGATACTGAGACGCTTTCCCAACTTGATAAGGTACAATACTAGTATCATTGGTAGTATTTGGTACCTCAGAGATTTGGTCAGACCCATAGAGTGAGAGATTTTCCATAAGTGTTGCCTTGGCGGTGTTGTAGTCATCACAATCCGAATCATATGCATCAAGATCATCGCATTGATATTGTTGATGCAAAAGTTGGGTGATCCTTGCTAGACCCGAATTGGGCTCAATTCGGGTTGGCTGGGCTCCGGCTCCTACACCAAGTGAACTGTTTGGTTGGGATCCTGCACACTAAATAATACGCGTCAGGCTTACCGTGGGAGTGTTTCCCACAATTAGACTCCAACGTGAGAGTAAGTAATCGGTTTAGGGTTTTATGTGAGTTGAGAGTATAGAACGTAATACCTTTGTGGAACCATTGGGGGTTCCTTTTATAGGCAGTGAAACCCTAGTGGGCTGCCACTGATACTTCGGCCCCAAGGAAAGGATAAGTACCAGAATTAGAATGATTGTTATCTTCTAATTATGGTGAGTGAATATCCTCTTCTTTGGGGTAAATCCTATTCCTAGACAGAATATGATTCTGTCTAACCCTGTACCGGCCGCGCCGGGCCGTGGGCCGCACATGTGTGTGCGGTTACTGTTCATCCAAGCCCATAAGCTTAAATGACATTATTCCCACCCATTGTGATGGGCCGGATACGGGTAGTACCCGTGGGCCGGGCTCCTGACCCGGCTGGGGACTATACGTCATCATGTCCCCCCAGTCTAGTTGTTACATTCGTAGGCGTAACCTCTAGACTATCAAGATGCTCTCCGGACATACCAAGAAAGACCTAGGAAACACTCTATATTGAAAATTTTGTTTTGGCCGCACGTGGCGACCTACCTTAGGAATATAATTCCAATAGCACATCAGCCGCACGTAACGGCCGAGACAAATTAAATTTAGCATTGAATATGGTCTTACGTAAGAGCCGCATATCTCGACACAAGAATAAAAACAGTAATGGTAGTCAACTTCTCAGCCGCACTTCTGCAAAAGTGCACCATTAATGCCCACCATTGAGCCACGTAAAACTGCCAAGAAGTGACCCATGGGCCCCCTCTGATTTTGCAGAAGTGTCAGAAATCCTATCCGTTGGATAGGCGTGGTAGCCTACATGTGTCGAACATCTACGTTACCTCAGAAACCGAGGCAACCCTATATAAGAGTTAGTGTGTGTGTTTGTTACACACACAATTCACCCTTCCTTCCGCCATTGTTATTTTCAAGCTTCTACCTCCAAAAACTTTGTCTTCTTTTCCACGGATTTCCTCCGCCGCAGGTTAGATCATCACGCCCTTTAAAACCTTTTTATAAAACATGGTAAAGTACAACCCACTTATCACGGATGTCCTTAACGTGATGTCGGCGGAAAAATACATCGACTTTCTGTCGAAGTATTACATTCCCGAAAGCGTACACCCCACCTATCCAGGTGAAGGTGAGGCGATTACGGACGCACCAGCGGGGAAAATAGGCGTGTATACGTGCCTATTTGATTCAGCCAATTACCGTATCCCTCTATCCAAATTCTTGGTAGATCTTTTATTGTATTACGACTTCCACATAACCCAGCTTCACTGCATAGGGGCATGTAAAATCAACCAGTTTGAAATTACATGCCATACCTGCGGAGTAACTCCAACCGTGAACCTCTTTAGGGCTTTTTAATTCCCCCAGCTAGTGAACGGGTGGCTATTGTTTAAAAAGCGACCCGGGAACGCCCCTATGACGTATAGGAAGCCTTTAGACTCCCTTAAGAACTGGTACGACCATTACTTCTTTCTTGATGAGAAGGTATTCCCTACCCCTTTCGTACTCAAAACCAAAGCACCCAAAGACTTTCCGCCCAAATCCAAAGACTATAGTAGCAAAGACTTAAAAATACTAGATACCCACCGCACAGAATTCCATAGGGGGTTGCCGGAACACTTTCTGTGCTTAGTAGGAATAAGCTGCCGCTACTTTGGGAGGGATGACTTATATCCGTGCTTCCTGAGTGAACAGGGAGAGGGTAGGTCTACTTATACCTTGTAGGTCTAAAATGTCATGCGTATTTGTAGAACCTTGCTAACCTGTATACTTTTAAATGTCCGCAGAAATGAACCTACACGGATTAATACGCCAGGGCTACCCAATGAAGGTGGCCGAAGGGTTCCGGCCTCTGAAGGAGAATGAGCTCCCCCTGCTGGAGGCAACCGCTGACCGCACCATGCCGCTGGAAGAGACGTCCGAGCCCAGATCAGATGAAGGGGAGCTCATCATTGAGAAATCCCCGTTGGACTTCCACAATGAAGATGGTGGAGAACTGCTGTTGGAGGGGACCGCGACCCACCAGGAAGAGGAAAATGATCCCAATGAAGACACCACTCAAGCTTCCGGGTCCGCCCCGCTCACATCTAGGAAGAGAAAGACCACCAGGAGGGTGGCAAAGAAGATAGGAGATGAGGCCGGGGCCGCGAATGCTCCCCCAAAGAAACTGAGGAAGGACCATCTGCAGTACCAAGAGGGGAGTGGTACTGCGACTGCTCAGGCCGACTCTACTCCGCACATGGGAGAGCCAGTCTGGCGAGCTACACACGTGAGCGCCGTAGCTCCTACTGGCCCAGAACCTGCCCTTGATACCACGTAAGTATCCTTCGAATATTAGTCGTGTCACTATACTTGTGAAATGTATAATGCTTAAACTAAATTTGCCATGTCAATAACAGGGCGAATCCGTCGGCCGTAGCACAAGAGGAAGAAGTGGAAAGGAATCCATCCCCCGCTCCAACTAACAGACCTCCATCTCCTGCCGCGACACATGCCGAGGAGCCATACCACGAAGGGCCAGAAAATAGCCTGCGCCTAGCATGGAACCTCTCAAGTCTGACAAGGTTGGAAGCAGAATCTGAGTGCTCGGAATTCATTGAACACATCACTCCACCAGCCCTTGCCCAAGACTTAGATGAGCTGGATCATGAATCCCTTCTGGAACAATTTGATGTGTCGTCTGCGCATCAAGTGACGGTGGGAGCCGCCCTAAGACGCCACTTGATCAAGGCCCTTGCGAACGTGAAGCGGGCAGATAAGAAGATAGCCCGTCGTGAGGCAATGGTCGTGAAGAACGAGAAGACCATCGCGTCCTTGCAGGCAGCGCTGGTGACAACCAAGGCTACGGTAAAAGAGCAAGCTCATCACGCCGACACCCGAGAAAAGCGTATTGCCGAGCTCGAAGCCCTTGTAGCCACATGAAATGAGAAGGTATACTTTCGAAACTTTTGTACATATACTTTTGCCTTGATTATTTATTCGACCCAAGAAAAAAAAAGTATGGTATCTTTGTGATAACTCAAAGTTCTATATGCAGGTGTCTGCGGCCGAAGCTGCTACCAAGGCCGTGACCGTACAATCCTTCAACATCTCCCAAGAGCGTGATGCGCTGAAGGATGAGCTAACACAGGCGCGGGCCAATCTGGAAGAGCAAGCTGCCACAGCAGAGGAGGAACTGGGCAAGATGGCCATAAGTTGTGCTGAAAAACTATGTCCTCTCCTGCTATCCGCCATAGCTGGACGCAGGTGGATGATTGGGCAAGGGATGCGACTTGCCGTAAGCAAGGCCCTTGAAGCTCCGCACCTACTGCAGGCATTTGCCGGGGTCGTATCCGATGGAATCGACCGTGGTAGACATGAGGGTTTGGTCAAAGCTGCAGAACTGATAGGTAAAAATGAAGACATCATGCAGCATCCATACCATAATCCCTCAGCTGCGGATAATATGACCGCGTCGATGAATGCCTTGGTAGAAATCCAACACCCTCTACTGGATGAGCTTGAGGCACTTAGAGACGCTCCAAACGAGGCAATAATGTCCCGGCTTACTACGGATCCCATCCCTCTGACCTTGGCCACTTATGATCCCGCATCAAAAATAATGAAAGGTGAAAAGCTGCTTGTGGAAGCATTGGATGCGACTGTGGTCAAGGCACAGGATGGGAGGGGTGCTCGTGGGGAGGCCCTCCGTGCTCTGATTGAAGAAGGAAAGAAGGACATAGGGGAATTCATACCTCCCTTGTAATTTATCAATTGTAAACATTTATGATTTTTATTCGTCCGTGTATGTACACGGCTAAGACATATGTGAAATGACTGTCTTTTGAATGTAAGTCCGTGATGACCACGGTCATTTTGTTTATTTATTTTGAAACTTGTGTATTCTTATTTTGTTTGAACATTGTATGCCAAAACTGCATGACATGTCACGTCTTACACAAAAAGGAAAATACATTCAAGCCTATAATTTACTAGACATGCGACGTGCGTCTTTACTATGCGGAGCACTGCGTGAGTACGACATACGAAACTTACCACAACGTCTTGTAAGTAAGGTGTCTAGTAAGGATACATGATTCGTGCCGCTGGGGTTGCATCCCTCTTACGCGGCAAGTTGAATTAGTAGGTTCACTTAATCCTCTTACCCCGCCTGGAGGCGTATAGTACATGTACGGTGATTTGAATGAATGCATATGAATGAAACATGACATATTATAATAACAACTAAAATTCATATGACTGACAAAAAATCTAAAAAATGATTTGCACGAAACAAGCCGTGGAGCTAGCTAGGCACCACGGCATTTTATTAGAACGTACATTTTTTTTTGTTTGAACAAGAATGATAAGTCCTAAAAAACAAAAAAGGAACCTAAACAAAACATAAGATGAAAAACAGATAGAGCGCATGGTTCTTCATTAAAGCCACACATATAGCGAAGCACGCATGCGGAAGCCGTAGCTTTCAAAGATAGCACCTTTTGAGATTGGAGATGTTCCATGTGCGTTCCAGGTCGCGGCCATCCATGTCACGTAACTTGTACGCGCCTCGTCCCAAGGCTTCCGTGACTTCATACGGTCCTTCCCACTTAGGGCCCAGCTTTCCTGTATTCTCCGCTCGACTTGCTTTGTTAGAGTGATAGACATAATCTCCCGGTTGATAGGAAACACCTTTAACCTTGGCGTCATAATAAGCCTTCATTTTAGCCTTGGACTTATCCTCATTGATGGCTGCTATCTCCCTTTTTTCTTCCAACAGATCCAGGTTGATTCGCAGCTGCTCGTCGTTCGTAACGACATTAACCTCCGTCGTGCGGATGGTAGGCATTCCTATTTCTGCTGGTATAACGGCTTCAGTTCCGTAGGCCAATGCAAATGGAGTATCTCCGTTGGCTGTTTTTATCATAGTCCTATGCGCCCATAGAACATGTGGTAACTCATCCACCCATTTGGCACTTCGTTCATCCAGACGTGCCTTGATGCCGTTTCCCAAGATTCTATTTGCTCGTTCCACGAGGCCATTTGTCTGCGGATGCTTAACAGATGCAAAGCACCGCTTGATATTCAATGATGCACACCAGTCCTTGAATGGATTATCCACGAACTGTTTACCGTTGTCCGAAATGATTTCTCCTGGCAAGCCAAAACGGCACACAATGTTTTCCCAAACAAACTTTTTAACTTGCTTGCCTATGATGGATTTGACTGCCTTGGCCTATATCCATCGTGTGAAGTAGTCCATTGCGATAATCAAGAACTTAACTCCCCCCGTAGCTACAGGAAACGGTCCTGTGATGTCAATTCCCCACTTATAGAATGGCCAAGGGGATGTAATAGGTGTAAGCTCCTGCTGCGGATGTCGCGGCACTGGCCTATGCACTTGGCAATCACTACACTTGCGAATCATGTCGCGCGCGTCCCTGTGCATGGTAGGCCGATAGTATCCTGTTCGTAAGGCTCGAGCTACCACGGACCATGGACCTGCGTGCATGCCGCATAACCCTTCATGTATGTCACTGATTACGTAAGCGGCCTGACGTGGTCCAACACACCGCAACCACGGCTGCAAGAAAGAGCGCTTATAAAGGATACCTTCTCGAAGTTCGAAGTGTTGCGACTTCCTCCTGATGCGCCGCGCCGCTTTTTCATCGTCCGGAAGGGTTTCACTAGTCAAGTAGTTGATGATTGGGGTCATCCATGTAGGTCCATCCTCTTCAACTATAGTAGCGACCTCCCCTTCTATTATAGATTTCTCCTTGAGTATTTCCACCAAGACTTGTTTGGATAAGTGAGCGAAGCTTGTGGATGCGATCTTGCTAAGAGCGTCCGCCTTCTTGTTCTCGCCTCTTGGCACCTGCTTGATGGAAAACTTGCTGAAAGCAGCGATTAGTGACTTGATTTTTCCAAGTATCTGACCATGTTGTCCTCCTTAGCCACATATCCACCTAGAATATGGTTCGCAACAAGCCATGAGTCCACGTAGGCCTCAAGGTTGCGGACTCCCATTCTAGCGGCGATTTTTAAACCCGCAATTAATGCTTCATATTCCGCTTCGTTGTTGGTGGCCGTGAACTCAAAGCGGAGGGCGTACGTAAACTCCATTCCTTCCGGATTTGTGAGGATGAGACCAGCTCCGGACCCATCCGTACATGAAGATCCGTCCGTAAATAACACCCATGGTTCTGTTGGAGTCTCGTCTTGTTTAACGATTGGCCCTTCCTCATCCGGCTTCTCTATCAGGAAATCTGCCAAGATCTGTCCTTTCACAGCCGTCCTTGGCCTATAAGATATATTGTGCTCCCCCAATAAGATGCTCCATTTTTGTAGCCTTCCTGCCACATCCGGTCTAGAAATGACCTGCTTTATTGGTTGGTCCGTAATGACTACAATTGGGTGCGCCTGAAAGTATCGGCGCAACCGCTTTGTAGCAAACACTAGTGCCAAAACCAATTTTTCCATAGAGGAGTAATTCAACTCCGGCCCTTGCAATGTTCTACTTATAAAGTAGACCGGAGTTTGTACCGTATCCCTATCTGTCATGAGCACCACGCTTATTGCGCCATGAGTGGCTGAGAGATACATAATGAGTTCCTCCTTTGGCCAGGGAGCTACTAGCATAGGGAGGGATGCAAGGTGCTGCTTGAGTTGGCCAAAAGCTTCCTCGGCTTCCTTTGTCCACCGGAAGTCTCCCTTCCTAGTGCACTTCTTGAGTGTCTTAAATAGGGGTAATGACTTCTCTGCGGATTTGGATAGGAACCTATTTAGCCCGACCATCTTCCCATTCAAGGATTGCACCTCCTTCCGCGTCTGAGGGGATGGCAGTTGTATTACTGCGTCCGTTTTCTCTGGGCAAGGTTTGATACCATTTGGATCGATCATATATCCAAGGAACATTCCCTCCGTTGCCCCAAACGTGCATTTCTTTGGATTTAGCTTCATGTTAATCCTCCTTAGTGTGTCGAATGTCTCTTGGACATCCCGGAGAAGTGCATCCTCCGTGTGATTTTTTATGACTAAGTCATCCACATAGACTTACAGGTTGCGGCCTATCTGTAATTCAAAAGCTTTGTCCACAAGCCGCTGGTATGTAGCACCGACGTTCTTTAGTCCAAATGGCATTTTCGTATAGCAATATACGCCCTGGCTCGTATGGAACGCCGTTTTTTCTACATCCTCCTCCGCCATCTGGATCTGGTGGTACCCTTTATATGCGTCTAAGAAGCACTTAAAGGGATATCCACATAAGGATTCCACCTTCCAGTCGATTTCCGGTAACGGGTAACAATCCTGTGGACAGGCTTTGTTCAGATCCGTAAAATCCACACACATGCGCCAACTTTCGTCATGTTTTTTGACCATGACCGAATTGGATAACAACTCGTGGTAGTATACCTCGCGCATGATACCTGCGTCCACTAGTTTCCGTACTTCCTCCAATATCACTCGGCTGCGCTCAGGCGCCTAACCGTGCTTCTTTTGCTTGATGGGTTGGTACCCCCGGCGGATCTGGAGCTTATGTTCTGCTATCGCACGTGGCACGCCTGTCATATGCTTTGGCTCCCATGCGAATATATCTAGGTTTGCACTTAAAAGAGAGCACATGGCCCTTTTGACACTATCCGAGAGCGCCCCCCCTATGGATATCTCCTGTTCCGGGTAGTCGGGATGGATTGCCACCTTCCAATTGGGAGGTGGTGATCCATCTTTGGGTGGAATAGGTGGGGCCGGTGTTGTCACGGTATGGCACTCGGATGCTGGTACGATTGTGTTGTAGATGTTGACGATTCCTCCTTCAACAGAGAACTTGATCATTCCGTGTGCCGTGGAGGGTACCGCCCGTATAGCCAGAATACCTGGTCTGCCTATGATCCCATTGTACGGAGAATGTGATCGTATCACCATGAAGTTCATCCACTCCGTAGTGGAGTGTTCCTCATTCCCAATGGTTACGAGCAGACGTAGTTGCCCTATCGGCCAGATAGTGTCTCCACTAAAGCCAGTGAGCGGCGCCGTGGCCGGTACTAATTGGCTTCTTATTTCTGGTCGTAACTGGACAAAACAGTGTTCGTACAGTACTTCTGCTGACGACCCTCCATCCACATACATGCGACGAACATTGTGTGTTCCAATGATTATTTCAATAGTGAGAGGCGCATCAATCACATCGCTTGCTGTGATGGGAGGGAATGAGATTTCCCTGCCGCGTGAAATTTTTTTGCCAATTTTCTGCCTCGTGCGGCGTTGTCTGGATTGGATCATGTATATGGTAGAAGGTTTGTCCTTTTGGGGATCCTTCTTGTCATACTTCTTGTTGTCTTTTCCATCTTTCCAATCCTTAACCAAATGCTTGAGTTTACCTGACTTGATCAGTGACTCGATGTGCTTCTTGAGCAGGATACACTCCTCAGTGCCGTGGCCTTTGTCATTATGTAAATCACAGAAACGATTTCCTTGACGACGGTCCGGAGGAGTTGTCATTGGGGGAGGTCTCGGAAAATTTGCCCCTTCCGTCAGCAAGATCTCTCGGTAGGACATCTTTAGGGGGTAAACTTATCATTCGGCCGTCCTCCTTTGTTTTGGCTCTTGTAATCTGAGCCCCTACTACTGCTTTGATTGCTTTGTCCACCCGACTGTCTCCGGGACTGGTCGTTTGATCGGTAGTCGTTCCCTTTGGAGGGGTAGGCCGCGGAAACCGCTGTTTCTCCCTCTATGAAGTTTCTGACCCTTTCCATGAGATCATCATACCTCTCTGGACGCTTGTCATTGAGACGCCTGATTAACTCCCTATCTGTTGTGGCGTGCATGTAGTCGGAGATTTTCAGGAGTTCCGGTATCGTCTTTGTGCGTGTGCACTCATCATTGAAGCGTTCAGTGAAGGCTTCTGTGGACTCCCCCGACCGTTGTTTGACAGTTGCCAATGAGACCGGATCCCTATTATACTTCTTCCTCTGAGTATAATTATTCTTGAACGCACTGCGTAGTTCCGTGAAACTATCAATGCTTCGTGGTGGGAGTCCCTCAAACCAGTCATGGACATTGCCGATCAGAGTCGAATTGAACATTTGGCACCATATAGGCATGGGCCATCGCTCAATTTTAGCCTGCGTATCGAATATTTTGAGGTGATCATCCGGATCACCAGTTCCATCATAGGTCTTGACACACGCCGGCATGCGACGTTTGGTGTCCTCGGAGTAGTTCCGTATGCGGAGGGTGAATGGGTCTTCCCTAGGATCCGCCCATAGCCGGGTGAGCCTAGGGTCATCCCATGGTTCGCACCACGGGCGGGAAAGATCCTCCGCTTCTGCATCTCGATAATAAGGGCCACCATAATACTCACCATTGTTTGGTGGTGGTGGAGGGGTACGCCTAGGTCGGCGACGCTTAGGTGGATGATCATCTGAGTCCTCCCCTGATGGATCTGGAGACGGGGGTGTTGCCCCATCCCTTGGGTGAGGACCACTTTTTTGAGACGAGCCGGGAGCCTTTTTCCCAGTGTCCATCCTATCCCATACGCTTGTGCGGCGAGTGGCTCTGGCCAGCTCTCGATCTGGTCGCTCGGGTGAACCGTCGGACTTATCTCCCCCTTCTCGAGACTGCGTTAGTTCCTGCATGAGGCGATCTCCTATGCGCTCGAACACATTCCTAGGTTGATGAGTTTCCTCAAAGATGCTCTGCTCCTGAGGCCGGGCTTTCCTTTTCCTCTGATTTTGAGACGAGGTGATTGGTCCGGTATTGCCAAAGTTGAGTCTAGATTGGAGGTTCCTCCCTAGATTCAACCTTGATGCAATCCCTGGGACGATCCTATCAAAGTTCTGCGTGAGAACTCGAGTGAGATCCTTCTCGCTGAGTGGTTGGATTTCTACTTCCTCCTCAATCGATGGTCTGCGCGGCTCCTTGTTGGGAGGATTGGGCGCACTCCCTGGATCGGGGTTATCCATGGTTGAAGTAGGTGGGGGTGTTATGGAGATCGTGCTCGTCACCCCCAAGGGCTGAAAACCACCATGGTTACCAGGTCCGCCTGCAGGGCGGCTAGGAGATTGATTGGGGATGAGTATCCCTTCCCCTTGGGACTTCCGATTTCCAGGATTCGTGTTCCTAGGATTAGCTTGCGGATGCCCCTTCGTCATTGGAAATTCAAGATGAGGTTTTGCTCTAGCTTAGTGTAACGGGTCCCACGGATGGCGCCAACTTGTTGATGCAAAAGTTGGGTGATCCTTGCTAGACCCGAATTGGGCTCAATTCGGGTTGGCTGGGCTCCGGCTCCTGCACCAAGTGAACTGTTTGGTTGGGATCCTGCACACTAAACAATACGCGTCAGGCTTACCGTGGGAGTGTTTCCCATGATTAGACTCCGGCGTGAGAGTAAGTAATCGGTTTAGGGTTTTATGTGAGTTGAGAGTATAGAACGTAATACCTTTGTGGAACCCTTGGGGGTTCCTTTTATAGGCAGTGAAACCCTAGTGGGCTGCCACTGATACTTCAGCCCCAAGGAAAGGATAAGTACCAGAATTAGAATGATTGTTATCTTCTAATTATGGTGAGTGAATATCCTCTTCTTTGGGGTAAATCCTATTCCTAGACAGAATATGATTATGTCTAACCCTGTACCGACCGCGCCGGGCCGTGGGCCGCACATGTGTGTGCGGTTACTGTTCATCCAAGCCCATAAGCTTAAATGACATTATTCCCACCCATTTGTGATGGGCCGGATACGGGTACCCGTGGGCCGGGCTGCTGACCCGGCTGGGGACTATACGTCATCAGATATGTTGCATTGTGAGTTAGAGCTGCTATGAATCCTTCATTATTCACAACTCCTGGATCTGATAGAAACGATAACTCCTCCTCATCTAGCTCACGGCCATTTTCTTGAGCTTTTTTGGAAATACGTTTTACGTATTAGAAAGGATCGGTCACTCCAACAATAGTATAAGTAGTAGCTCGAGTTTAGTTAACTTAATATTCAACAAGCAAGGCCAAGCCAAGCCTACAACATGTGTAGGCCGGCGGCCCAATGTAAGCCCAAGCCCATCTCATGGGCTTGGGTATATAAACCCTCTCCTTAGATGGAGAGGGTGTGGTTTCATTCATTTTTACACATAGTTAATCACTTTCTCTCTCAAAAGTGTGTGTGAAATCATCTATCTTTCTATCTCTTTCTCTATCTAAACATAAGCAAGATTTACAATATCCTACAGATGGTATCAAGAGCCATGGGATGATTGTTTGGTTTATGTGTTTGTGTTTTTTTATTTATACGCCTATTTTGATCCATTTTACACGAACCAAATTTTTTTTTGTTTTTTTATGGTTTTTTCTTGATACAAATCTTCTACATAGTTGTGGTAGAGATTTGGTATAGCTACTTTGGCTCAAAACACAAATTTTTTGGGTGTTTGATCATTTTTGGCTTAAAATCTCGAACTGGTTGAGTTTTGTCCGATAAAAGTGGGAAATATTCCGACAGAAACCATCGGAAAAGGGGTTAAGTATTCCGACAACTTCCATCGGAAAAGGGTTTATCATTCCGACCATTATTCCGACGAAGGTATTCTGAAGGTATTCCGATAGAGGGTATTCCGATAGGGTGTATTCCGATAGAAGGTATTCCGACATGAGAATTCCGATAGAGGGTATTCTGATAGGTTTATTCCGATAGGGGGTATTCCGATAGAAGGTATTCCGACAGGAGTATTCCGATAGAGGGTATTCCGATAGGGGGTATTCCGATAGGTTCATTCCGACAGGGGTATTCCGATAATTTATTCCGACATGGGTATTTTGATAGACTATTCTGACAGGGTATTCTGATCAATATTCCGACGATTTCAAAATTATTCCTTAAAAAATTTCGAACCGTGTGCAATTTTGACTTGGAGTTTTTGGTTTATCGAGAACATAACTTAGGGGGTTTCAACATTATTTGTCGGATTTAACACACAACAACAAATACATCTGCTTTCTCTCATTGTTCGATCAACATTTGTAAATCTTAACTTAACGAAATGGAGTACACATCTCTTACGGATAAGTCCATCCTCTCGGGTACGGATAATCGTCCACCAATGTTGGAGAAATCTATGTACGAGGATTGGACTTCTCGAATGGAACTTTACATGTTGAACAAAGAGAATGGACATCTCATTTGGGCATCAGTGCTCAATGGACCATTAGATTATGGTACATTGACGGAAGGTACGGTTACTCGTCCTCGCACAACGGGTGAATTGACTGGAGAAATGAAGATTCAAGACAAATGTGATAAGTATGCTACAAAGATCATTCTCCAAGCCCTTCCTCTAGATGTCTACAAACTCGTCAGCAAACATAAAGTTGCCAAAGAGTTATGGGATAGAATTCGTGTTCTAATGCAAGGCACCTCGTTAACTAAACAAGAACGAGAGTGTAAGCTTTATGATACTTTTGATAAGTTTGCCTATGTCCCTGGGGAGACTCTCAATGACTACTATTTGAGATTTACCCTATTGTTGAATGAGCTCAATATCTATGGCATGGCAATTCCTACGTTTCAATTAAACACCATGTATTTGAACACCCTTCCTTCAGAATGGCGTAAGTACGTGACGGGTGTTAAATTGGCTAAGGCCTTGCATAACACCAATGTGGATCAACTTCAAGCTTTTCTTCAACAACACGAATGCTATGTGATCGAGGCTCGATTGTCTACACCTCAAGTTCATGATCCACTTGCCATGTATGCTTCTCAACAAAACATGTCTTATACTTATCAACAACCATCATACTTGCAACAGCCACCACCACACACCTATCAGCAACCACAGCAACCATCTTATCAACCACTAATGATGCCACAACAAGCATTTCAAGAAAGTGTTCGTCAACAATCTTTTCCACAACAACCACCACATTAGACATCACCATCACAAGCCAACACTTCTCCCATGGGCTGTACTCCTCAGCAAGGATATTTTCCAATTGAAGCACAGCCAACACAAGCCTTCTACTCCAATGAACTTCCACCAATCCAAGCACCGGTCTTTACTCCAAATGATACGCCAGCTGATGTTCTAAACCATCTCACTGCCTACTTGTCAAAACTTGTTGCAACTAGAGGATTTCCACCAACAAACAATCAGCTCCGCACCTCTTCAAATCCTCGACAACAAGCCACTGTTCAAGATGGTCAAGTGACGGTGCAACCTATTCAGGGAAGGCAAACTTCATATGGACCTCCTACAAGGACTGTGAATGCTCAAGCTAATGGAAATGGAAGCCCCGTTGGTCCTCAAAAGGTTGTGACTTGCTACAATTGTCGAGGACAAGGTCATATGGCTAGGGAATGCACTCAGCCAAAAAGAAGAAGGGATGCAACATGGTTTCGTGAGAAGATGTATTTGGTTGATGCTTAGTCTAACGGAAAGATTTTGGATTCAGAAGAGTTAGCATTTCTTGCAGAACCAGGGGCAGCAAATAATGAAGGCATTGCAGTCGTTTCCACTTCTAATGCAGCTTATCAAGCAGATGATCTTGACGCATATGATTCGGATTGTGATGGCATTCACTCTGCCCAAGCTGCTCTCGTTGCTAATCTCTCTCACTACGGTTCTGATGTCGTCAGTGAGGTACCAACCACATCTAATAATATTGATGATAACCAAAATCAAGTTGGGCATGAAAATGACAACCTCGAAGAGCATTCAGGAACTAGTAACTCAAATGATGTGGTACCCAATCCTACACATTTGAGTGAACCTCAACCAAATGCTACGACGGGTATGGAATCTTATGCTCAACATGATTTGGTCATGGTACCTAAACATATTATTGATCAAATGCATATGGCTCTCAGAGAATCCGTAGATACGAATTCCACCCTAACAGCTGAGCTTGCGTTGCATAAAGAAAAGGTCAAAACTTTTGAAATGGTCCCTCAAGTAGAGAAAATAACGTGTTCTGAATTTGACCAATTTCGTTTTGAAAAGATTGAACACTTAAAAGAAATAGAATCATTAAAAGCTAATCCTTCCAATGAATTAAAAGCAAAAGAGTCGGTTGTCAATGATTTTCAGAAACTTAAAATGGATTTCAAAACTCTCGAGTTGATGAGACGGCTTTTATACATGGTCTCATCGTTCTTTTTGGACTTAAAATGCATTAAATATCATCAAAATACCCAAATATATGCTTGTGTTTGTTGCTTGTGTAATTTAGGTACGGATATTGAGAAAATGACAAAAGATCACAAGAATCACGCAAAAACGAACACGGGAAACAAAGCCGCACGATGAACCAAGCCCTAGTGAGGAATTTTCCAAAGAAAACCCTTGAAGATTTGAAGAATATTGAAGATTGGTCCTCCAAGTTTGAAGAATTGACACTTTATACCCTTGTATCTTCATAATTACAAGTTTGGTCCCTAAAGTTTGTCAAAATTGCAAAAAGGACCCTTAACTTTGAAGAATTGGCAAATTTAGTCCCTCAACAAATCTAAATTGTCAAATATGGTCCTCCAAGAAGTCAACCAACAAGTCAAAGCCTTGAAGTTTGAAAACATGTCAAATTCAGTCCTTGGAATATGAAGAAAGTACATGTTTAGTCCTTGTTTCAAGATTACAAAAAGATTGTGCCAAAAATGACAAATCTACAAAGTTATTTACAAAGGGAGTTGAGTTTTGAGCTGATTAAATCAAAGAGACAAAGGAGAAAGAGTTAAGGGGGTGTTTCTGCCAAGACACCACAAGTATTCCCAGCCTATCATTGTGACACATCATCACCCTCCACCAATCAAACCCCTCCATCCCTCCACGTCAACTTCCACTCTCTTGTTTAAAACTGATTTATTTAATCAGTTTAAAAAATTGGGGGTAAACACATAATTTAAAACATACTTAACCCCAAACGGATTAACCCTTTCCTGCTAATCCCCTCATCATCATAAACCCTAAATTTCTATCTCTCTCAAATCAAAGGGGAAAGTGCTAATTATTTCCAGATTACTGATTAATGACAAGTTAATCACAACCCACATCCCAAAACCCATCACCTTCAACTCCTGGACCCCCCACGTGGCTCCCCTGCTACGTCACTATCCCACAAAACCCCATGGGGAGACAAAACCAATGGCTGGATAAAATTACTTGGTCCCAAAGGTTAAACAAACGTTCCAGATGCATCCAACACAGCTGGAATCTCAACATCAAGGCCAGAAGATCACATGGGTCACTTGACCACTTTTTCAAGTTTGAAAATCCAAGGGCACAATGGGAAATCCGTCTGCTAGGGTTTCTTAGTCTAGAATAGTCCATAGACTAGTATAAAAAGACCTCTCAACTTGTGAGAAGGCTTGTTCCAGCTTTTATGTAATTTTCTTTTATCAATCAATGAAAAAGTTTTTTTATGCATAAGGCTGTGATCCATTTACTTTCCAGCATTTACAGTTTCAAAGTTTGTTTTTCCTCAATTCATTTTAAAATTTTCAAGTTTGTTTTTAAGGATTTCACTTGTTTTCAAAAAAAATTCAGAACTTTCTTTATGTCTTACTGCTATGAGCCACTCAACAAGCTTCTTAAAACAAGCTTATTGAATCACTTATAGTTTGTTCTTTCTTTCTTGGTTGTTTGTGGTGTGCAGGAAACAAGAAAAGGCTAAGGTCTATTCTCACATTTTTCTGGCTATTTGTGCTCAAACCCATCCAATCCCACAAGGCTCTGCATACACCCGAGTGTATTGGAGGTGGCTTATCAGCCACTGTTGGGCTTGGAAGTAAGCCCAACAAGGTAGTTCTTGTTTGCTATCTTTAATTTTCATTTTTCTGAAATATTTATGCTTTGTGTGATTTTTATGTTAAGCTGTTAAAAGTCTGTTTAAGTGCTTGTATTTGCTTCATTTAGATGTCATATGCATGTTATGAGTTCTTTATTCCAGTTTGGTTAAGTTGTGTATTGATTTGATTTGAAAAAAGTTGGGTTTCAGTTTTAAGGGGGTGTTTGGATCTGCTATCTAGGTTGAGTGATTGATTGGTTTTTAGCCTAATAGCAATCTAAACATACTTGATAAGTAGTAATAGGACTGCTTTGCTAGTTTGTTTCAAGTTTGGTAGTGTTTAGGAACATTTGCATGCTCATTTTCTAGTTAACATAGCCTAAATCAGTAACTTCTCTTAACTATCTGTTTAGCTTAAAATTTGCCCATTAAGGCTTGCTCATTGCTAGATTATAAGTATATTTAGGGTTGTCAATTGTTTGTATGCTGATTGGATAGGTTGTATTCTAGTTTTGGCTTGTTAAAATTCATCCTAGTGTCAATTGAACCAGCAAACTGTAGCATAGCCTTGTTTCTGTTTAACAGTCCTCAATTTGAGCATTTAAGTGTGATTTTTGTTTTGAGCTTGTGTGTTATTTGCTTAATACTGACTCCCCACACTTCCATGAGTGTGGGGGTGCCTTTGTTGCCATCAAAATCCAAGTAACAAGAATTCTACAAGCACAAAACCATCCAGATCCATTTTTAACACAAGCAGTGGGAACTCCTTTCCCACTGCTAGCACTTGTGTTCCCACTGCTTAGCTAAAAGACAGAAAACCATCACATGTCACTATCTGTTTTCTTCCTTTTTTGTCTTTAGTGCTTAAATTTTTGAATTAGACCTTCAAACCAGTTCCATTTTTTTTCTTATTTAATTTAGGATTTTTCTGTTTAATTAAAATTTTTATTACTGTTCATTAAGTAAATTTTAGGTTTTATTGCTATTTTAATTTACTTTTTAAATACTGTTTTTGGAATTTAGTGCCAAAAAGTAATATTTTTAGGTTTAATCAATTTTTCTGAACTTAGAATAATATTCTAAGGATTTTGGTTAAAAAAATATTTTACTGTTTATTTTTTTATTAATTTTTAGAATTAATTTAAGTTAATTAGGGTTTTAATTAAACTAGTTTTGTCATTTAGTGGAAAATTTAATATTTTTCCAGATTTTTCATTTTTCTACTGTTCATTAGAGTAAAATAGGATTTTTAAAATTGGTAGATTATTTTTAGCATTATTAAATTATTTTTTATAATTATTTTAATTTTAAAATAGCTTTTAGTAATTTAAAAATAGAAAAATAGTATTTAAAAATTATAAAAAATACTTTTTAGTTTTTAAATAATATAAGTAAGTTATTTGTTCAATAAAATCATATTTTGGACATTTTGATTAATTATATTTAATTTTAGGGCTTTAATTAGCATTTAAAATTGAATATTTAATTAATAAAAGGTTTTAAAATATTTTTATTGGATTTTATTCCTTATTTATATTATTTTAGACTTGTTTTAACTTATAATTAATTTTTAGGTTGAAATTTTTAATTTTGTAGCTTTTTACGGTTTTACGTTTACGCCTTTTTCGTCATAGTTTAATTCGTAGTCGTAACCGTCTTTTCTTTCCTTTCTTATTTGTTTTTCAATCAATATAATCTCAAACAAAAATCAACTCTTAACACAACGCACGTTCCTCCTTGGGAAACGAACTTGCTTGGTCATTAGTGCTCGGTTTTCCTAAACCGACACTTAATACTACCACTATTTGTCATCCTTTTCCTAAAGGGTACAAAAACCACTACATCATTTTGGCGCCGCTGCCGGGGAGGCGTGTTGTGTTTTGGTTGAACCATTGTTGTTTTTTATATTAGCCATAAAAGTATTTGTATTAATAGCACTCTATTAATACGTATTATCGTTTTTCGATTTTTGTGTGAATATTATTACTATATTGTATACGTAGAACAATAAATTTACAAGTACTCCAAATACGTGAGCAATCACAACCTTGATTCGGGATTTCATCACTCGATCATTGTATTCGAATCTCAAACCAAAGAAAAAAGGCAAAAATAGATAAATACTTTCGTGAAGCTTGATTTTGATAATACAAACTATAAGGTGGGTATAAGGCGGTTGTATTTCACGACCTAAAGGAAAAAGGCTCTTAAGTGCTTCGCGCCGCCTCGTTTCCTCCGCTTGCTTGTGCGTATTTGATTTTGAGAGTGAATCGAGGGTTTTGCCGCCCAAAGTATTACTAAGTATCATATATATTTTCTTGGTTTCATTTGATTAAACCCTCTTGAACGATTTGGTGTTCCACCATCGTTCTAAAGTCATCGAAGGCGTTCACTTCACGTGATCGTTTTCATTCTTTGAGGCCTTTTTAATCAAGAGATTTGATTAAGGAGGAGATTTGTAGATTTTGGTCTAATTAATACATTCCAAAAAATCCAAAAAAGTTAAAAACAATCAAAAACCACAAAAAAATTGAAAAAGTAAAAATACCAAAAAGAATCTTCTTTGCTCGCCTTCTCGTTGTACGTGACGTTTATGCAAACTCGCTCTAAAGCTAGACGTGCTCGTAAACGAAGAAACAAATCACTCACTCCTACTAGTGAGGACTCTCCTATTGACGAACCCATTGTAGTGAAAGAAGCACCCATGGCTAATCGAACTATGATGGAGTTGCTTCAAGCACCCACCGAGGGTTATGGGGAAGCGATTGTGATTCCCGCTATCCTTGCGGAGAATTTTGAGGTTAAGACGGGTTTGTTGTCCATGATTCAAAACAACAAGTTTCGAGGGGACGAAAAGGACAACCCGCATAACCACATTTGCCAATTTAATCGTCTCACCGCCACGTGCAAGTTTAAGGATGTTTCAAACGACTCGATTAAGATGATGCTTTTTCCGTATTCCTTAGCGGGGCCCGCAAAAATTTGGTTAGAGAAAGAGCCACCCAATTCTATATTGACGTGGAAGGATCTCGTTTCAAAATTCGTGAACCAATTTTTTCCGCCCTCTAAGACTACGCACATGAAAAACGAGATTTCAAAGTTTTCACAAGAGTTTAATGAGAGTTTTTCAACGGCTTGGAATAGGTTTAAGGAAATGTTGCACGAATGTCCTCATCATGGTTTTTCCGACTTGCATCAAATAGACACGTTTTACAATGGCTTGAACGATCATGAGCGTGATTATCTTAATGCCGCCGCGGGTGGTAATTTCTTGTGTAGGACGGTCGAGGAAGCATTGGTAATTATTGAGAATAGGTCTAAGGTGTATAGTCCTCGTAGCACATCGAGTGTTCGTAAGGCTTCGTCTTCATCTTCACCTAGTTTGTCACACACCGTTGATGCTTGCCAAGTCGAGGCTAATTTGGAGAATAAAATTTTTGATATAGTGAAAGGCTTGTTAGTTGAGTTTAAAGTTGGTGAACAACCCGCTCCCGCTACGATTAAAGCGGTTGAGGTTTCTTGTATGTATTGTGGTGGAGCTCACGATTATTCCGAGTGCATTACCAACGGTGGTAACACTTCGAGTGCCTTCGCGGCCGCGGGAACTTATAACCAAAACGGTCAAGTTCCTCGCACTAATCAATTGACTCCATCGGGTTTTTCACCAAACCAAAATGCTAACAATTATCGAAACAATCAAGTTGGTTACCAAAGCAATCAAAGGAACAATTATAAGGGTAATAACAACTATGGGAATCAAGGGAGTAGTAGTAGCCAATTGCAAAATCAAAATCAAAACCGTAAATTTCAAAATGCAAGTCAAGGTCTTCAAAATAATAAAGAACTTCCAATAGACTTTTTGAATTACACTACTTCAAATGATAAGATTGTGGAAAACATTCAAGAGCAAATGGCTAATCAAGCTAAGGAGACGGCTAAGAACGCAAAGGAGTTAGCTAATTTCATTAAGGAAAATCTAGCCATGAGAAATGAATTGAAAAATGATTTTGCTAACCAAATTCGAGGTCAAAACAACAAGATAGAGCAAAGTCATGCTAGGCTTGAACAAAGAATTGACCAAAAAGCCGCTATTCAAGATGTGAAGTTTAATAATTTTGATGCTAAGCTTAATGCAATTTTAGAAGCCGTAATGGGAAACAAAGCCTCTACTTCGGGTAGTTTGCCTAGTAACACCGTTTCAAACCCGAAGGGAGAGATGAAAGTGATTACCACACGAAGTGGTAAGACACTTAAAGAACCGACTCCTCAACCAATTACTCCAACGGTGGAGGAAATTGAGGAAGAACCCGAGGTGGTGGTCGAAAAGGAGCATATTTCAAGCCCACAAAGTACCGCTCATGCCACACCTACGGTTGACCCATCACCCATATTGGAACCCGAGATTCCAAAGGCTATGCCTATGCCCCAACCCACACCACCCTTGCCTTACCCATCGAGACTTAGGAAGGAGAAACGACAAGAGCGCGACAACTATCAATTTGAGCTTTTTATTAAAATGTTTCGTGATTTGCACTTTAATGTGAGTTTCGCCGATGCCTTGGTCATGATGCCTCGATTTGCCGCTAACTTTAAGAGTATGTTGAATAACAAGGAGAAATTACACCAAAAGTCTAGTTTTTCGTCGGTTTATCTTAATCGCATACCTCAAAAAGTCGGTGATCCCGGTAAATTTTTGATCCCTTGTGCAATTCAAGATATGGAAGAATGCTATGCCTTGGCCGATCTTGGTGCTAGCATTAACTTGATGCCACTTGCAATCTACAAGTCGCTCAATCTTCCTAATCTTACTCCTTCACGAATGTCTATTGAGTTGGCCGACCATTCCACGATTCTTGCATGTGGTTTGGCGGAAGACGTTTTTGTGAAAGTGGGGAAGTTCTACTATCCCGTTGACTTTATTTTTGTTGACATCCCCACGGATCCTCAAGTTCCTCTTATTTTAGGTCGTTCGTTTTTAGATACGTCTATGGCTTTGATTGATGTGCATGCTAGAAAGATCACCTTACGTTTCAACGACGAGGAATTTGTTATAAACGCAACTCAAAATTCTCAACTTTCTCATGTTTATTCCGTTGCTACCATTAACCTCGTTGATATGATCGACGTGGTTTGCGAGGAATTTTCACAAGAAGTTTTAAGGTTTGGTGATGAAGAAACTAGTGGCAATCCCACTATGTTAGATCCAATTCTTGATAATTCGACACCAACCTTCACTCCTTTCGAAGGTGGTGGTTTTACGTTGGAAGAATTCGATGTTCCACGTACTTGTGACGAAGACCTCGACAACTATGAGGACTTCTCGATTATCAAGGATTTTCTCAACGATTTCCCATTTCCTCCACCCGAGGAGGTTATGAGTATCGAGCCTAAATCTTCACTTGAGGAACCACCTATTCTCGAGTTGAAAGATTTACCTCCTCACCTCGAATATGTCTATTTGGAGGAGGACGACAAGTTGCCGGTTATTATTGTGAAGGAACTTTCGGATGATGAAAAAACCGCACTTGTCGATGTTCTTAAGGATCACAAAGGGGCGATTGCGTGGAAGTTATCCGACATTAAGGGAATCGATCCCAAATTTTGTACACACAAAATATTAATGGAGGAGGATTTCAAGCCAACAATCCAAAGTCAAAGGAGGGTGAACCCCAAAATTCACGACGTCATCAAAAAGGAGGTCCTTAAACTCCTTGACGCGGGAATGATTTACCCTATTTCCGATAGCCCTTGGGTGAGTCCTATTCATTGTGTCCCTAAAAAGGAAGGGATGACCGTTGTGCCAAACGATGCCAACGAGTTAATTCCCACAAGACTTGTGACCGGATGGAGAGTGTGCATTGACTATCGTAAGTTAAATGAAGCCACTCGAAAAGACCATTTTCCCTTACCCTTCATGGACCAAATGTTGGAGCGTCTTGCGGGAAATGATTTCTATTGCTTTTTAGATGGTTTTTCCGGTTACTTCCAAATTCCCATCGATCCTCGTGATCAAGAAAAAACTACGTTTACGTGTCCATATGGAACGTTTGCTTATCGTAGAATGCCATTCGGACTTTGTAATGCACCGGGAACTTTTCAACGATGCATGATGGCTATTTTTCATGATATGATCGAGAAGACGATGGAAGTCTTCATGGATGACTTTTCCGTGTTTGGTGATTCCTTAACTTCGTGTTTGTCGAACCTTGAGAGAATGTTAAAACGTTGTGAGGAAACCAACCTTGTGCTCAATTGGGAAAAGTGTCATTTTATGGTTAGAAGTGGAATCGTCTTAGGGCACAAGGTCTCGAAAGCGGGGATTGAGGTAGATCAAGCTAAGGTAGACGTCATCGCCAAATTACCTCATCCCAAAACCGTCAAGGGAGTTAGGAGTTTCCTAGGCCACGCGGGCTTTTATCGACGATTCATCAAGGATTTCTCAAAGATTTCTCGACCCATTACACATCTTCTTGAAAAAGAAGCACGTTTTGTCTTTGACGAAGATTGTGTACCAGCCTTTGAGATCCTTAAGAGGAAACTTACTGAAGCTCCCATTCTTGTTGCTCCAAATTGGAACCTCCCCTTTGAGCTTATGTGTGATGCAAGTGATTACGCTATTGGGGCCGTTTTGGGGCAACGTCATGATAAGCATTTCTTGCCTATTCACTATGCTAGCAAGACGATGACCGAGGCTCAACTTAAATACACTACAACGGAAAAGGAGTTCCTTGTCGTGGTGTATGCATTTGAGAAATTCCGACCTTACCTCGTCTTGACGAAATGCATAGTGTATACGGACCATTCGGCTATCAAGTATCTCATGGCTAAACAAGATGCAAAGCCGAGATTACTTTGTTGGATTCTCCTCCTTCAAGAATTTGATCACAAAATCGTTGACAAAAAAGGAGCCGAGAATCTAGCGGCCGATCATCTCTCTCGTTTGGAAGATCCTCACCAAAGTGTTTACGAGCCTAAGGAAATCACCGAAACATTTCCGCTTGAAACACTTGGTGTAGTGAATTCCAAACTTGATTCTTCTACCCCATGGTTTGCGGATTTTGCAAATTATCATGCGGGTAATTTCATCATTAAGGGTATGACAACTCAAGAAAAACGAAAATTCTTTCGTGATGTCAAGTTCTATTTTTGGAACGACCCTTACTTGTTTCGAACGTGTGCGGATCAAATCATCCGCCGTTGTGTATTTGGCACCGAAGCTTCTAACATCCTTAGAGCTTGCCATGAGGGACCCACGGGTGGTCACCACGGTGCTAATCTCACGGCTAAAAAGGTGTTTGATGCCGGCTTCTTTTGGCCTACTATTTACCGAGATGCACAAGATCTTGTGAAGTCTTGTGATTCATGCCAACGACAAGGAAAAGCCTCACAAAAAGATGAAATGCCACAAAATATCATTCAAGTATGTGAGATCTTTGACGTTTGGGGCATAGACTTTATGGGGCCGTTCCCATCATCTCGTGGTAATAAGTACATTCTCGTTGCGGTTGACTACCTTTCTAAGTGGGTGGAGGCGAAGGCCTTGCCCACTAATGATGCTCGTGTGGTAGTTAAGTTCTTGAAAAGTTTGTTTGCTAGGTTTGGAACCCCTCGTGCTATCATAAGCGATCGTGGAACCCATTTTTGTAATGACCAATTCGAAAGGGTTCTAAGGAAATATGGGGTTACACATCGTCTTTCTACGGCTTATCACCCACAAACGAGTGGGCAAGTCGAGGTTTCAAACCGAGCATTAAAGAGGATCTTGGAGAGATCCGTGGGGGAAAACCGACAATCTTGGTCGGATAAGTTAGACGATGCTTTATGGGCCTTTAGGACCGCTCATAAGACACCCATTGGGTGCACTCCCTATAAGCTTGTGTATGGAAAGAATTGTCATTTGCCTATCGAGTTAGAACACAAGGCTTATTGGGCCCTAAAGCATTGTAATGATGACATGGAGACCGCGGGAAAACACCGGAAAATGCAATTAAATGAATTGGATGAATTGAGAGACATTGCTTATGAAAATTCATTGATTTACAAAGAGAAAACTAAAAAGTTGCATGATTCAAAAATTAAAAACCGGGTTTTTAACATTGGGGATCAAGTTTTACTTTTTAATTCAAGATTGAAAATATTTTCCGGTAAATTGAAATCCCGTTGGTCCGGTCCATTCACCGTGACTCAAGTATTTCCGTATGGGACCATCGAGCTAGCTCAAGATGATGGTCCTAACTTCAAGGTGAATGGACATAGGTTGAAGCACTACTTTGGTGGGGAAGTTCCATCCTTGAACTACCTCGACCAAGTCACCTTCCCCAATGATAATTAGTATTGAGGGGATCGAGTCGAGCTCATGACTCGGTAATCAAAAACGAGGTGCCTCGTGGGGGAGTCCCATGCTTATCCTATGTACATATTATCGCTTTCTTAGTCTAATGTAGCTTACGTGTGGGGATTCGTGCCCTTCCAACCTTTGTTCCATGGTAGTTTGTGATATGTGGTTTTTAGATCATGATCTTCATGATTGGAGCCTCTCGTGTTCGTTTTACGGGAGCACTCGATCGTTTGCTTTGGAGACATTTCTCAATATCCATGATATATCCTTTATTGTTCTAACCTTAGGTTTTTAGCACACTTCATAAACGGCTATTAATTTAATGGTTACACCCTTTCCATGCTAGATTAGGCATTCGACTACGTCTCTAGTATGGGGGTGTTTGCACCCCTAGACTCGAAACATTGAGGACAATGTTTAACTTTAGTATGGGGGGGTGAATAGATACTTGCCTTGCCAAACCTTCACGCTTTCCAAAGTTTATCGTTTTGTTTATCGTTTTGTTGCAAAATAAGGCTAAAAATGGCCAAATTTTAAAATTTTTCTCATGTTTTATAAGTGTTTGAAGACACGAATGTAGGTTTTCCGATGGCGAGAATAAGAGTAATTTTTGACTCGACCGTGCGTGTTGAGCACTTAGCTTTGATTCCTTAACTTTTTAGGCTAAGTCTCTTAAATGAGGACGAGAAATGATAGAGTTAATTATAAGTTACTATGCTAAACGTAGAGTACTCGTATTCTTTCAAAAACTCATGTGTTCTCGTTGTTTGCTTATTCTCCCTTCGCTTGTAAATATTTTTTGCTTAATAAATATTGACTTAGCGGTTTAGTTGGGATTGTTGGGTTTCTAGTCTTTTCTAGTAGCTTCCGTGTAATTAAATTGGGAAGACATTAAGGTATCGCCAGCGTCACGGTTTTGAAGTATTGGCACCCCAATAATCGAAAGCTTCACCCAATAATAAGATTTCAAGTGCTCACCTAAATCAAGCAAACAATTTGAAGCCCCACAAGGCCTAAAATCTATGCAAAATTGAAGTGAATCAAGCCTTAATCTTCAAAGCTTTAAAGATCCAAAATTCGCTTTAGCGTGAGGATATACGTCTTTGGCTAATAAAACCACCGATGAGGCGGATAATAAAAGGCAAGGCAAGACCGAAGTCATAATAAAAGCTTCATGGCGAAGTTGAATAAAAGATGGAGGTAAACCAAAGATAATAAGGCCCTTCCGTTAGGGGGCGTATAAAAGTGTTGGTAATAAGTCTCATGTTCAAAACCGTTATAAAACCGTGTTTATCGATTCTTCTTGTCAACTTAATTTTTTAACATTATTGTCTATTAGGAGGGGTTATTGATTTGATGATCTTAGTTACACCGTTAGGACTCTATTTTTAGACCTAAATCTCTATTATCGCATAAGTCAAACAATGTCTCCTCGTGAAACATTCCAGACAAAATAAAATATAAGAGATACAACTTAGGAATAATGGGAGGATAAGTACGTGATTAGGGCATATGAGTAGTGTTAGCATTACTAACTTATAATGACAATGATCTCGTTGCACGCTTGGCATGGAATTGGAGTGAAAATCGAGGACGATGAAATTATTTCTAACGAAGCATTCACATGTTCTTATTCTATGAACCTAAACGTCCCATTTTGCGATGAAAATCATACATTATGTCTAAAACGCAAGTAGTATTAATAGTAGTAGTATAGCTAGTTTATCATTTCAATAAAGTGAATAAAATGAATTTTGGAGATGCTACGTTACTTTATTCTAGCATTGCGTGAGGGCACGGCAATGGTTTAGTATGGGGGAGTGATGAGACGGCTTTTATACATGGTCTCATCGTTCTTTTTGGACTTAAAAAGCATTAAATATCATCAAAATACCCAAATATATGCTTGTGTTTGTTGCTTGTGTAATTTAGGTACGGATATTGAGAAAATGACAAAAGATCACAAGAATCACGCAAAAACGAACACGGGAAACAAAGCCGCACGATGAACCAAGCCCTAGTGAGGAATTTTCCAAAGAAAACCCTTGAAGATTTGAAGAATATTGAAGATTGGTCCTCCAAGTTTGAAGAATTGACACTTTATACCCTTGTATCTTCATAATTACAAGTTTGGTCCCTAAAGTTTGTCAAAATTGCAAAAAGGACCCTTAACTTTGAAGAATTGGCAAATTTAGTCCCTCAACAAATCTAAATTGTCAAATATGGTCCTCCAAGAAGTCAACCAACAAGTCAAAGCCTTGAAGTTTGAAAACATGTCAAATTCAGTCCTTGGAATATGAAGAAAGTACATGTTTAGTCCTTGTTTCAAGATTACAAAAAGATTGTGCCAAAAATGACAAATCTACAAAGTTATTTACAAAGGGAGTTGAGTTTTGAGCTGATTAAATCAAAGAGACAAAGGAGAAAGAGTTAAGGGGGTGTTTCTGCCAAGACACCACAAGTATTCCCAGCCTATCATTGTGACACATCATCACCCTCCACCAATCAAACCCCTCCATCCCTCTACGTCAACTTCCACTCTCTTGTTTAAAACTGATTTATTTAAACAGTTTAAAAAATTGGGGGTAAACACATAATTTAAAACATACTTAACCCCAAACGGATTAACCCTTTCCTGCTAATCCCCTCATCATCATAAACCCTAAATTTCTATCTCTCTCAAATCAAAGGGGAAAGTGCTAATTATTTCCAGATTACTGATTAATGACAAGTTAATCACAACCCACATCCCAAAACCCATCACCTTCAACTCCTGGACCCCCCACGTGGCTCTCCTGCTACGTCACTATCCCACAAAACCCCATGGGGAGACAAAACCAACGGCTGGATAAAATTACTTGGTCCCAAAGGTTAAACAAACGTTCCAGATGCATCCAACACAGCTGGAATCTCAACATCAAGGCCAGAAGATCACATGGGTCACTTGACCACTTTTTAAAGTTTGAAAATCTAAGGGCACAATGGGAAATCCGTCTGCTAGGGTTTCTTAGTCTAGAATAGTCCATAGACTAGTATAAAAAGACCTCTCAACTTGTGAGAAGGCTTGTTCCAGCTTTTATGTAATTTTCTTTTATCAATCAATGAAAAAGTTTTTTTATGCATAAGGCTGTGATCCATTTACTTTCCAGCATTTACAGTTTCAAAGTTTGTTTTTCCTCAATTCATTTTAAAATTTTCAAGTTTGTTTTTAAGGATTTCACTTGTTTTCAAAAAAATTTCAGAACTTGCTTTATGTCTTACTGTTATGAGCCACTCAACAAGCTTCTTAAAACAAGCTTATTGAATCACTTATAGTTTGTTCTTTCTTTCTTGGTTGTTTGTGGTGTGCAGGAAACAAGAAAAGGCTAAAGGTCTATTCTCACATTTTTCTGGCTATTTGTGCTCAAACCCATCCAATCCCACAAGGCTCTGCATACACCCGAGTGTATTGGAGGTGGCTTATCAGCCACTGTTGGGCTTGGAAGTAAGCCCAACAAGGTAGTTCTTGTTTGCTATCTTTAATTTTCATTTTTCTGAAATATTTATGCTTTGTGTGATTTTTATGTTAAGCTGTTAAAAGTCTGTTTAAGTGCTTGTATTTGCTTCATTTAGATGTCATATGCATGTTATGAGTTCTTTATTCCAGTTTGGTTAAGTTGTGTATTGATTTGATTTGAAAAAAAGTTGGGTTTCAGTTTTATGGGGGTGTTTGGATCTGCTATCTAGGTTGAGTGATTGATTGGTTTTTAGCCTAATAGCAATCTAAACATACTTGATAAGTAGTAATAGGACTGCTTTGCTAGTTTGTTCCAAGTTTGGTAGTGTTTAGGAACATTTGCATGCTCATTTTCTAGTTAACATAGCCTAAATCAGTAACTTCTCTTAACTATCTGTTTAGCTTAAAATTTGCCCATTAAAGCTTGCTCATTGCTAGATTATAAGTATATTTAGGGTTGTCAATTGTTTGTATGCTGATTGGATAGGTTGTATTCTAGTTTTGGCTTGTTAAAATTCATCCTAGTGTCAATTGAACCAGCAAACTGTAGCATAGCCTTGTTTCTGTTTAACAGTCCTCAATTTGAGCATTTAAGTGTGATTTTTGTTTTGAGCTTGTGTGTTATTTGCTTAATACTGACTCCCCACACTTCCATGAGTGTGGGGGTGCCTTTGTTGCCATCAAAATCCAAGTAACAAGAATTCTACAAGCACAAAACCATCCAGATCCATTTTTTAACACAAGCAGTGGGAACTCCTTTCCCACTGCTAGCACTTGTGTTCCCACTGCTTAGCTAAAAGACAGAAAACCATCACATGTCACTATCTGTTTTCTTCCTTTTTTGTCTTTAGTGCTTAAATTTTTGAATTAGACCTTCAAACCAGTTCCATTTTTTTTTCTTATTTAATTTAGGATTTTTCTGTTTAATTAAAATTTTTATTACTGTTCATTAAGTAAATTTTAGGTTTTATTGCTATTTTAATTTACTTTTTAAATACTGTTTTTGGAATTTAGTGCCAAAAAGTAATATTTTTAGGTTTAATCAATTTTTCTGAACTTAGAATAATATTCTAAGGATTTTGGTTAAAAAATATTTTACTGTTCATTTTTTTATTAATTTTTAGAATTAATTTAAGTTAATTAGGGTTTTAATTAAACTAGTTTTGTCATTTAGTGGAAAATTTAATATTTTTCCAGATTTTTCATTTTTTTACTGTTCATTAGAGTAAAATAGGATTTTTAAAATTGGTAGATTATTTTTAGCATTATTAAATTATTTTTTATAATTATTTTAATTTTAAAATAGCTTTTAGTAATTTAAAAATAGAAAAATAGTATTTAAAAATTATAAAAAATACTTTTTAGTTTTTAAATAATATAAGTAAGTTATTTGTTCAATAAAATCATATTTTGGACATTTTGATTAATTATATTTAATTTTAGGGCTTTAATTAGCATTTAAAATTGAATATTTAATTAATAAAAGGTTTTAAAATATTTTTATTGGATTTTATTCCTTATTTATATTATTTTAGACTTGTTTTAACTTATAATAAATTTTTAGGTTGAAATTTTTAATTTTGTAGCTTTTTACGGTTTTACGTTTACGCCTTTTTCGTCGTAGTTTAATTCGTAGTCGTAACCGTCTTTTCTTTCCTTTCTTATTTATTTTTCAATCAATATAATCTCAAACAAAAATCAACTCTTAACACAACGCACTTGCCTCCTTGGGAAACGAACTTGCTTGGTCATTAGTGCTCGGTTTTCCTAAACCGACACTTAATACTACCACTATTTGTCATCCTTTTCCTAAAGGGTACAAAAACCACTACATCACGAGTCTAAAAAGTTTGAATCGGAAATTAATGCTACCAAACTGCTTAAATTCAAAGAACAACAGCTTTTAAAACAATACGCTTCCACAGAAAAGGTTCATCTTCTAACTAAATCGTTTAAAGAACTCGAACTTAACCGTCTTCAAGATTTACCACCCAATCCCGGTTATGCAAAACAAGCTCAGGAATATATTCCTTGTCTTTATGATGTGACCCTAATTGGAAAATCGAAAGAAGCACCTTATGTTCGTAGTACTGAGGAGACACAGTCACTTGCGGAAGAAACTCATTCTAAAATGCTTTCAAAATTCCATAAGATCGATTATGATCAGCTTAATAAAGATCAATTTTCTAAAAAGACCCGCATTCGCTTACAAAAGGAATTAGCTCAATTATCAGCTTTTGTGCCCCAATTTGTCAACGGAAAACCTTCCTAGTACGTCTCCTACACTTGTCAAAAAGGATTTAACTAAGTTAATTTCACCAGTAAGTAAGGTGTCAGATATCTTAAATGAGGTGCACCAATACTTTGCCAATTTTGACAAGGTCATTTTGGAACGTACGACGACTTCGGCCATAACGGAAGGTGACCGGAATTTTGAGCACACTAGAACTGCGTTTCGAGACGAAATTGTTCCGTTTGTAAAGAATGTTAAAGCTTGTAATATTGATAAATATTTGCTTTTGGAAATAGAAGAAGTTAGACGTTTTTTCAATGAAATGGATGATGCTTATGAAAACAGTTTACTTGAAATAGAACGAGTTTCACGCCAAAATGATCAGCTTCTGAAGCAAGTGATGTCTTATGATATTGTTTCCGTCTGTGTGAATAGAATTGTTGATAATGATTCTATTGTGCATAAAGTTGAATCTGTGGATAATGTGGTAGATAGTACTTGTCACAAATCTGACGCTGAATTTTTAAAGCTTCAAGATTCTTATACCTTGCTTTCAAAATTTTTTGATGAGATCCAAAAACATTGTATTTCGCTTGAATGCAAGCAACAATTTATTCAAGAGATCTTTGAAACTTCATTCGAACGTGTTAATATTAAACTTGATCTAGATAATCAAGTTTCCAAGATTTATTCAAGAGATCTGTGTGCACGTACTTGAGGCCGCTGAGAATATTAAACTTGATCTAGATAATCGAGTTTCCAAGATTTTGTCCAAAGTTGATAACTTAAAACAGAAAAATACACAACTCTTCGATTCAATAAAGCCCGCATGTGCTAATACCACTGCACATAATCAATCTTTGATTGAACAATTGAATCGAAAGCCGGTGGAAATATCTGATTTGAGGGAACGAATTTGTGATAAAAATCTGGCCTTGGCTGAGTTAAAGGAAACACTTCGTACTCTAAAAGGTAAGAATGTTATGGATAACGCAGCCACTGTCTCATCATCGTCCTCTAGTGCAATCAAAAGGAACCTTATAGCCGTCACACCATTTAATAAGGGCCCTAGGACTAAACCATCTCCAACATTGGTCACTAAAGATAAGGCAAAATCAAAACCAGCTTCTAATATTCCCGTGTTGCCTTCTACAGGAGTAATCGCCACTACTAAGGCTCAAAGATCTAAGCTTAAAAGAAACAAGAAGAATGATAGGATCTTGCCCCCATCTAGTAGTCAAGAGAAGAAGAAAGTATAAGCCCACCCTAGGAATGTTATTTCTGTTTTGAATAAAAAGAATCATGTAGCTAAACCTAAAGGCTCTGCGGTTGTGCAGCGTTCTATGCCTACTGTGAATTCTAATTTAAAATGTTGGAATTGCAATGAATGTATGTTTTCTAGTCGTCATGATTCTTGCCTTATCAACCATGTGAATGAGATGAATACCCGGAGAAATGGTTTAGAATGGAAACCGACTAGGAAAGTTTTAATCCAAGTTGGTTGGATGTGGCGCCCCACTGGTAGAACTTTCACTATAGTAGGAAATGCGTGCCCTTTAACTAGGATCACTCCCACTACAGCGAAGAAAGCGTGCCCTTTAACTAGGAGTACCAAGGCTACCAAAACACAAGCGTGTCCTTTAACTAGGAAGACCAACACTACTATAGGAAACAAGTGCCCTTTAAATAGGTCTACTCCCACTGTAGTGCCCGCTAATAATCCAAAACCTAAGAAAGTTGGAACAGTAAAACCTGTTAGTGCTAAAACTCACATTAGAAAACGCAGGAAATCTAAGGGTCACACAAATGTTAGCACTTCTGATAATCTTATATCTGTATCTGCTAACACTCCGGAACCAATAGTTTCCAATGCATTGTCTACTGTTGTTACTAAAAACAGGTGGTCCAAATTGTTCTTTGGTATTTGGACTCTGGTTGCTCCAAGCATATGACCGGAGATCGCTCTCAGCTCAGAAATTTCGTCAGCAAGTTTCTTGGTACGGTTCGATTTGGAAATGACCATATTGCAAAGATAATGGGTTAGGGTGAATATCATATTGGGAATGTTATAATTTCAAGAGTGTATTATGTGGAAGGTCTCGGTCACAACTTATTTTCTGTGGGACAATATTGTGATGCAAACCTAGAAGTTGCTTTTCGAGAGCATACCTGCTTCATACGTAATTTGGAAGGGGTTGATTTATTGAAAGGTACTCGAGGGAATAATTTGTATACTTTGTCTCTACAAGACATGATGGTCGCTTCTACCGTATGTCTTCTCTCCAAAGCATCAAAGACTATGTCATGGTTATGGCATCGACGGTTATCTCATCTTAACTTTGACGCTATTAATCATTTGGCGAAAAACGAACTTGTTCGTGGTCTTCCTAAACTTTCATTTCACAAGGATCATTTGTGCTCCGCGTGTACAATGGGGAAAAGCACTAAGAAATCATACAAACCCAAGACTAAAGACACCAACCAAGAGAAACTTTATTTGTTGCATATGGATCTTTGTGGGCCAATGCATGTTGAAAGTCTTAGTGGCAAAAAGTACATCCTCGTAATTGTCGATGATTACTCTCGGTTTACATGGGTGAAATTTCTTACAACAAAAAATGAGGCACCTAAATTCATCATCGGATTTCTCAAGATGATTCAAGTGCGTCTCAACACTACTGTCCGACGCATTCATACAGATAATGGAACCGAATTTGTGAATCAAATTTTGCGTGATTATTATGAAGAAGTTGGCATATCTCATGAAACATCCGTTTCTCGCACTCCACAACAAATCAGTGTCGGTGAAAGGCGAAATCGCACACTTATTGAAGCTGCTCGAACGATGTTAATTTACGCAAAGGCTCCATTGTTTTTATGGGCAGAAGCAGTATCTACACCAGTGTACACCCAAAACCGGTCACTAATTCGTAAACACCATGGTAAAACACCTTATGAGCTTCTACATGGAAAATTACCAGATTTATCATATCTTCATGTATTTGGCTCTCTTTGCTATCCAAATAATGATGGTGAAAATTTGGGAAAACTTCAACCAAAGGATGATATTGGTATTTTCATTGGTTACACACCCGCAAAGAAGGCATACCGAATCTACAACCGTAACTCTCGCAAGATCCTCGAAACTATGAATGTTGATTTTGATGAGCTGACAACAATGGCTTCTGAGCAAAGCAACTCTGAACCCGCACTTCATGAAATGGGACCCAGTAACATTAGCTCTGGTCTTGTCCCAAACAACCCTACTTCATCATCATTTACACCACCTTCTAGGAATGAATGGGATACGTTGTTGAGGTCAACCGTTCTTTGATGAATTCTTTACTCCTCCAAGTATTGTTGCTCCAGAACCTGAGGTAATAGCTCCGGTAACCAAAGTTGTCGCTCCAGCAACCGAAGCACAATCAGACACGTCTGCACCTACAATTGGTCAAGATATACCTTCAACGAGTAATCCTCAACCAACACATGTCTCAACTACCCATGTCATGCCTATTGATGATGAAGAGGATGATGATGATCACGATTTGGAATTCGCTCAAATGCGTGAACTTCCATTCTTTGGTGTACCAATTCCCGACCATAATCAAGCCGGGTCGTCCATCTCAGAGGAAGCTCCTACTACGGTCTACTCCAATCCACGGATTCGTAAACATGACAGCAGGTGGACAAAGGATCATCCTATAGATTCTATTATTGGTGACCCTAACCGTCCGGTATCCACACAAAGTTAGTTAAAAGAAATGCAATGTTTTGTCATTTTGATACTTTTCTCACTGAAGTTGAACCTAAGAGATGGCAAGAAGCTTTTACTCAATTCTGTTGGATAGAAGCTATAGAAGAAGAACTTAATGAATTTATACGTCTTGAAGTATGGGAACTTGTCCCATGCCTGGATCAAGTGCAATTACTTACTTTGAAATGGGTTTATAAGGTGAAACTCGATGAGTTAGGCGGCATATTGAAGAACAAAGCTCGACTAGTAGCTCGTGGATACAAGCAATTATTAGGCATCGACTTTATGGAATCCTTTGCACCTGTTGCCCGTTTGGAAGATATTAGACTATTACTTGCTTATGCAGCCCACATGAATATGATCGTCTATCAAATGGATGTGAAGACGGTATTTCTCAATGGTGAAATCAAGGAAGAGGTCTATGTTCAACAGCCGAATGGTTTTGTGAATCCTAAATATCCTAATCATGTGTACAAGCTTAAGAAGGCTCTCTATGGGTTGAAGTAAGCTCCACGCGCATGGTATGATCTATTGTCACAATTCCTCATCACGCAAGGCGTCGCTAAAGGCAAGGTGGATCCCACGCTGTTCATTCAAAAACGAGGTAAAGATATGATTATGGTACAAATATATGTTGATGATATTATATTTTCCGCCTCGACCCAAACCTTATCCGACGAGTTTGGGACACTCATGTCTTCCAAGTTTAAGATGTCAATGATGGGCAAGGTATCATTCTTCTTAGGTCTTCAGATATCTCAGAGTCCAGAGGCATCTTTATCAATCAATCCAAGTATGCCCTTGAATCTCTTAAGAAATATAAGATCGAATCTTGCGACCCTGTGAATACTCCAATGGTAGAACGAACTAAGCTTGATGCAGATCCACATGGAGTTGCCGTTGATCCGACACTTTATCGTGGTATGATCGGTACTCTTCTGTATATCACAGCTAGTCAACCTGATCTTCAGTTTGCTATATGTATGTGTGCTCGGTATCAAACTAGACCTACTGAGTTACACTTAGCTAATGTTAAACGGATCTTTCGGTATCTTAAAGGAACCATTAATCGGGGACTTTGGTATTCGAAGGACTCTTCGATTGCACTAATGGCATATGGAGATGCGGATCACGCGGGTTGTCAAGATACAAGGCGTAGCACGAGTGGAACTTTGCAACTACTAGGAGATCGACTAATCAGTTGGGCATCGAAAAGGCAGAAAAGTGCTGCAATTTCAAGTACGAAAGCAGAATACATAGCTACGTCCGGTTGCTGTTCTCAAATTCTTTGGGTGAGATCGCAATTAACCGACTATGGTCTAGGTTTCAACAAAATTCCGATGTACTGCGACAATAAAAGTGCAATTGCCTTATGCTGCAACAACGTTCAATTCTCCCGGTCGAAGCATATTGACATTCGCTACCACTTTATCAAGGAGCAAGTGGAAAATGGAGTGATAGAGCTTTAATTTGTCCGATCTGAGCATCAATTGGCGGATATTTTCACGAAGGCTTTAGATCGCGCTCGAATGGAATTTTTGTCCGACAAGCTAGGAATGAGAACCTTCTCGCCTGAGACTCTTAAGGAACTGGCAGATGAAGCGAAAGAATAGTGATGGTAAACTATTCTCCGTATCCTTGGTGATCATCTGTATATATTGTTTATATTTTTATCCACAAAAGCAAAATACAAAAATATAAAACCATATAAAAACCATAAAAATTGAAAAATTCAGAAAAATCCAAAAATATTTTTACTTTATTTTTCAAAGGCATGTCTTTTGGTACGATAATATTTACGGCCTTAGAAATGTTGATTAATATCGACACGACGGCATAGATAGAGTTCGTACAAAAGTTGTAAATATTTCATAAAACATGCCCATATGGCTTTTAGTTATTTCTGACTGCAACCCGGCTTTCACATTAAAGTCAAGTATTTCTTATGAAAGCTTAGGCTCTCAACGAGAATTAATTTTCTCGGGCAAGGTTTACTTTAAAACCTTGTAAGGGATCAAGTTTACTTTATAACTTGGTCTAACACAAATCTTGTTTTTATGAAGCTATCATCTCTACAACCATAGCTATATATAATTTGTATCTACATACTCGACGATGCGACTACTCAAACAGCGACTACAACTCTTTCAATAGAACACGGGTCAACAATTGAGGGGGAGCAATTGTCAAGCATTCAGAATCTTCAATGCCGAAAGTGCCAAGTTCACAAACTGGTGTCAAGACAAAAATACCAATCGTACATGTGGTGTCAAGAGATGACTTCAGACGTGACGAGGCGACCAACATTTGCCGACAAGAACCATTTGATCTTATCATATGATGTTCTCATCAATCAGGTCCAACCTTGTCAATTTATTCTAATATGGTAAATATGTGATCATGTTACAAATCGGTATCATTTCTCACAAATTGGTCTCATGTAGATTAAAAGGACTTGCATTTTTCTTCCCAAAACCTTTGTTAAAACTTCATTAAATCAATTGATATTAAAAACATCGATTGGGTTAATATTTTTAATATGGGGGAGAAAATGTGATTTAATATGGGAAATTATCACAAATGGTTTGACTTCACGTGATAGCTCATCCCAACATGTGCGAAATGTTTTCGAATATCGTGGCATATGTTAAGGGGGAGCAAAATGGATTTGCTATTTCAAAATGGATTTCATGGTGACATATACTTACCCCAAACCCATTTATTTCACGAAGATGAAGATTGTGGTGACATAAGGATGGTAGGATAGGTTAAGTCCAATGATTCTTCCAAAACCAGAGGAATCTTCCCAAGGACATTCCATTGCTAGAAATAGTAGTCCTTAGGAAAGATGGAGAAAGATTGTGAACGAAGCTGAATGCTTAGAACTATAACAATCACAACAAGGTGCTAGTTATGACGTATTGGTAAGCATTGAAGGGGCTGAAGAATGAAAAAGAATCGTAAAGATAAAGGGTGTAAAGAAAGAAGCACTCCTTACAACCTTAGGCAGAAACCGGGTCAATACATACTCTATTGAGATCATTTTAATGATGCTCGATATTGAAAATAGACATCATGGACCCAGTGATGCAATGCACAGCACATCCCAGCTAACTCAGATATCTCTCAAAAGGTATCTGTTTTAATCACACAGAGACAATGCATTATCTATCGATTTATTCACTCCGAATAAATTGGTATTGAAATGGTGGCACTCCTCTCCAGCCTCCGATCACTAAAATCCAAAATGCACGATCGAGTCTAGAGCCAGTTGAGATCATCAAATATCTCATTAAGACACATTTCCATAATTCCTTGCTTCTTCACACACTGTGAAAAGTAAGAAAGATCTTAAGAGTCCTACACAAAATCTTCATGATCTTGCCTGAACATCCGAGTAATATGAAAGTATTTACAATGAAGATGGAAATCCTTCTTGAGCGAATATCAAAAAGCACATGGTAGGTGACTTGTGCGATTCTTTATGAATCAAGATTGTGATAACTGGAAAGCAACAGTGGTTTAATTCTTAACTGAACTTAAACACGTTCCAGGCCTCTACGCAATATCTTAGTGATCTTGCCAAAACACTCAGAGTGATACCTTAGTGTTCACAGTGATGAGTGGAAATCCTTCTAGTGTTAACTTCAAACAGCACTTGGTAGGTAACTTGCAAGATTCTATACGAATCAAGCTCGTGACAACTGGAAAGCAACGATGGTGCGATTCTTTAATGAATCAAACTTGTTCCATGAATAAGAATTGACGGCTTCAATCATGCGGATAATTTTATCCAAATGATTCACTCTTTACGTTCGCAGTCAGCTTTGGACGGTCGAGTAAAGAGAACGGGTTTACCCGCGAAATCTTGTCAAGGAGATTTTTAATTAAATCTACCTGCCACAAGTACAATATTTTATATCGTCCAGCGGTCTTCACTGACCGGAGGTAAAATGCTACCGAATTAGAATGAAATGTTCAAAGCCGTTTCGTTCATGTCTACTTATGTTGCGGCATTCGAAGACGGTGGCGTTGCGGAATCCGAGAAGAAGTCGTCCCCGCATGCTTATACTTTATGCACTTAATACTTCATCTAATTCAAGAAAGCCTAAAAGTCAAAGTCTTCCGCTGTATCGAACTCTGAAGCTTTCAAGAATTACGAAGGTATAAGTATGTGGGACATGAAGTCACGAAGAGGGGAAAATCACAAGTGATGGATGCACAAGATCAAGGCAAGAGATTAATGCTATAGATTGATATCAAAGATCACATCAGCATGTTCACCAGAAAAGAAAAAGAAAAGAAAGACGAAGACTATGAGCTCAAGACAAGCATAGTATGCTAGGTTTATTTTATTATTATAACTTGGGTAACGCCCTTGTTTGGAGTGACCACCCTTAGGGGGAGATTGTTGGAAATACGTTTTACGTATTAGAAAGGACCGGTCACTCCAACAATATTATAAGTAGTAGCTCGTAGTTTAGTTAACTTAATATTCAACAAGCAAGGCCAAGCCAAGCCTACAACATGTGTAGGCCGGCGGCCCAATGTAAGCCCAAGCCCATCTCATGGGCTTGGGTATATAAACCCTCTCCTTAGATGGAGAGGTTGTGGTTTCATTCATTTTACACATAGTTAATCACTTTCTCTCTCTAAAGTGTGTGTGAAATCATCTATCTTTCTATCTCTTTCTCTCTTTAAACATAAGCAAGATTTACAATATCCTACAAGCTTTGACAAACATGACCTTCTCCTCAAACCATGAAGCATCCCTTCTCCTTTTAGGTTGCTTACACTCCCTAGCCATGTGTCATTCCCTTTTGAAGTTGTAGCAGATAATCATCTTCACTTTGCCAGTATTGTTTCCTCTTGGAGCAGTATTAAATGGGAGTGCACCGGTATTTGATGAACATGGTCTCCCCTGAAGTGGTTGCACTATAACTCTACCATCTTGAATTGTTGCTTGTTGACGAGAGTTAGAAGAAGTTCTCAACTGATTATTTGTTAGAGATGGTCCTCTGTAACCTCTTTTGTTCAACGTTTGAGTTATATAGGCAGACATTTGGGCTAGTACATCAATAGGATTATCCCCTTGTTTGAACTCAGGAATTGGAACCTCATCATCGTAGTAGAAAACTGGTGTTGGTGGAGCTGCATAAATACTTGAGGGAGTACTGACATGTTGTGAATAGTGGGGTTGAGGAACTTCTTGTTGCTGGTAGGTGATAGCAGGGTTTGTAGGTGGTTGATAAGGAGAGTATTGTTGTTGATCATATGGTGATATATGTGAGTCATGTTGTGATGATGATGCTGGTTGCTGATACTGTTGCTGATATGATATAGGTGGTTGTGGTAAAATTGAATACTGTGGAAAGCTTCGAGTCTGATACATGGGCTTCTGATAAGATTGTTGTCCCATAGCATACGGAGTGTTGTTATATGACAAGGTTGGATGATTTGCCATTAACGCCAATGGTTCGGAATAAGATCCTTGAGACATACGTTTCCCGAGCACATGCTTCTCGTGTTGCTGCAATAACGCATATAGTTGATCTAAATTTGATTTGTGCAAATCCCGAATCAATTTAACGCCAGTGACGTATTGGATCCACTCTGGGGTAACGTGTTCAAAAACTTGGTGTTGAGCTGAAACAGAGCAACCGTTAGATTATAAACATTCAAATCATTCATCAATGTAGTGAATCGCCAGTAGTAGTCATGAAGAGTTTCCCTTGGAATGTATGAGAAACTATCGAACAAGTCATAAAGTTGACACTCTCGTTCCTGCTTGGAAAGTTAAGTCCCTTGTAACAAAACCGTTAAGCGATCCCAAATCTCCTTTGCTACCTTGTGTTTACTTACCATGCGATAAATATCGGGTGGAAGAGCTTGAAGAATAGTATGAACGGACTTCTCATCCGCATCGGCAATGATTTGGTTGGCAGCCGTTAACTCATGAAATTCCCTTGGCCGAGTCACATTGTCTACAGTAATTTCGCCCTAATCGAGTGCTCCTTGCTCAACGGATTTAACCATAAGTCTCCCACTAGGTCTACCAATGATATAAGACATCATGCGACCTTGCTATGCTTCAAATAGCTCTTTGATAAGCAACGGTAGATGGGTATCGGTACCCGAGATGATAGAAAGGTCAGTAAGCGATGTCATTGTAGGCATAATGTGAATTCATTTTTGATCACTTGAAGAAAGATTACCAAATGATCGAGCAATGAAAAAAGGTGAAGTGTTTTAGTGTTGTTGAAACAATATGTTGTTATCTTTTGGTTGTATGTTGTTGTGAAAGTCTTCAAAGAAATGCAAAGTCTAAAATCCTCTAAGTTATGAAAAAATTAGACAAGATTTCGCAATGTTCAAAACAAACTTCGCAATGTTTGAAAATGCCAAGTCTTCGCAATGTTAGCAAAACCCAATCTTCGTAATGTCTCAAATTCAAAGTCTTCGCAATGTGAAAATCCCAAAACTTCGCAATGTCTCAAATGCTGTTTCTTCGCAATACGAATAACTATCTTCGCAATACAAGCAAGAAGCAAACTCTTCGCAATACTTCAAAGAATTCTTCACAATACCAGAATTAAGATCTATCGCAATAACTATCGCAATAATTGTCGCAATATCAAAACCCTAGCACGTTGAGATGGAATTTGATGCTGAAGTTTCACAATATGGTTACTGTTCCGTACTTTGAAAGAAAAAATGAGATATTTGCTTAGAAATCCGTGATTTTAACAAATCCAAAGCACCTAAATCTCTACCACAACTATGTAGAAGATATGTGGATCACTTGGAACAACAAAAACACAAAAAAAAAATTGAAGCTTGGGTATAAATCAATAAAAAACACACGAACACAATAAAATAAGCATGAACAACACCAAACCCACCTCTATTTCATCCCATGGCTCTTGATACCAATTGTAGAACCTTGGTAATATATGATCTAACAAGAGGGTTGATGTTTCTAGTGAGAGAAAGTAGAGAGAGAAAGATAAGAGAAAATGTATGTAATATGTGAAAATAGTGAAACAAGCAACACCCCTTTCCATGAAGGAAAGGGGTTTATATACCCAAGTCCATTAGTGGACTTGGGCCTCCGGCCCATGAACATGTTCATGGGTCGGGCTAACATAAAATGCAACTAAACTATACTACGAGCCCTTAACTATATTGTTGGAGTGACCGAGACTTTCTAAATACAAAAACGTATTTCCAACATTAAAACATTCTTCATCTTTAATGTAGCATGCTTCTATCTTTCAGCAATGTAATTGATTGTGGTTTTCTGATTTTTAGCTACTTATACTACAATAAGACACAATAAATAAGACACAACAAATAAGACACAACAATGAAATAACAAACACAGGATAGTTAAATAAGCATACTGCATTAACCAAGAAAGTCATGTGGGGAACAACCCATGTTCTAACAACACAAAAGATAACAAGATACTAGAACTTTTTAGTACAAAAGTTAAGTTTTCAAGACCCCACTATCATGATAATGCAAATACACACAGACATACAACTAATCACATAAAAAGCCTTGTCTGGTGTTGACCCTTCTCCATTTGGTCCAACACAAGACTTCTTCATATTCATATTAAAGATCCTTTCAGATCTACCTCTATTCTTGTGATAAATCAACTTCTCTGGAGCATCTTCAGCAGCAACTTTAGCTTTCCTTTTTTTGTTCACTTTAGCACTTGATCCTTTAGCAGCAACTTTAGCTTTACCATTTTACTAAATGTTTGGCACAACTGATTCTTGAGTCTGTATGTTGTTGTTTTTTATAGTCTGCAAGGTTGTGTCTTCTTCCTGCAACAATCTTAATCTTTCTTCATCATCTAATATCCGGTTGGAAGGTTCATAGTAGTCATTTCTCCTTTCAAATTCTTCTTCTTCCTGCAACCATCTTAACCTTTCTTCATCTTGCCTTTCATATTCTGCTTCCTCTTCCTGCAACAACCATAAAGCTTCTTTATCATGTTCATCAACTTGAGCTTTATGTTGAGCTGCTAACTTCTCTTCCTCTTGCAGCAACATCTCCTCTATGTACTCATCTTCCAAATGTTTCCTTATCTCTTCCTCTGTCAATCCTTATATTAGAAACATTCTTAGTTAGAAATAATTAGTATAAACTCATTTGATCTGTTAAACAAACAAAAGGATAATACACATACCTCATCATTCTCATCAACCAAGTTCTGGTTACCAAGTCTACCACCATTCCTACCCCTTCCCCTACCTCTACCTCTACCTTTGTTACCCCTTCCCCTACTTCTACCTCTATTACCCCTTCCCCTACTTCTACCTCTATTACCCCTTCCCCTACCTCTACCTATGTTTCCTCTTCCCTGTTATGTAACAGAACTTCCTTCACCAACATCATCATTTGATTCACCCTTTCCTCCTATACCTCCCCTAGACCCTCTACCCCTGCTTCTGGCAGAAGCATATGTACCAAAAGGTTGTGGTTTTGGAATATTAGGTCTTGTAGATCTAGATAGTTTTGGGACAGCTTCATTTTTACAACTAGCTTTGTTGTGACCTATCTCTTGACAATTACTACAAGTCATCTTCCTACCTACCCTAAAAACATAAGAGTTTGATTCATTTGCATATTTCATCCTACCTATTCTTCGCCTACCAAGGATTATTCTCAATATTGGGGGAAAAAGAGGTGGATTGTTAGTTTTTCTCCACCTAGTGCTACCAAAGACTGGTTTAATGGTAAACTAGTATGACTTAAACCATTTTTATTGACTATAATAATAATGAACACCATCTAAGGGATCTCTATTAAAGTGCATGTATGCAGCAACTACATGGATACAAGGAATACTTGTTAGCTGCCACATCCTACACATATTCACTCTAAATCCATCATGCCCCCTTCTAACTTCAAGTTCCTGGAACCCACTTGGAACTACCATCCAATGCCTACAGAGTTGACAAATAACTATAAGTATTCATAAGCATTAACCAATAAAAATATCTGTAAAGGATAAAGTGAAAGATTTTACCTTCATCTTTCTTTGAGTATTTCAATCCTCTTTCTAATTGATGGTGTCACAGTGCCTTCCCAGTTTTTGGCTATTTTGTTCAATGAAACTATCCTATGCATGAGGTAGAGTCTTATGTCTTCTAGCATAGTTATCACTGGTTTAGTTCTGTGTAACAAAATAGCTCTATTGAAACTTTCTGAAATCCCATTTTCAAAGTTGGGACACTTTGATTCTAATTTGAAAAATGCTCTACACCAAGAGTTAAGGTTTCTTTGAATTAGGTAATCGTGTGACTCTTAACTAATCAACCTAGTTTCTTTCATCCTTGCTGTGTAAACTTGTACTAATGTTGTTGATGCAGCTTCTCAAAACAACCTTTGTAATTGCAGCCCACTGGATTTCTTTTTAAAGTTTGCAAATATGTGTCTTGTACAATTCCTATGCTCTGCGTGAGGCAACAACTGATTTATAGCTTCTAATAGTCCCTGTATGTATGCATTAAAAAAGGTTAGTATGACATATCAAACTGATTAGATAGTTAAGTACTAATGAATATATAATTACCTTGTGTGAATCATATATGACAGTCAAACCATTTCCAAGATCCAAGTTGATGTCTTCATGCAACAAGGCAATAAACCACAACCAGTTTTCAATATTTTCAACCTTTACAACTGCCCAAGCAATTAGAAATATCTGGTTATTTTCATCTCTACCCATAGCTACTAATAATTCAACTCTGCAAGTGTGTTTAAGAAAACATCCATCCAGGCCTATTACCTTCCTACAACCAGCTAGCCAACCATCCTTGATTCCTTTAAAGCAAACATATAACCTCCTAAAATAAAAATTACCAGATTCCGTATCCTCATAATCTAGTACACATGTAGACCCAGGGTTAGAATCAAGGATAGCCTCTTGATACTCCCACAACCTTCCATAATGTTCTTTCAATCCACCTTCATAATCAAATAATGCCCTCTACTTAGCCCTTTTGCATTAACCTAAGCTGACATTAATTAGAAACTTATCCCTAATATCAGATTTCATTTTCAATGGTGAAATGAAGGGTCTTTGATAAGTTGTTTTGCATAATGGTGAGCAATCCATCTGTATGTTACTAAAGAACCCAGATTGTAATTTCTTGAACAATTGTGTTCACACTTAAAGGATTTAATTTGAAATGAAGTATCAGTTGACATCCATGAAGCATACAACCTAAAACCACAAACAGGTTTAGATGTTGTCTTATTCTTGTGTCACACTCATCATTTTACTTAGAACTGGTTTCACCTACACAGGTAACAGCCAATCCTTCATCATCGCTCTTATTACCTTGTTGTTGTCTTTTTTTTCATAGTAGGAAAACCAACACACCTACCCTCACTAACATTCCTCCCACATAAGACCAATAACTGCCTCCAGTCATTCCTCTTATACCATAAGTGGTAGCCATTGGCTAAATCATAATTAGCTAAACAAAGTTTTAGTTGTTTAGAGTTCTCAAATCTCATCCCTAAAACTGGTTTCATAGATTTCCATTCCATGTTTGGGTTATGTCTTGAATATCTAATACCTGGTTTAACATTAAACTTAGACTCTATACATTTCTGGGTCCTCTATAACATCCCCCTCAATTACATTGACATTACCCTTATCATTACCCTGCATAAAATGGTCAGTGTTGGCACACGGTTTATTCAGGAAAGGGTCATTGGTAGTCAAGTTAGGTGGGACAAGATCCTCATCAAGCTCAGTATTGAAGTCAACATAATCTAATTCTTCGTCATCACTAGACCCATACTCATCACGAGACTCATTTAAATTTTCATTATCTAAAGCATCAGATTGGTCCTTAATATCAAAGGCATAATATCCAGAGTGTTCAACATATAAATCTATGACCCATTTAATTTGATAACCAAGATTAACAAAGGCATCTAAATCAGCATCATAATTAAGTGTCGTAATACCTATTCCTAACGATATTTCAACTTTGCAATAATACAAGTGATCCACAGGGGAATGTACATAAGAAAGTTAAAATAAGACATACCTTCGATCTCCAAATCTATAATTCGTTTTTGGTCACCATTATAGTACTGAAATATACTATGAGTAAACAACCCATCGTGAAAAAGTTTAACTAAAAGATAACTTTATCAGGTTTACCCATCACGAAACCCCAATTTTATTACATGAATTATTTGATGAATTGGGGAATTGGTGGAATTAGGGTTAGGTTAAAGAACGAAGAAAAAGATAAGAGTTTTAGATTTTGGGGAAAAAGTGTGTGTATAAAAGGAAGATTAAGAAGAAAAACAGACGATGTGGCAAATTTTACCGGTGTTAACAGGTTGAAAATGGTAACATGGCTGATAATAGCCGGTTTATGTAAAGTTTTATGGGTTATAATGATATTTAAATTAGTACGTAACCTATAACGGTTTTTTTTCGAAAGTTCATGGCCTATCTTTGGTCTTAACCCTTCTTTTTTGTGATAAGTTTAAAAGATGTAATTTATGTTTGCAATATAACATATACATATATCGGTACATGACAAAAGTTCAAATGTAATTTTGTTTCTTCTTACAAGCACGGGACAAATTCCTATTATCTATTTTTATTTGATCCAAAGGTGGAGAATAACTTACGATTTAAAAACACGGAAGGACCATTTTTCCCAAAAATATCAAAAGTTTCAAAAATTGGACGGAGGAACTAAAATTGTAAATTTTTCGAACTAATTTTTATCAACGGTGATATTTCACTAGTGATCAAAACAATGAAATATCATTAATGGTAACACAATGAAATGTCAATGGTGATATTACACTATAAATATGTTCATTAAATATCACTAGTGATATTTCATTGTGTTATCATTTTGTGACATTTCATTGTTTTTATCACTAATGAAACGTCACATTAATAAAAATCAGTTCGGAAAATTTACAATTTTAGTCTCTCCATCCAATTTTTTAAATTATTGAATTTTTTGGCAAAAAAGTTCCCTCTGGAATTTATTTTAAAATTTAGTCTTTGATAATAAATGGATAGAATTAATCTCTTTCATTGCAAGTAAAAACAAAAATGCAAAATAACTCAACTCATTGGTAAATGAAATATCATCATAGCTATCAACTTATACATGCATAGGAAGGTTGGCACATTTTTAGCGTTAACTGAAAATATCTATTTAGTGAATGCCATTATGGTTGAGAATTAGAGATTAGCATTGGTTCAAACCAACATCGGGCCCAAATGGACCAAGATGCATAGGACTATCATGATTACCAGTTACATTTTGGTCCTTATAATCTATAAAGGATCGGTGAAGATTGAGACTTGTTAAGACCAATAAATAAATAAGAAACGGGACCAGGGCTAGTTAAGACAGTCTAATCAGTATAGGACTAAGTTTAGCCCAACATGACGTTGTGATCGGTCTATCTCATAACAAGTTTATACTAATTAAAGTACTGTATATCAATGTTTTAAAACCCGGGTTTTTAGTTAACCCGGTCAAACTGCCAGTTCATCGGGTCACCGGTTCAACCGGTTGAACCACCAGGTCAACCCGGTTTTACGTTAAAAAGAAAAATTATGAGTATTTGGTGAAAAAACGCAGCTCTTAATTGTTTAATAAGATATAAAACAGTATATACCATAACAAAATTATTATTTTCAGCCTAACATCGGAAAAACGCAACTCTTAATTATTTTTCGACATTCAAGAAAGAGTGATACAAATTACTGTAAATTATTTTTACAGCCTAAGGTGGGATAGTGTGTAATTTTAATGCTATTCACTATACTAAAAAGCCACCAGACCACACATATTTTTATGTTTCCCTTTTGACTCAGTTGTCATTATCACCCAAACCATCTTTCTATACTTTCCTGTTCTCATCTCATCCCTCTATTGTTATATTCTCATCCCTTTCCGATGACAAAATCTCATGAAACCAAAATCTACAAAACATATGAATCCTCATTTCAACTAATATATTGCATCATCTGATTCGTGGATTTTAAACTACCATCCATGACACCAAGGTTCAGTTATACATCCGGTTTGAAAATCAAATGTTACAACATTTTTTATATTATTTAATATTTGATAAGTGTTAAACCGGCCAGGTTTTCTCCGGCCGTTCGACCCGGGTCGACAAAAACCCGACGGTCTAATCTGGTCCGAGTTTTGCTGCAAACTCGGCTTACTACGGACCTGTCACTACACCGGTTCCCAGTTCAACCGGACGAGTCGAATCGGGTTTTAAAACATTGCTGTATATAGCACTTTTCATTCTCTAAACATACTCATAGGTGTTAGAGAGAATTGTAAAAATCGTCCTTGTGGTTTGGCGAAATTACACAATTGGTCCGTCAAATTTCGAAATTGCAAAAATCATCCGTGTAACAAACCTTGGGTTGCACTTTTGGTCTTTTTACAACTTGAAACTAAAATACTTTTGCCCATACAAGAAACTAGAGAATGAAGACGATGGTAGTTTAGTCTTTTCAGGTGGTAAAAAGACCAAATGTGCAATTTAGCCAAACCACACGAACAATTTTTACAATTTCGAAACTTAACGGACTAAAGATGTAATTTAACCAAACTACATGACGCTTTTTGCCATTCTCCCTAGGTGTTATATTCTTGATCTTTTGTATCAAGCTAGATTATTCACAAGTGTATTCATGTGTATGTATCTTATCTTAATTTTCATTTTTTAATACTAAAAGGGCACACTAATTTGTGCTCATTCAGCTATACAATCTTAGAGTCATTTAGTGATGCCACAACAACGTCACCTCCTACATATTCACTCATGACATGTTGTAAAAATTAAGAACACAACAACGATGTTGCACTCAACCAACCACCCCACGTGCTTTATTAATTTAGAATCCAAAACAAGATAGTCCCCAAACGGGTGCTATCAACATACACAGGAAAAGGATTGTCCCCAAATGGATGCAATCCAAGAATACAAAGATTAACTACAAACTAACTACTAAGAACAAGATCAAGATCCAAACGTTTACATTTTAGTCAGAGAAAGTAGTGAAAGAAGAGAGATAGAGTAAACGGCTGAAAACCTTGACCATGAAACCCTAATGTGAGATATGAGATGGCTTTATACTCGAGCAACTATGAAGGGTTGGCAAGATTATCCCCTTGAAACCTGCACATGTGACAAACAAAGTAAAGCATAGAAAAGTTACCAAAGTAACCCCTCAAAAGTTAAAAGGTTGCATAAACAATCATAAACTTCAACACCCCTCCTCAAGCTTTTTCTGCAAAGGGGTTACTCATATGCAACAGATACAACAATTTGTTGCTGAAAGGACCCCAATCCTTTGGTTAAAATGTCAGCAATTTGATTCTCAGAATCAATCTTAACAGTTTTGTAAACCAGAAGCAACTTTTTCTCTAATGAGATGAACATCAAGGTCAAAATGCTTAGTTTTCTCATGCATGACGGGGTGGGAGCAATCTGTATGGCTGAGCTATTATCACAGAAAATAGAAACATGTATAACATTATCAACCTTCAGATCCTTAAGAACTTTAACAAGCCACATAACTTCACAAGTAACAGAGGCCATGGATCTGTACTCTGCCTCAGCAGAAGATCTAGAAAGGGTGTTTTGCTTCTTACTTTTTCAAGATACAAAATTTTCACACATAAAAACACAATAGCCAGTGATTGATCTTCTAGTGAGCTTGCACTTAGCCCAATCAGAGTGAGCATAGGATTTAACAAGATTGGTGTTAGTCTTGGTAAAAGCAAGACCATCACCAGGAGCACATTTCAAGTATCTAAGCACTCTAAGTGCAACCTCGAGATGGGATTGTAAGGGAGCATGCATGTATTGTCTCAAACAATGCATGTATTGTCAGGTATGGTATTACAAAGATAGATCAATTTCCCTACCATTTTTTGATAAGCAGTAATGTTAATTAAGATATCTATCATTAGAAGTTTCTTTATGATTCAAAATACCATTATCAGGCATGGGAGTAGCAATAGGTTTACAAGCAAGAAGCCCATATTCATGAAGCAACTCAATACAGTACTTCCTTTTATTTATACTTAAGTCATTCTTATCATTCAAAACTTCAATACCAAGAAAATATTTTAGTTCACCAAGGTCTTTGATTTTAAACCTATCATTCAATAAGTCCTTGACCTTAGAGATCCCACACAGATTGTTACCAGTCAAGACAATATCATCAACATAAACAAGAAGAGCCAGAAAGGTATTATCCTTATTTTTAAGAAAGAGAGAATAATCATTTTGACTTTTGCTAAAACCAGCTTCACATAAAACTTCAACAAGTTTTTTGTTCCACTGCCTAGGAGCCTGTTTGAGACCATAAAAAGATTTGACTAACTTGCACTGTAAAACCTGCATTAAAATACCATGAACGGTACACTTGAACAGTAACTTATGAAAAAACGATAAAAATAAAACTTTCCATTTATAATATTAATAAAAGTGTCACGATATTAAATAACGAACATTCACGAATATTATAAATGTGACACGATCACGATAATAAAAATCACGACATTAAAACATGAATGTACACGTAAATAATTGAACTCGGGAAAACTACGGGTTTCCCCGTGGGCTCCCTATATGCCACGGCTAGACAAGAGGAAAGGGAAAAGATGGGCTTTGGCCCATGACCCAAGTTAAAATCCATAATAAACAAAACACAAGGAAAACTTAATCATAATTTAGGTTTACAGAAAAATTTCTCCCTTGCCTCCTTTTTGCTCTATTGCTGCCGGCCACATCAAGAACAAGGAACAAACCGAACGATTTTGCTATTTAATTGTTGTGTGTACGTGATCGTGATTTAATTCTTTCTTCCACGTGTTCAATAAATCAAACACCTTTTCTTTTCTTTTTAATTCTTATTGAATTCATGTTTTATTTAATTAATCTTAATAAAAAGTAAATAAAACATGTAGAATAATTAAATCATGGTAAAAAGGGGTGTTTGGTTGTGGTTGTGGTTCGGCCGAGGCACCATCGAGAGCCAAAGGGCTCTCGAATTGCGTTCATCACCACCCCGAGACCACAAGGGGTCTCGGCTGGGTTGGGTTCGGCTCGGACGACGCAAGAAAACCCCGACCGCATGTCGGGGTAAGGTTTGGTTTGGACCGAGTGCCAACCGAGACCTATAGGGTCTCGGTGGGTTCTTTTGGCTAACAGTGGGAACCGAACAAAGCTAGCAGGGGGAATCCGGGTGAACCGGTGTGAAGCGGTGGCCACCCGGTGTGAACCGAGAGCCACCAGTGGCAACCGGCTAGCCGGTTTAGCCACTGGTAGGGCTATTTGGCTCGGTTTATATGTGACTCAGGTTTCGGGCTCGGGTTAATTTTAAAAACACGGGTTCGGGTCTCGGGTTAATTATTAAAATCAGAAATTATGTTTATTAAATTAACTACTAGACTTTTTTAATTTAATTAATTACATGACTTAGGTTTAATATTAAAATTAATATTACATGTATAACCTAAAGTATTAACTTAGCTTAATTTTATTAAAACATGTATTTTTAATTAAATTCTATATAACGTATAGTTTAATTAATTAACCAGTTATTTAATTAATAAGCAATAACCATGACTTGTATTGTACTATTTAAACTTTAATTATTATTTATAATTCAGCTTATTTCTAATTATGGAAACTTTCTATTTTTGAAAACTTTCTATTTTTAGAAACTTACTATTTATGGAAACCTGCTATTTTTAGAAAGTTACTTAGTATTAGAATACAAGTATTATTATAAACTAATACATGAATAATACACATAGAACATTAGTAAAACTACAGTTAACACAGTAAAAAGTAAAACATGACAGAATACGTATAAAAGCTACTAACACACGGAACCAATAAAACACATGTAATTCAGACAACTCATACACGTCCATATTTCTTGTGTAGTGTTATCCTTCAAGGCGGATTAGTCTTCATCGTTTCCATTAGCTTCTACTTGACCTAGGGTACGGATTTCCCGTCCTTCAGTAAGGACAATCTCTTCCTTCATTAGGATTTCCCGTATGCAACAAATTGTTTTCCCCAGTAGTTACAGATTAAATGCTTATGTTTATTAGTTACCTTAGCCATATACATGCATGACCAGTTTCACCTAGTTATGGAGGTACCATAACCGTAACACTAGAGGCACTAGTGTTATGACTTCACCACGGCGGAGTGATAGCTCGTGGCGTCCCTTTTCAGTTATTTGGCCATTATAATTATTATATTATCAGGTGGGGCGTATGGGTGCATCCTAGTTACATGTTTCAGTCAGGATTTCATGGTGAATATGGTGTGTGCCTTGCATCCTTCACAAGGAGCTGATCCTCCTACCCACTTACCAATTAATTAGAGGCATCCCCTCTAATTTGCATGACGAGGTCACCCCTCTAAGTATTCATGCACGTTGTTAACCTCATGACCTATATTGGCTTTTGGTACATTAACTAATACTGTTTTTCATAAGTAACATAAGCTATGTTATTAGAACTAAAACCACTTAACATGACAGACAACTAGGTTTTCTAGGACTTATTCATTTTTGTTGTTATTCATGCTTTATACTCTTTATATTCTTCCATATTCTATGTCTTCCATGCTTTATTGTATATCCGTGCACTGAGCGTTATACTCAGCCGTCTACTTTTCCATGTTCCCAGACGGCAGGTACCCAAGGATGCAAGTAGGAACTCCAGAGTATGTGCATTCGGATTGGAAGCTATCCAGCCTATTTTACCTTATGCATTCATTCCTACTTTATCATACTTTACTTCTTTTTGGACATTGTTTATTCCTTCCATTTACAATACTTGATATTGCTTGTGTGTGAGTTACTAAACTACTGATGCTTGATTCCGGTATTTCTATTTATGGTCATGAATGTTTAGACATTTACCTTGCATGCTTTGATGACACGCCATAATTTAATGTATCATTATATCCTATTAAATGGGGTGTTACAATTATGGTATCAGAGCCAAGGTTTCGACCTGTAGCTCTGTAAAACATGACATGTGACTTACGGGTAATCACTAGTGTCTTCCTAGAACTGATAGTTGGTTTTCATGCATTCATTCATTTTCATTTTATTTCATGCATTCATATCATTGTAGTAGGTTTATGACTAAGTAATGGTTGGTACAGGAGTGGCCCTATTTAGTCGCATGTGCTTTTATCGAAACTTTTAACTTTGGGACCGACCAATAGGCGTCCCCTCGCCATGTCTTTTGTTTTGAGTGAACTGACCATAGGCGTTCACTCTCACGCATATAAAAGTTTTCATAAACTGCATCATGCATCTTTAAACTTTTTCATGCATTATAAAATGCTTCATTGATTTATACATTGTTCATGCATTTTATGTCATCGCATTTCAGACTTATGATTTATGTTGCATTTTGCCTTTAAACTGTCAGATGATGAACTCATGCAATACTCCAGATTTGACAGCAGTTGTCAATGCAGCTATGCAAGCCCTCCTTCCCCAACTTTGCAATGAAATCAAAGATGAAGTACATGCGGAGTTCCAGGCTCATGGCAATCAGAATAACAATAACAATCCACCTCCTCCTCCTCCACCTGTTACTCTTATGACTTGGTTGGAGAGATTCAACAAACAACGACCCCGTTCGTTTGAGCATACTGACAGCCCCAATGAGGCTGAAGCTTGGATTTCTCACATCGAGAAGATTTTCGATGCAATGGGTTGTGATGGTGTTTTCAAGGCAAGGCTGGCTTGCTATAATTTTGAAGGCGATGTGTTGCAGTGGTGGAAATCGGTCAAACAGTCCAACGGTGGTGATAATTGGGTTGCACAACTGACATGGGACCGGATTAAGGAACTCTTCCTTAATCAGTACTTTCCACATGCTGAGCAAGAGAAGCTCAAGAGGGACTACCACACATTCGGCAGGTTGCTGGTGAAAACAACAACGAGTTCATGCAAAGGTTTCTCCGTTTGGCAGGATTTCTGGGTCCAGCCACAGGAGTTGCTGCGGAGCAAGCTGAGAAGTTTTGTTGGGCACTTCGCACTTTGGTCGCCAACAACTTGGTATGTGCTACTTTCACTATAGTGGCACAGGTGGCCGATGCAGCCCGTAAGCTCGAGATGTTTCAGGAGCGGGAGGAGTTTGGTGGTGACAGAGCAGTGAGGAGGTATCTTCAATCACCAATTGTAAACAATTCATCCCATCAGTATTTTTCATTCATATAATCCTCTATTCAACGTTATATTCCAGGCAGAAGACTGACGACCGTAAGCCTGCGGTCGCTCAGCAGCAAGCATCTAAGGGAAGCGGTCAGACTAACGACCGTTCTGGTTCTGAGAGGCATGGCGGTAATGATAGTTACCATAACAACGCTAACAACTCGAACAACAACAGGTCCCTACATTAACCTTCTTTCATGTTAAACTATCTTATGTTATGGTATTCTACACTCCAACAATTGTTAAATTAGGAACAATGGTAACGACAGGGATCAAGACCGTAGAGGTTCACAACCTAACCGTTTTACCTCATCTGGTAAATGTTATACCTTCTATGTAATCATGTATATGTTCCACGATCATGTCTCATGCATGTAATCCTTAAACAGGCTCTCAGCTAACTAGGATGCCTGCTGGAGGATTCATGTATCCTGTTTGTCTTACTTGTTCGCGCAGACACTCTGGTATTTGTCGCCAAGGCACTAGTGATTGTTTCAAGTGTGGCCAACAAGGCCAACAACAGAAGGACTGTCGCCAAGGTGAGATAGAAGGCACCTCTAGGCACACCGACACCAAGCCACCTCCTACTTCTGGTCGCGTGTTCACTACTACTAGAGACCAGGCGAATAAGACTTCAGGTACCATCACCGGAAATCTCTTTATGAATAGTTTGGCAGCATGTGTTCTATCTGATAATGGAGCGACGCATTCAGTCGTATCCACTAATTTTGCTATACGTGTTAGGATTTCTCTGATGCCATTACATAATGCCTTATGCATTTCCACGCCACTTAGGGACTCTGTACGAATCACTCAGGTGTACAGAGATCTTCCCCTAGAATTTGATGATAAGATCCACAGAGTTGACGCACTTCCTTTGGACATGTGCGACTTTGACTTGATTTTGGGCATGGATTGGTTATCCAAACAGCAGGCTACGATTGACTGCCACACATATCAGGTTATCTTCGGTGATGTTAAAACTCCAGAGTACATACACCATGGTTTGCTGCCAGGGAGGTCAGTATAAATTATTTCATCCATGGAGGCGCGTGCATTGCTATCACACGGCTGTCAGGGCTTCATAGCCAATATTCGTGACATTACTGCCGAGTCTTCATCGATCCAAGATCATCCATGTGTAAGAGTATCCTGACGTATTTCCAGATGAACTTTAGGGCATACCACCTGTTCGTGAAGTCGAGTTTGGAATCGAGCTCATACCAGGTGTAGAGCCGATTTCTAAAGCTCCTTACCGTATGGCTCCCATAGAGCTTAAGGAACTAAAAGATCAGCTGCAGGAACTTCTGAAACGAGGTTTCATCCATCCCACTGCATAGCCATGGGGTGCACCGGTACTGTTCGTAAAGAAGAAAGACGGCAGCATGCGTTTATGCATAGACTATCGTGATATGTTCGATCAACTTCAGGGCGCCAAGTATTTCTCCAAGATCGATCTAAGGTCTGGCTACCATCAGCTACGGGTTAAGGAGCAGGACATATGTAAGACTGCTTTCCGTACACGTTATGGGCACTACGAGTTCGTAGTCATGCCTTTCGGACTCACTAATGCTCCAGCTGTCTTCATGGATTTGATGAACCGTGTCTTCCATGAATTTCTGGACAAGTTCGTTATCGTTTTCATTGATGACATCCTGATATTCTCCAAATCCAAGGAGGAACATAAGGAACACCTTCGTACAGTCTTACAGATTCTTCGTTAGAAGCAGCTGTATGCCAAGTTCTCTAAGTGGAGTTCTGGTTAAGCAAGGTGGCATTTCTGGGCCATATTTTATCCGTAGAGGGGATCACCATGGATCCTACAAAGGTTGAAGCTATCACTAAATGGCCGAGACCTACATTTGCAACTGAAGTTAGAAATTTTCTAGGTTTAGCTGGCTACTATCGCAGGTTTGTAGAGAACTTTTCACGGTTAGCCTTACCTTTGACTAAGCTAATGAGGAAAGGAGAGAAATTCGTCTGGACGGAAGAGCGAGAGAAGAGCTTTGAAGATCTGAAGCAGAAGTTAGTGACTGCACCTACTCTCCCATCTGGCTCAGGTGGATTTCAGATTTATAGTGACGCTTTAGGAAAGGGTTTAGGCTGCGTTCTCATGCAACTTGGGAAAGTTATTTTAAACGCATCACGACAGCTAAAACCTTATGAAGAAAACTATCCTACTCACAATTTAGAGCTTGCAGCAGTTTTTTTCGCGTTGAAGATCTAGAGACATGAATTGTATGGTGAATCATGTGACATATTCACCGACCACAAGAGTCTCAAGTACATCTTCACCCAGAAGGAACTCAACATGAGATAGAGGAGATGGTTAGAGATATTAAAGGACTACGACACCAACATTCAGTACCATCCTAGTAAGGCTAATGTGGTGGCAGATGCTCTAAGCAGAAGGTCGGGTATGATTGCTGGCATTTGGATTGCAAAGGAGATCATCCGTGACCTAGAGATGATTGATATTGAATTTTTTGTACAAGGACAACACAGTTACTGGGCTAATCTTAGAGTGGAACCAGACTTACATTCTAGGTTCAAGGAAGCTCAGAAGGACGATGGTGAGATTTTGGCTATCATTCGGAACCTTGATCAGCAGACGGAGTTTTGTGTTGACGACAACGGTATCTTATGGCAGGGCACTAGACTAGTTGTTCCTGATGACTCTACACTCAGGGAAGCTGTGCTGACTGAAGCTTACAGTTCTATATTTACCATACATACTGGTTCTACCAAGATGTACCACGACATCAAGCAACACTTTTGGTGGAGTGGTATGAAGCAGGATGTTGCCACCTTCGTTTCTAAATGTATGATCTGTCAACAGGTGAAGATCGAACACCAGCGAGCTAGTGGTTTACTACAACCATTAGATATTCCAGCGTGGAAGTGGGAAAAAATCTCCATGGATTTTGTTACTGGTCTTCCTATTACTTAGAAGAAGAACGACGTTATTTGGGTTACTGTGGATAGGTTGACTAAATCTGCTCATTTCCTGCCGATTCGCAAGGAACATCCGGTCAGCAAATTAGCAGACACTTTCTAGAAAGAGATCATGAGACTACATGGTACTCCATCAGAGATCATCTTTGACAGAGATCCCCATTTCACATCACGTTTTGGGTAGAGTTTGCAGAAAGCTTGGGGTACCAGACTTAAGCTCAGCACTGCCTTTCATCCTCAGACCGACGGACAGTCAGAGCGTACCATTCAGACATTGGAGGACATGCTGCGGTCATGTGCTCTAGAGTGGTCAGGAAGCTGGGATGCTTATATATTCCTAGTGGAATTTGCGTACAACAACAGCTGGCACGCTAGCATCAAGTGTGCTCCTTTTGAGATGTTGTACGGTAGAAAGTGTCGCGCCTCAATCTGCTGGGATCAGGTGGGAGAACGACTGCTTAAGGGTCTAGAGATGATTGATGTGACCAATGAGAAGGTCGTTGTCGCCAAGGCGAATATTCAGGAAGCTCGTGCTCATCAGAAGAGCTATGCTGATAAACGTCGTAGAGATGTATCTTTCAACGTAGATGATCATGTTTTCCTCAAGGTATCACCTGCACGAGGAGTTAAACGTTTTGGAATCAGAGAGAAGCTCAGTCCTCGCTTCATCGAACTATTCGACATCATAGAACGCTGTGGTGAAGTGTCATATCGTTTAGCGTTACCGCCTCAGCTATAACACGTTCACAACGTGTTCTATGTGTCCTTACTCAGAGGATACAACTATTATCCAGTTCATGTTTTTCAGTATCCACTTGATCAGATCGAGAGGATCTTTCTTATGTCGAAGAACCCGAGAGAGTTCTTGAGCGACAAGATCGTGTCATTTGGAGGAAGATGATCCCTTTCGTCAAAATCCTCTGGAGGGATCATCCTGAGCGGGAAGCCACTTGGGAGACGGAGGAGTCTATACGGACTTCTTACCCTCATTTCTGGTTCTGATTCGGGTACGTTTCTTTCAGTTTACGTTTCTCCAATTCGAGGACGAATTGTTCTTTTAGAGGGGAAGAGTTGTAAAACCCGCATTAAAATACCATGAACAGTACATGTGAACAGTAACTTATGAAACCATTATAAAAATAAAACTTTCCATTTATAATATTAATACACGTGGCACAATATTAAATAACGAACATTCACGAATATTATAAATGTGACACAATCACGACATTAAAACATGAACGTACACGTAAATAATTGAACTCAGGAAAACTACGGGTTTCCCCGTGGGCTCCCTATGTGTCGCGGCTAGACAAGAGGAAAGGGAAAAGATGCGCTTTGTCCCATGACCCAAGTTAAAATCCATGATAAATAAACCACAGGGAAAACTTAATCATAATTTAGGTTTGTAGAAAAAGTTCTCCCTTGCCTCCTTTTTGCTCTATTGCCGCCGGCCACATCAAGAACAAGGAATAAACCGGACGATTTTGCTATTTAACTAGCGTGTGTACGTGATCGTGATTTAATTCTTTCTTCCACATGTTCGGTAAATCAAACACCTTTTCTTTTCTTTTTAATTCTTATTGAATTCATGTTTTATTTAATTAATCTTAATAACAAGTAAATAAAATATGTAGATTAATTAAATCATGGTAAAAAGGGGGTGTTCGGTTGTGGTTGTGGTTCGGCCGAGGCACCACCGAGAGCCAAAGGGCTCTCGGCTTACGTTCATCACCACCACCGAGACCACAAGGGGTCTCAGCTGGGTTAGGTTCGCCTCGGACGACGCAAGAAAACCCCGACCGCATGTCGGGGGTGGGTTTGGTTTGGACCGAGTGCCACCGAGACCTATAGGGTCTCGGTGGGTTCTTTTGGCTAACAGTGGGAACCAAACAAAGCTAGCAGGGGGAAACCGGGTGAACCGGTGTGAACCGGTGGCCACCCGGTGTGAACTGAGAGCCACCACTGGCAACCGGCTAGCCGGTTTAGCCACTGGTAGGGCTGTTTGGCTCGGTTTATATGTGACTCGGGTTTCGGGCTCGGGTTATTTTTAAAACACGGGTCTCGAGTTAATTATTAAAATTAGAAATTATGTTAATTAAATTAATTACTAGACTTTTTAATTTAATTAATTACATGACTTAGGTTTAATATTAAAATTAATATTACATGTATAACCTAAAGTATTAACTTAGCTTAATTTAATTAAAACATATATTTTTAATTAAATTCTATATAACGTATAGTTTAAATAATTAAACAGTTACTTAATTAATAAGCTATAACCATGACTTGTGTTGTACTTTTTAAACTTTAATTATTATTTATAATTCAGCTTATTTCTAATTACGGAAACTTGCTATGGGAAACTTTCTATTTTTAGAAACTTACTATTTATGGAAACCTGCTATTTTTAGAAAGTTACTTAATATTACAATACAAGTATTATAATACACTAATACATGAATAATACACAGTAGAACATCAGTATAACTACAGTTAACACAACAAACAGTAAAACATGACAGAATACGTATAACAAGCTATTAACTCACGGAACTAGTAAAACACATGTAATTCAGACAACTCATACACGTCCATATTTCTTATGCAGTGTTATCCGTCAAGGCGGATTAGTTTTCATCGTTTCCATTAGCTTCTACTGGATATAAGGTACGGATTTCCCGTCCTTCGGTAAGGACAATCTCTTCCTTTATTAGGATTTCCCGTATACAACCAACTGTTTTCCCCAGTAGTTACAGATTAAATGCTTATGTTTATTAGTTACCTTATCCATATACATGCATGACAAGTTTTACCTAGTTATGGAGGTACCATAACCATAACACTAGAGGCACTAGTGTTATGATTTCACCACGGCGGAGTGATAGCTCGTAGCGTCCCTTTTCAGTTATTTGGCCATTATATTTATTATATTATCATGTGGGGCGTATGGGTGCATCCTAGTTACATGTTTCAGTCAGGATTTCATGGTGAATGTGGTGTGTGCCTTGCATCCTTCACAAGGAGTTGATCCCTCTTACCCACTTACCAACTAATTAGAGGCATCCCCTCTAATTTGCAAGACGAGTTCACCCCTCCAAATATTCATGCACGTTGTTGACCTCATGACCTATATTGGCTTATGGTACATTAACTAATACAGATTTTCGTAAATAACATAAGCTATGTTTTCAGAACTAAAACCAGTTAACATGACAGACAACTAGGTTTTCCAGGACTTCTTCATTTCCGCTGCTATTCATGCTTTATACTCTTTATATGCTTCCATATTCTATGTCTTTCATGCTTTATTGTATATCCGTGCACTGAGTATTATGCTCAGTCGTCTACTTTTCCATGTTCCGAAACGGCAGGTACCCAAGGACGCAAGTAGGAACTCCAGAGTATGTGCATTCGGATTGGAAGCTATCCAGCCTCATTTACCTTTGCATTCATTCCTACTTTATCATACTTTACTTCTTTTTGGACATTGTTTAGTCCTTCCATTTACAGTACTTGATATTGCTTGTGTGTGAGTTACTAGACTATCGATGCTTGATCCCGGTATTTCTATTTATGGTCATGAATGTTTAGACATTTATCTTGCATGCTTTGATGACATGCGATAATTTACTGTAGCATTCTATCCTATTAAATGGGTTGTTACATGCACACTCTCTTTTCATTTTTATCAAAGAAACTAGGTGGGGGTAACATGTAAACATCTTTATCAAGTTCACCAAAAATAAAAGCATTGCTAATGATATACTGAATTTTTGCAAATTCTTTTAATGCAATTTAACAATTAATGTTCGTTTTCCTCGACTCACTCGAATTGATCTCAAATTACGTGGATTACTTGTTCTTGGTAAAACGTATATTTTTTTGGTGTTTTAAAAACTAATTAAAAACTATTTAATTAAAAGCTAATTAATTAACTATTTTAAATAAATTTGAAAACTAATTTTAAAATAAAACTTTAAATTTAAACCTAATTAATTTTAAACTAATAACTTTAAATGAAATCTATTTTTAAAACAAAACTAATTTATATTAAATAAAATTTAAACTAAATTTAAAAATATTTAAAATTCCTAAAAGTAAAACTAAATTTATTTTGAACTAATAAAAATAAAACTAATTTTAAAACAATTTAAATAAAATATATATTTTTTATCTTTTTATTTTTTTAAAAAACTTAATAAAACGAAATTAATGAAAAACTTTTTACTCAAATTTAATTAAACTAAAAACTAGATTTAAACTAATTTAAATAAACTGACAGTCATTAAACAAAACTATATTAATTAAATGCAGCCAAATTAAACACAAATCAAGTTCTAGATGAGATGGTTATGGTGTTGGTCTGCTAAACAGGAGGTCCAGGGTTTGAAACCCTTAACAGACAAAATTTTTGGAATATTTATATTTTTCTATAGAACTTTTGGAAGTGAACAAACAAACAGACCAAAAGAGTCTGTTGCTATAACACAGCAACCAGTAAACAAAATAAGCTATAACAGCAATATTAAAAAGACCCAAATAGACAGCTAAACAAATAAGCAGCTTAAAAACGAATAAGCTAAGCAAATCTTAAAAGCAAATAAACAGGTAAGCAAACAAAAGCTATAATAAGCAGGCGAAAAGCTAATAAGTAAATAAGCCACAACACATAAATAAGAAACAATAAAATAAGCTAAACAGAGATCTGAAAAACTAATCAAACTTAAATCTAAACAATAGTACTTAACTAATCAAGCAGATTCAAACTATCTTAACCAAATAAAACTGATGCAACCAAAACTTAAACAAATCTAAAATCAGATAGGCAGATCCAAACAAACAATACACGCATAAGCAGATACACTAAACAAATAAATTCATAAAATAGACTTAACTCCAAACAGTAATAACTCAATAATCAACAAAACCAAACAGTACAAAATAAATAAGGCAGATTAATAAGCATAAATTTAGCAAAAATAATAAAAAGGAAGATGAAACCTGGTGATGACACCGTTGCGACGAAGGATGGCGCTGAGCCTCCTTAATGACTAAACCGAATCAAACACCACCACCTTAAACCGTAAGCATCATCAACTTGAACCAACGAACAGTAACCAAACCAGTAATTTAATAAATCTCCCAATGGGGGAAATTTATGTACCACTTTCTATTTCTTTTTTTCTTTTTTTTCAATTAAAACAAATAATAATATTAAAAATAAAACAGATTAAAGATTACTTTGACGGGAAATTAAATGAGACGAAATTAATAAAAAACAACTTTTCATTAATAATAAGAAATTTAATACAATACTGGAAAATTGAAATTACAATAAACCTAAAAACTAATTTGCAGAAATTAAAAAAAATAATAAAAGTGCACTTAATAAATTACACATGAAGGGGTTTTTATAGGCAAACCCTGGAAACCCTCTTCATGAACTTGGTGAGCAAGGCTTCAAATCCTGGCCCTTCTTTCTTCTCTTCTCTCTCTTCTCTTCATCAAACGGCTGAAAATCATTGCTTGTGCCACGGATTGCCAAGCTGTCCATTAAGGTGTGTTTGTTGTGCTTCTCTTATCTGAGGTGGAGGATGCTTATTGGAGGGTTTTTGGTGATGAGGTGTGAAGACCAATCAAATGAGGGGAAAAGTCCATGTAGATGATGGAGATGAGGACCACCATGGTGTGCACCTCCGATTTTGGTGGTAATTTATTTAAGATGCGTGTGAATCACACACTTTAAACAAAAAGCCCTATTTTTTCATGGGTAATTTTTTTGATTAGGGTTATTAGGGTTTTGGGGTAAATAAGTGATGGCTGTGTTTTTCATTGAGAGAGAAAGAGGTGGGTGGTTTCTAGTTAATATCGAAAACAGTAAATGGGAGGTGGGTTAAAGAAAAACGTGAGGTGGGGTGAAGGTTTATTTATTGTGTGTTGACTGTGTGAGGATTTGACTGGGAGAATAAGTGAGATAAACTTTTTACTTATAAAATTTGAAACTGTCCCATATATTTAGAAAATGGGCTTGGCCCATGATGAGATGGCAATTATACATGATCTCATCGTTCTTTTCGGGCTTTAAATGCATAAAAATGTCATAATATACTATATATATGCTTGGGTTTGTTTACTTGTGTATTTTAGGTATGGATATCGTGAAAAAGACAAAAGATCACAAGATACAAGAAAAAACGGACACGAGAAACGAAGCCGTACAAAGAACCGGGCCCTAATTCATGAAGAATTCAACAAATACCCTTGAAGACTTGAAGGCAAACAAGATTGATCCTCATTTATTGAAGAAATGACACTTAAAACCCTTGTATACTGATAATTACAAGTTTGGTCCATTAAGTTTGTCAAAATTACACAAATGGTCCTCCAACTTTGAAGAAATGGCAAGATTAGTCCCTCAACAATTTCAAATTGCCAACAATGGTCCCTCATGAAGTCAAAGATACATTGAAGACCTTTGAAGATCAAGAATGTCCAAGATCAGCCCTTGAAATATCTCAAAATGGCAAAAATAATCCTTTGAAACCTTGTTGGAAAGTTTTGTGCCAAAATTGACAAGTCCTGAAAGTTGTTACAAAGGAAATGGGCGCTGACACGTTTTAAAACTCAAATGAAAGAAAAGAAGAAGAACAAGGGCCAAAAATGTGCTATTGAAACATTCAAACTTGAAATTGCGCCAAACAAACTCCACTTCCCCCAAAAACGGATCAAACGTGTCACTATTCACCTTTTCACACCCAGATTTTACATCAACTTAAACAAAGGGTAAATCTAAATTACCTTGACACACATTTGATTCACACACTCTAAATCCCATCCCAACCTCAAAACCCTCACTCCCACTCACAATGGACCCCACCCCCAAATACCTGTTCACCTATCATGTGACTACTTGCCCTCCAAGTCATGCCACGTGTCAAGATCAACAGCTTAGAGCCTTTGCTTCATCACAAAGCTAAAATGAACGTTTGGGATCACTTTGGACAGCTCATCAACAACAAACTGCCTCAAGGACTTAAGGGCATTTTAGAGAATTTACTTCTAGGGTTTGTGAATAGTGTAGCCTGGCATTTGCCTATAAAAGGAGACCTCAACATATGAGAGTCCCTTTGTTCCAGTCTTACTCTTTAAACATTGTAATTCCTTTTTAAAATTTATAAAAGTTGCTATTTTGAGAAAATTGTAATTCCTTTTTATGTTTTTGAAAGTTGGTGTTGTTTAAAGGGTGATTCTGAGTTCCATTGATTGTTATAAGTGTGCTTGAACCTTTTGGATCAAGGACGTTTATGTTTGGTAAGGTTTTTCAAGTTTGAAAAAGCTTGAAAGAAGGTTCTGATTTTGCTTATTTTTGTGTACTAACCCTTAACCATAAGCTATAAGCTCTTGCAAGCTTGTTGACACCAAGCTTGTGAAGGGATTAGAGCCCTTGGTTGAGTTGTTTGCTGCTTGTGTTGAAGACATCAAGTCCTTGAGTTTCTGCTTTGAAACATCAACCAAGGCATTCATCATTTTTCTTATTGAAGTACCTTGGTCTTGTTCTAGTTGTTGAATAAGGTCCAAGGAGCATAGCTGGCCTTCCTAGGATGTTGGGGAAGGCAGGTATAACCTCTTGTTAAGATTCCTCTCAAAATTTCATGTTTCTGCTTATTTTGTACTTTGGTATATGATTTGGTGTTCTTGTGTTTGTGCTTTGAGTTTTATGGCTGGTTTCTGTTAGTTGTCACCTAGTGTAGCTATTTGATCATTAAAATCAGTAGGTTGTGTTTGAAAATCAAAAGTTTGTTTGAAAAGTGGTTGATTAAGGGTTGTTTGGGATTACTGGTTCATAAGGCCTTGTGGCCTTGTGCCCTTGGTTCTTAGGGTTTGGGAGGTCTAAACAAGTCCTAATATACAAGTTTTAGTCATTGGTTAAGTTCCTGAAAGTTTGACAAAGGGATTTGAAGTTTTGCAAAAATCTGATAAAAAAGGTTTTGGAGTTGGTCAAACACATCAGATCCAATAACTTCTTTGTTACTTGGATCTAAGGTCTGAAATCAGGTTTGGGGATAGTTTGGGTGATAAGCTATCTATTGGTTATCTGGTTGTTGAATTTGGTGGCTTATTGTGGTTTTTATAGCTTATCAAAAGTAGTTGAAGTGGTCATTTGCATCAGCAAAGTGACCACCTCATTTTGTGCTTGCATTTGTTATCCTAGTGTATACCTTGTGATTTTGCTGCTTGGAACTTGTTTATGTGCTGCTTGTGATTGGATTTTGCTATTTGGATTGCTTTGTATCTGGCTTATAAGCTAACTGGATTATTAAGTCCTTATTGCCAAAATCTGTCATCAACAGGTCAACTGACCTCTTGATTCACAAGTCCTCCTCCTTGAGTCTTTCACAAAAACTGCTTATAACAAGCCCTTGCACCATTCCTGATCATTTGGTAAACTTTGGAGCACTTTGACTTTTGGTCAAATAAGCACTTATTGGCTTATTTTTGAGAACTGCTTATTGGCACATGCAACAACTTATCTTTTGTAATAGAAATCATTTTTCTTAGCTTAATATCATATCTGGAAGTTTACAAGTCTTTTGGTTAAACTTTTGCTAGAAAACTAGCTTATTTGGCTTTTTCAGCCAGCTTATTTGCTCATACAGCTTATTCTACTTGGCTTTTTGTGATTTTCTTGATTGATTATTCTTAGTTAAGTTATTTGTGAGCTTTTGCAACAAACTAGAGCTTCTGAGGTGCCCTAAATCTCAAACCCGACTATTTTGTCTTTTAGTGAATTTTTACTTTGCTTATTTCTGGCTTATTGAGTGTGCTTTTTCAAAATTTCTTTTTACAGATCTCATAAGCATCCCAAAATAAGGTGGTGTGTCAAATTAGAGCTTATGGCATTGGCTTATTGCTTAATGGGCTGAAAAGCCCAATAAGAATAAGCTGTCTGCTTATTAAGCTGTGATAAGCTCACATTCAGCTTTTGGGCCTTTAGAGTTTTGTTCTTAGAATTAAATTTTAAGTCAGATAGGGCTTTTCCAAATCAATTGGGCCAAGTTTGACTTTTTGGGCCCAAAAGCCCATTAAGGTTGACTGTTTTTGGTTTTGGCCCATTTGAGGGCCCAATAGGGGTATTCTGGTCATTTCACTTTGATTTTCTGATTATTTAGGTTAAAATAAACTAGTTTGCAAGTTTTTAGAATTTTTTATAATTTTTGGATTTTTAATATTATTTTAATATTATTTTATTATTATTTTTCAAATTTCACATTTTCTAACTTTTTACATTTTTCTTAGGTTTAATACATTAAAATAGGAATTTAGCAACTTTTAGAATAATTTTATCACTTTTAGATTAATTTTTATAATTATTTTAAGTTTTAATAGTTTTTAAATCATTTTAAATAGTTTTTATTAGTTTAAAATTTTCTAAAAATAGTTTTTAATCTTTTTAGGTCATTTTAGAGGTTTACCAATTGAAAATTCTTTATTTGGGCTTTTTGATAATTTATTTGATTTTTAGGGCTTTAATTAGCATTTAAAAATTGAATATTTAATTATTTAAAAGGTTTGAAAAAGTTTTGATCATTGGTAAACTCTTAGTTTATTTATTTTGATTTTTGGTGAATTTTTGGTAATTTTTAGAATTAATTTTTATTTTTGTAGTTTGTACGGTTTTACGTTTTAACTTTCTAGTAGTAATTTTTACGTCTTCGTCATCTTCTTTTCTCATCCCCTTCTAAACCAAATATTAATCTCAAATCTTTTACATCTTAGTCACACACATATACCTCCTTGGGAAACGAACTTTCACACCATAAGGGTCATTAGTGTTTACGTTTTCCTAAACGTTCACTTAATACTTTTCCCTATTTACTCTCTTTTCCTAAAGAGTAGTAAAACACTACATCACCGCTGCCGGGGAGGTGTGTCGTGATTAATTTGTATTGTTGTTTTTAATATTAACCATAAATAGTATTTGTATTAGTAGAAATCTACTAATACGTATTATCGGTTTTCTTGGTTTTTCTTGTGAAAATATTATTACTATATTGTATTAAGTATCACAACAAATAAACAATATCTCCAAAAGTGTGAAAACACAACCTTAATTGGGATTTCATCACTCAGTTATTGTATTTGAATCTCAAACAAAAAGAAAAAGGCAAAAATAGATAAATAATTTCGTGAAGCTCGATTTTGAAAAATACAAACTATAAGGTGGGTATAAGGCGGGTATTATAAAATATACCCTAAGGAAAAAGGCTCTTAAGTGCTTCGCGCCGCCTCGTTTCCCCGCTTGCTTGTGAGTATTTTGAGATTGAAGGCTAACCGAGGGTTTGCCGCCCAAAGTATTATTACGTATAATATATTTGCTTGGTTTCTTTGTGATTAAAACCTCTTGAACAATTTGGTTTTCACCAAAGTTCTAAAGTCATTCGAAGGCGTTCACTCCACGTGATCGTTTTCATTCCTTTAAGGCTTCTTTAATCAAGAGTTTGATTCGAGGAGAGATTTTGTAGATTGTTGTCTATGAAGATACACCAAAATCCAAAAAATTAAATATAATCAAAAACACAAAAAAATGAAAATCCACAAAACACCCAAAAAGAATCTTCTTTGCTCACCTCCCATTCTTCGTGAAGTTTATGATCACTCGTAATCAAGCAAAACAAGCTCGTAAACGTCTTCAAAAGCAAGCCAATCAAGAGACGTTGATTGAAGAACAACCTCTAATTGTTGAACCTATTGTAGAACAAGAAGTCGTCATGGCTAATCGTACTATGATGGAGTTGCTACAAGCACCCACCGAGGGATTTGGAGAGGCTATTGTGATTCCCGCCATCCTTGCGGAGAATTTCGAGATTAAGACGGGTTTAATGTCGATGTTGCAAGCAAATAAGTTTAGAGGTCATGAGAAAGACAACCCGCACTACCACATTAGGAATTTTAACCGCCTCGCCGCTACTAGCAAGTTTAAGGATGTTCCACATGTCGCCATTAAGATGATGTTGTTTCCCTACTCGTTAGATGGACCCGCAAAAATTTGGCTTGAGAAAGAACCGCCAAATTCGATTTTGACATGGGCCGATCTCGTTTCTAAGTTTGTGAACAAGTTTTTTCCACCATCTAAAACAACACATTTGAAAAATGAGATTTCACGATTTGTGCAAAGAAATAATGAAAGTTTATCAATGGCATGGGAACGATTTAAAGAAATGTTACATGAATGTCCACACCATGATTTTACGGAATTGCATCAAATTGATACTTTTTATAATGGGCTTAATGATCATGAACGAGATTATTTGAATGCCGCCGCGGGTGGTAATTTTTTGTGTAAGACGACAAATGAGGCTTTACAAATCATTGAGAATAGATCTAAGGTTTATAGCCCTCGTAACACACCGAGTGTTGCCAATTTGGTTTCGTCTTCATCGTCATAGTCTCGTAGCATTAATGCCTTACATGATGAAGCTAATGAGGAAAATCGGTTTTTTGATAGATTTGCTAATCTAATGTCCCATTGGAAAGCTCAAGAAGCTTCAAATTCCGCTTCGGTTAAAGCGGTTGCAAAGAGTTGTTTGTCTTGTGGTGGAGCTCATGATCTTTCCGAGGGCATTACTGTAACACCCCCAAATTTATACAACTCAGTACAGCGGAAGACTAGTTGGTGTTACGGGATAGCACATTACTCACATCATAGACAACGCTTAAAAGTCGCGTCGTTTTAATAATAAAGCATTTCCATTCATAAATACCAAAGTTACATAGGTCCCAAGTCATTGTATTTAATACAGGTTTTACAAAACATTTGAATGGAAATTATAATTTAAGTGCGGTCCATGAATTCTTGTTGTCTTCCCGAGAATTACCTTCAAGTACCTGAGATAAAACATGTTAAAAGAAAAGGTCAGCGATAACGCCGAGTGAATTCATAGAGTTTAATAAATTCCATCAATAATCGGTATAAAATTATTACCGAAAATTATTTTGTACAAATCTTTGTAATAGGCCATAAAATAGCCAAAGTCATTTTATACAAATCCTTATCAAAATCATAATACAGGCATTTGCCTTAAAAATCATTACACGAACCATTGTCATAAAAACATCATACAATACGTTTTATAACGTTGTATAGATTAAATAAAAACCGTTATATGAATATGGTTATGAAAACCAAAACACGAACATAATATCAATAGTATGACCCCGTATTGCTAGTCAGGAAATACATCGTAATTCGGTGCGTATAGCAGTATTTCGTTAATTGGATTATTATAAGTCGCATGACATTGTTACCTTACTAAACCAAACAACGGGTAGCTAACCCGATACTCAATTTGCCCATCTAAATTAGCGTGTCGTCACAAAGGTCACGCTATGGAAATCTTCTCATACATAAATTCGCTTACCAATTAATGTGGCACGACGGGGATCAACCGTCAAGGCGCGAACTGGGTGATCGTCCCCAAATAGTACTATTATATGCATAAGCGTCTACCAAATCCCGGTAGTTCACAATTCATGCTAATGGGACTTTTAGTGACATAACCTAACTTTAATAATCCATTTAATTTCATCTATCGGGTCATTTAATCATTTATCGGGTCATACAATCGGGTCATACAATCGGGTCATACAATCATTCGGGTCCAAATCAATAAACAAACAATCGGGACAAATGGTGTCCTATTTTATAAAAACTAACATGTTATCTCCCTCGCGGGTTTATAAAACATTTCATAAAAACATTTAAAATAGTGTGAGGCTATGAACTCACGTTGATGTGGGAAGGCGGTTATCGGCGATTCGGATGTACGGTACGTGCTTCAATCACGGAAACCTAGACAAATAATACTCGTCTTAGACTCATGTCCAATGACTTTATAAAAATAATAATTATGTATACATATGATGATTATATATATATGATGATCAAGTGGGTTTATATATTCTCATTCACTCATTTTTGTGTTTATGTATTGGTAACTTCTTACTAGTTTACTAGTTTTACCTATTTACGTGTTTTAGGTCCGATAAGCCTATTATAAGTTTATTAACTTGTATTAATCCATTTCATACTTTTATTATCAGTATTTGTACTTTACATGTTTGGCCCAAATGGGTTAAGCCCAATAAATAATTTTATAAGTGTTTTAGTCCATTTTGTTGTATTAGTCCAATAACGTTAACTTAGCCCGTTAATGTCCGTATGTTATATAGTTCGGGTTTTATCGGTTTTTACTTGTTATATATGTTTATATATCAGTATATGAGTTTATAAAAGTTTACATTAGACGGGTTTGATCGTCTAAGTTTTATTTAACAAAAACGTTAATTTTACGGTAATAGCCGAAAAAGTCGTAAAAATCATGTTTATAGTTTTATAACTTATAAAACTTATCAAACTACCATTTTTATAAAATGTCCATTTATTTATCCTTATACATATTTATATAAATGTATTATATGAGTTGGTGGGTTTTAATTCACATTTTATACTATTTTTATTTGAGTGCTTATATAATACTATTATACTTTAATTTCCAAAATCTGATTTTTACTTTCATGTTCACCAAAACAGCCATATCTAGAGTTCTATATAGAGATAGAAGCTCACATTTTTATGACATAAACTACATGATATGTGCTCCATTTAACTCCTTTATAGCTACTGTTTAATCAGCCTCTAAGTATTTTCTAAAAATCGTCCAAAACAGTGAACTCAGATTTGTACTCTAAACTTGTTTTGATCATATCTCACTCATCCTAATGATTCCATTGCATGGCCAACTCTCACATGTGTACAAGACATATTACTTACTGTATATTGATTCTACTTTGCCATTTTATCAGTCTAACATGTGGTTAGTTACTGTTTTTATACAGCCTACCATTTAAGCAAGATTAACCATTTTTACATATAGTTTTTCATCTTTTTACCCATGATTATCAACACCAAATCCCCACATAATATTTTTATCATCATACATATATACATTTAAGAAGAAAATACATGATTATATAATCAAAATTAACAAAAGGATGGGGAGGACAATCTTTATACCACCAAAGTGATGAAATGATGAGCTTTTGGATGAACAAGACATGATTTTGGGTAACCAATCTTATGAGATATCAACACCACTTCTAGGATCACCAAGTATTAGTAGATTCGTCCAAAAATCATCCCTTGTTCTTCATGAAAACTCCTTGAGAAATCAGCCCCAAGACACCAACAAAACTTCTCCTTGGATGTTAAAACTTGCACCAATCTTCATCTCTTTTGAAGGAGATTAACATATGTAAGTTATAACAATAGTTTGTGGTTAAATTTAGATCAAATGGGGTGTTTTGTGTGAGAGTGGGACGAAATCATAGAGAGAGGAAGAGAGAAAATGAGTTGTTTTGCATGGAGGAAATGAATGGAAATGGTAATGGCTAGTGGTTTTGGTGGAAAGTATGCTTACTTTGTAAGCTTGGGACAAGTGTAAGTAACTAAGTTACTTACAACTTGACACCTATTTGGTGTTGGTAGCTTGCACTTGCCTTCCATATAGTGGGGTGGGGCAAGTGTAAACTTGTCTTATCCCACTAATTTACGGGTATTCCTCGATTCTAGTTTCCTCGATTTGTGTGCCCTCGGGTCGTTTTACGAAAAACGTTTTTTTAAATTATGAATCAACGGCACAAAACGAATCTAATAAAAATTGTCTCATCAAAAACGGAGTTCAAAACCGTAAATACGTAATCCTAAGGTTTCCGGTTTAGTCGTAAAGGACGTTAAAATAAAATCGTAAGTCCTAATCTCTTCTCGTAAATTTGTGAGTTTATGAACCAACACAAATTTAAAATCTCAAAATAATATTCACGGACAAATTTATTTTCTGAAATGTCGGACCGTCACCAAAGACGGTGTATGTAAACGTGAGCACGTAACGTAGAATCCTCCGGTTTAGACGTAGTCGATGCTACTTCAAGACGTAGATCCAAATTTCTTCCCAAAATAAGTGAGTTCCTAATATAACATTAAAATAATGTTTTGAAATAATATCTGAGAATTGAATATCAACCATAAATTGACGGATTGTCACAGCATTTACCCCTAAACAGGATCTTTGTCCTCAAAGATCATCTTACCTTACTACTCGCTTCTTATAGAGTTAAAGCCATGTGGGTATTTCCTCCACATTTGGTCTTTTCTCACAAGTGCAATTCATTACAATACGCGAGTTTCATCAAACATAACTACGGGAATAAGATCAGGCTTAATGTTGACTTACTTTCTCTATCCATGATGTTCACGGGTTTTTGATGAATGCAACTTTTCGCCGATCTAAACTTTATCAAGAAGAATTCAGATTTTCACTTGATAAATATTTTATCAAGTTAGATATACGAATCATAATTCACGCAGCTCTTGAAGTCCTAGGGTAGATCCAGCTTATATGCCTTTCAAACTAATCTTTTACATCATCTCAATGGTCCCATACAACGGGGACTTATATCCCATGATCTTTCAGATCATCAATTCATTTGTCCATAGTTAAAATTTTGGCATAACTTCGCTACCCATCTGGCACTTCAAGATCTACATTTCATATTCACATAACCTCTTGCCCACTATCGGCAGTCAATAATCAGATCCTAATTTCAACAATCATTTAAGGTCTCGCGGGTCGAGTATTTTGCAAGGTTAGGTTCGCCATCATAGGAAACCTTAAACCTAAAAGACATGTCCAACTCACAATGGGTGTATGTCGGGTGTCTTCATCCCAACTCCTGCTTACAGATGCTCTAATATAGATCCTAACAAGAGTCAATCTTGATCCTAATACGATAATTATCAAGGATAATCTCTCCAAAGGAAAACGATTATACGGTTTATTACCAAAGGTCAATCATTCAAACATAGAACAACACTTATAGTATTTTGTATCTCTACTTTACCTCGTCCCTTCGATTTGGGGTGGTAAACAGTACTCTCATCAAGGTTCGTTCCCAATGACTTCTAAGCAATTCTCTAGAAATTCGATGTGAAGCGAGGATCTTGATAGAGATGATCGATGCAGGCACACCATGCTTACATAACTCCTTTAAATACAAAAGAGTCAATTTCTTCATCAAGAATCTATCATTAACAGGAATGATATTAGTAGATTTGGTCAGTCTGTCGACGATGACCCAAATCGAATCAAATTCAGATGATGACCATTGCAATAGTTAGACGTTTACTAATGTATGAGGTGATGTCTGCCTTCATAATTTGTCATCAGTACAACTTCTTCAGATAAAGATACATTAAATTAGAAATGACATGAATAGAATACTTATACTTACAAGATTCCAACATAACTATATCTCACAATCCTCCATATTTAGACAATCACAAGTGGCCTTTTAATCATTTAGCGCCATCGGCTTCTCAATTTTGATGGTTCACATTAGCCGCGAACCCCTTTTTATTATCTATATTATCCTTTTTACAATCATTGTTTACTTTTATATCGTTCGGCAATTTATTTTGCATCGTCATTACTAAGGAACACATCTTAATTGGTTCTTTATATTCTCTACATAATGTGTCATTATCTACATTCATCTTTCCTGATAAAATATTTATCATAACCAAAAATTCAATCAGAATTTTCTTCATATTTTCTAAGTCTTAGTTATATCTCAACTATTATTTTTATCAGTTTTGCTTAATCCGACGTTTAAAGCGTCGATAATTATTACAACTAATTAAGTAATAAATATTTAATTTTTATGAAACATAACGTAAAAATTTTAAATTTCTTAGTCCATCCAATTATATGAAAATGTTCAAAATAATTTTAAATTTAATTAACACGATTTTTGTTGATTTATCGAAAATAATTAATAGGATTCGTAAATGTTCGAAAAACCTTCATTTATTCTATGGTAGAAATTTTCTTAGTTGAAAAGCAAAAATTGTCGTTTCAAATTTTAAGTCATGGTTTAAATGGTTTTCTCAATCCCTCTTAGGTTGTCTTGAGGTATACACAAACATTTACCCCTAAACAGGAGTTTAGTTAAATGATTTGTGCATAAGGGAATAATCCCTTAAAAATCCTTTGTTAAAACATTTGTCAAAACACATTTGCACTTTCTTTTTAGTGTAACTCAAAGTCTTAAATGGCTCTAATTTGAAGAGTCAGTATAGATTCCATTATCTATTAATCACATAGTCAAATAATGTAAAGGTTTAAGTCTTTAATCTCATGTTAATTATTCAAGGTACATGTTTTTATTGTTCGGCCAATTCAGGGCAATCTATAAATAATTATTAACTCATTCTTATTCTTATAAACAAACAAATGGTCCTTATTGACCACGAGCATGAATTCATCAAATTACAGCCTACACACGAGATTCACCAAATTTATGGATGCTACATGCGTATTAGTCAATCCAAACGACATCACGTGAAACTCATAATGCTCATTACAATTACCGGATGTAGTGATTGGAATAGATAATCTTCTTCGCAGACGCGAAGTTGATAATAGCCATGCCGTGGATCAAATCTTTAAAACATACGCTAGAACTTTGTAAATGATCGAACAAATCTTCCATTTCGAGTTATGGATATCGTTTTCGACTGTCAATTTACTCAGTTCACAGTAATCTATAAATATAAGGAATGATAACACCATAGCTCTTCATGATGACGAGCTCGGTAGAATAAAATCTTTCTCCGACAACTCTCTCAGTTGTACGGTAATTCCTTTAATTCAGATGGTGCTGACGTACAGTGCACAATCCACAGGTGCAGCATCGGAAATATAATCAATACCAATTTCAACTTGCCATAATGGCGAAAGTCTAGGTAATTCACCAGCAAATACCTCCTAAAGTTTCAGATAACATAAACATCTTTTAATAAATTCATATTAGGTTCTTCTAGATTACAATATCTATAACTAATTCACAACCATTCACGGTATAATTTCAAGTCATCCATCAAGAATTATTTAGATCACTTTTGATAATCAACATCTTATCATTTAGGGGAATTCAATTCGAGTTCCCATCAATTAAGACAATGTCGTCATGTCATAATCAATCAATCCATTCTACTGGCACTATCAACTTTCCAATTTCATTGCCGTCGATAAGATGTGAACTTCTCAAAAGACTAATAATAACTCATAATCCTTCACAAATTCAAGGATATCAGGAGACACAACTACTATTAAAAGAGTAAGGTCAACGCATAATCTACGTGAGAGAATTTCAAATCAGATACAACCGAAAACATTTAATGAATATGAATATATCCCATGTTTTCATAATTTGAGTACGCATTCGAAAGCTCCTCAGATCGTTACCCAGGTTATTCAAATGAAATAAAATCAAAAGAAATGATAGGAACGTCGATACATCCAGTCGGGTATCAACACTCGGTAATCAGATACTTTTTCAAAGAATCTCGCCACGGGAGAATTAGACAAGAAGGGAATATCAATTGTCAAATAAGACAAGTTCCACAGATGAGTAAATTCGACTCAGAAGAATAAATAGTACGGGCACATATGTAGGTGTCCCTATCAATATGTCCCTATTTTTCACTTCTTGCAGATCTCATAAAATTTAATCTTTCACAATCTTTAAAGAAAATGTAGTGTTCATTAATCAGTTTTATGGTGACTACTAATCAGCCTTGCATGGTCCATTCTAAATTGTATGTAGGCGCGCAACTATATACAATTTCAAGATTTACGATGCAATACTCAGTTCGTCAAAATTTTATCATCATGTTTATGATAAAAACATTTTCATGCTTAATTCTTAAATAAGAATCAAAAATAAGTTTACAAATATTTTCTTTATTATTAAAACAATTAAGTTTTCTAAGGTGTTTTATAAACAACTTCATTTCGATAATGATCACTTATAAATCTCACTTTGAATAACCCTTATAGTGATGAAAATTCAATTTTTCTCAAAGGATACTGTTTTAACGTTATAAAAACAATGAGTGATCTGCAGAAGAGTGATGAAAGCTTGTTCACCAAGAATTTACTATGATATGATAGGAAATGAGATTAGCCAATTAATCATGAGGTTCATGACCTCGATGGCACTCAAAAAGAATAATCCACAACGTAACTCAATTCGAGATGAGTACTTGTTCGATGGTTGCATCACTAATGCGAGCATTAGGAAGAAGCAAGAAAAGATAGATAACATCGATACATGTAGAATTTAGCAATCAATGGTAGTCTTTTCATTCATCACAAACAAGTCAAAATTGTACCGTAACACATTATGTGTCACTATGTCATACAATTTCATGAACTCATCCTATCAACTGATGTCTCAGTTAAGTTGGGGATTATTTTCAAAAGATACCACAGTGAATACTAATCTACAAGAGTTATGGGGGTTCCACCTGTCCTGGAAGATCCATCGGTCCCAATTCAGAAGATGATTTCTTCAAATTATTTGTTGGGCACTGGGCATCCTCGTCATTGGACAATGGCCTAGGACCAACCCTTAACACAAACCTACAATCAATTAAAACCTTATAATTCAATCACAGAACTTAACGACTTCCTCTTAACAATCTCATATTCCATACGGGTAAAATTTTACTTTATTCAAGTTTCAATCAACTTATACTCAATTCGATATCCTACTTCATTTCCCAATACTTCAATCTCATTCTTAGAACTTAAAAGGGCAATAAAAGCTCGATATGATCAACACTTAATTTTCAATCCTATAGCTCTTTCATCAATAGTTATCAAATGAGTCACTAGTATGATACGACTCACACATTCAATTAGACTTCTCGGAAAGGTACTAGTGGCATGAGGCTTTTGGGAAATGGTTCCAATGACAGCCTCAAGTGCGACATTCACCCTTTCGATTTCAGTTTAAGAATTGGATGACAACGAATCAGATGACATCTTTCTAGGTTGTAACGTTTTGTCAAACTCCACTCTATAAGAAAAGATCGTCATGACATCGATATCAGTTTTAATCTCGCCAATTCTTCTTCAATATCACAATCAGCTAATATCTACATTTCTTACGAATATCAACCATTTGTTGGGATCATAAATATCCACAACTTGGTTTAGATCTAGGATAGGTAGAATTCCTACGAGGATAGCTTCGATTAATTTACTAGGGGATTTAGGGTTCCTTGTGACAATCTACGTCGTATAAATACCTCGTATAAATATCAAAATAATTATCAAACAATCACGTAATAAAATTACATCATATATATATATATATAATCCAAGTTATATATATATTAAAATAACACTTCTCAGTCTGGCCTTGTCGGTAACTCGGGAATTCTTCAGCACCGTTATAGTCAAAAGATTTTTAGACATTTTTAGAAAAATGTTTATAGTTAAAAGATTTTGAAATGTTTTATTCAAAACCTAAATTTTAAAAATCTTTCGTTCTCTATAACGAGAGCTCTGGTACCAAACTGTAACACCCCCAAATTTATACAACTCAGTACAGCGGAAGACTAGTTGGTGTTACGGGATAGCACATTACTCACATCATAGACAACGCTTAAAAGTCGCGTCGTTTTAATAATAAAGCATTTCCATTCATAAATATCAAAGTTACATAGGTCCCAAGTCATTGTATTTAATACAGGTTTTACAAAACATTTGAATGGAAATTATAATTTCAGTGCGGGCCATGAATTCTTGTTGTCTTCCCGAGAATTACCTTCAAGTACCTGAGATAAAACATGTTAAAAGAAAAGGTCAGCGATAACGCCGAGTGAATTCATAGAGTTTAATAAATTCCATCAATATAACATCGGTATAAAATTATTACCGAAAATTATTTTGTACAAATCTTTGTAATAGGCCATAAAATAGCCAAAGTCATTTTATACAAATCCTTATCAAAATCATAATACAGGCATTTGCCTTAAAAATCATTACACGAACCATTGTCGTAAAAACATCATACAATACGTTTTATAACGTTGTATAGATTAAATAAAAACCGTTATATGAATATGGTTATGAAAACCAAAACACGAACATAATATCAATAGTATGACCCTGTATTGCTAGTCAGGCAATACATCGTAATTCGGTGCATATAGCAGTATTTCGTTAATTAGATTATTATAAGTCGCATGACATTGTTACCTTACTAACCAAACAACGGGTAGCTAACCCGATACTCAATTTGCCCATCTAAATTAGCGTGTCGTCACAAAGGTCACGCTATGGAAATCTTCTCATACATAAATTCGCTTACCAATCAATGTGGAACGACGGGGATCAACGGTCAAGGCGCGAACTGGGTGATCGTCCCCAAATAGTACTATTATATGCATAAGCGTCTACCAAATCCCGGTAGTTCACAATTCATGCTAATGGGACTTTTAGTGACATAACCTAACTTTAATAATCCATTTAATTTCATCTATCGGGTCATTTAATCATTTATCGGGTCATACAATCGGGTCATACAATCATTCGGGTCCAAATCAATAAACAAATAATCGGGACAAATGGTGTCCTATTTTATAAAAACTAACATGTTATCTCCCTCGCGGGTTTATAAAACATTTCATAAAAACATTTAAAAGAGTGTGAGGCTATGAACTCACATTGATGCTATTCGGATGTACGGTACGTGCTTCAATCACGGAAACCTAGACAAATAATACTCGTCTTAGACTCATGTCCAATGACTTTATAAAAATAACAATTATGTATACATATGATGATTATATATATATGATGATCAAGTGGGTTTATATATTCTCATTCACTCATTTTTGTGTTTATGTATTGGTAACTTCTTACTAGTTTACTAGTTTTACCTATTTACGTGTTTTAGGTCCGATAAGCCTATTATAAGTTTATTAACTTGTATTAATCCATTTCATACTTGTATTATCAGTATTTGTACTTTACATGTTTGGCCCAAATGGGTTAAGCCCAATAAAGAAGTTTATAAGTGTTTTAGTCCATTTTGTTGTATTATTAGTCCAATAACGTTAACTTAGCCCGTTAATGTCCGTATGTTATATAGTTCGGGTTTTATCGGTTTTTACTTGTTATATATGTTTATATATCAGTATATGAGTTTATAAAAGTTTACATTAGACGGGTTTGATCGTCTAAGTTTTATTTAACAAAAACGTTAATTTTATGGTAATAGCCGAAAAAGTCGTAAAAATCATGTTTATAGTTTTATAACTTATAAAACTTATCAAACTACCATTTTTATAAAATGTCCATTTATTTATCCTTATACATATTTATATAAATGTATTATATGAGTTGGTGGGTTTTAATTCACAATTTATACTATTTTTATTTGAGTGCTTATATAATACTATTATACTTTAATTTCCAAAATCTGATTTTTACTTTCATGTTCACCAAAACAGCCATATCTAGAGTTCTATATAGAGATAGAAGCTCAAATTTTTATGACATAAACTACATGATATGTGCTCCATTTAACTCTATTATAGCTACTGTTGAATCAGCTTCTAAGTATTTTCTAAAAATAGTCCAAAACAGTGAACTCAGATTTGTACTCTAAACTTGTTTTGATCATATCTCACTCATCCTAATGATTCCATTGCATGTCCAACTCTCACATGTGTACAAGACATATTACTTACTGTATATTGATTCTACTTTGCCATTTTATCAGTCTAACATGTGGTTAGTTACTGTTTTTATATAGCCTACCATTTAAGCAAGATTAACCATTTTTACATATAGTTTTTCATCTTTTTACCCATGATTATCAACACCAAATCCCCACATAATATTTTTATCATCATATATCATCATACATATATACATTTAAGAAGAAAGTACATGATTACATAATCAAAATTAACAAAAGGATGGGGAGGACAATCTTTATACCACCAAAGTGATGAAATGATGAGCTTTTGGATGAACAAGACATGATTTTGGGTAACCAATCTTATGAGATATCAACACCACTTATAGGATCACCAAGTATTTGTAGATTCCTCCAAAAATCATCCCTTGTTCTTCATGAAAACTCCTTGAGAAATCAGCCCCAAGACACCAGCAAAACTTCTCCTTGGATGTTAAAACTTGCACCAATCTTCATCTCTTTTGAAGGAGATTAACATATGTAAGTTATAACTATAGTTTGTGGTTAAATTTAGATAAAATGGGGTGTTTTGTGTGAGAGTGGGACGAAATCATAGAGAGAGGAAGAGAGAAAATGAGTTGTTTTGCATGGAGGAAATGAATGGAAATGGTAATGGCTAGTGGTTTTGGTGGAAAGTATGCTTACTTTGTAAGCTTGGGACAAGTGTAAGTAACTAAGTTACTTACAACTTGACACCTATTTGGTGTTGGTAGCTTGCACTTGCCTTCCATATAGTGGGGTGGGGCAAGTGTAAACTTGTCTCATCCCACTAATTTACGGGTATTCCTCGATTCTAGTTTCCTCGATTCGCGTGCCCTCGGGTCGTTTTACGAAAAACGTTTTTATAAATTATGAATCAACGGCACAAAACGAATCTAATAAAAATTGTCTCATCAAAAACGAAGTTCAAAAACGTAAATACGTAATCCTAAGGTTTCCGGTTTAGTCGTAAAGGACGTTAAAATAAAATCGTAAGTCCTAATCTCTTCTCGTAAATTTGTGAGTTTATGAACCAACACAAATTTAAAATCTCAAAATAATATTCACGGACAAATTTATTTTCTGAAATGTCGGACCGTCACCAAAGACGGTGTATGTAAACGTGAGCACGTAACGTAGAATCCTCCGGTTTAGACGTAGTCGATGCTACTTCAAGACGTAAATCCAAATTTCTTCCCAAAATAAGTGAGTTCTTAATATAACATTAAAATAATGTTTTGAAATAATATCTGAGAATAGAATATCAACCATAAATTGACAAATTGTCACAATTACCGCGGATGGTAACACTTCGAGTGCTTATGTAGCAACGGGAACTTACAACCAAAACGGTCAAGGTTCCCGCCCAAAAGCTCCACCAAACCAAAATGTTAATAATTATCGAAACAACAACCAAGGTAATTACCAAGGCAATTCACGCAATTACAACAAGGGGAATTATCAAAATGGGAATGGACAAGTCACTAATCAAAATCAAAACCGTGATTTTCAAAACACTACACAAGGTTTTCAAAATGCTCACACTAAAAATTTGCAAGGAGAATTTTTGGATTATGCTAAAGCAAATGATGCTAAATTTGATAACATGCAACGTGAGATGATTAGCTTAAGATCCGAGTTGAAAAACGAGCTTAAAAATGAACTTGCTAATGAACTTAAAACTCATGCAAACAAAATGGAAGGAAATGTCCAACGTCTTCAACAAAATCAACATAAGATGGAATTAGGACAACATGAGATTAAGCAAGAGTTATTAAAAGCGGATGCTAGGCAATCAAAATTTGAGGACCGAATGGCTAAGATGTTTGAAGCAATCATGTGTAAACCCTCTTCCTCGGGTAGTCTTCCTAGTGATACCATTGCAAACCCGAAGGGAGAAATGAAGGTTATTACTACACGAAGTGGTAATACTTTCAAGGAACCAATCTCTCGTCCAAGTACTTCTACGGAGAAGGAAATCGAGAAAGAACCCGAGGTGATGCTCGAAAAGGAGCACATTAAAATCCCACGAAGTACCGCTCATACCACACCTACGGTTGAACCAATACCAATTGTGGAACCCGAGTTTCCAAGGCCGTTGCCTAATGACCAACCCACATCACCATTACCCTACCCTTCGAGACGAAACAAAGAGAAGTTGCAAGAACGTAACAAACAACAAATCGAGCTTTTTATAAAGATGTTTCAACAAGTGCATTTTGATGTGAGTTTAGCCGACGCGTTGTTGTATATGCCTCATTTCGCTTCCACTTTTAGAAGTATGATGAGCGATAAGGAAAAGCTTTCAAAGCTTGCTAATTGTTCTTCGGTTTATCTTAACCGCATACCGGAAAAAGTTGGTGACCCCAGAAAGTTTCTCATTCCTTGTGACATACAAGATATGAAAGAATGCCTCGCCTTGGCCGATCTTGGTGCGAGCATTAATTTGATGCCATTTTCCATTTGGAAATCGCTTTCGCTTCCGGCTCTTATTCCTTCGAACATGTCTATCGAGATGGCCGATCATTCTACGATTTTAGCATGTGGAGTAGCCGAAGATGTTTTCGTGAAAGTGGGGAAGTTCTACTATCCCGTTGATTTTATAGTAGTTGACATCCCCGCGGATCCTCAAGTTCCTCTAATTTTAGGTCGTTCATTTTTAGACACTTCGAGATCGCTTATCGATGTTCATGCAAGAACTATCACTTTGAGATTCAACGAAGAGGAACTTGTTATAAACGCTACTCAAAACTCGAAACCTTCTCATATTTATGCAATCGCTACCATCAATCACATTGACATCGTTGATGTGGTTTGCGATGAGTTTTCACAAGAAGTGTTAGGTTTTTCCGATAGCTCGTCAAGTGGCAATCCCACTATTTTAGATCCGATTCTTGCTAATTCCACACCAAATCTCACTCCATTCCAAGGAGGCGATTTCACTTCAAATGAAATCGACAATGAAGATGAGGTGTTGATTAGTGATGATACTTCTATTCCACCATTTCTTTCGCCGATGGAAGTTAAGAGTGTTGAACCTAAATCTTCAATCGAGGAACCACCTATCCTTGAATTGAAAGATCTTCCTTCTCACCTTGAATACGCATTCTTGGAAGGTGATGACAAGTTGCCGGTTATTATTGCAAAAGGTCTTGCTAATGATGAAAAAACCGAGCTCTTGAAAGTTCTTAAGGCTCATAAAGGGGCCATTTCGTAGAAAATATCCGACATTAAGGGTATTGACCCAAAATTTTGTACTCACAAGATTTTAATGGAGGAGGACTACAAACCCGCAATTCAAAGTCAAAGAAGGGTGAATCCCAAAATTCACGATGTCATTAAAAAGGAGGTCCTTAAACTCCTTGACACGGGAATGATTTATCCTATATCTGATAGCCCATGGGTGAGCCCAATCCATGGTGTCCCTAAAAAGGGAGGAATGACCGTTGTGCCTAATGAAAACAACGAGTTAATTCCCACTCGTGTTGTGACCGGTTGGAGGGTGTGTATTGACTACCGAAAGTTAAATGACGCCACTCGTAAAGACCACTTTCCTTTGCCCTTCATGGATCAAATGTTGGAGCGACTTGCGGGAAATGAATTCTATTGCTTTTTAGATGGTTTTTTCGGTTACTTTCAAATCCCTATCGACCCTCGTGATCAAGAGAAGACTACGTTTACGTGTCCTTATGGAACGTTCGCTTATCATAGGATGCCTTTCGGACATTGTAATGCACCGGGTACGTTTCAACGGTGTATGATGGCGATTTTTCACGATATGATCGAGAAGTCGATGGAAGTGTTCATGGATGACTTCTCGGTGTTTGGGAATTCGTTCACATCGTGTTTATCTAATCTCAAGCAAATGTTAAAACGTTGTGAAGAAACCAATCTTGTGCTTAATTGGGAAAAATGTCATTTTATGTGTAAACAAGGAATCGTCTTAGGACATAAGGTGTCGAAAGCGGGGATTGAGGTCGATAAAGCAAAGGTAGACGTCATCGCCAAGTTACCTCATCCCAAAACCGTTAAGGGAGTTAGGAGTTTCCTAGGCCACACGGGCTTTTATCGTCGTTTCATCAAGGACTTTTCGAAAATCTCTCGACCTATGACACACCTTCTCGAGAAGGATGCTCCTTTTAACTTCAATGAGGATTGTGTTAAGGCTTTCGAAACTCTCAAAAGGAAACTTACCGAAGCTCCCATTCTTGTTGCTCCTAATTGGGAATTACCCTTCGAAATCATGTGCGATGCAAGTGATTATGCTATAGGGGTCGTCTTAGGGCAACGTTATGACAAGCATTTCCGTCCTATCCACTATGCTAGTAAGACGATGACCGAGGCTCAATTAAAGTACACCACAACGGAAAAGGAATTCCTTGCCGTGGTCTATGCTTTTGAGAAATTCCGATCTTATCTCGTCTTGACTAAAAGCATCGTGTATACCGACCATTCGGCTATCAAGTATCTCTTAGCTAAGCAAGATGCTAAGCCGAGATTGCTTTGTTGGATGCTCCTCCTCCAAGAATTTGATGTCACCGTGCTTGACAAAAAAGGAGCCGATAATCTAGCGGCCGATCATCTCTCTCGTCTAGAAGATCCTCACAAAGATGTTTTCGAGAACAAGGAAATCGCCGAAACATTTCCTCTCGAGACTCTCGGTGTAGTGAATTCTAAAGACACCACCCCATGGTTTGCCGACATTGAAAATTACCATGCGGACAATTTCATAATCAAGGGTATGACGACACAACAAAAACGAAAATTCTTTCGTGACGTTAAGTTCTATTTTTGGGACGACCCTTATCTCTTTCGGTTTTGTGCGGATCAACTTGTTCGACGTTGTGTTTTTGGTGCCGAAGCTTCTAATATCCTTAGAGCTTGTCACGAGGGACCCACGGGTGGTCACCACGGTGCTAATCTCACGGCTAAGAAAGTGTTCGATGCCGGCTTCTTTTGGCCTTCTATCTATCGTGATGCACACGCACTTGTAAAGTCGTGTGATTCGTGCCAACGTCAAGGAAAATCGTCTCAACATGATGAAATGCCACAAAACATAATTCAAGTGTGTGAGATTTTCGACATATGGGGAATAGACTTTATGGGGCCGTTCCCATCGTCTCATGGCAAAAAATATATCCTCGTCGCGGTGGACTACCTTTCTAAGTGGGTGGAAGCTAAGGCTTTGCCTACTAATGATGCTCGTGTGGTAGTGAAGTTTTTGAAGCAACTATTCTCTCGGTTCGGAACCCCTCGTGCTATTATAAGCGATCGTGGAACCCATTTTTGTAATGACCAATTCGAAAAGGTTCTAAAGAAATATGGAGTTACTCATCGTCTTTCTACGGCTTATCACCCGCAAACAAGTGGGCAAGTCGAGGTTTCGAACCTAGCTTTGAAGAGGATTTTAGAGAGGTCAATTGGAGAAAACCGTGCTTCATGGTCCGCCAAACTTGATGACGCTTTATGGGCCTTTAGGACCGCTTATAAGACACCTATCGGTTGCACTCCTTATAAGTTAGTCTATGGGAAGAATTGTCATTTGCCCATTGAGTTGGAGCACAAGGCATATTGGGCCCTTAAGCATGCAAACTTTGACTTGAAGACCGCGGGAGATCACCGGAAAATACAATTGAATGAATTGGATGAATTAAGAGATAATGCTTATGAAAATTCATTAATTTTTAAAGAAAAGACTAAAAAGTTTCATGATTCAAAGATTAAAAACCGGGTTTTTTAACGTTGGTGATCAAGTGTTGCTTTTTAACTCTCGACTTAAGATATTTTCCGGTAAATTGAAATCTCGTTGGTCGGGTCCGTTCACCATTACACAAGTGTTACCGTATGGGACCATCGAGCTAGCTCAAGATGATGGTCCTAATTTCAAGGTTAATGGACATAGGCTTAAGCACTACTTTGGTGGGGAAATTCCTTCAATGGTTGCCCTCGACCAAGTCACCTTCCCCAATGATAATTAGCATTGAGGGGATCGAGTCGAGCTCATGAGTCGGTAATCAAAAACGAGGTGCCTCGTGGGGGAGATCCCATGCTTATCCTTTATGCTTACTATTCACTAATAAGGGGACTTGTACCCTTTCAACTCGTTGTCTCGTGGTTGTTTGTGATTGTGTTATCTAGATCATCATCATCATCTACGATTGAAGACTCTCGTGTTCGTTTACATGAGCCTCCATCGTTTGCTTGAAGAAGTTTTTCACGAATCCATGACATATCCTTTATTGTTCTAACAATTATCTTTTAGCATACTTAATAAACGGCTTTAGATATATTGTTGATCACCCTTTCCATGCTAGATCATAAGTATTCGACTCTTCGTCTCTAGTATGGGGGTGCTCCACCTTTAGACTCGAAACATTGAGGATAATGTTTACTTTTAGTATGGGGGTGAATAGGTACTTGCTTTGCTACGCCCTCACGCTTTCCAACTTTCAATGTTTTGTTTTGTTGCTAATAAGGCTAAAAATGGCCAAATTTTAAAATTTTTCTTAGTTTTTAATAAGTGTTTTTAAGACACGAATGTATATTTTCTGATGGGTAGAATAAGAGTTAATTTTTGACTTGATGGGCATTTGGAGCCATTTACATTCCTTAACCCGCTCAATTCAAGTTTTGCTAGACTTTTATATAGGGAGCTTTAAAACGCGAAAGTCTTAACTCATACGGGTTAAGAACAAGAACTTTTCGCAAGTTCCTATAATTGATCCTAGAAAGTCACTTATCAAGGGAACTATAAAATGCATTCTATATACTTGAAAAAGTCCAAGAAAGTGCACGATCCTATAGGTGGCTTGAAAACCCAAAACTTTGATTTGATATAGTCTTAATGAAAGCTAATCCAAATTTGGCTTAATTATGACTTGCATGGCTAAGTATTCACGAGTCTCTTTAATTAGAGGTCTTTATATAGTGAAGAACGAGAAATGATAGAGTTAAACAAGTGATCATGCTAAACGTAGAACATGAAAGTGTTCTTTCAAAAACTCATATGTTTTTAGTTGTGGCTTTTTCTTCCCATAAGATCAATGCATTAGAAATAAATCATAATTGCAATAAGTAAGGTCGTACGATTTGAAAGGTTACTTAGCCTCTAGCGCAAGATCGTTTAAAAGTTGCTCGGGGTTGAATAGAGTTCATAGCCAAGGCATTACTTATTGAAGCGGGACGCGAAGATTGGCGATCATCCAAAAAGGCCCTAACAAGGCATGAGGAGCTCTATTTTTGCTAAAGATCCAAGATGATGTGAAGTATCATTATTCCTAAATCAATATGAAGGATCGAGACACACGACGAAAAGCAATTACTCCCCTAAAGATCATGGAGAAAGTCTATCCAAAAAGACCCTTACAAGGTATGAGGATAAATATATCCAAGTCCGAAAAGGAGGCGGATCGTTGTATATCAAAATCCAAAGTAAAGCTTGAAGAAAAATAATGAAGTCGTGGTCCAAATATGAAGAATCTCTCAAAAACGTCAAGTGAAGAAATTCCAAATATATGAAGAGAAGACCATAATTTCGAGAACGTCTTCCCAAGATTTGAAGTTTGAAGTACATGGAAAATATCGGTCCGAGAAAGGTCTCAAATCGTGAAACGAGTTATGCCAAGATACGAACTTAAGGAGATACACGAGAAGTCGTTTTAAAAGATTTTGTCCTTCGGCTAACTATCGATTAAATCGTGCTACTTTGCTGTCGGACTAATAACTACTCAAATAAGTCAATATGAATCACTTGTGATCCATGAAAAATAGTTAAAAAATGCTAGTAACCCATTTCCTTTTATAATAACTAGGATTGCGGGGAGAAAAAGTATTACAAAATTTGGACGTATGAGTAGTGTTAGCATTGTGACTTGTACCAACAATGATCTCGTTTTTGCACTTAGAATGGAACGTATGACAATCAAGGATGACGAAGTTTACTCTAAGGGACATTTACTTGTTCCTATTCTTTGACCCTAAAAGTCACTTTCATGATGAAAATCATATGTTATGTCTTTACACATCTTCGTAGTATGTTGCAAGTCTTTCACTCTTCAATAAAGGTTAATAAAATTGAATTTTGGTGATGCTTAGATACTTTATTCTAGCATTGCGTGAGGGCACGGCAATGGCTTAGTATGGGGGAGTGATGAGATGGCAATTATACATGATCTCATCGTTCTTTTCGGGCTTTAAATGCATAAAAATGTCATAATATACCATATATATGCTTGGGTTTGTTTACTTGTGTATTTTAGGTATGGATATCGTGAAAAAGACAAAAGATCACAAGATACAAGAAAAAACGGACACGAGAAACGAAGCCGTACAAAGAACCGGGCCCTAATTCATGAAGAATTCAACAAATACCCTTGAAGACTTGAAGGCAAACAAGATTGATCCTCATTTATCGAAGAAATGACACTTAAAACCCTTGTATATTGATAATTACAAGTTTGGTCCCTTAAGTTTGTCAAAATTACACAAATGGTCCTCCAACTTTGAAGAAATGGCAAGATTAGTCCCTCAACAATTTCAAATTGCCAACAATGGTCCCTCATGAAGTCAAAGATACATTGAAGACCTTTTAAGATCAAGAATGTCCAAGATCAGCCCTTGAAATATCTCAAAATGGTAAAAATAATCCTTTGAAACCTTGTTGGAAAGTTTTGTGCCAAAATTGACAAGTCAGGAAAGTTGTTACAAAGGAAATGGGCGCTGACACGTTTTAAAACTCAAATGAAAGAAAAGAAGAAGAACAAGGGCCAAAATTGTGCTATTGAAACATTCAAACTTGAAATTGCGCCAAACAAACTCCACTTCCCCCAAAAACGGATCAAACGTGTCACTATTCACCTTTTCACACCCAGATTTTACATCAACTTAAACAAAGGGTAAATCTAAATTACCTTGACACACGTTTGATTCACACACTCTAAATCCCATCCCAACCTCAAAACCCTCACTCCCACTCACAATGGACCCCACCCCCAAATACCCGTTCACCTATCATGTGACTACTTGCCCTCCAAGTCATGCCACGTGTCAAGATCAACAGCTTAGAGCCTTTGCTTCATCACAAAGCTAAAATGAACGTTTGGGATCACTTTGGATATCTCATCAACAACAAACTGCCTCAAGGACTTAAGGGCATTTTAGAGAATTCACTTCTAGGGTTTGTGAATAGTGTAGCCTGGTATTTGCCTATAAAAGGAGACCTCAACATGTGAGAGTCCCTTTGTTCCAGTCTTACTCTTTAAACATTGTAATTCCTTTTTAAAATTTATAAAAGTTGCTATTTTGAGAAAATTGTAATTCCTTTTTATGTTTTTGAAAGTTGGTGTTGTTTAAAGGGTGATTCTGAGTTCCATTGATTGTTATAAGTGTGCTTGAACCTTTTGGATCAAGGACGTTTATGTTTGGTAAGGTTTTTCAAGTTTGAAAAAGCTTGAAAGAAGGTTCTGATTTTGCTTATTTTTGTGTACTAACCCTTAACCATAAGTTATAAGCTCTTGCAAGCTTGTTGACACCAAGCTTGTGAAGGGATTAGAGCCCTTGGTTGAGTTGTTTGCTGCTTGTGTTGAAACATCAAGTCCTTGAGTTTCTGCTTTGAAACATCAACCAAGGCATTCATCATTTTTCTTATTGAAGTACCTTGGTCTTGTTCTAGTTGTTGAATAAGGTCCAAGGAGCATAGCTGGCCTTCCTAGGATGTTGTGGAAGGCAGGTATAACCTCTTGTTAAGATTCCTCTCAAAATTTCATGTTTCTGCTTATTTTGTACTTTGGTATATGATTTGGTGTTCTTGTGTTTGTGCTTTGAGTTTCATGGCTGGTTTCTGTTAGTTGTCACCTAGTGTAGCTATTTGATCATTAAAATCAGTAGGTTGTGTTTGAAAATCAAAAGTTTGTTTGAAAAGTGGTTGATTAAGGGTTGTTTGGGATTACTGGTTCATAAGGCCTTGTGGCCTTGTGCCCTTGGTTCTTAGGGTTTGGGAGGTCTAAACAAGTCCTAATATACAAGTTTTAGTCATTGGTTAAGTTCCTGAAAGTTTGAAAAAGGGATTTGAAGTTTTGCAAAAATCTGATAAAAAAGGTTTTGGAGTTGGTCAAACACATCAGATCCAATAACTTCTTTGTTACTTGGATCTAAGGTCTGAAATCAGGTTTGGGGATAGTTTGGGTGATAAGCTATCTATTGGTTATCTGGTTGTTGAATTTGGTGGCTTATTATGGTTTTTATAGCTTATCAAAAGTTGCTGAAGTGGTCATTTGCATCAGCAAAGTGACCACCTCATTTTGTGCTTGCATTTGTTATCCTAGTGTATGCCTTGTGATTTTGCTGCTTGGAACTTGTTTATGTGCTGCTTGTGATTGGATTTTGCTATTTGGATTGCTTTATATCTGGCTTATAAGCTAACTGGCTTATTAAGTCCTTATTGCCAAAATCTGTCATCAACAGGTCAACTGACCTCTTGATTCACAAGGCCTCCTCCTTGAGTCTTTCACAAAAATTGCTTATAACAAGCCCTTGCACCATTCTTGATCATTTGGTAAACTTTGGAGCACTTTGACTTTTGGTCAAATAAGCACTTATTGGCTTATTTTTGAGAACTGCTTATTGGCACATGCAACAACTTATCTTTTGTAATAGAAATCATTTTTCTTAGCTTAATATCATATCTGGAAGTTTACAAGTCTTTTGGTTAAACTTTTGCTAGAAAACTAGCTTATTTGGCTTTTTCAGCCAGCTTATTTGCTCATACAGCTTATTCTACTTGGCTTTTTGTGATTTTCTTGATTGATTATTCTTAGTTAAGTTATTTGTGAGCTTTTGCAACAAACTAGAGCTTCTGAGGTGCCCTAAATCTCAAACCCGACTATTTTGTCTTTTAGTGAATTTTTACTTTGCTTATTTCTGGCTTATTGAGTGTGCTTTTTCAAAATTTCTTTTTACAGATCTCATAAGCATCCCAAAATAAGGTGGTGTGTCAAATTAGAGCTTATGGCATTGGCTTATTGCTTAATGGGCTGAAAAGCCCAATAAGAATAAGCTGTCTGCTTATTAAGCTGTGATAAGCTCACATTCAGCTTTTGGGCCTTTAGAGTTTTGTTCTTAGAATTAAATTTTAAGTCAGATAGGGCTTTTCCAAATCAATTGGGCCAAGTTTGACTTTTTGGGCCCAAAAGCCCATTAAGGTTGACTGTTTTTGGTTTTGGCCCATTTGAGGGCCCAATAGGGGTATTCTGGTCATTTCACTTTGATTTTCTGATTATTTAGGTTAAAATAAACTAGTTTGCAAGTTTTTAGAATTTTTTATAATTTTTGGATTTTTAATATTATTTTAATATTATTTTATTATTATTTTTCAAATTTCACATTTTCTAACTTTTTACATTTTTCTTAGGTTTAATACATTAAAATAGGAATTTAGCAACTTTTAGAATAATTTTATCACTTTTAGATTAATTTTTATAATTATTTTAAGTTTTAATAGTTTTTAAATCATTTTAAATAGTTTTTATTAGTTTAAAATTTTCTAAAAATAGTTTTTAATCTTTTTGTTGATCCCAAACTTAGATCGATTAAGCTTTGTGTATACGAGATTAGATCAAGTACTACACGTAGAGAAACCTTTGCTTATGAGTAAAGTAACAAAGTGTTATGCGGAATTAACACTTGATCTAAAACACAATGATGTTAAACAAACTTTCACTTGTATTAGAATAATCGTGTTGATTACAATGAAAGGTTTAACTTGCGAATACTATGAAAACTGATATATGACTTTAACCTAAAAGACCTTCTTTTATAGAACAAGAAGTCTTGTACAATAAGCTACGAATCAACTATTCTAGGTAAAGATAATAATAGAAAATACAATGTTGTGCTTATCTTTACCATACATAAATAAAGAAACAAATAAACAAAAGATATTCTATCAGTGTCAATCTTCAAGGCTGTCAGCGTTGACTTCTATCAGCGTCCAATGTCAATCTATCAGCGTTGACTTTCTTCTTATCAGCGTTTGGTGATCTGACCCATATTTTATTCCCAACAATCCTCCCCTAAACTTGATATCCACTCCAATGATCAAGTTTCTGAATAAAAACTAAAGGCTTAGGAGGAATCTTGCAAAAACTTCTTATGTTGGTGATAAACATATCTGATCAAGTCCTTGGCCACATCACTAGTATAATCTATCTCCAAGGGTGTCTCTAGCATCTTCTCCAACACTTCTTTGGACAAGAAATAGTCAGCATCCACAAGTAAATACTCTGAAAACTTTGTAGAGCTCATATGAAATACACCACAAGTAGAATATAGCCTCCAATGAAGATTACTGAGATCATCTTCAAGATCCTTCCAAATGGCAGGATCTGCTTCTTTTGGACCACACAAAGTCATAAATGTGTTCCAAAGTCTTATTCCATTAGCTGAAGTAGGTGCTTCAGCTGTATACTTGGCCTCTATTAACCTCCATAGATGCACCAAGTCTTCTCTGTCTATGCTTGCAAATATAGAAATAACTGAAGTGAAAGTATGTACCTCCTTTCCAAATCGTCCAATCTTCCAAAATCCACACTCATCTTCATCAAAACTGATGATTGGATTTCTGTCATCTAGAGGTACTACATTTACCAAATCTGAAGCTTCCAATGGAGAAAGCTTGAGATGCTTCCTTATAACACCTTCAGTTGGAAAATACACATCCATGTCTTTAGGAAATTGGAAAGGATCTCCTTTCTTCACTGGTCTTTGAGCAATCCTTATTTCCTTTTGAATCTGCATCTCCTCTGCAAGCTCTTGTTTTCTTTCTTCTGAAAGAAACTGGTAGACATTCTGTTCTTGCACCTTCCTCCAAATAGGATGTGCCCTATACTCTAGCTCCTCAAAAGATAAGGCCAGCAACTTCTTTGATGTCCAATTAGGCTGATGACATCTAAGCAACTTATAGTACAACTGCCTTCTATCTCTTTTAAGCCAGGTTTTTACCTCTTGTGCATTAAACCTCATAATCACCTTTATGTCAGCTTGTACCCTAAGCAGAACTTCTAACCCCCAAATTTGATCCGATAAACTCATACCTGGGTTGTCCATAACCTTGTCTTCCCAAGCATGGTACATTCTGGTGATTTCTGGTAGGTCCCAATCAATCTGATTCTTCAACTCACTCAACCTTTCCTTTGCTAGCTCATCCCCATATTCAAGCCTTTCTGGATCTTCAATAATTTGAATACTTGAATCTGAGCTATCACCTTCTTTATCATCACCACTTTCTTTCTCACTCTCAGAAACAACAAATGGTGATCTTCTACTCCTCTTCAAATCTCTTTCCACAAGTTGTGCAGCCAACTGTTCATCAAATGCTATTTGTGCTGCATCTTTCTTTGGAACATCTTCTTCAATCAAAGTACCTTTACCTTTGTCTTTTGGATCAATAATTGGTAAAGTAGAAGAAGAAACCTGTGTGGACACATCTTTGATAATTGTTGATGGCTGGAATACATCAACACCACCTGCAACTTTGTCAGCGTTCAAGTTGCTCCTATCAGCGCCACGATTACCTTTATCAGCGCTTGATGTGTCAGCGTCCAAACCTGTATCAGCGCCCAATGTTTCTTTGAAAGATCCTTCCAAGTTCTTTGGTGTCATCTTGTATGTATCAACAACTGGGTGCTTCTTCAAGTTGGTGAGAGCTTCAGCAATCTGCAAAGATTCACTAAATTGTGAACTCTTTTCTGAACTCTTTTCACTAGCTGTGTGAATCAACTCATCCTCCTCATCCTCTTTATCCTCCCCTTTGGAAGATTCCTCCATTAGACTCCTGCTACTTGGATTCTCCAAAACAGTTACTCTCTCCCTCAAAACTTGGAGTTCTCGTCCCTGTTTGTTGACAGTTTGTACAAGACTGACATTTTGCTTTTGCAAGCTAATGACAGCCGCCGTCAATTCAATCATTGTCATAGGTTCCAATCTGCCCTCAGCTAGAATGGGGATTTGACCTCCCAAAATAGGATCATGGGGCATGGATGAGGTCTTAATGATGTTGGGACTGTCTTGACCAGCATCTAAGCCTGTGTCAATAGCCCCAGCCTCACCCATTTCACCAGCCACACTTGTGGAGGTGGTTCTCTCTGCTACAAGGCTAGGATCACTAGAGGAGAACACTCCAGTAACCCTTTGGCGTTTAGTCAACCTAGATTGGAATGGGGTGGAAGATGAAGTAGATTGTGTGGGTGTGGGTTGATTAAGGGGTGTTTGGGATTGTTCAGGAAGTGTATCAGTGTTGGGATTGGCTGTGTCAGCGCCCACATTTTGAGTGTCAGCGCTGGGTTGGTCAATGTCCATGTTTTCTGGTGAAGGTGATGGTTCATGAATAGGCTCAATTTGTGGTTCAGGGTCTGGTTGTGGTTGTGGTTGTGGTTGTGGTTGTGCAGCCTGAATTACTTCAAGCATTGGTTGGGTAAGAGGTATGGATTCATTGGTGGAGCTCATTTTAGCAAAAATGGTTTTCTGTTGTTTAGGGATCTCATAAAAAGTGTCATGATCCCTAGAACAATATTCTTGTAAATCAAAGACCATTTGCAAAAATCTAGGGTAAGCCAAAGTCATTTTACTTCCCTTGTTTTTACACATCCCTTCAAAAATCATTTTTGAAAAATTATACTTAAGCCCACGTGTTATACAAACCAAAGCACTTGCTATTGACCTGTTTATTTCATTAAAAGAAGTACATTTTGGACTTAAGCATTGTAAAAGGACATGTATCAAATATTTCCAGTCAGAGGGAAATTCCTGCTTATGATATTTATTTAAAGTGACATCAGCAGGAATAGGATAACCCAATTCCCTAAGACCCTGTTCTATTGTTGCAATGGCAAGGGTAGTCACACCATCAGCGTCATCAAGACGCAAAGCTTGGCGAACCAAAGCTTCAGTGACCACCCATGTTCTTCCATGAACAGTAGATGTTAATGTGGTCACTCCATTAGTTGTTGTGGAACTAACATTGTTCCAAAACTGTCTAATGTGTGCGACAGGGACTAATGGTGTATGAGAAAGTGCATACCTCAATGAAGATGCATTTAAAAATGCCACCATCTGTGAATACTGAGGAAATAAAGCATCATCAGCAGTCAAGTAAGCTACCATATTGTGTTGGCTCTTGAACTCCAATGTTAAATTCTTTGAGTTGAATTTGGGTGCCATGATTGAAAGCTGTTTAGGTTATGTGATATGGGAAAAATCTAGGGAGAAAAAGATGTTAGACAAGAAAATATGAATACCCAGAATAAAAAGATTAGCCAAATTTATAGGAGAGATACATGATTTTGATTGGTCAAAAATGAGGCGGTTATATTCAAAGAGCAATCATGAAAATCTTGAATCAAATATGGTTTTTCTCCACATGAGAAGGAGGCTTCCACTCCTATGGATAGACAACACCCTTGGGGAAAAATTGGAGCTGGAAAGGATGTGGATGTTAGGCACTATAGATCAATGATTGGATCATTGATGTATCTTACAGCCTCAAGACCTGACATCATGTTTGCTGTGTGTGCATGTGCACGTCATCAAGTGACTCCCAAAGAATGTCACCTTTTTGCTCTGATACCACTTGTTGATCCCAAACTTAGATCGATTAAGCTTTGTGTATACGAGATTAGATCAAGTACTACACGTAGAGAAACCTTTGCTTATGAGTAAAGTAACAAAGTGTTATGCGGAATTAACACTTGATCTAAAACACAATGATGTTAAACAAACTTTCACTTGTATTATAATAATCGTGTTGATTACAATGAAAGGTTTAACTTGCGAATACTATGAAAACTGATTGGTCAAAAATGAGGCGGTTATATTCAAAGAGCAATCATGAAAATCTTGAATCAAATATAACTTATCTCATGCATTAATTAAAAGTAACTTCTCCCAAAAATTACGGCCAAAGATTAGTCAAAAATAACAACTGGGTAGGGCCCACTAGGTGTCAACGGTCAAAAATAGCCCATCAGCGCCCAACGGCTATATTTTCTTGTCAGCGTTTGCCTAAAGCCTTGTCAGCGTCACGATTGGACGTAACAGCGTTTGGAAAAAAACTTGTCAGCGTCTAAAAATAAAAATATTTAAAAAGAAAAAGACCTTAACAAAGTAATTTATCCTAAGGGAAATATCTTACAAGTTGATAATAATTACTGGGCGGCAAGCACTGTCCATTTATGCACACTTGCATAAGCAAGATAGACACAAATGTCCTCTAGAGTCCCTTGCTAACAAAAATACTTACCAACAAAGTTATTTCATAAAATTCTTTGTAACTCCCAGGTAAACCCATATCCAAAGTATTCCCAAGTCTCCCATCAGACCACAACCAAGTCTAGGCCAAAAGTGTCTTGGCAGCATGCATAGATTGTCACCTTTGCATGCTACAGTGCCTCATGGTTTAGTAAAACTAACCCATACTCACCTGTGGACACAATCTATAATTGTGATGAGAGTATTATAAGAATACCCAAGAGTCCTAAAGGTTCCTTAAACCTCCCCTTAAACTATGATACATGAGTTCTCAAAATATATATATGAACATTAAAAATTTATGTCAAGATAGGAATATAAATATTCCAACCATCATCCATAAACAAAACATGTCCAAATAGCTCTTCAAAGATCCATAAGCAACTCTGTATCCAATGGCATAAAGCTACCATTACCTGCACATTTAGATGAAAACCACAAAACTAACATTTGTTGCTGACAGCGTCCTGACAACACTTATCAGCGTTGAAGGAACTCTTGTCAGCGTTAGACAATAATATCTCCAACAATGGCAAAATAACACTTGACAGCGTTGCATTTACCTTTGTCAGTGTTAGAAAAATAATGTGGAAAATCTAAATCATCACAAAGACCAATAACAATGCATTATCCTGTACATACTTTTACAAAAAGGTTCCAAAACACATATTAAGTGAGATTAACCATTCCAATATTTGTTACCAAATATTGAAATCTTCCAGCATCAAAAGGTTTAGTTAATAAATCAGCTACATTATCTTCAGTATCTACCCTATCTGGTTGTATTAAACCTTTCTCAAAGCAATCTCTTATAAAATGATGTCTAATTTCTATGTGTTTGGTTTTAGAATGATGTACAGGATTTTTAATAATGCATAAAGTACTGTTATTGTCTACAAAAATCTTGGTATGCATAAAATTATACCCATAATCCAACAGCTGGTTCTGAATCCATAAGACTTGTCCACAACAAGCAGCTGCAGCAACATATTCTGCTTCAGTTGTAGAGTTTGCCACCACTGTTTGTTTCTTGCATTGCCAAGATATTAATCTGCTCCCTAGAAATTGGCATCCACCCGTTGTGGATTTCCTATCAAACTTGTCACCACCATAATCACTGTCTGAATATGCAATAAGGTCCAAGGGAGAATCTTTTGGGTACCATAATCCAAGATCTGGATAACATCTTAAGTACCTAAAAATTCTCTTTACAGCAAAAAGGTGACATTCTTTGGGAGTCACTTGATGACGTGCACATGCACACACAGCAAACATGATGTCAGGTCTTGAGGCTGTAAGATACATCAATGATCCAATCATTGATCTATAGTGCCTAACATCCACATCCTTTCCAGCTCCAATTTTTCCCCAAGGGTGTTGTCTATCCATAGGAGTGGAAGCCTCCTTCTCATGTGGAGAAAAACCATATTTCTTCAAGATTTCAGCTACATACTTATCTTGGGAGATGAAGATACCATCTTCTTTCTGCTGAACTTGTAAACCTAGAAAGAAGTTCATCTCACCCATTGCACTCATCTTGAATTTATCTGTCATGAGCTTGGAAAAATCCTCACTCATTTTTGGATCAGTAGACCCAAAAATGATGTCATCAACATAGACCTGCACCAGCAACACATGTTTTCCTTTCTTCTTTGTAAATAGTGTCTGATCTATGGTGCCCCTTTTGAAACCATTTTCCACCAAGTAAGTGGACAATGTACCATACCATGCTCTTGGGGCTTGATGAAGTCCATACATTGCTTTCTTCACTCTATAAACCTTGTCTGGATTTTCAGGATCTTCAAAACCAGGAGGTTGCATGACATATACTTCCTCAACAATTGTCCCATAGAGGAAAGCACTCTTCACATCCATTTGGTAAACAGTGAAGTTCATACAAGAGGCATAAGCTAGAAAAATTCTTATAGCTTCAATTCTTGCAACTGGTGCAAAAACTTCTTCATAATCAATTCCTTCCTCTTGTGTATAACCCTGAGCTACCAAACGTGCCTTGTTTCTGACCACAATGCCTCTTTCATCTTTCTTGTTCCTTAGAACCCATCTTGTCCCAATTGGTCTCACATATCTGGGACAATCAACCAGCTCCCAAACATCCTGTATAGCAAATTGGTGAAGCTCATCCTGCATTGCTTCCACCCAACTTGGTTCCTTGAGAGCATCAAAAAATTTCTTGGGTTCTTCCTGTGACAGAAAACAGGCAAACAAACATGCTTGTACAAGAGGGGTATCAACCTTCTTGTGTATATTGGCAATAAATCCACCAAGACCTTGATGGGATCTTCTTGTCTGAACTGGAGCCATAACATCACCAATGATTTGAGATGTGGGGTGATCCTTTGCTGTGGAAGTGAGAACTCCTCCTTCAAAAAGTCTGGTGTCCTCAACTTCACGCTCCATGTTGCCAATATCTTCTTCCTCAGATTCTTCTTGATCAACAGAAATCCCTTCATGGACATTGGAAGGTCCACCCTGTTCAAAATGAGAAGAGAAAAGCTGTGTAAAGGTGTCTCCAAAGTCTGATCCTTGTTTATCAGCGTTTGGGCTAACAACGCTTGAACTGTTGTTGTCAGCGTTGGAGCCATCAGCGTCTGAATTGGTCGTGTCAGCGCTTGATTTCCCTTTGTCAGCGCCTGAAGAATCATGCATGTTTGTATTTGGTGGTATTTGAACACCACCATTATCTTTCCTTGCAGCAGTAGCAGCAGCATAATACTCATCTGTCCATATAGGAAGTGTAACAAATTCTTGTGTGGGAGATGATTTAGCTGCTGGTGGTCCATCCTCCTTAGTAACCTGTATACCTGAAACATTACCAATTCTCTTTTCCAAAACACTTGAAGTTACCTTCACAATGTCTGGATCAGTAACAGGCATATAATTTAAAGCTCTAGATAAAGGTTCTAAGTCAAACAACCAATTTGGACCACTCTCAGGATCACTAGGTTTACTTTCTAAAAACCTAACATGTACCTTTTCAAGTATACGTTTTTCCTTTTTAATGTAAACCCTATATCCTTTACTCTGCACTGAATAACCCATGAAGTAGCCTTCATCACCTTTTGAATCAAATTTACCTAGGGCCTCACTAGTTTCTAAAACAACTACATGACACCCAAAAGGCTTGAGAAAGCCAATATTGGGCTTCCTTCCCCAAAGTAATTCATAAGGTGTCTTATTATGTATCTTGTTGACCAATGCCCTATTTTGAACATAACAAGCTGTGTTAACAGCTTCAGCCCAAAAGGCTATAGGAAAGTGGGCATCAGCCAACATGGTTCTGGCTGCTTCAATAAGGGTCCTATTCTTCCTTTCAGCAACCCCATTTTGCTGTGGGGTTCTAGCTATGCTAAACTGCCTAGTAATCCCTTTCTTGGCACAAAAATCATCTAATAACTGATTTCTAAACTCACCCCCATTGTCACTTCTAATAATTTTGACCTCATTACCATTCTTCTTTTCAATTTGGGTAATGAAATTAATCAGACTTAGGGCAGTTTCACTTTTCTTGGCTAAAAAGAAAGTCCATGTGAACCTGGAGTAATCATCAGTAATGACAAAACAATATGATTTACCCTTCAAACTTTCTATATTAGTTGGACCAAAGAGGTCCATATGCAATAAGTGAAGTGGTTTAGAACTAGAGTGCACCTGTTTAGACCTGAATGAGACCTTGTGCTGCTTGCCCTTAAGACATGCAACACAAGAGTGGTCATTGTGGAAAGCCTTTTCAGGCAAACCATCAACTAAACCAAGTCTCACAAGCCTATTAATATTCTTAAAGTTTATGTGCCCTAATCTCCTGTGCCAAAGATTACTTTCATCTACTGAGGCTTTAGCATACAGACATGACATTTTATTATTTACCTTAATTCCATTAAGATTCACATTATATATGTCTTTATGCCTTGGTGTTCTAAAATCTATGTATTTCTCCTCAGGGAGCTTATAATCTTTGCTTAACACCAAGCACTCAGTATCTGTGAAAAGAACCTTATTTTTGTTATCACACACTTGTGATACACTAAACAAATTATAATCCAGATCTTTCACCAAGAAGACATTATCAAACCTTAGATTGTTGGTGACAAGGGTTCCTTTTCCTGTGATTGTGCCGTAGCCACCTCCAAAGTATACCTTATCACCATCTTGAATAGGAGAGAAATTGGTCAGATAGTCTTCCTTTCCTGTCATGTGCCTTGAGCATCCACTATCCCAGTATCCATAATCATTGATCTTCTTCTGAATGCCCTGCACATAAAGAAAACACATTAGTTTTCTTTGGGAACCCAAGCCTTAGAAGACTTGGATTCATTTGGTTGTTCAACAAGAACAGACTTGGTTCTCATAACAACCCCATTTTCATCCCTGTTTGAATGAAATTCCCAGTTAACCCCAATTGGTGTTGACAATGCCTTTGAAATATAATGAAACCTGTTGCATGTCATAGAAATACCAGTAGAATTAGGGTTCTGGTCTTGTTTTGGTCTCCATGTTAAGCTGGTAGAAGCTTTAGACCTATTTCCCTATGGTTGCAAATACCTAGGTTTAGCAGTGTTTCTATCAGCGCTGAAATTTCTCTTGTCAGCGCCCCGATTACTCTTATCAGCGTTGAACCTAGGGTTTGCTACAGGAACCCATTGCCTATTTGACCAAGTATTTGACTTTTGAAAAGGTCTTAGGCCTTGTGTGTTAGACCCTCTAGAAAAGAATGGGGCTGGTCTAACAACTTGTGAACTTTTGTTCACAAAGGTATTGGGTCTGACAGTGTTTGACCTATGTTGACTTTTGTCAGCGCTGAAATGGTTCCTATCAGCGTTGACATTGGAAGCGTTGACACATTTGTAGGCCAAATGTGAAAAGCTCCCACATGTGTAACAAGCTTTTCTAGACATAGTCTTAGGTCTAGAAGCAAAGAAGCCTGTTCCATGATTACTAACTTGGATTTTTGGAGACCTAGTATTCCTATACATCTCTGCATACTTAACACTAGGTTTTCTAACAGCTTGTGGGCCAAGGTCAACAGGTTTGCCAGTGGTAGGGTGTGTGATCTTAATAGGTTTAGGATCATCAATTGGTTTTGTGATTGGTGTGGGCTCATTTGGACTTTCACACAACAACCCTCCCTTAACAAACAAAGTGTGGTTAGCTTTCTTCCACTCTTCTAGGTCAGTCAGCTTTTGCTGATATTCCTCAACTGGGGAAGTCACTCTAGGTGGAGGAATAAACTCCTCCTCTTGGCATTCTGGCAAGCCAGTCCAAGATAAGTCCTTTGATTGGACACCATAGAAATCCCCAGCTGGTGGTGGAACAACAGTATAATTATTCATCCCAATCCCACTCATATCCTTAGAGTCTCTTTGTTTACTAACACACTCTCCTAGGGATTGTGTGGCCTTATCAAATCTCTGGATTTTAAGACTCACATTATCTTTGTTTTTGTTAGCCTCTTCTAACTGAGCTATCAAATCAAGATTAACCCTATTTACTATATCTTGAACATCCTTACTCTGATGTAACTCATGTTTTAAGATATTTATTTGATCCTTTAAATCAAACTCCATTTTCTTATACTCAGATACTGTCTTTTCTGTTTGGGTAAGAGCAACTTGATAGTTAGATACTTTGCATCTTTCAGTACTTGCCTCATCTAATAATTTAACTATCTCTTGTTTTAATTTTTCAGTATTTAAACGACAACCCTTAGAACAGAAAGCATCATCATATACCTCATTATCTGATGAAGAGGAGGAGTGTGCCATGAGAGCATATTCAACATGCTCTTCTTTAACTTCAGCAACCAAAGCTCTGTCCTCTTCCTCATTCTTAGCCATCCAGCTCCAATCCCATTCTCCAACACCATCAATTTGTTGAACAGCAACCATGGCCTTGGGATCTGGGTTCTTAATCATTTGGCTAGAAGGCTTCCCAGCATCAGATCTTCTTGGAGATCTACATTCCCTCATAAAGTGCCCCATCCTATGACAGTTGTAGCACTCCACCTTGGATTTATCAAATCCAGCAACATCCTTAGCATTAAAGGTCATCTTCTTCTTGAACCTTTTATTGAACCTGTTTGCTCTTAAACTTACAAGAGCCATAGTCCACTTGATGTCCATCTCTTCCAATTGTTCATCACTTATCTGCTCAAGATCTTCATATGTAATCCTTGAATCACTGGGCAAAGAAGCAATGAATGCACACACAGTATCAAGATCAAAACCAGCAGGTTTAATTCTATCAGTGCCATGATTGTGTGTGTCAGCGCTTGAGTACAAAGCGTTGACAGGATATGATCCAGCGCTGACAGATTGACATCCAGCGCTGACACCTTGAGATCCAGTTGCTGAATGTCCATAGAAGTTCATGGAATCAAATTGGCCTTCACTTTGTGAGAAGAAGGCCATGTTGCTGTTGGAAGATTTGTTATCACTTTCCAATTGCCATTCATTCTCCAACAGCCTTAACTTGTTGAAGATGTCATCAAACCTGGAAGTCTTGTGTGTATTATTGACAAGAATAGATCTTGTCTCAATCTTCCATACATCACCAAGGCTTTTGAGAAAAGTAGCATTCAATTCAGGATCATCAATCTGTTTTCCCATGAAGGAAAGTTGACTTGTGATGTCAAGAAGTCTACTTCTCACACTGCTGAGATTCTCATTAGGTTGAGCTTTAAAGACAGCATACTCATGCAATAGTTGCTTCTTCTTTTCTTCTTTTGTGTCAGCATTGCCACCATGTGCTACTTCAAGAGCTTCCCAAAGCTCTTTTGCAGACTCAAATCGTTTGTACTTGTGCTGATTCTCATGACCTAGGGCATGTTTCAAGATATTCAAGATTTTCATGTCCACCCTCTTCTTGGCTATATCTTCAACAGCAACAGCTCTCCCATCTTCAGGCTTTTCCACCTTATCTGATTCAGGACAATTAGGAACAGCTGTCCTTGTGGCAATAGCAGCAGTAATCTTTGCTGCTTTATCGAATGTGTTCCCATATTCGATAATTTCCCAAAGAGTGTAGTCATGAATAGCTATGTATTGCTCAAAATTGGACTTCCAAAGCTCAAAGTTCCTGGCATCAAACATGGGAATTTTGATACTAGGGTTTGAGAAGTTGTTTTGTAGCAAAGCAGGAGGTTGATTTGTGCCAGACATGATGTTTTTTAGGGTTTTGAGAATTTTAGGGTTTTTAGGGTTTGGTGTTTTAGGGTTCTGCGTTACTTAAAGATCAAAAGTTTCTCAACAAGCTCTGATACCACTTGTTGATCCCAAACTTAGATCGATTAAGCTTTGTGTATACGAGATTAGATCAAGTACTACACGTAGAGAAACCTTTGCTTATGAGTAAAGTAACAAAGTGTTATGCGGAATTAACACTTGATCTAAAACACAATGATGTTAAACAAACTTTCACTTGTATTAGAATAATCGTGTTGATTACAATGAAAGGTTTAACTTGCGAATACTATGAAAACTGATATATGACTTTAACCTAAAAGACCTTCTTTTATAGAACAAGAAGTCTTGTACAATAAGCTACGAATCAACTATTCTAGGTAAAGATAATAATAGAAAATACAATGTTGTGCTTATCTTTACCATACATAAATAAAGAAACAAATAAACAAAAGATATTCTATCAGTGTCAATCTTCAAGGCTGTCAGCGTTGACTTCTATCAGCGTCCAATGTCAATCTATCAGCGTTGACTTTCTTCTTATCAGCGTTTGGTGATCTGACCCATATTTTATTCCCAACACTTTTTAGGTCATTTTAGAGGTTTACCAATTGAAAATTCTTTATTTGGGCTTTTTGATAATTTATTTGATTTTTAGGGCTTTAATTAGCATTTAAAAATTGAATATTTAATTATTTAAAAGGTTTGAAAAAGTTTTGATCATTGGTAAACTCTTAGTTTATTTATTTTGATTTTTGGTGAATTTTTGGTAATTTTTAGAATTAATTTTTATTTTTGTAGTTTGTACGGTTTTACGTTTTAACTTTCTAGTAGTAATTTTTACGTCTTCGTCATCTTCTTTTCTCATCCCCTTCTAAACCAAATATTAATCTCAAATCTTTTACATCTTAGTCACACACATATACCTCCTTGGGAAACGAACTTTCACACCATAAGGGTCATTAGTGTTTACGTTTTCCTAAACGTTCACTTAATACTTTTCCCTATTTACTCTCTTTTCCTAAAGAGTAGTAAAACACTACAATCAGCCCAAGTCTTGATTTCGTCCGTTTCATATGTTTTTTGGGCCTTTTGGGCTTGTAATTTTTTAATAAGCAAATTTTGACTTTCAAATGGGCTTTTGAGCCCATTAACCCGAATGTGGGACCCACTTGGCCTGATTATCTTCGTAAATGATTAAATCCACTAAAACGAGCTTGATTTCGGCTTTCTTGTTCATTACTTCAAAACCGTGTAGAATTGCCGGTTTTCGTGAACTTTGGCACACTTTTGGTCTCTTTCTTTAACTTTTCTTCAACATTTGACCGTGGAATCCCGTGTTTCTTTCCTTTTTGATCTTTTGTACCTATTTCACACAAAACCACGCGTAATTCCGACTTTTACGATGTTAAACACATGATTAGGTCTTGTTTTTCCTTGATTTTAGTGACAAAAGGATAAGTGTTTACACACTTATTAGCTAACATCTAATTTTTTAGGAATAAATACTCAAGATGAGTTCCCCCTGCTATGAGAAACAAAGTTCCCACTGCCAGTGTTTTTTCCCCTGCTGGTTTATTGAAGGCAGTGGGATCTATTCCCATTGTTAGGAGTCAAAGGCACTGCTGCATGGATAAAATTGGAAGAGATATTGACGTGTTTTTGTTACTATTCCAGGATACCTTCCTAGTTTGTTTAGTAGTTATCTTGTACAAGGGTCCTTATGTTATAAAATGACTCATTAGGGTTTTGCTTTTGATATATCTTTCCTACCATTTCATTCATGCTTTAAGGTTGTAAAACCCTAATACCATCTTGGGTATTCGTATATTGTTTAATATATTAAAGCTTACAGTTTTGTTCACTACTTGGTTCTTGTGCTAACATTACTTTCCGCGTCTTGTTTAGTTACTTTGTGCTAAGCAAAGTTTCTCTAAGTGATAGGTTGAGTTTACTCTAGCTATTACGACCCTTAAACAAGCTAAGGTTTAAGATCTGAGTTTAGGATAAACAAGTGGTGTAAGAGCTTGTTGAGAAACTTTGATTAAACCAAGAACAACAATCCTCACACCCATTACCAATCATGTCTATAGACACTCTTTCATCCTCAAACAACAATGCTCTCAAACTTCCAAATTTTGATCCCAGAAAACTTTTAAATGTGGGAATTCAGGATTCAATAGTATCTCAAAATAGAACACTACTGTCTTTGGGAAGTCATAGAGTTTGTGATCAATTCACCAAAACAGTAGAAGTGGCAGGTGATGGTAAGAACAAAGAAAATGAAGATGGTGAAAGCTCCAAAGGAGGTGCCAAGAAAACCAAGTCTGTTGTTGTCTTAGATAAGGAGATCCAAGTAAGAAGGTATGATGTCAGAGCTCACAGCTCTTTGTTGTTAGCTCTACCTGATAGACATCAGTTAAGGTTTTGGAAGCATAAGACTGCTAAGGAACTTTGGGAAGCCATTGGAAAAACATTTGGAGGAAATAAGCTACCAAGAAGAAAAAAAGAATCAAATGATAGACCAATTTGCTTCATTTAAAGCAAAAGGTGATGAAACAATTGGTTCTATCTATAATAGGCTTTAAGATCTTGTTGCACAACTGAAGTTCTTTGAGATAGAGTTCTCAAGAGAAAAAGTCAATGCCAGATTCCTTAATAGCCTTGAGAAAGAACGGTTTGTGTACAAATCCATTTGGCAAAACAGGGATGACATTAATGACAAAAATATTGATGATATCTACAACAACTTAAAGGTTTTTGAGCTAGTTGTCAATGAGATGAAATCCTTAGGAACCATTCCCACAAATTCAAGTGGACTTGTTGATCTACCTACTAACATGGCCTTCATTTCACAAAATAGTGAAAACTCTAAAAGCAGTGGGATTGAAGTTTCCCCTGCTATACATTCCACTGTTTCAAGCTCAGGACAACTAAATGGAGAAGAAAGACCGACAACATTTAGTCTTAACACTGCCTGTGCATTCATTGCATCACAAGGACCTCATGGTTCCACTATGTTGCATGATGATTTAACTCAAATCAGTAAGCAAAGCTTGGAGGATATGGACATCAAATGGAATATGGCTCTACTTAGTATGAGAGCCAACAAATTCTATAAAAAATACGGGAAAAATATTTCTTTTAATCCTTCTGATGTAGGTGGGTTTGATAAATCAAAGGTGGAATGCTATCAACTATAGGAAGAAAGGTCACTTTGCTAGGGAATGTAGATCTCCAAAGAATGGTAGCAGCTATAGGAAGGAGAGCAAGAATGAGGATTCTAAGGCCAAGGCTATGGTAGCCATGCAAGGAATAGATGGAATTGAATGGGACTGGAGCTCTATGACAGAAAGTGTTGAAAGGAATCAAGCTCAAGTTGCTGAGGAGACAGGGAATGAATTTTCTCTAATGGCTATGTCTACTTCTATCTCAGACAATAAGGTATATGATGACTCTTACTGTACCAAAGGATGTAGAAAAAATACTGAGTCATTAAATGATCAAATCAGAAAGCTAAATGTTGATTATATAAATTCTAAAAATAATCTAGACAACTATAAATGTGTATTAGAACACCTAGAGTCTAGAATTAGAGAATATCAGCAAAGAGAGAATCAATATAAGGAGCACATTGGAATTTTAGAAAGAGATGCTAGAGAAAAAGATGTCACTGTCCTGAAATTAACTGCTGAAGTTGAGATATTTAGAGAAAATCAAGAAAAAGATAATTTAACCATTGAAAAGTTTAAATATGCTAAAGATTTAACTAAGGCTATATAAATAGGAAAATCCCCTAAAGACAAAACTAGTTTAGGTGTTAAGAATCAACATGCTGAAATTTCACCACCCTCTGCTAACATACATGGTGTTAGCCCAATGAAAGACCTTTCTTGGATTGGAATTCCTTGTTTTGCTAAACAGGAGGATATGGTGTTTGCCCTAATTTCCATGGGTTAGATAATCAGAGAAAAGAAGAACCATTGGTCAAAACCAGTAAAATAAGAGATTTTAATAAAGAACAGGCAGATTTGAAACAGTGGAAAATAGATAACCCTGTTCTTTTCTCTAGAGAATGTTTGTTTGGTAGTGACACTAGCTTTGTTAAAACAAAGTTGTCCAATGCTAGCAGCAAATCAAATTCTGAACCTAGTAGTCCAAGAATCCATAAAAGTTCTACTAGATATGCTGAAATGCATAGACCTGTCCCTACAGGTAATCAAATGAATTGGAATGATCAAAAATCTATAAAACTAGGCAAAGAATTTGTTAAATATACCAAACCTTGTTTCACCTGTGGCAGTTTTAGTCACATGCATCAAGCATGTAAGGCAAGCATCAGGGTTGTGGCTGCAAATCCTCTTAAAGAAATGCAACCAAAATCCATTTTGTTGAATGCAGGGGCAAAACCTTTTTCCCCTGCTAAATATATTCCCCCTGCTTTGAGAAATAAGGCAACTGATAAGTATGTTACACCTGCCCTAAGAAAGAAAACTGAAGCATACCCCAAATCTAACTCAAATGTGACCAGACCAACATCTCATAAGACATATGCATCTGGCCATAGACCTTACCAACAAACTTATAAAGGACAAAACAAGTCTAGGGTTTCCCCTGCTAAGCCTAGGGTTTCCCCTGCTGGCAAAGTTTTTACCTCTGTTAACATGGGAAGATTGGGAAAAGCTGTGAAAGCCTCAGCTCGTTGGGTTTGGTCTCCTAAAAAGGGCACTCAACGCAATGGTGTATCTCTAGCCTTTGACAAATATTCTTATATTGATACACGAGGTAGACCTAAGTCAGGTATGGCTTGGGTCCCCAAAAGGAACTAAAAGCATGATCTCTTTTGCAGGTGACAAAGCAGACAAAGAATGACAAAGCATACTGGGACAGTGGTTGCTCTAGGAGCATGACTGGGCACAAAGCATATCTGTCAAACTTTGTTCCCCTACATGATAATAATGTGGTATCATTTGGAGATGGACATGGGACAATTACTGGGAAAGGGACCATTGTCACAAATGGAATAACATTTGATAATGTCTATTTGGTGAAAGAATTGAAGTACAATCTATTTAGTGTGTCTCAAATGACAGACAACAGAAACTTTGTTCTTTTCACTAATACTGAGTGCCTGGTTTTAGGAAAATAGTTTGTGTTACCACCCAACACTCCTATTCTGTTGAGAACTCCAAGACAGAAGAATATGTACACCATTGATTTAAAGGATATTTCACTTCAAGACAATGAGAACTATTTCATTGCTAGAGCCTCAACTGATGAATGCAAGAAATAGCACAGAAGATTAGGTCATCTAAACTTCAAAAATATGAACAAATTGGTTAAATTCAATCTTGTTCATGGTCTTCCTTCAAAGACTTTCAATAATCACCATACATGTGTTGCATGCTTGAAGGGAAAGCAACATAAAGCCTCTTGCAAATCTAAAATTGCTCATTACACCATCAAACCATTGGATTTGCTTCACATGTATCTCTTTGGACCTACCTTTGTGGCAAGTATGAGCAAGAAGTGGTACTGCTTAGTAGTCATTGATGACTTCTCAAGATTCACATGGATATTCTTTCTGTTTGAAAAGAGTGACACAGCAAGGGTACTCAAAGACTTTATTACTCAGATTGAACTTAAAAAGAGTATGAAGGTGGTGACAATTAGATCAGACAATGGTGGAGAATTTAGAAACAAGGAGTTGGACACCTTCTATACTAGCAAAAGAATCAGAAGGGAATACAACATAGCCAGAACACCACAACAAAATAGAGTTGTAGAGAGGAGAAACAGAACACTTATAGAAGTTGCAAGGACCATGATATTTGATTCCAAGCTTCCAGTAATACTTTGGGCTCAATCTGTTGGCCCTGCTTGCTATGTTCAAAATAGAGCTTTGGTGGTAAAAGCTCACTACAAGACTCCATATCAATTGTTCAATGGAATACCTCCTTTGATTGACTTTTTCAGACCATTTGGGTGTCATGTTGTTATCCTCAATACATTTGATCATCTGGGAAAGTTTAATGAAAAGGGGTGTAGAAACTAGAAGGGGGGGGGGGGTTAAATAGTTTCTCTTCGATTGGTGACCAAATTAAAATTGCTTTCAATTTGGTTTGTATCAAAACTATCTTTTACTTAAAGCTAAGTTGCATAATGATTAGGTTCAATTGAAATGCACTAGCAAGAATAATAAGCAAGTATAATGATAATGAAATAAGTAAAGAGCAAGGAAGGAGACAACCTAGTGGGAAGACACCAAGATTTATAGTGGTTCGACAACGAGGCTCTATCCTCGTTTCTACTCCACTCCTCGAGTACACCTACTCGAGATTTCCACTATATCCACAAGCTCCCTTCTCAGCGGAGAAAACCTTACATCGTTGCTTACATTATTTTCTGACACTAAGCTAAATGTCGAGACCTAACCTTTAGCTAGGACCAATCTACACGACGTTGCCTACTTCACAATTTAACGACACAAGGCTAGATGTCGAGTTCTAATCTTAAGGTAGAACCAATCTTCACGACTTTGCCTACTTCACCATTTTACGACACAAGGCTAGATGTCGAGTTCTAATCGAAAGCTAGAACCAATCTTCACGACTCTTCACTTTGAAGCTAAGTGAGAACTTCACACAACACAACTACTAATCACTTTAAAGTTTAGTGAGAACTCACAAGACACAACCACATCACTTTATAGTTTAGTGAGAACTCCTAATCAAATCTATTACAACTCAACTAGACTTATCCAAGTACACACATGTAGCTTGGATTTACACAACACAAATCCAAGCAAACACATATGCAATGGATGTACACAACAAATCCAAGTATTCACAAATAACTTGGATGAACACAACTAGTCCAAGTATTCATAAATACATTGGATTGACCTAAAACAAAAAGGTATCATGATGAATATGACTAGCTCATAAATTCATCTTTATCACTACACTAGTGAGTGAGTGATCTTCTCATTGGACATGGTAAAGGAGGGGATCAAGAGGATAATCATATGTAAACATCCTTAACAAATTAAGTGATCATTTACTAATGATTATGCTATAGAAAATAGAAGAAGGGCTAAGAAAAACGTCCAAGAGGCTTGCTGGAAAATGAGATTTGACCCACTATTAAAGGAGACAAAGTTACAACGGATCTATAACGGCTACTGTGCGCGGTACCTTATCTCACCCCGCGGTACCATATCGCTAAGGTACCGCGTAGGTACTTAAGGTACCGCCACTAGACTCCGCTTCGTTTTTTGTCTTTTAGTGGGGTGGGAATATCTGAGGTATTTGAACCCTTCAAAGGATATTCTAACAGCATTTGAAATATGCCATTTTCAAATTTTCATTTTCCATTTTAATAAAAAAAATTCTAAAAAATAAATTTTATTAAAAAGTCTTTTGTCTTATTAACAAAAGTGAGTTTTAAGGATAATCATTTTGATGATCACTAAGTATGATTAAGAAAGGTTAGTGATATGATTATTACCTTGATGATAGTGTTAGTTAAATAATTCATTTTGTGTTTCTACACTAAATGTGTTGTATGGTTTGTTGTGATCAAAACTAAGAAAGATTAGTTAACACTAATAATGTTTTTAGGCATTACTTGCATTAACAATCTCCCCCTTTTTGATTACGACAAACGATAAACTCATTTACGTAGAAACACAAACTATGGAATTATTAACTAGTTTATCACTATCATTTCTCCCCCTTTGTCATAGCAAAAAGGTTAGCATAAGTCTTTGAAGTGCATCGAACTTTGCTAGTAGCTCCCCCTTGGTAGTTGCTCCCCCTTGCTTGGGGCACCAAGTTTGTGAGCTAAGGTGACATGCTACACAAAGGTTAGTAGAAAGGAAAGAAACACCAATGTGTATATGATCACTACCTACTAAGTAACTTGAGAGGTAGAAAGAGAAGAAATCTCAAATTAGAAGCAAGTATTTTGCTAAGTATGTCCAAAGAGGTAATTGACAAAATCAAACTTCAATATAATGAAGATGATAAGCTTGTCAATGGGTTAAATCTTTAGAATTGATGGAATCACCCATAAGCAATTGTAAAAATTTAACCAAGATCAACTCAAAATAGAACTAATTAGATAGCACGCAAATAACACAAAGGTTTAAAAAAATAATACAACAAAGAAGATAGTCATACACATAGTATGAGTATCTAAAAGCAATAAATATGGAAAATAAACCACTAAGCATAAGCTAGTCTAATAGTGATATTTTCCAAGATTGCTAAAAATAAAATAAAACTTAAAAGACGACGATGCATCATTCGAAGTTTTGTCCACCGGAACGAAAACTTGAATAGGAGGTCGAGTGAGGAGGAATTCAAGAAAATTTAACTTCTCATACACATGAGCAAGTTCAATTTGTTGAAATCGGCAACAATCACACGAGGATCCATGATGCAACACAAAATCGTTTGATGGGGGTATGGCATCAAACTTAGGGTTTGGTGGTGGTGGGGTAAAGGGTTTGGGAGTGTTTTCACAATGCCTTGTGAGGTTTGGGAAGGTGGAAAGGTCATTGAGTTGGGGGGTATTGAAGGATTGTGGTGGTGGTGGAACATTTTCTTTTGCTCCGGTGATGGGGTTTATGGTATAAGTCTCATTCCAATACTTGATTGGAGAGAAGGTAGGGTTTTTGGGTGGTTTGGACGAAGATGGTTCATTCTTCTTAACCCAAACGGGTCGAACCGAGATTTTCGGTTTCTTTGAAAGCTTGGATGAGGAAGCTTTGGGTGAGTGGGGTTGTGACAAAGAAATGTCAAGGTTAGGAATGTAGGAGTTAGGCATTGTGAGAGTGTGAGAATGATATCTCAAGGTTATGTGAGAATGAATTCACAAGGTTGGGAAGGTGTGAGAATGAAATCTCTAGGTTGGGGTATAAGTAAAATGTAATCAAGGTAAGAATTTGAATACAAAATGTGTAGTGTCAAGGAATGTTTAGTCAATTTGAGTAAACAAGGAATCTTGACTGGGAATAGGGTTTTATAAGTTTTGACCAAAAAAAATCGTCAAAAGCCACATTCTGGCCGCGGTACCTTATATGGGCCGGCGGTTCCATATCACTAAGGAACCGCGGGTCCTTAAGGAACCGCGTCCAGTGGACTTTAAACCATGTTTTTCCTGGGTTTTGGGAAAAACTATGACTTTTTCAAAAAGTTGCAAATCTTGGAATTTTACCTCTATTAGAACCAAAATATGCTAGGGTTGCATAAAGCAACACATTCACAAAGAATGTCTTGACAAAGGATGACAAAATAATTTAGATATCATTTTGAACCAATTTTAGTCAAGTTTAGGGGTTGTGATAGATTTAGGTTCAATTTTAATTTCAAATTAAAGTTGATTAGTGTGCACAAAAGGATAGAATCACACAAAGATAAATCCATAAGTCAACAACACGAAACATTCATTAGTGAAACAAGTACAAAGATAAATAAAACTAACTAATACATAGCTAGCTTATCATTAAATCTAGATAGGTGGTTTTCTTTGGCTTGTTGTTGAAAATCTTTATTAAAAGAACTCCATCATTCATCTCCTAGGAGGAGGCATGGAGAACAAAGCAAGCAAGAAATCTTGCAAACCCCTATGTAGTCCATACATATCCATCCTTAGGTTTTGGATGAGGAAGTGGTTGTAGAGACAACATGGACATCTAGGACCATGAGTTTGTTGAGACCCAAAGTAAGGATCACCCAAGAGGAGGGAAAGAGGGACACCCAAAATTGGGATGTTTGAGTTGGGTGGAGGTGGAGGAGGCAAGTTCTCCAAGGGTGAAGTGGGTGAAAGTGGAGGCATGTTCCTCAAAGGGGAAATGGGTGAGTGTGGAGGAAAATTCTCCAAGGTTGGTGAAATTGGTGAGTTGTGAGGGGTAAATGGTGAAGTCACCAAAGTGTCATCAAAGTCATTCCCAAAAGGAATGCTTTGGATTGGTTGAGGTTGTGTGGTCACTTCCAAGGGTGCACTTAGAGTGAAGGGTGAAGAAAGCTCATTCATTCTAGAATTGAATGAAGAGGAGGTAGAACCAATGGAGTGGTTAGTACCATGGGTGGAAGAATTCTTGCATGGTGCAAGAGGTGGGGAAGGTGATGAAGAAATGAGGATAGGAACATTCTCATTCTTAGGTGTGAGGAAAGGTGAAGAGTTAGGCTTAGCTACCTTAACCCTTATTTTGAGTGTTTTTCTTGGGGTGGAGGTCTTGGAAGTGTTTGAGGTTTTGGTACACACCATGGTTGATTAGGGTGGTTTAAGGTTTAGGGAAGTATGTTTGATGTGTGAAGAACATGGCAAACAAGTTGGGTTTAAATGGTTGAGGGGATGATCCAAACTAGTAATGGGTTAAAATCATTTTAGGTGAATAATAAATTTAGATACCCTAGTTTAGGAAATGTGCAGTTTATTACTGAAAATCATGCAAGGTTTACACAAAATTAAGAAAACAGTGTAAAGCAAAGATGCTGTCGTGCACAGTGGCCGGCGGTTCCTTATCTAGGACCGGCGGTACCTTATCGATAAGGAACCACGGGTCGATATGGAACCGCGACCAGAAGGTTTTCAAAAATTTCCCATCCCAGTTTTTGATAAACCTAGATTTTTCCAAAAGTTTCACAAGCCAAATTTAACTACAGATCATAATCTAATAAGCTAACTATCAAAAGGCATGCACAAAGCAATGTAAAACACAAACATGAAGGCATAATTAACATTAAGGATCAAAGTAAATAATAATCCAAACATAAGTTAATACATAACCAAATGAAGAGAAGAGAGTCATGAAAACATCCTAGATGAGTGTTGCAAGTCACTATGAGCATAACATCTAATTCCTTGATTCACTTCTGAGGCGTTCTCGAAGAAGATGATTGAGATAAAATTGATAGTCGGAATCAACTTCATGGGAGGACAAGATGGAGATTTAAGAGGACATGAAGTTAATGAAGTTTGAGGGAGGGTTACTAGAAGACTCTTCTTGAGAAGTATTTTCGACTTGACACGAGTTCACATTGATCTTAGGTGAAATGTTCCCTTTAATGGGAGACATGACACGATCAACGGAGTGATATGGTTAAGATAGAAGAGACGGAAAGTCAATAAGGACTCTTCTAAGAAGACGAGAAAGAAGCATTCCATAGGGAAGACTTGACTTAGGCTCAAGAATAACAAACCTAGTTCTTCTAGTTATGAAAAATGCGAGATTGTAAGGAGTTGTGGTGGAAACATAATACAACATGTGTGCAAGACAAGCGGGTACTAAATCTCGATTCCCATCAAGACACATTGCATTTTCCCTAATGATTTCAGCCCAAGGAGACATGAAATCATTAATATCACTAGATAGTAATTCCCAAGGAGAGAGAGTTCGAACAACTCCTTGAAATTTACCATGAATAGGATGCTCACGAGGTTTAGAAATTGTATGAATGATGTCCGAAGGAGTTGGAAGCACGGTCACATAATGAGCATCAATAGGGGCCGATTCTAAAGAGTCTAAACTCCAAGCATCGGTGAATCGACATTGACCATTAGATGGCACTCCAAGAATATCACCGAATTCTTCAAGAGTGTAAATAATGATTTTCCCCATAATGTAAAATCGTATAGACAAACCATTATTGATGCTTATCAATGTGAATGAGCTAAAGAACTCCATAAGAAACGAAGGAAATATTGGCTCATCAATATCAAGAAGACAATCAAACCCAATAGATTTAAACATGAAGCGAATAAACTCATTTGCGAAATTGGAACAAACAATGCGTCCTTCATGGAAACAACAATGTTCGAGAGACTTAGACGAGTTTTTGTGAGAGTGAATCAAAAGAGGGTGAGAGGGCATGTATGCTCGTGTTCGTTCGTGATCTTTTTGATATATTGAAGACATGACAAGTACCTAAACACGAAAATATCTATCCAATCACTCATATGAAAAATTAAAATCAACAAACAAAGAATATGAGAATGTGTTATATCAATTTCTTGACAAACAAAGGATTGAATCCATATCATTCTCATGTTCACAATGTAGCTATTCCGTTATTTACCAAGAACATATGAACTATGTTGGATCAACAATGAACTTAGAACATTGGTTTTTCAAAACAAGGTTTTTAGGTAAGCATTAACAATGTCATTACCTACTTGTTCATGGGTTCATCTCAAATCCATCATTCAACCAAAATCATTTAGCCTAAATTCGGATTTGTTCTACAAGTGGGTTTTAGTGAAATCTTAATGAATATCAACCTAAGGAATCATAGTAAGATTACCATGTCAACCCACATTCCTATTAAGGTTTTAATTCAATTTCAATTTTAAAAATCCCCAATTATGAAAGGATGAACCCTAGAACAAAATAGATGAAATTGAAAGAAAATACTTACAATTAATTGATGTTAGATGAAGGATGAGTGAAACCCACAACTTGGAATCAATTAATTTGAGTGATTGAAGGTTTTGGAAGCTTCAACAATGGTGGAAAAAGTAAAACCCGTCGGCTGTGTGTTTTTGGGAGAGAGAGAGTTTGGTTTGAAAAAGAATAAAAAACACAAACTGGCGCTCTGACAAAAGTTACTGCCCGCGGTACCTTATCGATAAGGAACCGCGGGTTTGAGCCACGGAGATAAGGAACCGCCTGCAGAGGCAGGTTTCTATCTCTGAAAAACGCCAAATTTTGAAAATCCAGTTTTTCTAAAATACTTAAAATTAAATCATAAGCCTTTTAGAATATCATTGGATCATCATAACACTAAGCAATATGCCTTAACGAAGGATTACGAGTTAAATCAAGATCGAAAAGAACCGAAACGGACAAACGACTACTCGTAGCAAAACGACTAAGTGGAGAGAAATCAAGGGAAGTGAATCAAGACTAGGATCAATGCTCAAGGGATTAATGACAATCTTCAAATAGTGGTAACGAGGAGCTTGTGTCATATATAGTGGTTTAAGACGTGCCTTTCCGGCGAAACGTTAAACGGCTTTGGTAATGAATAAGCACAAAGCAATTATTCAAGTATAGACTAAGATCACTTTCAATAATAGTCTTAGTCTAAACAAAAATATGAGCAAGGTATTAATTCACTTTCTCTCCCACAAAGGGCCTACTAACCGTATGGGTGCAAACCATAGAAATCATGCTTGATACTTTAAGCTTCTACTAACTCACTCTACATCACCATAGTGAGTCAAGTATCCAAGCAATGAAGGTTTGAGAGGATAAAGGAAAAGAAGCACAAACCACAAATAAATGTCAAGGCAAGGATGCCGAGAACAAGCACATAGTCAAGTAATGATCAAAAGAATGATCAAAGGGCGTGTAGGTGAACGAAAGCGTACCTTGGCCACAAAGAGCAATCCATGAAGGAATAAGTGCTATGCCCAATCAATGACTATGATGAGTACTAAGTCTTCAAGGACTAGTATCATTCCCAATCATCTTGGTATCATCATTCAAAGATGTTAAAGATCAATGAAGATGATTCTTCTACAAGTGCAAGTAACTCAATCCACAACCAATTAAGTGATTGATCTTCATGAGTACCTACACAAAGCAAGATGCAAACTAGTAGATACATTTCAAGAGTATATCTAAAATTCATAAAGGCTACTAATCTTAAGTGGGATGCAATGTTATCAATTAAAAGACCTATTTTTCAAAGAAAACATGGATCGATCCAAGTTTTAAAGTACAATATACTTCAAAGATCTTGAGTGACCATTGCTCTGATACCAATTATAGAAACTAGAAGGGGGGGTTGAATAGTTTCTCTTCGATTGGTGACCAAATTAAAATTGCTTTCAATTTGTTTTGTATCAAAACTATCTTTTACTTAAAGCTAAGTTGCATAATGATTAGGTTCAATTGAAATGCACTAGCAAGAATAATAAGCAAGTATAATGATAATGAAATAAGTAAAGAGCAAGGAAGGAGACAACCTAGTGGGAAGACACCAAGATTTATAGTGGTTCGACAACGAGGCTCTATCCTCGTTTCTACTCCACTCCTCGAGTACACCTACTCGAGATTTCCACTATATCCACAAGCTCCCTTCTCGGCGGAGAAAACCTTACATCGTTGCTTACATTATTTTCCGACACTAAGCTAAATGTCGAGACCTAATCTTTAGCTAGGACCAATCTACACGACGTTGCCTACTTTACAATTTAACGACACAAGGCTAGATGTCGAGTTCTAATCTTAAGGTAGAACCAATCTTCACGACGTTGTCTACTTCACCATTTTACGACACAAGGCTAGATGTCGAGTTCTAATCGAAAGCTAGAACCAATCTTCACGACTCTTCACTTTGAAGCTAAGTGAGAACTTCACACAACACAACTACTAATCACTTTAAATTTTAGTGAGAACTCACAAGACACAACCACATCACTTTATAGTTTAGTGAGAACTCCTAATCAAATCTATTACAACTCAACTAGACTTATCCAAGTACACACATGTAGCTTGGATTTACACAACACAAATCCAAGCAAACACATATGCAATGGATGTACACAACAAATCCAAGTATTCACAAATAACTTGGATGAACGCAACTAGTCCAAGTATTCATAAATACATTGGATTGACCTAAAACAAAAAGGTATCATGATGAATATGACTAGCTCATAAATTCATCTTTATCACTACACTAGTGAGTGAGTGATCTTCTCATTGGACATGGTAAAGGAGGGGATCAAGAGGATAATCATATGTAAACATCCTTAACAAATTAAGTGATCATTTACTAATGATTATGCTATAGAAAATAGAAGAAGGGCTGAGAAAAACGTCCAAGAGGCTTGCTGGAAAATGAGATTTGACCCACTATTTAAAGGAGACAAAGTTACAACGGATCTATAACGGCTACTGTGCGCGGTACCTTGTCTCACCCCGCGGTACCATATCGCTAAGGTACCGCGTAGGTACTTAAGGTACCGCCACTAGACTTCGCTCCGTTTTTTGTCTTTTAGTGGGGTGGGAATATCTTAGGTATTTGAACCCTTCAAAGGATATTCTAACAGCATTTGGAATATGCCATTTTCAAATTTTCATTTTCCATTTTAATAAAACATTTTCTAAAAAAGAAAGTTTATTAAAAAATCTTTTTTCTTATTAACAAAAGTGAGTTTTAAGGATAATCATTTTGATGATCACTAAGTATGATTAAGAAAGGTTAGTGATATGATTATTACCTTGATGATAGTGTTAGTTAAATAATTCATTTTGTGTTTCTACACTAAATGTGTTGTATGGTTTGTTGTGATCAAAACTAAGAAAGATTAGTTAACACTAATAATGTTTTTAGGCATTACTTGCATTAACAAGGGGGACGATGGATACTTTGTTGGGAATTCATTAACAAGAAGGAGATACAGGGTCTTCAACAAAAATACAAGCAGGGTAACAAAAAACATACATGTGAATTTTCTAGAAGATAAATCTAAAGACACACAAATAGGTCCCAATTGGTTCTTTAATATTGATGTACTTTATAAATTTATGAATTATGTGCCTGTTGCTTTGGAAAATACTAATATTTCAGGTACAAAAGAACCAATTGCTTTAGAGTATCCACCTTTAAGGTACATGACTGTACAATCATTGTTCCCTGCTGATGATGCTGTCCAATGGAATGCAGAAGAAAAAGACCTCTCTCAAAAGGATGAGCAGCCCCTAAATGGTCTAAACCCTATCAATCACTCTGCTGATAAGAATACTGAAAACAGTGGAATGTCTAAAACCAGTGGAATCTTGCATTCCCCTGCTAGTACAGTCATTCCCCTGTTTGTGAAGAGCAAGTGATTAATGATGAACATGATGCAGAAGAAGGAACCCCACTTCAGTCTACATCTACCCCTTTCTCTATGACCAGCAGTGGAAATAAAATACTAAGACATGGAGGTGCAAGTTTCTCATACCTTAACTCAGCTCCTTCATTGAGCTATATAGTTTCTTTAGGGAGTTCTTTTGAAGAATTCTTTCCACATCAGGACAGCCCTATAGAGCATGACTTGGGAAACATGGAAACAGAAGTACTTATGAATATGCAACCCACCTATAGAACTAACAAAGATCATCCACAATCACAAATCATAGGTGATGTACATACTCCTAGACAAACCAGATATCATGCCAAAGAGCATAGCTTCATTGCCAATATCACCATGAAATTTAATTATGAAATATGCAATGCTGTCTTTTTGCTGCTTTTCTATCACAAGAATAGCCAAAGAAGATCTTTTAAGCCTTAAATGATGAGAGCTGGGTAGAGGCCATGCAAGAAGAATTACTGCAGTTTAAAATCCAAGAGGTTTGGGTTTTGGTAGACTGTCCTAAATGGGCAAGGCCTATTGGGACAAAATGGGTGCTCAGAAACAAGAAGGATGATAGAGGAATAGTGGTCAGAAATAAAGCTAGTTTAGTAGCTCAGGGGTATACACAGGAGGAAGGCATTGATTATGATGAGGTATTTGCTCCAGTTTCTAGAATTTAAGCCATTAGGCTATTCTTGGCATATGCTTCCTTTATGGATTTTATGGCGTACCAAATGGATGTTAAGAGTACCTTTTTATATGGCACCGTTGATGAAGAGGTGTATGTAATGCAACCTCCAGGCTTTGAAAATCCAGAACATCTAGACAAAGTTTACAAGGTGAAAAAGGCAATGTATGGGCTTCATCAAGCCTCTAGGGCATGGTATAGGACTCTATGCAAGTATCTCTTGGATAATGGCTTCAACAGGAGCAAGATTGATCAGACTCTCTTTATCAAGAAGCAAAAAGGTGACTTTCTTTTGGTACAAGTCTATGTGGATGACATCATTTTTGGATCCACTAACTCTTTGCTTAGCAAAGAGTTTGCCAAATTGATGCAAGACAAGTTCCAAATGAGTGCAATGGCAGAACTCAACTTTTTCTTAGGGTTACAAGTTCAGCAAAGCAAAGATAGCATTTTTATCTCTCAAGATAAATATGTTGCTGAAATTGTGAAAAAGTTTGGGTTAAGTGAAGGAAAGAAAGTCTCTACTCCTACAGATAAGGAGCATCCTTGGGGAAAAGAAGGTCTAAGAAAGCCTATTGATGTCAGAATATATAGATCCATGATTGGATCTCTCATGTACCTTACAGCTTCAAGACCTGACATAATGTTTGTTGTGTGCCTTTGTGCAAGACACTAAGTGACACTAATGGAGTGCCATCTGTTTGTTGTGAAAAGAATCTTTAGGTACCTCAAGTGTCACCCTACTCTAGTACTTTGGTATCCTAAGGAGTCACCCTTTGAGCTAGTATCCTACTTAGACAGCGACTATGTTGGTGACAACAATGATAGGAAGTCTACAACAGGTGGATGTCAATTTTTGAGGAGCAGGCTTATATCTTGGCAGTGCAGAAAGCAAACCATTCTGGCAACTTCCACGGCTAAAGCTGAATATGTGGCTGCTGCTGCATGCTATGGACAAGTTCTATGGATTTAGAATTAATTTCTTGACTATGGGTACAATTTTCTTAAAACCAGATATTTATTGATAATAACAGTATAATCTGCATTATCAAGAATCATGTACTACACACTAAAGCTAAACATATTGAAATCAGACATCATTTTATTAGAGATTGTTTTGAAAAAAGGTTTAATTGTACCTAAAATCATTGATACAGAAAACTTAATGTTGCTGATCTTTTAACAAAACCTTTTGACATAGGGAGATTCCAGTACTTAGTAACAAGTATTGGAATGGTCAATCCCTAAAAAGATGTCTGTATGTTCTTCTGTGTATTCAGGATTGTATCATTGTTTGTTATTGTAGAATGGCTAGTCAGTTTTTCCATCATTTTAATGCCACTGTTTTTAACAAGGTTTCCCCTACTTGGGTTGTTTCCCCTACTTAGGTTATTTCCTCTGCTTTGGCTGTTTCCCCTGTCTAGGTCGTTCTTTTTATAAGTGGCTTGTATGTGCTTTTAGACTAACAATGCAGGAATAATATTGGAGCCTGGTGTGCCTTGATGATGGCCTTGGTATGTACTCTATATATCAGGGGAGGGCTAGGTCAAACCTTTAGGACTCAGGGTATCCTTAGGATACTCATGTATCATTCTAGATCATACCCACTGGTGAGTAGGGGCTTAGTGGCTATGATAACTTGCTGTAAAGCTTGTTGGAGTCCTTAGACCTTGAGGCACTGTAATGTGCATCTAACTTTTCTATTTGAGCAGCTTGATGGTCAACATGGGATCTTTAGGTGCATGTTGCCAAGGCTGTTGACCATAGGTACTGGTTTGGTTGGGAAAGAGTCCTAGGTACATTTACTATTTTGGGATGACCTGGGTATACAGGGTAAATTTATATGCTAGTTTCTCTCATAAGGCAATCTGTGAATGGAGGACACTTAAGTTTCAACACATCTGTTTCGTATTTGTGAGATTGTGTGCTTGGGCAGTGCTATTTACTTTCTGCTGATTAAGATGGAATTATCGTCCCTAGGATAGTTTCCCCTTCTTTAGTTTTACTTCCCCCTGCTTGTACAAATCCCCCTGCTTATGAAAGGTTCTACTGTTTGACCGTTGACCAATGTGACCGTTACACCTTCTTATAGCCGTTGGGCTTGTTGCTAACTTTTTGGTTAGGGGATATTTTAAAATATTTATAAGATATTTAACGTGGTTTCTTCGCTGATTGGTTTCCTATTTTTAATTATTTCAAATCTTTATATTCAAGTTGAAAATTTGGTCCAATCAAAATTCTTCTAATTCCTCTATATAAATTTAATTCCCTTAACCAGCAGGCTTAAGTCTTTCATACGATCATTTCCCACCTAACCTTTCATCTAAACTTTCATTTAATCAAGAGAATTCTAATGGCACTCAAAATTGATGAATATCATAACCAAGTTGCTATTTTATCGGATGATCATCCAGTTTTTCGTGAGATTGTGGCTTATCTAAGGGCGAGTTATTTTAGGTTAGCCCTTGTCCTTAATCCTCACATATACACCTCACACATTAAACAGTTTTGGTCGACTGCCACGACTGAAACAGTGGATGGAGAGGTCATAATCAAGAGCCTTGTTGATGGTCACCCCAAAGTAGTCACACTTGCCTCTATCCGAGACAAGTTTGTCTTGGATGATGAGGGTGAGGTGATCAACATACCAGAGGCTGAGATCTTTGAAAACCTTTCCAATTTGGGGTATAACATAGCAAAAAATCAAAGACTAAAATTTTTTAAAGGCCAGTTTGCACCCTAATGTAAATTTTTTATTCATACCATTTTGAAATGCTTAAGTTCCAAAACCACTGCTTTTAATGAGTTTGATAGTAAAGTTGCCACTGCTGTGGTATGTTTGGCTACAGGCAGAAAAATTTGCTTTTCTCAAATGGTTTTTGAAAATATGGTTAAAAATGTGAAAAGTAGTGGAACATTTTGTATGTATCCTAGGTTTGTGGAACTCTTGATTGATATGCATCAGCATGGTCCCATTTGACATAAACACTACTTCACTACTGCAGCCCATTCTTCTAAATTGTTCAACACCCTTTTTACACCTTCACCACAACTTTCTGGTCGTGCAGTGCCCCTTACACATACCATGCTAAATTTGATTCGAAGTGAAGCTGCTAAAAGACCCACAGCAGTCGAATCCCCACTTTGCGATCCCCCTGCTTCCACTTCTGATTCCCCTACCAATGTTCTTCCCACTGTTGATCAACCTTTTGAAAGAAGAACAAAACACAGATCTGCTAGGTCTACCTTGCCTAGAGTATCTTTACCTGTAGCAGAAAGGGAAGTCTCCATGGGTATAGAGAATTCTGGGGGTTTGGCGGCCACTACTGCTTCACACTCATTGGGTGAGCAGGACAGTGACACCATAGCAAAGTCATCGCCCCCACTTCATGATACCTTCTTGGAAGAGCAATATCCCATTATGGTTGAGAGCAGTCTGCAACCGTTATCTATACTTGAATTGACGGATATGTGCATCAGCTTGCAAAAGCAGAATGCACATTTGGTACAAACAATCACAAAGCAAGGCCTGGTGATCTCCAATCTAGAGTCCAGGATCGCTACACTTGAGAGGAGGAGAGGCCCTAAATTGGTGCTTTCTACTGATGAGGATGCTTCCAAAGGGGAGGAAGTGCCTACAAAATCAACTGAGTGGTTTGAATATCCAGGACCACATAATCTTCAAACAAAAACAATGGGAAGTGGTGAGAAGGAAAGTGACAAGGGAAGTGCCACAAAGGATGACATTGCTGAGACTCTACTCAATTTTGGTCAAACAGATGTTCCCCATGTTACTACTAATCCCGCTGCAGGTACATATTTTCCCCTGCTAGTGTCGTTACCCCTGCTTGAGCTGCAATTACTCAATCCTTTACAAGGAAAAAAAGACAACCAGCACAGAAAGGGATTGTCATTGGACAAACTGCACCAAAGGCTTCACCAGCATTTGATCCAAAGGATAAAGGAAAGGGAGTTATGGAAGAACAACCTAAGAAGAAACAAAGGTTCAGAACAGCTGAGGAGCATAGAGCCATAGCATAGAGTGTTACTATTTTTGTTCAACAAATGATGGAAGAAGAACTAAGAGAGGAAATGGAAAGGAAGAGAAGGAGAGAAGAAGAGGCACGTCTTGATGTCTCTAAATTAGACTTTTCTGATGATGAAGTGAAAGTGAATGCTAGGGAGATGGAAAAGGAGATTGAGATCATGCATAGGGAACTGGATGATCATGTACCTAAGGTTGCTGAGTTTTTAGAGACATGAGATTGTGCATGAACCCTTGCATGTAAGGTATCATCTGATGCTGATGACATTCAAATTCCAAAAGAACTATAAGGAAATCAAGGAAAGACAGATCACAAAGGAGAAGTACTTAAGTTCTGAAGCTGGTAGGAAGGCTCATTACAAGGTTATGCTGAAGAGGTATAAGAAGTACAAAGATTCAGACTTTACAAACATGACATTTGAAGATATTGAAAGAGTAGCCATTCCTATGATTAAGAAAAATAGTGTAGAGAACTTTTTGGAAATAGGCTCAACAGAGGAAGCTGAGTATATAAGAAGGAGAGATGAAATAATGAAAAAGGCCAAAGAAAGTAAGAAAAGAAAGGCTGAAGATGCAGCAGGGGAAATTGCTACAACATGTGGATCATCCACAGTAGTGGAAACTTCATCCCCACAGATGTTGTTAGAAAGATAAAGAGCTACAAAAAGAATGAAGAGAATAGAGAGACTTGGGGTATTCGCAACAAGGGATCATGGCACAACAAATGATGAAATAGGAAAGTGTCTGGTATTAGAAGAGTCAGATGACTTTGTGCCAGAGCCATTGAGAATGAAGTTTCCTATTGTGAAGTATGAAGTTTATGCAGAGAAGGGGGTGAGTTGGTGGAAGATGACTAGAAATGATGATACTGCTCAAACCTTTCAGGAGTTAAGTAGGATGTTCTAGACCTCGGATAGAGAAGATCTAAATGACTTATGGAGGGTTTTGAAAGCAAAATTTGGAAGGAATCCTCCCACTCCTAATTCCTCTATTGAAAAAGATTGGGTGATGTGGGAAAGTATAAAGAGGATGTTTGAAACTGAGGAGGGTGATTGGGCATTTAAGTTTCATGGAGAGGCTACTATTAAACATTCGAGGCTGTTTACATCCTCTGGTGTTTATGAGTTGGTTATGACAGGCTTTATTGCCTATCTACTTTGTAACAAGTTTTACCCATTGACTCAGGAGACTTTGAAGAAAATGACAAAGACTAAACTGTTGGTGGATTGTAAGAATCATGTTCCATATGAGTTTTTCAGATTTATCCACAGTCAAATAATACCTGAGAATTTGTAAGCATCCTCATCACTAGCAGTATTTATTCAGAAACTTGTATTTTGATGAAAGCACAAGATTAGGGGAGGATTGTTGGGAATAAATACTCAAGAGGAGTTCCCCCTACTATGACAAACAAAGTTCCCACTGCTAGTGTTTTTCCCCCTGCTGGCTTATTGAAGGAAGTAGGATCTATTCTGTTAGGAGTCAAAGGCACTTTTGCATGGATAAACTTGAAAGAGATATTGACGCGTTTCTGTTACTATTCCAAAATACCTTCCTATTAGGGATGGCAAAATCACCCGAAACAGATGGGGAAAACCGAAACCTGAACCGATTGGGTCAGGTTCGGATTCGGGTTGGCGGGTTTGGATGCGGGTCGGGTTGGGATGTTCTATTTTTCGTGGGTACGGGTTCGGGTTCGGGTTCTAGTAACAGCCGCCCCGTTTACCCATATACGTACCCGTTTACCAAACCCCGTACCACTTTTATGGCTATTTTATGTAAGTTTTAATCTTGTGCGAAATAGTAGACGAATATTGTTAAACAAACGAAATGCTCATATTAGTTACAGTGCATTTTGTATGCATTAATACGTTTTCGATCTTCGTAATTTTAAAAGAAAAATATAGATTTATTCGATACATTAAATTGCATGATATGATATTGAATTAGTATTATTTATCTTCTAAAAACTTAAAAAATATATTAGGGCATTTTGATCGTTTTTCATTGTATACACACAATTATGTCTAGCGAAATTTAATTATGGATACCCGATACCCGCGGGTAAAATCCAAAAAATACAAATCGGGTATCCGTCGAGTATTGGGGCGGATGCGGGTTCGGATATTATAAATGGGTACGGGTTCTTTAAAACCCGACCCAAACCCGACCCGTTGCCATCCCTACTTCCTATTTTGTTTAGTAGTTATCTTGTACAAGGGTCCTTATGCTATAAAAGGACTCATTAGGGTTTTTCTTTTGATATATCTGTCTTGCCATTTCATTTCATGCTTTAAGGTTGTAAAACCCTAATACCATCTTGGGTATTCGTATATTGTTTAATATATTAAATCTTATAGTTTGGTTCACTACTTGTTCTTGTGCTAAACATTACTTTCCGCATCTTGTTTAGTTACTTTATGCTAAGAAAATTTTCTCTAAGTGATAGGTTGAGTTTACTCTTGCTATTACTACCCTTAAACAAGCTAAGATTTAAGATCTGAGTTTGGGATCAACATAATTAAAAAATACTCCAATCATTTTGGACAACTAAATTAATGAGACATCTAACAGTGCCCATTCTAACAGTAGGACTGAAAATTTCATCATAATCAATGCTTTCTTTCTGACCACACACCTTGGCCACAAGTCTAGCCTTGTATCTCTCAATCGCACCCATTGGACTTGTACTTGATTTTATAAACCCATTTACTTGCTATAGCCTTTCTATGAGGGGGCAAATTAGTAAGGGTCCAAGTTCCATTGAGATAGAGAGCTTTCATCTCATTTTTCATGGGTTGAATCCAATTCTTATCTTTAATAGCATCACTAAAGCAACTAGGTTCATAAGTTTTGTTGAGATTAGAGATAAAACAAGCATTATTGACAGACAGCTTAGTGTGATTAGCAAACTTATTCAGCCCATATTTGACTTTGTTATCAAGAACATATTCATTTAGCTTGGCAGGCAGCTTGGTGGTCCTATTATACCTCCTAACATAGGGTTCAGAACCCTCATCTTCTGTTTCATAGCTGGCCTTAAATAAGGGAACCTGGTTTTGAGGAAAAATATTTCCCTCAGAACTGGAAGTTTCACCCATTGATGAAGTAGTATGAATATATTCATAAGGCTGCTCCACTGCAGTATCAACTGAATGTTCCATATTTACCTCCCCTACTTCATCAGGTGATCCATTTTCATCATCATAGGGACTTAGGCCATTTGGGCAGTCAGACTCACAAACATTGAAATTTTTTTGATATTTTGATTATCTAAACTATTTTTATCAAAAACAGGAAGAGGTTGATGAACAAATTTTATTTTATAAGGAAAAATTGTTTCATAAAACTTGACATCTCTAGAAAAAATATATCCTTTATTATTTAGACTTAATAGCTTATAAGCTTTCATGAAAGAGGAATAACCTACCAAAACACATTTTTTAGACCTAGAAAACATTTTACCAGTATTATTTAAAACTGTAGAAAAACAAAGACACCCAAATGGCCTTAGGTGGGAAAGGAAAGGTTCTCTATTATAAAGCATACAAAAAGGGGATTTACCAGCAAGAACAGAAGATGGGAGCTTGTTAATCAAGTAAGCAGCAGTAAGCACATAGTCAGACCAGAAACAAAGGGGTAAACCTCCCTGAAAAGGTAAACTCCTAGCCACATTAAGAAAATGCTTGTGCTTTCTCTCAGCAATCCCATTTTGTTGAGGAGTGTAAACACAGGTGGTTTCAAGTATGATGCCCTTTTCTTTAAAAAACATGTTCATTCTTTGATTAATAAACTTTGTCCTATTATCAGATCTTATGACTTTAACTCTTTTAACAAACTGATTGAGAATAAGATTAACAAATTCAAGCACATAATCATAAACTTCATCTTTGGTTTTGAGTAAGTAACTCCACACAGCTCTACTGTAGTCATCTATAATAGTTAGAAAGTATCTAAAACATTCCCTTGTGGTGACCTTATATGGACCCCATAAGTCTAAGTGAATGAGTTCACCAAACCTGTGGAAATATGATCACTCAAAGGGAAAGGTTCCCTAGTTTGCTTAGAAAAATTACAAACATCGCAAGGTTCAATATGGTCAGGTTTAGTAATTTTCAAAGACCTTTTTAAGGCATTTAAGACTGTCAGAAGGGTGGCCAAGTCTGTTATGCCAGACACTCTTAGATATATCATAACACATAATAGAGTAATTACTCTTAAAATTAACAATCTTACACTCAGTGTCAAACATATATAAACCACCACATTCTCTACCAGTCCCCAGGATGTTCTCTTTTTTCAAATCCTGAATGACACAATCATACTCATTAAAACCAACATGTAACTTACTGTCTTTGATCATTTTATTAACAGACAGAAGACTACCAGTGTATTCTGGTATAACTGTAACACCCCATTTTGGTAAATGGAATGTCACGCGTGATTATGACGTGTCATCAAAGTATACAAGGATAAATGTCTTAAACATTACATGACCATGAAGGAAATACCAGAAACAAACATCGGTACCCCAAATTATAAGCTCATCACACACAAACATAAGTACTGTAAAGGAAAAGGACTAAACAATGTCCATGGAAACAAGTAGCAAAATGTATGATGATAAGCATAAAGTAATGAAGGATAGAAAGCTTCCAATCCATATGGACGTACGCTTAGAGTCTACGAGTGTCCCTGAGTACTTGCCATTTTGGGAACATGAAAGGAAAAATGGCTGAGCATAACGCTCAGTGCACGGATATACAAGCATAGAATGAAGAACATAAGCATATACAACATATAGTAGCGGAATTGATTAAGTCCTGGAAAACATGATATAACTTAGTAAAACTGGTTTTATAGTTTGAAAAGCCTTATGTTTATCTTATGAAAACTGTTTAACATGTTAATCATTAAGCCAATATAGGTCAAGAAATATCAACGTGCATGAATACTTGGAAGGGTGACCTCGTCATGCAATTAGAGGGGTTGCCTCTAATTAATATAACTTTGGGTATGAAGGATCAGCTCCTTGTGAAGGATGCAAGGCACACACCACATTCACCTGGGTAATCTGTTAAAAACATGTAACCTAGGATGCACCCATATGCCCCACATGATAACATAATAATATGGCCAAAAGCTAAAAGGGACGCTACGAGCTATCACTCCGCCGTGGTGAAGTCATAACACTGGTGCCTCTAGTGTCATGGTTATGGTACCTCCATAACTAGGTGAAACTGGTCATGCATGTATATGGCTCATGCATTTAATTAAACATAATCAAATCAAAACATATAAAACATATACTAGGAAAACAGTTGGCTGCATACGGGGAATCCTAATAAGGAAAGAATGTCCATACTGAAAGGACGGAGAATTCGTACCTTATGTCAAGTGAAAGAAGAAGAGGAACGGAAGATAGTCCTACTTCAGTCTCACTAATGCTACATAAATAGTGTACATGTATAAGTATTCTGATTACTGAGTACGTAACTGATCTTATATCGTGACCTAGCTTGTTTTATATGTTCATGTTTTGTTTTACTGATTTTAACGTTATACTGTGTTTATCATGTATTCTGGATATTCTGATTAAGTATTACTTGTATTTCTTGTATTACTATACTTGTTGTGTAATAATAAGTAACTTTCTAAAAATAGTAGGTTTCCTAAAATAGAAAGTTTCCAAAAATAAAAAGTTTCCAAAAATAGAAAGTTTCCAAAAATAAAAAGTTTCCAAAAATAGATTAACTGCTTAAAATATATAAGTTTCTGAAAATAGAAAGTTTCCAATAATAGTAAGTTTCCTGAAATTGAAAGTTTCCATAATTAGAAATAAGCTGGATTATTAAGCTAATACGATAAGCTTAAGTTTTACTGATTAGATATACTAAGTCATGTAATTAATGGTATAGTTTATTACTTATAACATGTTAATTAAATAAACTATATGTTATACGATTTAATTAAATATAATCATGATTTAATTAAATTAAAGTCTATATAATACTTAGGTTAAAACATGTATTATATTTATATTAATATAACCTAAGTCATGGAAATTAATTAATTATATGTCATGTTTTAATAATTAATTAATTACTATAGTCTAATTTACATAAATAAATACTTAGTTTAAAATCATGTATTATTAAATAATAATAATAAACCTAAGTCCATGTTTTAATTAAATTAATTATATCACATGTTAAATTAATTTAATTAACTTGTAAATAAATAAACTTGTAAAAATAATAACCCAAACCCATGTATTATTTTTATTAAAAACATGTCGTGAACCGGACCCGTGAACCCATGAACCGGCCCGAACCAAAACCCCACCGAAAACAATGGCAAACCGGCCTAAGCCGGTTGCCCCTGCTCTCGGCAAAACTGCCATCGACTGTGTGTCGGTGGTCTTGTCCTCTCGGCCCAGCCGCTGACGCCACCAAAGTTCCCACTGGCAGCAGCTAGTGGTCCCCCCTGCTGCATGCGATGGGTTCCCCCTGCTTACCAAAAATAGCCACCGGCAGTTGCTGGTTGTGGGGCTGTGGCTGCCGATACCAACCGAACCACAAGGACACCCCCAACGCACGTCAGGGTGTCTTGTGTCCCTGCTGTTTACCGAAACCTACCACCGAGACATTTGTCTCGTGTGGTGGTGCGAACCAAACGACGCTGAGAGTCGTGAGACTCTCGGTTTGTGTGGCGGCCGAACACCAAACCTGAAAACACCCTTGTATTATTTACCCACCATGGTTTTACTTGTTTTAATTCTTGTGTTTTTAAACCCCATGATCATACATGCATAAAACATAAAAAGAAAATAAAAAGAAAGGTTTTCGGATTACCAAACACGTGGAATCAATAGATCTTGAATACACGAACACGTTCTTGTGATTTCTTAATCAAAATCAACCAAACCCCTTGTTTGATTGATGTAGCACCGCCGGCCTAAGGAGCAAGGAGGATGGTTTTAGGGTTTTTACTTTTCTAAAATTATACTGTGAATGAATAATGTTTACATTATTTGTTTACTTAATAAAAACAATGGGTTGGGCCCCTCCTTCTTTGTGTGTCGCGGCTACCAGGGCCCACCAAGGGAAACCCGTAGCTATTTCTTGTTCTAAATTATTATGTGTTCGTGTGCTTGTATTTACGTGACGTTATTATTAAATATTCGTGTTATAATATATACTTGTACGTAGTCGTAATAATAATTACGTAAATACCTAATTATACGTTAGTGATTATTACGTTCATGATTTCATGTTCGTGATTATAATTATTATTGATAATAATTATCGTGCATTAATACATACTTAATACTTATCGTGTAATACCACGTACGTAGTTCTTGTAATTTACGTTCGTGAAACGTATTCATGTTATAAAAGGAAAGTTTTAATCATGTACGTATAATACTAAGGGTACTATTCATGGTAAAAGCATGCGGGTTTTACAACTCTTCCCCCCTAAAAAGAATAATTCGTCCCCGAATTATAGATAAAGTAAACTGAAAAAGAGGAACATACCCGAATTCAAAACTTGAAATGAGGGTAAGAAGTCCGGATAGACTCCTCGGTTTCCCAAGTGGCTTCCCGCTCGGTATGATCCCTCCAAAGTATTTTGACGAATGGAATCATCTTCTTCCTCATGACTCGTTCTTGCCTGTCAAGAACTCGTTCGGGTTCCTCTATGAAGGTAAGATCTTCACGAATATGTTCCAGTGGATACTGAACCATGTGAAGGGGATGATACTTGTACCCTCTTAGTAAGGACACATGGAAAACGTCGTGAACGTGGGAAAGCTGCGGAGGTAATGCTAAACGCTATGATACTTTTCCGACTTGCTCAATGACATCAAACGGACCGATGAATCGAGGACTGAGCTTCCCTTTGATTCCAAAACGCTTAACGCCACGTGCCGGCGATACCTTAAGAAAGACGTGATCTCCTAAGTTAAAATGTAAGTCCCTACGATGCTTGTCGGCATAACTCTTCTAACGTGATCGTGCTTCTTGCAATTTCTGCTTAGCTACAACGACCTTCTCGTTGGTCAACTCAATCATTTCTGGTCCTTCAAGTGTTCGCTCACCAACCTGATCCCAGCAGATTAGGGCGCGACACTTTCTGCCATACAACATCTCGAATGGAGCACACTTAATGCTAGCGTGCCAACTATTTTTGTATGCAAACTTTACCAAACAGATGTAATCGTCCCAGTCTCCTGTCCATTCCAACGCACATGACCTCAACATGTCTTCTAATGTCTGAATCGTTCGCTCAGATTGCCCGTCTGTTTGAGGATGAAAAGCCATGCTAAGCTTAAGTTTTGTACCCCAATCTTTTTGCAGACTCTTCCAAAATCGCGAAGTGAAACGGGGATATCTGTCCGAGACGATATTGGATGGAGCACCATGAAGCCTCATGATCTCCTTCTTGTAAGTATCGGCGAGTTTACTGACCGAATCTTCCTTGCGGATCGGTAAGAAATGAGCTGACTTAGTAAGTCGATCAACGATAACCCAAATCGCATCGTGCCTCCTCTTTTTCTGCGGAAGACTGGTAACAAAATCCATGGTGATCTTGTCCCACTTCCACTCTGGAATATCTAACGGTTGTAGAAGACCGCCAGATCGCTGATGCTCGATCTTAACCTGCTGGCAGGTAAGACATTTAGAGACGTAAGTCGCAACATCCTGTTTCATACCACTCCACCAAAAGTATTGCTTGATGTCGTGGTACATCTTGGTCGAACCAGGATGAATGGAGAATGGGGAGCTATGAGCCTCATCTAACAATGCTTCCCGGAGTTCTTGATCTTCAGGAACACAAAGTCTCATGCCCTGCCATAAGATACCGTCTTCGTCTACAAGAAATTATGTCTGCTTCTCTAAGTTCTGAATTATTGCCCAGATTTTACCATCATCCTTCTGAGCTTCCTTGATCCTAGAGAGCAACTCAGTTTCCACTCTAAGATTAGCCCAGTAACCGTGTTGTCCACGTACCATGATCTTAATGTCTATTCGCTCTAAGTCTCTTATAATTTCCTCCTCAATTTTAATGCCGTTTATCATTCCAGACTTCCTACTAAGTACATCTGCCACAACATTCGCCTTGCCGGGATGATACTGCAGATTAATGTCATAATCCTTCAACAGCTCTAACCATCTCCTTTTTCTCATGTTCAATTCACGTTGAGTGAAGATGTACTTCAAGCTCTTGTGGTCTGTGAAAATGTCACATGATTCTCCATACAAGTAGTGCCTCCATATCTTCAATGCAAACACGACTACTGCAAGTTCCAAGTCATGCGTAGGGTAATTTTCCTCATAAGGCTTAAGCTGCCGTGAAACATACGCGATCACTTTCCCATGTTGCATGAGAACACAGCCAAGTCCCTTCCCAGAAGTATCACTGTAGATTTGAAATCCACGTGTACCAGATGAGAGAGTAAGAATCGATGCAGATACTAACTTCTACTTTAGGTCTTCAAAGCTCTTCTCTCTTTCTTTAGTGCAAACGAATTTCTCCCCTTTCTACATCAGTTTGATCAATGGTAGTGCTAAACGGGAAAAGTTCTCTATGAACCTACGGTAGTAACCTTTGAGACCCCAAGAATCTGACATGGAACAACTAGGCAACGAGGGGGTAACACGTCATAGTACAAGAAACAATGAATTACAATTGACACAAAGCTGACGTAATAAAACATATATATTACATCATAAAATTAGAGTTTTAAACATAGGTCCCAGAGTTTTATATGCGGAAAGATATATTATTTCAACATGATTTATAACATAAAGTTGCCCAAAAGATATAATAAAATTTTGACAGTTTATACTAAAACCAATCTTTCAAAAGCATCACAGAAATCTCCAAGCTGCGATAATATCCTATGGGCTCCCATCCAAGCAAAGCTAAGTAATAATACCTTAGATTAAAAATGTAAAATCGTTGTCACACCCCACCATGGCGGAATATGGGGCGCGACGTATGGATATCATCACAACATGGCGTGTCTATAGAGATAACTATATGAAATAAGAAATGTCATAAAATGGAGACACAAAGTCATGACAATATCTCATCAGACTCAGGAGTCTAGGTAAGTAGGTAACAGTCCTACCGCTTACCCAAGACAAACAAATAACATAACCAAACAAATATATGTGTGCCACAGTATCAGTTATTAAAAGAACAAATAAAAACTAAGAAGGAAACAGAGATTCTCCTTCTATATGCATTCTTAAGCTTCTCCAATCCTAGCCATGTATGTTCCCATGCTTAACCATAGTATCACCTGAAAGAGACACTAAAACACGTCAACATAAAGTTGGTGAGAGTCATAGGTTTAGACCCCAACACTAAATCAATTACAAGCTGTGAATAACAACCATCAACACAATAACATATGGACAATGTGCTACAATTATGTATTAACAACTAGCATTCAAGATCAATCATTCCAAACCAAAATCCAAGGCTCCTACCTTGCCAAACAACATGGTACCATAGATGATCACACTATGTACCTATCCCAAGGCCACTACCTTGTCAAACCACAAGGCCACTACCTTGTCAAACCACAAGGCCACTACCTTGTCAAACCACAAGGCCACTACCTTGTCAAACCACAATAACTGAGACGGCACGTGTCCCCCGATCCAAATCATACACAATCAAAAATCACATAACAGTTAATCACATAATGTACACACAAGTCCATCTCAAATCACAAACACATTCACAGCATCAATTTAGAAAATAACTCAACACAGTGTCTCTTCCATCCCATCTGGAAGTCAAAATCAATATTAAACATGGGACTATGAAACTCACCTGATAGCTTCTTCACAAGTCCTCGCACTAGCAACAAGCTAACAAACCAAAAACATGAAATCAATACACGAACCAATCACTAAGATGGCTCATCAACCTATGATGGACATCTAGTCTATTCCCGTATAATTACCTAATTTTTAAGCTCAAATCACCCCATTACCCTTCCTTAACAAGTCCCTAACTTGGTTAAGTTTAATAGCTATCCCGTTCATAATTTTACACAAAACAGTCCCAGTTTTAGGTCTCAAAACTTTAAGTCAAACGTCCACTTAAACATACCCATGGTTTCTGTAAAAGGAATATTCACACTTTTATACATGTTAGCTAAAACCTCCCACTTTCCCTAACCTTAAATCTATTGTTAATGCCCAGATGTGTGTGTATATATTGCTACCTAGAATTCACTGATTTTAAACGTATAAAAAGTTCATTACCATTAGAGAGTCTTACCCTAAACCACAATCTTAGCCCAAGTGCATATCCTTACTACAATATATAAACCATCTCTCATGTTCATGAGAAGATCCCAATGCAAACCTAAGTACCCCAAACAACCCAAAACTTAAAAACAAAACAGGCTGAATTCAAAACTGTTTTGACCTCCGACTTTTGTAACCTGTTTTTGACCCACTTCCCTACCTCCAATTTAGTTCTAGTTTCTTGCATTGGAAAGCCACTTCAAATACCTTTTCTGGTCTAGTTTTATCGCATCTTGAATGTTCCTAGAACTCCAGATATGATCAAAACAATTGACTCAAAATTCTACCCAGTTTTTAAAAACGGGTTTAACAAAATCAACCTCATTAATTAACCTTAATCCCTCTAATTACAAGCCCTAATTTATTTAATCATTAAAATATGGTTAATATACTGTTTTTAATTAAACCCTAATCTAATCCATCATATGATCATAAAAACATTAAAAACATTTAATATGAAAAGGGTTAAGAAGGTTTTACCTTTGAATTAATAGAAGATGAAGAAAACCTAATTTTTGAAGAACCCTAATTGGCCACCATTGATGAATTTCGGCTAGAAGATGTTATGGAGGTTAAAAACCTGATTATCATGGTTATGAGTTGGGTTTGGTTAAGTCCTAAAGGCCCCCTAATCCCATTACAAGTCCATTGGGCCTGTTTTGGGCTTTTCCCTTCTTTCTTTCTTCTTTGGTGCGTCTAAACCGACCCAAACACCCCTAAATTCGTTTTTTTTTATTATTTAATATTATGTTATTAATATTACTTTAATTTTCCTTAATTTATTTCAGCTCCTAAAGCTTCCAAAACCGTAAAACTAGTCAAATTTACGCGTTTTACCGTAAAAGACGTAAAATATACACTTTTAAAAAAAATCTCAAATTTTGAAATAAACTTTATAACTAAGTCCTAAATGACTTAAAACCATCCCGAAAAATATTCATATGACTAATTACCTCATCCGCGACCTCTAAATGCTAAACCGTAAATCGTAAAAATACGATTTTCTATAATACATATACGTATACTTAGAACCACCAAATAACACCATCTCAATTCATAGTCACTACCATGTGAACTCATGAACATGAAATCATCACACATCGTTTCATTCACAAGGTACCCCGTACCGGAAACGATATCCAAACCACAATCTATACACACCAATAAGCACATAAACACGTAAAGACACGCAACTAGCACAAAATAAAACTAAGTGACGAACCTCAAAACCAGGGTTGTCACATCACTCCCTCCTAATAGAAATCTCGTCCCGAGATTTACTCCTTAGGATCAAACACACAAACAACAAATCATACGAGGATACTTGCTCTAAATGAACTCCTCTCATTTCCACGTGAACTTCAGTTCACGTTTCAAAATACCACATATACAAACCAAAAATAATTAAACTCATTGCCAAACTCTTGACCTCACAGTCAATAAATCTCACAGATGACTCTTTGATAAAACCAAGACTCTTATTAACACAAGTCCCGAATAACCGTACATGCGAAATACATTCTCAAACAACCTTTACCAATCTCAATACATGAAATATATCATGTATACCACTAAATTTCCCCCAGGTAATTCTATACTCATAAGCTACTGGTCCGATATTTCCAAAGATCATAAATGGACTTACAAAACTCTACATCAACTCTTCCATTTTACCAAAACATACCACCCGTTACTATGGGTGAAACTCCCTACATAACTTTGTCACTAAATCTAGTGGTTTCCTCCTTTTCTGCATAGCATCCCTTGTTGCTCTCATTCTGTCTACAAACACCATTACCACATTAGTAGCCTCTTTTACCAATTCTAGTCCACAATGGAGACAACTCACCCTATCCTTTCATATAGTGCCTCAAATGGCATTTATCGACTTCTAGTACGATAACTATCATTATATGAAAACTCAGCCATCACTAACGAGTTTCCGAACTACCTCTAAATCAATCACCCATGTCCAATTATGTTCATCAACTCCCTTCAGTCCGTATCCCAAACTACTTAAAAATTCCAATTTCCTTACAACGTGACCTATGACGGTCTTTCACATATCCATTAGTTCTTCCCTTGCCATAATCCTTCATAAGGCATTCCATACATATTAGGTTAACTTTTACGCAGAACCCTCTATTCCATCACATCCGTACGCAATCCTTCCAACTTCTCAACTATCTGACTTCTCCTTCCTCTTGAAATATGTGATGAATTAGTCAGTCTATCGACTATCACCCAACTCCCATCGTACTTAATCCTCCACCGCATTATGTATCCCTTCCACCAACTTCGTCCTTACATCACCCTTTCTAAGCTGCTCCTATCTATGTAGGAAGTATAGTCTATGTCCCTTTTTTCCATATGATTTTCCAAGCCACGCAACATACATGTTGACGCGTTCTCTGCTTTAGACAACTCAACTCGTGCAACCTACATCCTTCATCCAAACCACCCTAATACGTCATCCATATAGTTCAAGTTCATCTCAGCTTCACTTCATTCTTCTTATTCCATGTCTCATCAACCATGCTTGCTTTTCCCAAATGGTACTTGGCCTTGCCATTTTCTTTCATCAATTAACTCCACCCATCACCTTTGCCAAATGTTCAATCAAGATGATTGAATATGTGTTGGAGACGTTCACGATCCATATAGATCATTCTCCACGTCTCGTACACCAAACGCCTCTAGCATTCTAGGCAGATATAACAGTCCAGCTCCACTAACTAAGTCTATCCGGTTCTTCCAAATCTTCAGTTCCTGCAACGTATAAGAAATCGCCTTTCTTGTCGTTCTCGTACACATCCAAATCCTTGCTCCGCGTATCGTCATGCTTCGTGAATTCATCCAGTCCTTCCAATAATGCCAAGATCGGCTCATTATCCAATCCACCTCTTCAGCCTCCAAAATGCTTCCTCGTCCTTCTTCACTTCGTCCCTTGTTGGTTCCATGATATGCCATCATCTCTAACTACTCATCATGGTAGACTTAATACTAAAACTCACACTTGAAAATCTTACGTATAACTCCACTCCAAAACAAACACATACTTCGCCTCACTCTCCTTCTTAGACTTTGAATAGATCAAGATGTCGTCGATACTCCCGATGACAACTCATTTACATACGTTCATGCACACTCGCTTCATTGACTCCATGAAATCCGCTAGTGCTTTGGCGAAGCCAAATGCATAACCGTAAACCCAAAGCGTTCATACAACATCCTTAGCAGTTTGAACTATGTCCTCCTTGCACACTCTCTTAGCGGCAATACGAATAAATTCCTACCTCGTTCCACTTGCAAAATTCTACACGCATCTTAAAAGACCGGTACTTCCTCTCATCGGACCACTCAACCTCTTTCCACATCCAATCTACTACTAAGCAAATCAACTTTTATCCGGCATTCCTTGCAATTTCTAACAGCTCTTGTTTTTAAATGACTCCATAAACGATTTGCCTTGGAAAGGCACTAACTACAACTCCTCTCACTTCTCCTACTTGCTCTATTTATGGTTCTACCTCACAGTAATAGGCAAACCTACTAAATTTCAGGAAATTTTCGGAAAACTTACACGCCCTACGAACAATCATAAATACCTTTGAGGTATTGTATCCCCTTCCAACACTCTCTATGGCGCGTTACTTGTGCTAGTATCCCACAAATCTCTATTCATCTCCTTGGTACTCCTAAGAGACCTCATGACCACATTAGTTCGTCTACGAACTTCCTTCCTCCCCACTAAGGGTATTCCGACCGTTCTCTCATGGTCACCTACTTAAGCGTGTAGGCGCGACCAATTCTTTCATATGACTACCTCAACGTTCCCAAACAATATGAAACCAAAACTACTTCCTGAATCCACCAGATACGATCAAAGAATCAAACCCACGGATAACTAACGACATTTCACGTGCACCAATTAAAACAAATCAAAAGCCACGAGACTCAAAAGAAAACTCAACCCAGAACATGTATCAATTCAAAATGACCCATGACAACGAAAAATAATCCGAGAAACACCCAATGGCAACCAAAACATATTACGCCCCGCAACATATTATTTAAACCGTGCAAAAGACCGACCTTTCCAAAAGAATATACTCTTATTTATTATTATTATTATCTTTTTTACCTCCCCACATATATGTGACTCAAACCATCTACAAACAACCTTCTAGGCGATCTCAAAACTCAACTCAAAGATTAGGTATCCCGTGCATCCCAAATCATAAAAATAAAACTACTATTCAAAACTCAACCTTGAACCCGACACTTGTAAAACAATTCCGACCAGTCCACTGACCTCCCATGGCTATACATTCTGAATATTTGAAAAGTACGTTCCGAGTACATAATTTTTTTTGCTTTTGAATCACTCAAAAAGCTCTAAAAACGAACAAGTTATGACCAAAACAGTTTTATATTAATGAAAGATAAAATTGTATGTGAAATCTTCCTAAACTCAATTTAACCTGGTATTAATAATTATAAATGACGTGAATCGGGTAAACCCAATTATATAAACTATGTAAGTGGAATGAAATTTTACTCCGCTTTATATTAAGAAAGTCTTTTAGAATTTAAAATAAATAAGTGTTGATTAAAAAGAAATCTTATGTTACATCTTGTTTCAAACACGACCCCAACACCTTACCCTTATTTTACCGAATACGACCAACTATCTAACCCTATACTAGATTTCCAAGTCCCCTTTTTCCATATACCAACCAAAAAAATGTAAGACTCAACACAAAAGATTTCATTATCTCAAAAGAAATCCCAGGTTATTTCAATAGACTTAAAACCAAGAACACCATTTTAAAACGTACACGTGAAATACGAAACTCAAAGAATACGCTACAAGACACACTTCAAAAGATTCAAAACTTCGTTGAAACTCCACCAAACTCGAGCTCTAATAAATTGTTTAAACACACGAGAGTACTAGGTACGTTCAAGTTATAATAACTACTGAACGACCGTAAATCATAACATAACATCTATTAGTATATATACATCCGCATATGTATACCTATCGAATCTCCCAAACATACTCGTTATCATACATGTCAAGTCAATCAATCGCTTTATACGCTCGTTTTTCCATATGAGTAATCACCATCTCACCGTGCCACAACAAGGCATAGCGCCCACCTCCAAAACCAAACCATATCGTGTGACCCCATAATCACACAACACAACTATAACCCAAAACATATAACACAAAAAGAATGATAGCCATATCATAGGCAGCCATTACATAAACCCATATATTATACGTATACCCAAATTCTCCATCTCATCATATACAAGCATGTACTAACCCTCTTTCATGCAATCATACTTGAGAACCCATTGAAGTTGTGGTACTTGTATAACTATGTTGGCCACCATACTTATACAATTACCCTTCCTCCAATGCACTCCCTCCTATGATGACACTTATAAGAATCAATACAACATATAACACATAAGTCCATCTACTAACATAAGCTCATAACCACATAAACAATAAAGTCTAAAACTCCATCTATTAAAATAACATAGTAATACTCTTTGAATACGTAAATCCATAGTCTAGCTAAAACAGCATAGACTAAATCCAAAACGAAAACATAATCAGTTATAAGTCATGTCGCCCGTAAAAGTGGAAACAACTTAAAACCCTTCCTATCCACCTACTCCTAGTAACTCGAACCACCACATGATTCTTAGGGAACATGACTTAAACATCAAAAGAAAAAATAATGTACCTCAGGTACATGAAATAACCCAACAAAAGATAGAACTACCATGTACCAAATTATGTACTATAATGTAAAATTTAAGCAAAATACGACAATGACTAGTGTGGACGATTATGGTTCAACCCGCACTAGTCACAACCCAAAAAGAAAATAACATGTGGCTAAGTATGAACTTACTATGGTTCAATTCATACTAGTCAAAACATCACAATAAATAACATTCAAACACATCAGTTATAATAAAATACACACATAACTTTGTGAACGTAAGGGTGACTTTTGGTACAAAAAGAGAACCTGTATTTGATATCCTATGACGCCTATATGCAGGGACCCTTAAGCTATAGACTAGGCTACGCGACTAGGCAACCTAATTCTCTATAACCATTGTCTCTGATACCATTCTGTCACACCCCACCATGGCGGAATATGGGGTGCGACGTATAGATATCATCACAACATGGCGTGTCTATAGAGATAACTATATGAAATAAGAAATTTCATAAAATGGAGACACAAAGTCATGACAATATCTCATCAGACTCAGGAGTCTAGGTAAGTAGGTAACAGTCCTACCGCTTACCCAAGACAAACAAATATATGTGTGCCACAGTATCACTTATTAAAAGAACAAATAAAAACTAAGAAGGAAACGGTGATTCTCCTTCTATATGCATTCTTAAGCTTCTCCAATCCTAGCCACTTATGTTCTCATGCTTAACCATAGTATCACCTGAAAGAGACACTAAAACACGTCAACATAAAGTTGGTGAGAGTCATAGGTTTAGACTCCAACGCTAAATCAATTACAAGCTGTGAATAACAACCATCAACACAATAACATATGGACAATGTGCTACAATTATGTATTAACAACTAGCATTCAAGATCAATCATTCCAAACCAAAATCCAAGGCTCCTACCTTGCCAAACAACATGGTACCATAGATGATCACACTATGTACCTATCCCAAGGCCACTACCTTGTCAAACCACAAGGCCACTACCTTGTCAAACCACAAGGCCACTACCTTGTCAAACCAAAAGGCCACTACCTTGTCAAACCACAATAACTGAGACGGCACATGTCCCCCGATCCAAATCATACACAATCAAAAATCACATAGTAGTTAATCACATAATGTACACACAAGTCCATCTCAAATCACAAACACATTCACAGCATCAATTTAGAAAATAACTCAACACAGTGTCTCTTCCATCCCATCTAGAAGTCAAAATCAATATTAAACATGGGACTATGAAACTCACCTGACAGCTTCTTCACAAGTCCTAGCACTAGCAACAAGCTAACAAACCAAAAACACGAAATCAATACACGAACCAATCACTAAGATGACTCATCAACCTATGATGGACATCTAGTCTATTCCCGTATAATTACCTCATTGTTAGGCTCTAATCACCCCATTACCCTTCCTTAACAAGTCCCTAACTTGGTTAAGTTTAATAGCAATCCCGATCATAATTTTACACAAAACAGTCCCAGTTTTAGGTCTCAAAACTTTAAGTCAAACGTCCACTTAAACATACCCATGGTTTCTGTAAAAGGAATATTCACACTTTTATACATGTTAGATAAAACCTCCCACTTGCCCTAACCTTAAAGCTACTGTTAAGGCCCAGATATATGTGTATATATTGCTACCTATCCAGAATTCACTGATTTTAAACGTATGAAAAGTTCATTACCATTAGAGGGTCTTACCCTGAACCAAAATCTTAGCCCAAGTGCAGATCCTTACTACAATATATAAACCATCTCTCAAGTTCGTGAGAAGATCCCAATGCAAACCCAAGTACCCCAAACAACCCAAAACTTAAAAAGAAAACAGGCTGAATTCAAAACTGTTTTGACCTCCGACTGTTGTAACCTGTGTTTGACCCACTTCCCTACCTCCAATTTAGTTCTAGTTTCTTGCATTGGAAAGCCACTTCAAATACCTTTTCAGGGCTAGTTTGATCGCATCTTGAATGTTCCTAGAACTCTAGATATGATCAAAACAATTGACTCAAAATTTTGCCCAGTTTTTAAAAACGGGTTTAACAAAATCAACCTCATTAATTAACCCTAATCACTCTAATTACAAGCCCTAATTTATTTAATCATTAAAATATGGTTAATATACTGTTTTTAATTAAACCCTAATCTAATCCATCATATGATCATAGAAACATTAAAAACATTTAATATGAAAAGGGTTAAGAAGGTTTTACCTTGAATTAATAGAAGATGAAGAAAACCTAATTTTTGAAGAACCCTAATTGGCCACCATTGATGAATTTCGGCTAGAAGATGTTATGGAGGTTAAAAGCCTGATTATTATGGTTATGAGTTGGGTTTGGTTAAGTCCTAAAGGCCCCCTAATCCCATTACAAGTCCATTGGGCCTGTTTTGGGCTTTTCTCTTCTTTCTTTCTTCTTTGGTGCGTCTAAACCGACCCAAACACCCCTAAATTAGTTTTTTTTATTTTTATTATTTAATATTATGTTATTAATATTACTTTAATTTTCCTTAATTTATTTCAGCTCCTAAAGCTTCCAAAACCACAAAATCGTAAAACTAGTCAAATTTACGCGTTTTACCGTAAAAGACGTAAAATATACACTTTTAAAAAAAATCTCAAATTTTGAAATAAACTTTATAACTAAGTCCTAAATGACTTAAAACCATCCCGAAAAATATTCATATGACTAATTACCTCATCCGCGACCTCTAAATGCTAAACCGTAAATCGTAAAAATACGATTTTCTATAATACATATACGTATACTTAGAACCACCAAATAACACCATCTCACTTCATAGTCACTACCATGTGAACTCATGAACATGAAATCATCACACATCGTTTCATTCACAAGGTACCCCGTACCGGAAACGATATCCAAACCACAATCTATACACACCAATAAGCACATAAACACGTAAAGACACGCAACTAGCACAAAATAAAACTAAGTGACGAACCTCAAAACCAGGGTTGTCACAATCGTCAACACAAAGTTGAGTGATATTCATAGGTTTAGCAATAAGGATGTGGAACACAAGCATTCATTTGTAAAACAAGTAGTATGGAGTATGGTTATATACGTCAACCATAGTCCGAAACGGTTATTATTGATGTTTAGTTCATGAACCGAAGCTTAACTCAGTGTAAGTTCCTCTAGTCAGTATTCAGCCTAAATATTCAAGTGATAAACAAATATTAGTGCGTCAAGGTAATCGGGACGGGGATAGTCAATCTCGATGGATCCACCCACAACATTCGCGCTTGGTAGCAGGATTAATTAACGGTTCATGATCAATGAGAGGAAACTTAAGGCTAAAGACTTAAAGCAATAATATCAATGAAATCAGTTGGAAATCCTCAAGTTCTGGAAAGCATACAATTTCTAGATAGCATACAAATTCTGGATAGCATACAAGTTAAGGATAGCACACAATTTTTAAATGGTTGCGTTCCACCATGTAAAATCTCACCCCGTGTTTAGAAACCATGTACAAGTAAAAGGGGCTATGATCTCACCTTATCCACTAGGTAAATCAATCACAGTACTCAGCAACTGAGTAGAAACAATGGTAGTGAGACGATCACCGACGATATGGATGCCCGGGAAACACGAAAACCGCAACCTATCACAATAAGGCGCGCGTTAAGACTCGAACTCAATATCGATATATACCAAATATAATATGACTCAAATGTTTTCAAAGTACTCATGTTTCAAAATCATTGACACGAACCAATTGAATTCATACTAACCATTTATTCCAACACTACACGTTAAAACACTTGTACACTAGAAATTGACCCGTTATACGACGCCAAGTCAACACAAGTCAAACTATTCTTTAACCTTATTCGGACCAGTAGCTAAGTAATTTATATAATGACTAAGCACTTCAGTAAGTCACCATGTCCGATGGTGAATACTCAAACTCGCGCAACACAAGCATTGAACTATGTGTCCAAAATAAAATCAGCAAGTACACCCCGAATGTACACACAGATCTACCTTATCTAGATTTGTCCGTTTTAGATGAAAATTGGTGTCAGGGTCACTTATAACCTGTATAAGACCTCACCAAAATTTGAGCCAAAGTTTTCACTTTAAAGTCCATCAGCTTGACACTTTACTCGACTCCAAATTTGTGACAGATTTGCACTTGTTTTGTAAAATCGTTTGGACCACTTTAAAAGTACTAATTCGAAAATCCGTCTTTTGAAACCACTACTAGACTCATCAAATTAAGTTTGTAAACTTTGAAAACCAGTAGTATCAACTATCTAACCGAGCATAAAGTCCCCGAGAGTCGACCCAAAATCAGCCACAATTTCGGATTGTGCCGACTTGCGTCTCCCGGTACACGAATACTAAAAGTAGCATAACTTTTGACTCGTAATGACTTAGAAGCTCTATCTTATACCAAAACGAGCGTATCGGAAAAACTATAAAACAATATCAAATAATCTTAGCCTTTCTCAGACCTTAAACCTACGAAAAATCTGTTAAAGACCTGCTGTCCCAAAATACCTTTTTAGAAAACAAGTCAAATCAATTTTCCAACCAAACCATTCATTCCCATACCTCTAGGATCACTATATCATCATTCCTATCAACCATACACTCCTAAAAAACTTGCATGCAAAATCTAACAAAAACCCAAGATCAAAATACAACTTTTAAGGATCAAAAAGTGATGATCTTACCAAGATCATCACGTGCTTGGTGATTTAAACATAATCCAACCATGGAATCATAAAAATCTTCAAAGGTTGATGCATGTGTGAAAATTTAGTATCAATAGAATCACAAGAATATTTTAGAAATGGGACATTAATTTGTTTTTGTTAAAAACAAGTAGAAGTTGATGATCAATGGTGGTGTTGGTGTGTGAGGTCACGGCAAGAAGAAAAAAAATGGGGGAGAGAAGAAAAACTTTGCGTGTGTGTTTTTAGGTTTAGAAAATGAAGTGAAATGATAAATTTTTAGTTTATATAGTATGGTTAGGGGGTAAATTGCTATTAGTGCATAGTTTTGGACTTAAATCAATTTAATAGTTTAAAGGGTAAAAAATGGTTATTGGTAAATATTGAAAATATTTACGGGGCTCGGGTTTCGTAAAAATACTTTTCAAAAGTTGCAATGCATAATAAAAATGATTATATGATTTCTCGACATGACTTAATACGTAATTAAAACGACATCATCGAAAATATTAATTATCGAAACAATCGATAGATAAACGTAAACTTTTGGGCATCCGTCGGTATCGCGATCACTAGGAATTCTCGTTGTTCATTGATTTGAATAAACTCGTTTGTAAACCGCACGCGGGTGATTTTGAATCAAAAATTTTGGTTTAAATTAAATATGGAAAAAAAAAATAAAAAAAAATTATAATTCCATACAAAATATTTATCGATTAGAAAATACTTGAAAAGTATAATTTATCAAAAAAAAACTCAGGATTTACATATAACAATACAAGAAAACGAAATACGTTGGAAACTCAGAAACATGAATAAGAAGAATAAAATAATGCTCAGAAAGTACGGGTTCTCACATTCTTCCCCCCTAAAGGAACTCTGGTCCCAGAGTTCTCCTGAAAACAGTAGAAGATGCAAACAAGAGGAGGTACAAAGTGTAGAACAAAATTCATTGCTTCCCAGGTAATTTATGCATCACGGCGAACCTTAACAATTGGAACTCACTATGCTTCGGTACGGAGAAATATTCAAAAGATAGAATGAACACAAGAATCGCTTAAACGAACAAAGTGCGATAGGATGAACCAAGATTGTAAATTAACAAGGGGTTGCAAATCGTACAACTGTAAAACGTGACAATCTTAAAATCTAAGAATCTAGTCACAAGCGAAAAAGAAGGGAAAAATGAATAACATATGATCATTTAAGGTACAACCTGTCATAGTCAGTTGTCTAGTATTTTGGGATTACTTTAAAACTCAGTTTAAATATTTTCTTGATTAAAAGAAAATTTTACAAGGTGTAGTGATTTAAAATCAAACTATCTATATTTAGGGAGTAAGCTGTTGCTATATCTTTTTCTTGATCAGGATTTTCAAAGCAAAAGTAGAACAGTTCAAAATAGTTATTTTGATCAGCTTAAGAGCTTTTCGCGTGACGGTATGAAATTATTGTTAAAACTCAAGTTTAACGTTACCATTAGGAAAAATCAGATTTTCCAAGTTATTTAGAATCATTGTTAGAAATTATAAATTAATTTAATAATTTCATTATATTGACAGTAAAGTACGATATAATCAAATACTTTAAAAGATACAGCTTGATATCCTTTTTAAATACTAGTTATAAAATTTACCAAAGAGGATGTATAGATCTGGTACTTAATTTGAAACAGTTATTTTGGTAATTTAAACATTCGATAAAATGTATAAAGCATTCTTAAAAATTAATAATAATTTTTCAGAAATCCAAGAAGGTGATTAAGGTATCAAATGGTAAACACGTAACATTTTTTGGGTTTCAAAAGGTGGCAAGACAACAATGAATATGAATCATATAAAGGTCAACAATTTGTATGCGAGAAATAACACAATGGAATAAAACAAAAGTCGTATCAATTCTTAGAAAACGTGATAGAATAGACGCGTCAATGATAAAAATAATAAGAAACAAAGGATTCAGCAAAATTAGTTCACGAGTGCGGTTGGCGTCACCCATAACGGCTTATAAAGTTCTTGGGGGTCGATACACGATCGAAAGCGAAAAGCCACACAACGAATTATCGAATCAAATATAATTATTAAGAATTTACTTGACAGTAATTCCTGTAAGATGAACAACATTAGCAATGAAAGACGAAATCAACACATAATTCACACGAATGAGTTTCAAGACAATGAAGTCTAATACACATCATGGAAAATACAAGTAATCATTGTTCACGTCCAATCATAAATCATTAATCGCGTCCAGAGACGTTTCGAAGGTCTACCAAAGTAGATAGAGATGGTCGATCATAGAAGCATAACAACGTTGAAACTTTCAAGTCGGGTATCAATGGTAAGAATTTAGGCATGGTAACGAAAATTGTATAATGAGAATGATGAGGTAACAAGTAAGGCAAAGGTCGTTGAGTATGGAAATATGTCTTTGAGGCATGTACTTTATTCAAGAAAAGATAAGGGTTCATGTGTGTAGGTCGCGAACTGTTGATACTCGCATAAGAAGTAAAAAATTTCTAAACTTTATTTTATCAAACTTTTTAAGGAACATAATTAAAAAGTTGATTCTTGGTATTTAAGGTGACTACAATTCGGCCTTGCATGGCTCCTTCTAAATTAGGCATAGGTGATTAGGCCATGCATAATTTAGGACTAGCAATGCGATGCTCATCTTCGTCAAACCAGTATTACATATCATATGATTTAAAATATGTATATAATAGCATTTGTAAAAACAGGTATCAAAATAACATATGAAACTTTTCGCCTATAAGTTACTGGCTAACTGTTTAAATCAACAATTTGTTTTGTTACAAAGGGTTCTTTATAAGACCGTATTAGAACAATTTGTAAAAATACATTGTAAAATTAATATAAGTTAATTTTATAAGATAACCTTCAAGTATTTTGTAAAGTCCAAATGGAACTTTGTAAATTGTTTCGCAAGCAATACCAGTTTGAGCTTATATGGTAACTTATAAAATAGCGATTGGGTTACATGAGTGTAATAAAGGGTAGTTCAAGGCACTCAATGAAATGGTTACTAGGTGATAAGGTTTCAAGAGGTTTAGCCGAAATCGTCAAGAGACACGTGCCAAAATGATCACGAACGTTATGAAAGCAAGATCTTCAACCTCGACCCGGATCAGTGGTACTATAGAAGCAAAGAAAGACAATGTCGAATGACAAATAAGTCATACATAAAGGAAAAGGTAAAGGAATCCATAGGGGTGAACATCGTAATTTATTTGACAAAAATACACTTTTAAGAAAGTAGGGTATCAGTTAACAAATAGTACAATCACTCCGAAAAGTTTCTATATTAGGAAGTTACCGAATTTCAAAAGTTCAAGATCTATGTATATGTATGACCGAACTCAAAGTTACTATTTTATACTTGTTCAAACGCAATCATTGTTTTTTAGTTTGCAAAATATCATTAGTTAAAGTTTTACGAGCTCAAACGAACTCAAAAACGCTTCAATCCGTATTTTTAACTTTTATCAGTTTTGTCCTTTTTAGTCAACTTTGACTTTTTGGGCTTGACTAGACCAATTGATTCACTAAATGACATTTTAAGACTCGAAGTCTAGAGTAATTTGGTGTAAAACGATGTTTTGAACAACTTTCTAGTTTTATTCGGGAATTAAAACGGATCAAAAATGGACGAAAATGCCCTTGCATTAAATCTGTCAGCAAAACGATATTTTAGGACTACGCAAAAATAAGTTCTTAAATTTCACAATCTCAAATGAGCGTAACCTGCTCGATTTTACTGTTTACTGGTAAAATATTATGTCCTACACGAACATCTCAACAGCTAGAAATATATATTTTTATGTCTAAATTTATAAAAATATTTTCTCGACACAGCTTGAAATTAAATCTAAATTTCATAATAACTCAGAATTAATGTACACACAAGACTTGTGGATTCCATAAAGACGAAAGAGAAGAAAAACTGCATAATTAATCATGTGAAGAAAACAAAGTATGGAAATGGTTCAAGAATGCCAACGATAATCTGAGAGATAAAAAACGACACATATCATCCGTGTCTTCGGCTGCAAGATGCAATGTAGGAAGGTCTCTTGGCGGCGTGATTTTCCAAAATCACAAGACATACCGAGAAAGAAACAAAATATTAACAAGTCACACTCCTGAGGCGAGGAGGTTTAATGAAAAACGGAGGATACTAGTAGGATCGTATTCCAAACAATCATCACATAATAAATGACGATCATGTGTTCAAGGTACAACGGAAGTTGTAAAGTCGAAGTCGAAACATAGAATGGTCAATGAAATAAGATGTAATCCATGTACAAAGGTCGTGTAAAACGGTGGCGTAACGGTAAATCAAGATTACGAAAACCCACGATATTATTCAGGTACTGATTCAACGAATTCTTCGAGATGTGTGACTCACACGATGTCCTTTAATCTTTTCCGGAGACACGCTGAGCTACATAATGGTCTATAGATTAGACATTCAATTACGAATGGTCGGAAAGAAAATATGTGTATCTAAATAGATACTTTAAAGGAAATAAACAATGAAAGCAACATGCACGGTAGTAAGAATGAAAATCAGGAGTTCATCGAAAACAACACTTCTTCAATTCCGAACAATGGTATCACGAGAGTATGCACAACATGTAACAGTGAGTCGAGAAAAACAGATGATTCAAAACGAACAAGTATATGAAGTCAGTCGTATCACACATAAATGAAATAGCAATAGTACTCAGAAAAATGAGTACGAAAAGTCGGCAGCATACGCGCTCTGAATACAAGTATGTAACGTCATAACAGTATGAAATCATGGTAACATGATCAATTCACAAGAACAAGAATTCAGAAATACAGTAAGAGCAGATGTAATCACGGTAATATCGAATGATAATTCATGAAGCACATAGGCTTTAAAAAGACATAGTAATTATCGTCATTAAGGTAAAGTAATATTCAAAATGAAATCAACAGATGAAATATTAAAACGATAATTAAAAGTAAATAATCAGGATTAGAGAGTTACCAGCGCAGATATCGAACAACAATGGCAGATTCTGTGATTGACACTTAGGAAAATAAAATATTTGAACTTTCAGTTATAGACTAAGTTTTGAAAACGACTCAGTTCCCTATAACCACCGCTCTGATACCACTCTGTGAGACCCCCAGAATCTGACATGGAACAACTAGGCAACGAGGGGGTAACACGTCATAGTACAAGAAACAATGAATTACAGTTGACACAAAGCTGACGTAATAAAACATATATATTACATCATAAATGATTAGAGTTTTAAACATAGGTCCCAGATTTTTATATGCGCAAAGATATATTACTTCAACATGATTTATAACAAAAAGTTGCCCAAAAGATATAATAAAATTCTGACAGTTTATACTAAAACCAATCTTTTAAAAGCATCACGGAAATCTCCAAGCTGCGATAATATCCTGCGAGCTCCCATCCAAGCAAAGCTAAGTAATAATACCTGAGATTAAACATGTAAAATCGTCAACACAAAGTTGAGTGATATTCATAGGTTTAGCAATAAGGATGTGGAACACAAGCATTCATTTGTAAAACAAGTAGTATTGAGTATGGTTATATACGTCAACCATAGTCCGAAACGGTTATTATGGTTGTTTAGTTCATGAACCGAAGCTTAACTCAGTGTAAGTTCCTCTAGTCAGTATTCAGCCTAAATACTCAAGTGATAAACAAATATTAGTGCGTCAAGGTAATCGGTACGGGGATAGTCAATCCCGATGGATCCACCCATAACATTCGCGCTTGGTAGCAGGATTAATTAACGGTTCATGATCAATGAGAGGAAACTTAAGGCTAAAGACTAAAAGCAATAATATCAATGAAATCAGTTGGAAATCCTCAAGTTCTGGAAAGCATACAATTTCAAGATAGCATACAAATTTTGGATAGCATACAAGTTGAGGATAGCACACAGTTTTTAAATGGTTGTGTTCCACCATGTAAAATCTCACCCCGTGTTTAGAAACCATGTACAAGTAAAAAGGGGCTATGAACTCACCTTAGCCACGAGGTAAGTAAATCACGGTACTCAGCAACTGAGTAGAAACAATGGTAGTGAGACGATCACCGACGATATGGATGCCCGAGAAACACGAAAACCGCAACCTATCACAATAAGGCGCGCGTTAAGACACGAACTCAATATCGATATATACCAAATATAATATGACTCAAATGTTTTCAAAGTACTCATGTTTCAAAACCATTGACACGGACCAAAAGAATTCATACTAACCATTTATTCCAACACTCCACGTTAAAACACTTGTACACTAGAAATTGACCCGTTATACGACGCCAAGTCAACGCAAGTCAAACTATTCTTTAACCTTATTCGGACCAGTAGATAAGTCATTTATATAATGACTAAGCACTTGAGTAAGTCACCATGTCCAATGGTGAATACTCAAACTCACGCAACACAAGCATTGAACTATATGTCCAAAATAAAATCAGCAAGTACACCCGGAATATACACACCATTCTACCCTATCTAGACTTCTCCGTTTTAGATAAAAATTGGTGTCAAGTTCACTTATAACCTGCATAAGACCTCGCCAAAATTTGAGCCAAAGTTCACACTTTAAAATCCATCAGCTTGACACTTTACTCGACTCCAAATTTGGACAGATTTGCACTTGTTTTGTAAAACCGTTTGGACCACTTTAAAAGTACTAATTCGACAATATGTCTTTTGAAACCACTACTAGACTCATCAAATTAAGTTTGTAAACTTTGTAAACCAGTAGTATCAACTGTCTAACCAAGCCTAAAGTCCCCGAGAGTCGACCCAAAATCAGCCACAATTTTGGATTGTGCCGACTTGCGTCTCCCGGTACACGAATACTAAAAGTAGCATAACTTTTGACTCGTAATGACTTAGAAGCTCTAACTTATACCAAAACGAGCGTCTCGGAAAACTCTACAACAATATCAAATAATCTTAGCCTTTCTCAGAACTTAAACCCACGAAAAATCTGTTAAAGTCCTGCTGTCCCAAAATACCTTTTTAGAAAACAAGTCAAATCAATTTTCCAACCAAAACATTGATTCCCATACCTCTAGGATCACTATACCATCATTCCTATCAACCAAACACTTCTAAAAACACTTGCATGCAAAATCTAACAAAAACCCAAGATCAAAATACAACTTTTAAGGATCAAAAAGTGATGATCTTACCAAGATCATCACATGCATGGTGATTTAAACATAATCCAACCATGGAATCATAAAAATCTTCAAAGGTTGATGAATGTGTGAAAATTTAGTATCAATGGAATCACAAGAACATTTTAGGAATGGGACATCAATTTGTTTTTGTTAAAAACAAGTAGAAGTTGATGATCAATGGTGGTGCTGGTGTGAGAGGTCACGACAAGAAGAAAAAAAATGGGGGAGAGAAGAAAAACTTTGAGTGTGTGTTTTTAGGTTTAGAAAATGAAGTGAAATGATAAATTTTTAGTTTATATAGTATGGTTTGAGGGTAAATTGCTATTAGTGCATAGTTTTGGACTTAAAGCAATTTAATAGTTTAAAGGGTAGAAAATGGTTATTGGTAAATAGTGAAAATATTTATGGGGCTCGGATTTCGTAAAAATACTTTTCAAAAGTTGCAATGCATCATAAAAATGATTATATGATTTCTCGACACGACTTAATACGTAATTAAAACGACATCATCGAAAATATTAATTATCGAAATAATCGATAAATAAACGTAAACTTTTGGGCATCCTTCGGTATCGCGATCACTAGGAATTCTCGTTGTTCATTGATTTGAATAAACTCGTTTGTAAAACGCACGCGGGTGATTTTAAATCAAAAACTTTGATTTAAATTAAATATGGAAAAATAAAAAAAATAAAAATTTATAATTCCATAAAAAGTATTTATCGATGATCAGAAAATACTTGAAAAGTATAATTTATCAAAAAAAAATCTCAGGATTTACATATAACAATACAAGAAAACGAAATACGTTGGAAACTCGGAAACATGAATAAGAAGAATAAAATAATGCTCAGAAAGTACGGGTTCTCACATAACCAGCTAAGCCTAGGAAACTGCGAACCTCAGTCGCTGATGTCGGTCTTGGCCACTTGGTAATGGCCTCAACCTTTGTTGGATCCATGGTGATTCCTTATGCTGATACAATGTGACCTAAGAACGTCATCTTGTCTAACCAGAACTCACACTTGGAGAATTTAGCATATAGCTGCTTCTAGCGAAGAATCTGTAGCACTGTACGAAGATGGTCTTCGTGTTCCTCCTTGGACTTAGAGAATATCAGGATGTCGTCAATGAAGACAATGACGAACTTTTCCAGAAATTCATGGAAGATTATGTTCATCAAATACATGAACACAGCTGGAGCATTGGTAAGGCCAAATGGCATGACTACAAATTCATAGTGCCCATAGCGTGTACGGAAAGTAGTCTTGGCGATGTCCTGATCTTTAACCCGTAGCTGATGATAGCCCGACCTCATATCAATTTTGGAGAAATGTTTGGCCCCTTGGAGTTGGTCAAACAATTCGTCAATACGTGGTAATGGATACCTATTCCTGATGGTGATCTTGTTGAGCTCGCGGTAATCTATGCAAAGACGCATACTGCCGTCTTTCTTCTTCACGAATAAGACCGGTGCGCCCTATGGAGATACGCTCGGTCGAATGAAGCCTCGTTCCAGAATTTCTTGCAATTGGTCCTTCAACTCCTTCAGCTCTATGGGAGCCATGCGATAAGGAGCCTTGGAAATCGGTTCAGCTCCTGGGATGAGCTCGATGTTAAACTCTACTTCACGTGCAGGTGGTATGCCCAGAAATTCTTCTAGAAATACGTCTGGGAATTCTGACACTATTGGCTGATTCTAAATTGATGGAGATTTAGAATCCAGGTCATGAATAGTAGCTAGGTAGTCCTCGCAACCATGTGAAAGTAAAGCACGTGCTTGCAGGGTTGATATGATTTGTACAGACCTTCCGGGTATGAATCCGTTGTGAATGTACTCTGGTGCATTTGCATCACCGAAGATGACCCGATATGTATAACAGTCTATGGTGCCGTGATGTTTGGATAGCCAGTCCATGCCCAATATCATGTCAAAATCACTCATGTCCAGCGGAAGTGCGTCAACAAGACGAATCTTCTTGTCAAACTCTAGGGGAAGGCTCTTGTACACATGGGTTATGCGTATATAGTCTCTTAAAGGCGCGGAAATGTTTAGTACATTTTCTAATGGCATAGGGGATATCCTAACATTCTTAGCATAAGCAGTAGAAATGTCCGAATGAGTAGCACCCGTGTCAAATAAAACACATGCAGCTTGACAATACATATACAAGATTCCAGTGATGGTACATGTAGACTTGTTGGCCTGATCGCGAGAATTCGTGTAAACGAGTCCACTAGTAGGAGGCGGCTTGGAATCAACATGTCCAGATGTGCCCTCTATCTCGCCCTTGCGGCAGTCCTTCATGTGATGACCAATAAGGCCACACTTGTAGCATGCGTCGCTGTCGCAGCGACATGGCCATGGGTGCCTACGGTTACAGGTAGTGCAAAGAGGATGAGTATACCCTCCAGCAGGTGCCCTTGTTGGCTGGGAGCCTGTTAAGAACAATATACATGAGACATGGTTTATAGGTACAAAATGACAATGCGGAAAATCGTAAGATGTAATACCAGTAATAGCTGGACGATTAGGTTGTGAACCTCTTTGATTCTGGTCCCTCCCGTTACCATGATTCCTGGTAGAAGATTGCTAATGTGTCAGAATTATGAAATATTGCATGTAACATAAGAAAATGAGTAAGTGTAAGGACCTGCTGCTGTTGGTGTTTACAGCGTTGTTACGGTAATTATCATTACCGCCACGCCGATCCGTAGCAGAACGGTCGTGAGTCTGACCGTTTCCCTTGGGCTGAGTAGGTTGTTGTTGGGTAGCCGGATGAGACCGGTCCCCAGTCTTCTGCCCGAAAGATGCAGTTTAAAGAGAGATAAATATTGGATAATACAGAAAGAATTCGGAATGGTCACCGCTGAATAGCGAATGTTTACCTCTTCTCGGGTCTCTCTGCTTCCCCGAACTCTTCTCTTTCTTGCAGCATCTCTAGCTTACGTGTTGTATCGGCAACTTGTGCCACCGTGTTGAACGTATCACACACCAAGTTGTTGGCGACCGATGTACGAAGAGCCCACCGGAAGTGGTATGCTTGCTCTTCGGCAATACCTGCTACTGCGCCAAGAAAACCAGCCAAACGAAGAAAGCGCTGCATGAACTCGTTGTTGTTCTCCCCATCTCTCTGCCTGATTCCGTGGTACTCCCTCTTCAGTTTGCCTTGCTCAGCCTTAGGGAAGAACTGTCCCATCACTAACTCCCTGAACGGAGCCCAAGTCAAACCAGCCACCCAATCATCACCTCCCTCAGACTGCTTGAGTGCCTTCCACCATCCTAGCACATCACCTTCGAACTTGTAACAGGACAACCTCGACTTGAAGACGGGGTCACATCCCATTGCATCGAATATCTTCTCAATATGAGCCAACCAGCTTTTAGCTTCACTGGGGCTATCAGTTTTCTCCAAGGATCGAGGGTGTTGCTTGTTGAATCTCTCCAGCCATGTGACCAATGTTGCTGGAGGAGGAGGAGGAGGTACTGGGTGCTGTTGCTGATTGTTGGCAGCCTGCACCTCAACCCTGATTTCGTTCCTTAGCTGAGGAAGCAAAGCTTGCATCGCAGCTTGGACTGCTGCATTGAGTTGTTCCTGCTCGCGTGTGAGAACCATCTGACAGTATAACATAAAAATACATGATTAAACTGATCCAACATAAAATATATATATGAAAAAATGTATACCAATAAATCATGAGAAAAATTTTATGCAGGAAAACTAGTACATGAATGCATGATGTAGTTTTATGAAAACTTTTATATGCGCGAGAGTGAACGCCTATGGTCAGTTCACTCAAAACAAAAGACATGGCGAGGGGACGCCAATGGGTCGGTCCCAAAGTTAAAAGTTTCGATAAAAGCACATGCGACTAAATAGGGCCAGTCCGGTACCAACCATTACTTAGTCATAAACCTGCGACAATGACATATATATGAATGCATGAAAACAAAGAATGCATGAAAACCGACTGTCAGTTCTAGGAAGACCATAGTGACTACCCACTAATCACAGGTCGTGTTTTGAGAGCCTACAGGTCGAAGCCTTGGCTCTGATACCATAATTGTAACACCCCATTTTGGTAAATAGAATGTCACGCGTGATTATGGCATGTCATCAAAGCATACAAGGATCAATTTCTTAAACATTACATGACTATGAAGGAAATACCGGAAACAAACATCGGTACCTCAAAGTATAAGCTCATCACACACAAACATAAGTACTATAAAGGAAAAGGACTAAACAATGTCCATGGAAACAAGTAGCAAAATGTATGATGATAAGCATAAAGTAATGAAGTCTAGAAAGCTTCCAATCCATATGCACGTACGCTTAGAGTCTACGAGCGTCCCTGAGTACCTGCCGTTTCGGGAACATGAAAGGAAAAACGGTTGAGCATAACGCTCAGTGCACTGATATACAAGCATAGAATGAATAACATAAGCATATACAACATATAGCAGTGGAATTGATTAAGTCCTGGAAAACCTGATATAACTTAGTAAAACTGGTTTTATAGTTTGAAAATCCTTATGTTTATCTTATGAAAACTGTTTAACATGTTAACCATTAAGCCAATATAGGTCATGAAATATCAACGTGCATGAATACTTAGAGGGGTGACCTCGTCATGCAATTAGAGGGGTTGCCTCTAATTAATATAAGTTTGGGTAGGAGGGATCAGCTCCTTGTGAAGGATGCAAGGCACACACCACATTCACCTGAACAATCTGTTAAAAACATGTAACCTAGGATGCACCCATACGCCCCACATGATAACATAATAATATGACCAAAACCTGAAAGGGACGCCACTCGCTATCACTCCACCATGGTGAAGTCATAACACTGGTGCCTCCAGTGTCATGGTTATGGTACCTCTTTAACTAGGTGAAACTGGTCATGCATGTATATGGCTCAGTCATTTAATTAAACATAAGCAAATCAAAACATATAAAACATATACTGGGAAAACAGTTCGCTGCATACGGGGAATCCTAATAAGGAAAGAATGTCCATACTGAAAGGACGGAGAATCCGTACCTTATGTCCAGTGAACGTAGAAGACGAACGAAAGAGAGTCCTACTTCGATCTCACTAATGCTACATAAATAGTGTACATGTATAAGTATTCTGATTACTGAGTACGTAGCTGATTTTATATCGTGACCTAGCTTGTTTTATATGTTCATGTCTTGTTTTACTGATTTTAACGTTATATTGTGTTTATCATGTATTCTGGATATTCTGATTAAGTATTACTTGTATTTCTTGTATTATTATACTTGTTGTGTAATGATAAGTAACTTTCTAAAAATAGCAGGTTTCCCAAAATAAAATTTTCCAAAAATAGAAAGTTTCCAAAAATAGAAAGTTTCCAAAAATAGATTAACTACTTAAAATAGATAAGTTTCTAAAAATAGAAAGTTTCCAAAAATAGTAAGTTTCCTAAAATAGAAAGTTTCCATAATTAGAAATAAGCTGGATTATTAAGATAATACGATAAGCTTAAGTTTTACTGATTAAATATACTAAGTCATGTGATTAATGGTATAGTTTATTACTTATAACATGTTAATAAAATAAACTATATGTTATACGATTTAAATCAATATAATTATGATTTAATTAAATTAAAGTGTATATAATACTTAGGTTAAAACATGTATTAATATTTATATTAATATAACCTAAGTCATGGAAATTAATTAATAATATGTCATGTTTTAATAATTAATTAATTACTATAGTCTAATTTACATAAATAAATACTTAGGTTAAAATCATGTATTATTAAATATTAATAATAAACCTAAGTCCTTGTTTTATATAAATTAATTATATGACATGTTAAATTAATTTAATTAACTTGTAAATAAACAAACTTGTAAAAATAATAACCCGAACCCATGTATTATTTTTATTAAAAACATGTCGTGAACCGGACCCGTGAACCAATGAACCGGCCCGAACCAAAACCCCACCGAAAACAGTGGCAAACCGGCCTAAGCCGGTTGCCCCTGCTCTTGGCAAAACTGCCGCCGGCTGTGTGTCGGTGGTCTTGTCCTCTCGGCCCAACCGTTGACGCCACCAAAGTTACCACTGGCAGCAGCCAGTGGTCCCCCTTCTGCCTGCGGTGGGTTCCCCCTACTTACCAAAAATAGCCACCGGCAGTTGCCGGTGGTGGGGCTATGGCTGTCGAGACCAACCGAACCACAAGGACACCCCCGACGCACGTCGGGGTGTCTTGTTTCCCTGTTGTTGACCGAAACCCACCACCGAGACATTTTTCCCGTGTGGTGGTGCGAACCAAACGACGCCGAGAGTCGTGAGACTCTCGGTTTGTGTTGTGGCCGAACACCAAACCCGAATACACCCTTGTATTATTTACCCACCATGGTTTACTTGTTTTAATTCTTGTGTTTTTAAACCCCATGATCATACATGCATAAAACATAAAAAGAAAATAAAAAGAAAGGTTTTCGGATTACCAAACACGTGGAATCAATAGATCTTGAATACACGAACACGTTCTTGTGATTTCTTAATCAAAATCAACCAAACCCCTGGTTTGATTGATGTAGCCGCCGGCCTAAGGAGCAAGGAGGAGGGTTTTAGGGTTTTTACTTTTCTAAAGTTTTATTGTGAATGAATAATGTTTACATTATTTGTTTACTTAATAAAAACAATGGGCTGGGCCCCTCCTTCTTTGTGTGTCGCGGCTACCAGGGCTCACCAAGGGAAACCCGTAGCTATTTCGTGTTCTAAATTATTATGTGTTCGTGTGCTTGTATTTACGTGACGTTATTATTAAATATTCGTGTTATAATATATACTTGTACGTAGTCGTAATAATAATTACGTAAATACCTAATTATACGTTCGTGATTATTACGTTCATGATTTCATGTTCGTGATTATAATTGTTACTGATAATAATTATCGTGCATTAATACATACTTAATACTTATCGTGTAATAACATGTACGTAGTTCTTGTAATTTACGTTCGTGAAACGTATTCATGTTATAAAAGGAAAGTTTTACTCATGTACGTACGATAGTAAGGGTACTATTCATGGTAAAAGCATGCGGGTTTTACAATAACCAACACATCAAACAAGACAACATTATTGGTCAGCCTCAAAGTCCCAACATTTCTGATTTTAGCAATAGTACCATTAGGGTGACCAACATTAACATTTAAGTCAGAATTACCAATAACATCAGTCATATTTTTAGTGGTAGATGTGATGTGCTGGTTTGCACCAGAATCAATGATCCACCCAAGATGAAAACTAGAATTCCCAATTTTAACATCAGCTTTAAAGCATTTGTGAAAATTATTGTTAAAGAACACAATGGCATTAAAACGGTATAATTAATACCTACCATATTAGACTGGCCTCTAGAACTACTAGTAGGATTCTTTTCACTAATTAAGCTCATAAGTTTGGCAATTTGATCATTAGAAAAAGGAGTAAAAGCATTGTTAACAGAACCACTAGCAATTTGAATATCAGCATTATTACTAGTAAAAACCTTGTTGTTTCCTTTGTTGTTAGAGAAACTCTTGTTTTTAAAATTCTTTTTATACCCACTAGGGTAACCAATCAACTCAAAACATCTATATATGGTATGACCCTTCATACCACAGTTCCACACTTTAAGAAGTCATATTGAAACTTGTTATATGAATTGTTCCCATTAAAAGATGCATTACTACCAGAACTGCTATTATTTCTATTAGTGTTATTTCCATGACTAGAGTTATTTGTAGTATTACCATAACTGTAGTTATTGTTGTTAGAACTGGAATTTCTGTGGGAGATAGCACCTCTAGACTCAACAGTTTTGGCAGCAAAGGAACTGACATGTGGTTTAGGAACCACAGAACTAGTACCCAAACCCCTATGAGACTCCTCACGACAAACAATCACAAAAGCATCTTTCATATCAGGCAAATCAGTTTGAGTAAGCAAAGTGCTTCTAATAGGTTGATAGATATTATCTAAACCTATTAAAACGGCATGAGTTTCATCAATTATTATGTTTACCTAACTCAGATTTAGCAAGACAAATACAAGGATTAAGCATGTTATGGTTTATCTATTAGGATGGATGGGAAATGAAGAACTTAGAGAGAGAAAGGTAGAGAGAGAAATGAGAGAAAAGGGATGGTTTGATTAAGGAAAGTCAAAACACAAATGAGCAACCCCTCCTAACATGCTAGGAGGGGGTATATATAGCCCACCCTACATGTGGGCTATATGGGCTATATGGATTACATATAGGATCACGAGCCCATTACTTGAATATATCTTTGGAGTGACCGATCCTTTCTAAATACGTAAAAACGTATTTCCAACAATCTCCCCCAAAGGGAGGTCACTCCAAGTTACAATGTCCTAAATAGTCTATAGCTCGTGACCTATGCTAATAATGATGTGACCGAGACTTTTCTTGGAAAAACGTATTTCTAACAATCTCCCCCAAAGGGAGGTCACACCATTTTACAAAATCTTAAACCTAGCATACTATGCTTGAGTCTTCGATCTTGTTCTTGTGAATATGCTGATGAGATCTTTGACTTTGGTCTTGAGCATGTGTCCTTGCTTTGACCTTGTGCATTCATCACTTGTGATATTTGCCTCTTCGTGACTTCATGTTCCACATACTTATACTTTTATAAATTTTTGAAAGCTTCAGAGTTTAATACAGCGGAAGACTTGACTTTTAGACTTTCTTGAATTTGTTGAAGTATTAAGTGCATACAGTATAAGCATGTGTTGATGACTTCTTCTGGATTGTACACCGCAATGCCACCTTCTTGTTACGCTGCATAAGACTGTTAGCAACAAAACATATACACGGATGAAATGGCCTTGAACATTTCATTCTAATTTGGTAGCATTTTACCTCCGGTCGGTGAAGACCGTTGGACGATATAAAAATATCGTACTTGTGACAGGTAGTTTCAATTAAGAACCTCCTTGAAAAGATTTCGCGGGTAAACCCATTCTCTTTATTCGACCGTCCAAAGCTGACTGCGAACATAAAGAGTGAATCATTTGGATAATAATATCCGCATGATTTTAAGTCGTCAATTCATGTTCCTAGAACAAGTGAAATTCAATTAAGAACCTCACCATCGTTGCTTTCCAGTTGTCACGAGCTTGATTCGTTTAGAATCTTGCAAGTTACCTACCAAGTGCTATTTGAGGTTAACCCTAGAAGGATTTCCACTCATCACTATGAACACTATAGAGTGTCACTCTGAGTGTTCTGGCAAGATCACTAAGATATTGCGTAGAGGCCTGGAACGTGTTTAAGTTCAGTTAAGAATTAGACCATTGTTGCTTTCCAATTATCAAGCTTGATTCATAAAGAATCGCACAAGTCACCTACCATGAGCTTTTTGATATTCGATCAAGAAGGATTTACATCTTCAATGTAAATACTTTCGTATTACTCGGATGTTCAGGCAAGATCATGAAGATTTTGCGTAGGACTCTTAAGATCTTTCTTACTTTTCACAGTGTGTGAAGAAACAAGGAATTATGAAAGTGTGTCCTAATGAGATATTTGATGATCTCAAATGGCTCTAGACTCGATCGTGCATTTTAGATTTTAGTGATCGGAGGCTGAAGAGGAGTGCCACCATTTCAATACAAACTTATTCAGAGTGAATAAATCGATAGAAGACATGTTGATCTCCGTATGATTAAAACAAATACCTTTTGAGAGATATCTGAGTTAGTTGGGTTGGGTTGTGCATTGCATCACTGGGTCCATGATGTCTATCTTCAATATCGAGCATCATTAAAAATGATCTCAATAGCAATATGTATTGACCCGGTTTCTGCCTAAGGTTGTAAGGAGGGCTTCTTTCTTTACACCCTTTATCATTACAGTTCTTTTTCATTCTTCAACCCCTTCAATGCTTACCAATACGTCATAACTAGCACCTTGTTGTGATTGTTCTAGTGCTAACTTAAGTACTTGGTCGGCATTCAGCTACGTTCACAATCTTTCTCCATCTTTCCTAAGGACTACTATTTCTAGCTATGGAATGTCCTTGGGAAGATTCCTCTGGTTCTAGAGAAATCATTGGACTTTAACCTATCCTACCATCCTTATATCACCACAATCTTCACCGTCGTGAATAGAGATGTTTTGGGTAAGTGTATGTCACCATGAAATCCATTTTGAAGTGCAAATCCATTTTGCTCCCCCTTAACATATGTCACGATATCCGAAAACATTTCGCACATGTCGGGATGAGCTATCACGTTAAGTCAAACCATTTATGATTAATCATTTCCCATATTAAATCATATTTTCTCCCCCATATTAAAAATATTAACCCAATCCGATGTTTTTAATATCAACTGATTTAATAGCATTTTAAGAAAATTTGGGAAGAAAAATGCAAAGCCAATTATCTTCATGAATTACACAAGCTCCCCCTCAAATTAATGAGGGTGTACTTGAAACGTAAATTAAATACCTTTTAAACACAAGTGTAAGGTATTTATCACGTGCCAAGATCATATATGATAATGTATTCACAAGATTAGCAATTTACGAGGTTGGACCTGAATGATGGAGAACATCATATGAAAGAATCACATGGTTCTTGTTGACGAATGTTGGTCGCCTCATCATGTCTGAAGTTATCTCTTTACTCCATGTGTACGATTGATATCGTTGTCTTGACACCAACATGTGAACTTGGCACTTTCGGCGTCAAAGATTCTGAATGCTTGACAATTGCTCCCCCTCAATTGTTGACCCGTGTTCTATTGAAAGAGCTGTAGTCACCGTTTGAGTAGTCGCATCGTCGAGTATGTAGATATCAGTTGTAAATTGCTACGGTTGATGGAGATGATAACTTCATAAAAACAAGATTTCTCTTATTTTAACAAATAAATGCACTGACACGTACATATATTCGTGTTAGATTGTGTTATTCCGTAAACATAATCCCTTACATTGTTATAAAATAAACCATGCCTGAGAAAATTAATTCCCGTTGTTGAGTCAAAGCTTTCTGGTGAAATGCTTGACTTGAGTATGAAAATCGGGTTACTATCTGAAATAATAGCAAGCCATTTTGAGCATGTTTAAAACGTTTGAACTTCTGCTCGAACTTTATTTACAACCTCGTGTCATTATTGAATGACATTTCTAGTATCGTAAATATTATCGATTCCAGAAGACATGCTCTTTTTATCAAAACATTTTTTGAACACACAATTTTGAAAGATTTAGAAAACCTTTTTGAGAAATTCTCGAAAAATTGTGTTCAATGTTTTGAAAACCAATTACTTGAGTTTAATATGTTGAATATCTTACAAAACGAGCTCAAGTCTGAGAAGTTGTAAACTTCCCGTTGTGAGGATAAGTTTATCATCGGCGATAAACTTTCCTTTTAACTGAAGAACGAGTCCTAAGTTGACATTTACTTAGAAGTCGTGTTCATGAGCTTGAAAACTTTTGAATGTTTTAACGGAAAGCTCATGACCGAGAAAGGTGAATTTCTCGTTATGAAGAAAAGTTCTCTTATTTAAAAGATACACTTTACTTTATGAGCTTAAAACTTGGAATGTTTTAATACAAGCTCATGACCGAGAAAAATTAATTTCCCGTTACGAGGATAAGCTATCTTTAAAGATAAGCTTTCCTAAAATTGAAGTCCGAGTTACAGTCTAATATTTAACTGTAAGTCATTGTGCCTGAGCTTAAAAACTTCAAATTTTTTTAATATTAGCTCATGCCCGAGAAAAATTAATTTCTCGTTGTAAGGATAAGTTTATCATCGGTGATAAACTTTCCTTTCCTTGAAGTCCGGGGCATAATCTGAAATATAATTATACGCCATTTTGCATGAGCTTAAAAACTTCGAATGTTTTTAATATAAGCTCATGCCCGAGAAAAATTAATTTCTCGTTGTGAGGATAAGTTTATCATCGGCGATAAACTTTCCTTTATTTGAAGAACGGGTCAATGTCTGACATTTAACAATGAACCATTTTTACACGAGCTTAAAACCGTTGAATAGTTTTAAAGTAAGCTCGTGTCCGAGAAAATTTAGTTTCTCGTTTTTTGAGGATAAGTTTATCGTCGGCGATAAACTTTCCTTTATTTGAAAATCGGGTCATCATCTGATATTTAATGATGAACCATATACACGAGCTTAAAACCGTTGAATAGTTTTAATATAAGCTCGTGTCCAAGAAAACTTAATTTCTCGTTTTGAGGGTAAGTTATCGTTGCGTAGATAAACTTCCCTTTCTCTGAAGTACGGGTCACAGACTGTGATTTGTCTATAAGCCTTTGTGCATGAGCTTAAAAACTTGGAATGTTTTTGATATAAGCTCATGCCCGAGAAAAATTAATTTCTCGTTGTAAGGATAAGTTTATCATCGGCGATAAACTTTCCTTTCTTTGATGAACGACTTATAGTCTGTGATGTGACTATAAGTCCTTGTGGTAAGCTTAACCATGAATCCCCTGAGACACTTGTTTCTCCGATATCTGCTTCTTCAGCAACCAAGCTCTAAGGGTGTCCTTAGTTGAACGGTATACGATGATTGGACCGCTTCGTTCTTTTGGAACATCAACTTTGGTACCTGCATTCTCATTAGGAATTTGCATGCTTTGATATGGGTTAGCGATATCAATTTTAGAAGCACGTGGGGGTTCACAGCTGGCTTGACTTGTGTCAGAGGCGACCTGAGTAGATGATTCACTTGTCTTAGCTGGCAAACGTTTCCTTTTATAGAAAACCTTAAGTTTAGGCTTAAGTGAAGTATCATCTTTATCAGTTTCCTCCCTAGTAGACGTAGTAGAATCGGAGACTATCCTAGTTAAAGGGCACTCGTTTCCTACAAGAGTGAAAGTTATACCAGTGGGGCGCCAAACTTTACCCATGGGTTTGATTTTAGCTATCCACTGGGTTTTAAGTCTAGCACGAGAGCTCACCTCATCAAGTAATTTCTTGACACAAGAATCATGATTTGTCGTAAAGACACATTTTCTACATTTTTTACAAGTAGCATATTTAATGTCCGAGTAATTCCTAGATGATTGATGGATGCTCCTAGGAGATGACATGCTACGGTTAGCAGTGTTGGGTAATCTAGAAGGCATCTGACTAGGTTTGACATTGCTATCTCTTACATGTGTCTTTTGCTTAGCTTCCCTTAGACCATATTTAAGGCAAGCGTCATTTGAACTAGTTCTAGACGTGGTCTTGGTATTTTTAGAGAAACTAGAGGCAATCATGTGATTAGGTCTTGCTAAAGCTGTTTTGGTCACATTGGGCCTAGTTGCTGGAGTGACTGGTCTAGAAAGATGAACCAAATCAACTTGGGAGGCAAACCGCGGTCTCGAGGATTGTGATCGCTCGGATCTAAATGCAGTAGGTTGTCTGGCAATCGATTATCTGACGAACTGATTTGTAGGCGGTTTCCCCAAGATTGATGGTTCTTCAAGCTTAGTGTCCACACTAGGTCCTCTATTTTTCCTTAATTCTTTTTTCAATGCAGCTATAGCAAAAACCTTTTCCTGGACTTGAGCTTTTAAAGTCTCATTCTCTTTGAGCAATCTATCTTGGGATGCCAACTTAGATTCTAGCAGTTGAATTTGTTTCAAAAGATTATCCTTTTCAGCTTTAGAATCTAAAACTTTTTGATCCAATTTTCTTTCAAGAACAACGTTTGACTTTTCAAGTTTTTCAAAATATGTTTCAAATTTGTCCGTTTTCTTAGAAAATTCAAGTTTGGCATCCTCAAGATCTTTTGATTGCTGAGCTACAATCGTTTCGAGCTCTCTAATCATGGAATCAGAAGCAGTCAATGAAGCAGTTATAAGACAATTATCATGATGTTTAGCATTTTGATCATTCTCTCCCCCATTATGACTCACATCGGATGAATCAGAAGTGGAGTCACCCTTTTCCATCCCATGTTGGTCATAGGTGGGTTCTGAGTTCTCAATATGATGTAGATCATTGTGAGATTCAGTATTCAATTGTACCTCAACTATTGGCTCTTCGTCATGCATGCTTGAGTCACATTGTCGTGATGCAATGACGTTGCTATCATCGTTAACCAAGGCGGTCTCCTTTGAGTCATCCGTAAGACCATTTTTCTCTTGTGTCATCTGCATCGTATATTCTTGTATTCCACTAGTATGCTCTAGTTGAAGTTGTGAACTCTCATAAATCGAAAGTGCAATAGATTTCATGAAGTCGAGCAATCTATCCCTAAAGTCTTTAACTTCGATTTGTGTGTCTTCAAAGAATGACTGGCAGATCATTGAAGCTTCAACCTTGGCAGGATCAAATTGAAAGAACCTCGAAAAATGTTGCGCTAGAACTTGAAGTGAATGTGAAGATTCAATTTGATTAATGTCTTCTTTGTAGATTTGTTCTAGTAGGTGGTTCAATTTGAGGAGCATTGGGTGGATGAAAATGGTACGATCTTGACCGAAGAGTGTCACAAATCCGCTTCCTTCTTTAAGTAGAGAAATGTTCGACAGATGGGACCGAAGTAGTCGAAATAAAGTCATTCTACTCTCTCTAGCTGTAATTTTCATGTGACGCGATTCTCCCTTTTTAAATGTCGAATCGAACGAATCCATTGAATATCGATAAAAATAAGGAAGGATTACTTATTGAAAGTAAGGATTACTTAGCGATGAAAGAATTTGTCTTCGCTTTCAAATAATAACACCCAATCAAAAATCCGTAGCCACTAAAAATAAATCTCGTCACTTTGACTCGTCTTTTTGTCTACAAATCTTGACACCTTTGTCTCGTCACTTTTGTCTTCAAATCCGGACACACAAACTTTTTACCCGTCAAATATTTTACCACTTTGGTTCTTTCGAAATACCCGCCTCAACACGATGTACCAAATCCAAATATATCGATTGACAAATATATAAAATTAACTAAACTAAAAAATTAACTTTAAAATATATAAATATAAAAGGGGTAACTTAACATAAAAAAATAACTTAACTAATAATCTAAAATAAAAAATCTGATATATTTTGAAATAAAAACGTCTTCTTTGATTTAAAGTTGAAAGAAAACGTGTCCCAAAAGTACACGTGTAACCCACCCGAGTATTATATTCTCCTTGTAATCTCCGTCTCACAAATACGTATATGTGGCAGTTAGAAGGCAACGTGTATCAAAATTTGCCCTAAATTAAAGCAACCTAAACTCACTACTAAGTTTCTCCGCCCCCTAATTTGTTTTTCTCTCAAAAACTCAGCTCATCAAAACTTCCGCCCCAAAACTCTTAGCCACCAAATAACTATCTGCGTTATCTCACCCCAAATCTACAACTCTCATCAGCCAATCAAAGATTTCAATCAATCAAACCAGAACCCCTTGTTCATATCGAATCAAAAGACCAACAGCTCCAAGAACTTCTTCAAGATCTTTATGTATAAGGTCTCGGGTAGGTTTTAATTTGAAGAGTATGTCGGTTTTGTTTAAGGAATCGAAAAAAATAATGATCTTAACAAGTTTGTTAAAGATCTTTATTTAATTTCATATATTAATACTTGGTTTAAAACCAAATACGAATCTATGATGATTGATTTCGATTTTTAAAGATCTATGAAAGTTTTATAAATCTTAAATCGAATTGCAAACTGACATGCAGTTGTGTGAGTTTTTGAATCGAGTGTCTGGTTAGTCTCTTTTGTTGAAGAGAGTGTTCGAGTCGGTTGGTGATGTGAGTCGAGGGTGTCGTGAGGGTTTTTGAGTCTGTGAGGATGTTTGTGTTAGTGAAGTCTTGATATTATGCGTGAGTCGAGTGTATGAGTTTTGGTTTTCGAGACAGGTTGGTGAGTCGTGAAACGAGGGGAGTCGAGTCAGAGATCGAGTCAGGGTTTTTGAGTCTTGTTGTAACAGTTGAGTTGGTTACCGTTATGTTTGAATCTGTTTGAGTCTTGACTGTGTTTGAATATCTTATCCGGAATGCAAACTTTTTTCTAATCCGGAATAAAAACAAATTGCTTATCCGGAAAACAAAAAAATACACTTCTTATCCGGAATAAGAATTTCTCTACTTATCCGGAATACTTGTTACCTACCTTATCCGGAATCCAGGTTGCGATGGCTTATCCGGAATATGTCTCAGCCTTCTTATCCGGAATGACAAGTTCTTCTTATCCGGAATATGGCTCAGTCTCTTTATCGTGAATGACAACTGTTGCTCGGAATTTATCAACTACAGCTTGTCCGGAATGAGTTTTGTACGGCTTATCCGGAATATACCAACAAAAGCTTATCTGGAGAACAGTTTCTGATCAGTTATCCGGAATACAACTTAAACCACTTATCCGGAAAACAACTTATAATGCTTATCCGGAATAAAAAACTTAAAATGCTTATCCAGAATATGAATTTTTAGCCCTTATCCGGAAAATGTTTTCGGGTCGTTATCCGGAATCCAATTCCTGTGTCTTATCCGGAAAACAGCTTTTGAAGTCTTATCCGGAATATACCCTAATATGTTTATCCGGAAAACAACTTTCTGAATACCAGATCTAGACCAAAAAGTGATGACTTGAATGTCGATTGAGACAAAAAAGACTGATACCAAAAATTGAACAAAAACGACTGTTTGACAGATTTTAGAGAGAGAAAAAGAATATCAATTTGACATATTAGATAAAAAAATTGATAAAAAAACACCTAACACAAAAAATTGATAACAAACAGATTTTGAGAACAGATTTCGAGGTAAAATTGATTGACAAAAATTGATTGACAAAAGAAATTGAAGGTCTACGGAATTAATGGCCTATTCTATATCATGGATTTGGTGGATTTAGATGGTTGATTGATTGATTAATAAAGAAGAAATGAAGGAATTAGATGAGGGATTAGAGAGAGAAAAGAGAGAAGGGAGAGAATTAGAGAGAGAAAGTGAAAGTGATTAAATGATAAGTGTCAAATGAGAATCAACAACCCCCTCCTAACATGCTAGGAGGGGTTATATATAGCCCACCCTACATGTGGGCTATATGGACCATACATAAAGTAAATAGATCACGAGCCCATTACATGATTATCGTTGGAGCGACCGATCCTTCATAAATACGTAAAACGTATTTCCAACAATCTCCCCCTAAGGGAGGTCGCTCCAAGTTACAAAGTTCTAAATAGTCTATATCTCGTGATCTATGCTAACTAAGATGTGACCGAGACTTTATTGGGAAAAATGTATTTCCAACAATCTCCCCCTAAGGGAGGTCACATCTTTTTACAAAATCTTAAACCTAGCATCTATGCTTGAGTCTTCGATCTTGTTCTTGTGAATATGCTTGATGTGATCTTTGACTTTAGTCTTGAGCATGTTTCCTTGCCTTGACCTTGTGCATTCTTCACTTATGATATTTGCCTCTTCGTGACTTCATGTTCCACATACTTATACTTTTAAATTCTTGAAAGCTTCAGAGTTTGATACAGCGGAAGACTTGACCTTCAGGCTTTCTTGAATTTGTTGAAGTACTAATTGTATGTAGTATAAGCATGTGGTGACGACTTCTTCTGGATTGTACACCGCAATGCCACCTTCTTGTTACGCTGCATAAGACAGTTAGCAACAAACAATATACACGGATGAAATGGCTTTGAACATTTCATTCTAATTCGGTAGCAATTTACCTCCGGTCGGTGAAGACCGTTGGACGATATTAAATATCGTACTTGTGGCAGGTAGTTTCAATAAAGAACCTCCTTGACAAGATTTCGCGGGTAAACCCGTTCTCTTTACTCGACCGTCCAAAGCTGACTGCGAACGTAAAGAGTGGATCATTTGGATAATATTATCCGCATGATTTGAAGCCGTCAATTCATGTTCCTGGAACAAGTGAAGTTCAATTAAGAACCGCACCATCGTTGCTTTCCAGTTGTCACTAGCTTGATTCATATAGAATCTTGCAAGTTACCTACCAAGTGCTGTTTGATGTTAACACTAGAAGGATTTCCACTCGTCACTGTGATCAATAAAGAGTCACTCTGAGTGTTCTGGCAAGATCATATGATAATGCGTAGAGGCCTGGAACGTGTTTAAATTCATTTAAGAATTAAACCACTGTTGCTTTCCAGTTATCACAAGTTTGTTTCATAAAGAACCGCACAAGTCACCTACCATGAGCTTTTTGATATTCGCTCAAGAAGGATTTCCATCTTCATTGTAAATACTTTCGTATTACTCGGATGTTCAGGCAAGATCATGAAGATTTTGCGTAGGACTCTTAAGATCTTTCTTACTTTTCACAGTGTGTGAAGAAGCAAGGAAATATGAAAGTGTGTCCTAATGAGATATTTGATGATCTCAAATGGCTCTAGACTCGATCGTGCATTTTGGATTTTTAGTGATCGGAGGCTGGAGAGGAGTGCCACCTTTTCAATATCAGTCTATTCGGAGTGAATAAACCAATAGATAACGTGTTGATCTCCGTGTGATTAAAACAAATACCTTTTGAGAGATATTTGAGTTAGCTGGGAAGGGTTGTGCATTGCATCACTGGGTCCATGACGTCTTTCTTCAATATCGAGAATCATTAACAAAAATGATCTCAATAGCATATGTATTGACCCGGTTTCTGCCTAAAGTTGTAAGGAGGGCTTCTTTCTTTACACCCTTTATCTTTACAATTCTTTTTCATTCTTCAACCCCTTCAATGCTTACCAATACGTCATCACTAGCACCTTGTTGTGATTGTTCCAGTGCTAGCTTAAGTACTTGGTCGGCATTCAGCTACGTTCACATTCTTTCTCCATCTTTCCTAGGACTTCTAATTCTATCTAGGAATGTCCTTGGGAAGATTCCTCTGGTTCTAGAGAAATCATTGGACTTTAACCTATCCTACCATCCTTATGTCACCACAATCGTCACCGTCGTGAATAGAGATGTTTTTGGGTAAGTGTATGTCACCATGAAATCCATTTTGAAGTGCAAATCCATTTTGCTCCCCCTTAACATATGCTACGATATCCGAAAACATTTTGCACATGTCGGGATGAGCTATCACGTTAAGTCAGACCATTTATGATTGATCATATCCCATATTAAATCACATTTTCTCCCCCATATTAAAAATATTAACCCAATCGATGTTTTTAATATCAATTGATTTAATAACATTTTAAGAAAATTTGGGAAGAAAAATGCAAATCCAATTATCTTCATGAGTTTAACAAGCTCCCCCTCAAATTAATGAGGGTGTACTTGAAACGTAAATTAAATACCTTTTAAACACAAGTGTAAGGTATTTATTACGTGCAAAGATCAGATATAATAATGAATTCACAAGATTAGCAATGTACGAGGTTGGACCTGAATAATGGAGAACAGCATATGAAAGAAGCACATGGTTCTTGTTCACGAATGTTGGTCACCTCGTCACGTCCCCGAGAAAATTAATTCCCGTTGTTGAGTCAAAGCTTTCCGGTGAAATGCTTGACTTGAGTATGAAAAGCGGGTTGCTATCTGAAATAATAGCAAACCATTTTGAGCATGTTTTAAAAGTTTGAACTTCTGCTCGAACTTTATTTACAACCCCGTGTCATTATTGAATGACATTTCTAGGTTCGTAAATATTATCGATTCCAGAAGACATGCTCTTTTTATCAAAACATTTTTGAACACACAATTTTGAAAGATTTAGAAAAACCTTTTGAGAAATTCTCGAAAAATTGTGTTCAAAGTTTTGAAAAACCAATTACTTGAGCTTAAGATGTTGAATATCTTATAAAACGAGCTCAAGTCCGAGAAGTTGTAAACTTCCCGTTGTTAAGGATAAGTTTATCATCGGCGATAAACTTTCCTTTTATCTGAAGAACGAGTCCTAAGCTGACATTTACTTAGAAGTCGTGTTCATGAGCTTGAAAACTTTGACTGTTTTAACGGAAAGCTCATGACCGAGAAAGGTTAATTTCTCGTTATGAGGAAAAGTTCTCTTATTTAAAAGATACACTTTCCTTTCTGAGCTTAAAACTTCGAATGTTTTAAGACAAGCTCATGACCGAGAAAATTGAATTTCTCGTTATGAGGATAAGCTTATCATTAATGATAAACTTTCCTTTATTTGAAGTACGGGTCATCGTCTGACATTTAACGATGAGCCATATACACGAGCTTAAAACCTTTGAATGGTTTTAATGTAAGCTCGTGTCCGAGAAAATTTAATTTCTCGTTGTAAGGATAAGTTTATCACCGGCGATAAACTTTCCTTTATTTGAAGAACGGGTTACCATCTGATATTTAATGATAAACCATATACACGAGCTTAAAACCTTTGAATGGTTTTTAGGGTAAGCTCGTGTCCAAGAAAACTTAATTTCTTGTTAAGAGGGTAAGTTATCGTTGTGTAGATAAACTTCCCTGTCTCTGAAGTCCGGGTCGTCGTCTGTCATTTAACGAGGAGCCATTGTGCATGAGCTTAAAAACTTGGAATGTTTTTGATATAAGCTCATGCCCGAGAAAAATGAATTTCTCGTTTTTAGGATAAGTCATCATCGGGATGAACTTTCCTTTCTTTGAGGATCGAGTTACAGTCTGTTATGTGACTGTAAGTCCTTGTGTTGCAGCTTAACCATGAATCCCCTGAGACATTTGTTTCTCTAATATCTGCTTCTTCATCAACCAAACTCTAAGAGTGTCCTTAGTTGAACGGTACACAACGATTGGACCGTTTCGTTCTTTTGGAACATCAACGTTGGTACCTGCATTCTCATTAGGAGTTTGTATACTATTGCATGGGTTAGAGATATCTATTTTTGAAGCACGTGGGGGTTCACGGTTGGCTTTACTTGTGTCAGAGGTGGCCTGAGGGGATGATTCACTTGTCTTAGTTGGCAATCGTTTCCTTTTATAGAAAATCTTAAGTTCAGGCTTAAGTGATGTATCATCCTTTGCAATTTCCTCCCTAGTAGTCTTTGTAGAATCGGAGACTATCCTAGTTAAAGGGCACTCGTTTCCTACAAAAGTGAAAGTTCTACCAGTGGGGCGCCACATTTTACCAAAGGGTTTGATTTTAGCGACCCACTGGGATTTAAGTCTAGCACGGGAGTTCACCTCATTAAGCAATTTTTTGATACAGGAATCATGATTTGCCGTAAAGACACATTTTCTACATGTTTTACAAGTAGCATATTTAATGTCCGAGTAAGATCTAGAATCCCTAGATGATTGATTGACGCTCCTAGGAGATGACATGCTACGGTTAGCAGTGTTGAATAATCTAGAAGGCATCTGACTAGGTTGGACATTGCTATCTCTTACATGTGTCTTTTGAATAGCTTCCTTTTGACCAAAATCATGGCGCACATCAGTTGAACTAGTTCTAGACGTGGTCTTGGTATTTTTAGGGAAACTAGAGGCAATCATATGATTTGGTCTTGCTACAGCTGGAGTGATCACATTGGGCCTAGTTGCTGGAGTGACTGGTCTAATAAGATGAACCAAATCAACTTGGGAGGCAAACCGCGGTCTCGAGGATTGTGGTCGCTCGGATCTAAATGCAGTAGGTTGTCTGACAATCGGTTGTCTGACGAACTGATTTGTAGGCGGTTTCCCCAAGATTGATGGTTTTTCAAGCTTAGTGTCCACACTAGGTTCTCTAGTTTTCCTTAACTCGTTTTTCAACGCAGCTATAGCAAAAACCTTTTCCTGTAATTGGGCCTTTAATGTTTCATTTTCTTTGAGCACGTTATCTTGGGATGCCAACTTAGATTCAAGCAGTTGAATTTGTTTCAAAAGATTATCTTTTTCAGCTTTAGAATCTAGAACAGTTTGATCCAATTTTCTTTCAAGAACAACGTTTGACTTTTCAAGTTTTTCAAAGTATGTTTCAAATTTGACCGTTTTCTTAGAAAATTCAAGTTTGGCATCCTCAAGATCTTTTGATTGCCGAGCTATGATCGTTTCGAGCTCTTTAATCTTGGAATCAGAATCAGTTAACGAGGCAGTTATAAGGCATTTATCATGATGAACTATAGCATTTTGAACACTTTCTCCCCCATTATGACTCACATCGGATGAATCATAAGTGGTTTTTCTATCACTCTTGTCCATCCCATGTTTGTCATAATTAGGTTCAGAATGCTCAATATGCAGCATGTCATCAGCATATATATCATAACCAACATCACATTGTACCATGTTTGTAGGCTCTTCGTCATAAATGGGTAAGGTGTCATCAAGAGAAATCTCGTGAACATTCCCTGACGTACCACTGGTATCATGTTGTGCTCCTGATTCCGTGCTCTTGCCATCTTTAGACTCCAAGTTGTCAACCGTATGACCAGGTTCCTCTTGCATCGAAGAGTCTTGCACTCCATTAACATACACTTGCTGAAGTTGTGATCTTTGATATATCGAAGACGAGACCGATGACATGAGTTTCAAAATCGTATCACGGAAAACTCGAAGCTCGGTATGTGTATCTCGAAGAAACGATTGGCAAATCATTGAACTTTCAGGCTTGATGATATTAAATTGGAGGAAAGGCGTGAGGTGTGTCACAAGAGCCTTATAGGCAAGTACCGATGCAGAGTGATTAAAGTTTCCATGGTTGAGTTGCTCGGCGATTTGGGTCAAAGCGGTAAAAATGGAGTCGATGAATATATGACGATCTTGTCCAAAGATTGTCACAAATTCGCTCCCTCCTTGAATCCCCGAAAGAGTGACAAGATGAGACTGGAGTAGTTGAAAGGAGGTGATGCCACTTTTCTTAACTTCGTTTTGCCTTAAATACAACTCTCCCTTTTTACATGTCGAATCGAACGAATCCATTAAAGATCGAGTAAAACGAAAGACCCGTAAATAATACTTAAAATTCCTCGATGGATGGTATAAATGAAGCTCGTCACTTTGACTCGTCACGTTTGTCTTTAAATCCAGCCACAAAACTTTTAACCCGTCACTATAACTCGTCACGATAACCCGTCAAAAATTTTTCACGATAACTTTTAAAAAATACCCGCTTAACACGATTTGCCAAAAATTACTAAACAAAATGCTAAAAATATAAAAGTGACAAAATAAAAATATAAAAAAATAAAATGTGATATTTTTAGAATAAAATGTGATATTTTAAAAGAAAAAGGATTAATTTAACTAAAAATAAAAAATAAATAAACTTTTAAAAATTAACTTTAAGAAAACTGAATCAAAAAAAAAAAAAAAAAAATAAAAATAAAAATAAAAAAATTATTACGTTACTAAAAATAACAAAAATAAAATCTTGATAAATAAAAGACGTGTCCCAAATTTAACCGTTCACCCCTTTAAATAAATAGAAAGAAAAAACGTTTTCTGTAAATGGTAAAAGTAAATGTTTATAAAAAACTTTGTTTACTCCGTCCAGTCAAAGGGGCAATCTCTGTTATCTCAAGCGCAAGACACGTGGCCCAATAAAGTTCATCCACCGCCCCACTTCCCTACTTTCTTGTAATCTCCGTCAAATAATATAGATAGATTCAATCTATTCTCTCTCTCTCACACAAAAACACCGTCCCATCTAAATCTCTCTCTCTTAAACCAATAACTTCCCTGCCTCAAAACACTCTCAAACCTAATTTCTCTCACAACAATCACTCTAATCTTTAATCTAGCAATTGCTCTCACATAACCAAAGCTATCCCAAAAGCTCTCCTTCGTTTGATTTGCTCAGGAATGATCAAGATCCAAAAAAAAATCTTCAAGATCTTTAAGAAAAGGTCTCGGGTAGGTTTCTTATCTAATTAATTGGTTTGAGTCTCTCTCTCCTGTAGTGTCCTTCTCGTCGAGTCTGTTTTGAGTGTGTGTCTGTTTGTTTGTTGAGTGGTGTTTTAATCAAACGAGGGTGATGGTGTGTCGAGATAGAGAGGGTTTGAGGGTGTGAGTCGTGTCAGGGTGAGAGGGTGAGAGGGTGTTTGTTTGTGTTTGTGTTTGTTTGGTGCGAGGGGTGTCGAGGGTGGGGGGGTGAGGATGTAGGTGACGAGAGAGGGAGTCGAAGGTGGTGGGTCTGTTTAGGTTAAGGGTCGAGGGTGTGAGGTAATACGAGAGGGTGTGTTTGTGTTGGTTGTTTGAACGAGTGTTGGGTATGGTGTGAGTCGAGAGTGGGATACGAGAGGTGTTGTGAGGGTGTGTTTGTTTGAGTCGGGTCTGTGGGTTTGGGAGGGAGTATGTTGTTCTGGGTGTATGAGGGTGTGTTAGACAAGGGTGTGTGTTCAAGAGTGAGGGAGTGTCTGTGTTGTTCGAATGAGGGCGAAAGATGTGTCGAGTGTGAGGGAGTCTGTTTTTAGTCGAGTGGAGGGTGTTGAGTCTTTTTGTTTGATTTGAGTTTGAGATGTTTTGTCTGTGTCGAGGGAATGAGTCTTATTAAAAGACGATGATTTGCCCAAATTTGTCCGTTATGTTTGAAAGAGCTTCATTCGGAAGAGTTTTTCAAAGATTGATACGGAAGTTTTTTCAAGACAATTGATTCGGAAGTTTTTGATTCGGATGTTGTTGATCCGGAACTTCTTGATCCGGAACTTCTGGCTTGATCCGGAAGTTCTTGGTTCGGAAGTTCTTGATCCGGAACTTCTTGATCCGGAACTTTTGGCTTGATCCGGAAGTTCTTGGTTCGGAAGTTCTTGATCCGGAACTTCTTGATCCGGAACTTTTGGCTTGATCCGGAAGTTCTTGGTTCGGAAGTTTTCTGTTGATATGGAACTTTTAAAGGTTTGATTCGGAACTTAACAGTTTGATTCGGAACTTTTCAAAAACTTCATGACAGACTGACTGAAGACCCAAAGACCTTGATTAACGACAAGACTGAACAACTGGACAACTGGACAAAAAACTTTGATTTTGGACAGCAGGACTGAAGGACTGAGACCCAATAGACTTGAAACCCAGATATAATAAGGAAAATTATATAAAAAAACTGATATATAAAAAAAAATTGATTATAAAAACTTAAAAAAAACTAATAAAAACAAAAATTAAAGTAGTAAAATGGATTAAAAAATAAAAAAAAAAAACAAAATTAAAAGTTGAATTTAAGATATTCAAACAAAAAAAAAAGCAAACGAAATAGAAAGGATTTAATAAAAAATACAAAATTTGTTAATAAAAAACACAATAAAAAAAAAATACAAACTTTGTGATAAAAAAAACAATAAAAAATACAAACTTTTTATAAAAACACAAAATTAAAAAGAGAAAAACAAAAACTTTTATAAAAAAACACCAACTTTTATATAAACACAAACTTTTTAATGTTTTATATAAGAAAAATTTGATTTTTATATAAAAATTTGTGATTTTTTATCTAAAAAGTAAATAAATTTGAAGATTTGATATGATTTAACACATAAAAACACAAACTTTTTATAAAAAATAAAAACTTTTTAAAATTTAAGCATGATTAAATCAAAACCCACCAAAATCAAAAAGAAATAAAGCAAGAATAAACCAAACTAACCATGGCTCTGATACCAATTGAAGGTCTACGGAATTAATGGCCTATTCTATATCATGGATTTGGTGGATTTAGATGGTTGATTGATTGATTAATAAAGAAGAAATGAAGGAATTAGATGAGGGATTAGAGAGAGAAAAGAGAGAAGGGAGAGAATTAGAGAGAGAAAGTGAAAGTGATTAAATGATAAGTGTCAAATGAGAATCAACAACCCCCTCCTAACATGCTAGGAGGGGTTATATATAGCCCACCCTACATGTGGGCTATATGGACTATACAATAATTAGATAGATCACGAGCCCATTACATAATTATCGTTGGAGCGACCGATCCTTCATAAATACGTAAAACGTATTTCCAACAGAAAAGTTAAACAAAGAAGTTTAGTCAAAAATTGATTGACAAAAATTTATAAAACTGATGAGAAATATCACGCAACTCCAAATGATATATCAGATTCGGAACTAAAGCATAAGAAAAGAAAAAAAAATTTGACCAATAAATCAATAGATAAAACACGTCAATCCTAAGAATCAACCATAGCTCTTGATACCAATTGTAGGTCTACGGTTTCTAAGGATTAAGCATGTTATGGTTTATCTATTAGGATGGATGGGAAATGAAGAACTTAGAGAGAGAAAGGTAGAGAGAGAAAGGAGAGAAAAGGGATGGTTTGATTAAGGAAAGTCAAAACACAAATGAGCAACCCCTCCTAACATGCTAGGAGGGGGTATATATAGCCCACCCTACATGTGGGCTATATGGGCTATATGGATTACATATAGGATCACGAGCCCATTACTTGAATATATCTTTGGAGTGACCGATCCTTTCTAAATACGTAAAAATGTATTTCCAACAACCTAACTCATATTTAGCAAGACAAATACAAGGAGTCAATTTGGTCAACATATCAAATTCTCTCCACAAAGAATTAAGTTTGTGATAGTACTCAGAAATAGATAAACCATTTTGTTTGAAGTTGTTAATTTTTTGCACCAAATTAAACAAGATAGACCCATCTAATTTATCATAAGTCTCCTTTAATTCATTCCACACTTTAGCATCATTATCACCATACACAAGATTCAAGTAAAGATCCTCTGATATACTATTCAAAAGCCAAGACACAACAGCACTACATCTATCCTACTGAGAAGTGAGAGGACCACTAGACTCATAAGTGCCTCTCAAACAACTACCATTAACAAAACTCATCTTATTTCTAGCATGAAGAGCAAGTTTCATAGCATTAGCCCAAACTCTATAATTTTCACAGCCAGAAAGTTTAAAGCTAATCAAAGAGCCAATGTTACTATCATTAGTTTGTAAACGAAGAGGATTACTGGCATCAAGCCCATTAATAACATTAGTAACATTGTTACCACCAATGGTCTCAACAACCTCAGGAGCCATAACCACAAACAACACAATAAATCAACACTACAAAAAAATAAACCTACGTGTTCACTTAAGAACTCTAGTTCAAGATCCTACACCACTTAGTTCTCAGGAATCCAAAACCATTTAAAGTGGTAGGTCAAGAGCAAGTGTAGGATGGTGAACAAACAAAAAATAAAAAGGTAAGGGTGCAAGAGGTGTTACACAACCAACAACATCCAGCAAAACAGCGGAAGAGAGAGCCAAGGTTATTCTAGATTCAAGTCTAGAAGTAACCCTAAACAAAACCACCACCAGTAGAGGTTATTCAAGATTCAAGTCTAGAAGTAATCTTAACCAGAAATCTTAGAGAAAACACCAATTCAGCTTCCAATCGAGTACCTTGCAATGTTAAAATCACCTAAAAAACACTTGGAAAACAAAAGCCCCAAATTATAAAAATTAGGGTTTTCAACAAAAACTTTATATTTTCAAAATTAATGATTATCAAGTGACAAAAAACCTTATAGACCACCAAAACCTTTGATAATTAAACGAATATAAGCAAAAAATTTTGAAACCGCCAAAAAATGTTTTTCTTTAAGAAAAAATAAAGATCCAGTAATATTTAGATGAGATAAGCATAAAGTTCTTTAAAAACTACAAAAAAAATCTATCAAAAAAGATTTAGACCAGAGATCCAACTAGGCGCTCTGATACCATGTAAAAATTAAGAACACAACAACGATGTTGCACTCAACCAACCACCCCCACGTGCTTTATTAAATCAGAATCCAAAACAAGATAGTCCTCAAACGGGTGCTATCAACATACACAGGAAAAAGATTATCCCCAAATGGATGCAATCCAAGAATACAAAGATTAACTACAAACTAACTACTAAAAACAAGATCAAGATCCAAACGTTTACATTTTAGTCAGAGAAAGTAGTGAGATAAGAGAGAGAGTAAACGGCTGCAAACATTGACCATGAAACCATAATGTGAGATATTAGATGGCTTTATACTCGAGCAACTATGAAGGGTTGGCAGGAGTAACCCCTTGAAACCTGCACATGTGACAAACAAAGTAAAGCATAGAAAAGTTACCAAAGTAACCCCTCAAAAGTAAAAAAGTTGCATAAACAATCATAAACTTCAACACATTCTTTAACTTCTTTTTTTGGGTTCCATAAAAATAACTCATTCACTCACAAACCCAAAATTAAAAATTAAAATTTAAATACAAAAAAGAGTGCTTTATTTTTGTTTTCTTCTTCGTCGTTTGAACTACGAATAGAGGAACGAGTGAAAGCGACGAGGGGGTGGGTGTAGTGACGAGCGACGGCGAACCATGGCAAGAGGCTACGTCGGATTCGACGAGCTACTCTCGTTGTTATATCTTATCTTCATATTCTGTAGATCTGCTAGTACCTACTAGAGATGCAAATGAAAACCGGTTTTTTTTTTAAATCGGCCGAAAAACCGAAATCAGTTTTTTTAACCGAACCAGTTAGACCAATTTTACCAATTTTAAGTAAATCGGTTCTTTACCGGTTTTTAAAATTTTAAATTAATTTTTTTTAATATTATTCGAGATAAAGACCAGTTATAGCCGGTTATAAAAATCGGTGTCTATAAATGGGCTAGGCTTTTGTGGGCTTTTTATGGTATATACTGGTATTATGTGTATAAATGGGTTGGACTTGCAAGTGAAAACACTAAATTTAATAGTTTTAAGAAAATAGTTTTATAAAGTTTAAATAAATATTATGGTTTGTATGGTTGTATTATTTAAATAAAAGTTATGGTTGTATAACTGTATTATTTAAATGAAAATTATGGTCGTATATTTTTTAGTATATTTCTATTATTTATTATTGACAAGTTTATTAAATAGATGACGAAGTTTAAAATTTCGAAAAAAACCGATAACGAAAATTTATAACCGAAGAAAACCTGATTCCGAACATTTATAACGAAAAAACCGAACCGAAAAAAACAGCTAACGGAAATTTATAATCGAAAAAACCGATGCGAAATTTTTTAATCGAGAAAAACCAATTAAACCGAAACCGGTTTTTAGAAAAACCGATTTTCTAAAAACCAAAAACCGATTTTTTAAACCGATTTTCTAAAAACCAAAAACCGGTTTTAACTGATTTACTTGCACCTCTATTACCTATCATGAAAACAAACCTTTCTCTTCTTGACACAAAACGTGGGGGGAAATACATTTTGTGCCACTCATCTATGTAAACTATTGGGGTTGTGTTTGATAAAGACTTAAAGAATCTTAATTAAAAAATTAGTAAGTAAATTAAGTCATTAAAGGTTTGTTTGTTTTGTGCTTAATATTAACACATGTCTTTTTAGAAAAAGCCATGAAAGGGAGGGCCTCCATATTAAGTCTGTGACTTAATTTATAATTTTACCTATTTACCCTCTAACTTCTTCATATATAATCCCATATAACTTCTTTTTAGGGTATAAAAGTAATTTTTTTTAATTCAGACACTTTATTCAGCACATAAAACAAACAACATATCCATAAAAAACAGACATCATATATGTAGACAGACACTTTAATTTTACATGACTTAACAGAAAAACTAAACAAACAGGCCTTGGGCCTTATTTTATCATTGTAACTTACAATTTGTAAGTAATCTATTTTTGAAAAACTTGTTATTTTGTATATTTTGTGATTATTATAACTTTACTTTTGTTAGATTTGAAAAGTAAAATAATTATTTTACATGGTAAAATAGTAAAAGGCTACACGTTTTTAAAAATAAACAACATGAAAAAAAAAAATATGCATAAAATGACAAAAATTAACAAATATATCGTATCTATTATTTGCAATTGGTATCACGTACCAATAAAGAATTTGTGAAATCATGGTGTTAATGGAAATATATATATATATATGTGGGTATTATGTCTCCAACAAAAGGAAAAGTTTGGTGGCACTTGAACCACAAAAACTCGATCTCCAATAACCTAAACTTCAAACTCAACAACGAATTGAAAAGGACCTGTAGCTACCCGAGATTGCGACTTTTTTTGTACGTGTCACCCAATTTATTCATCAACTTGCACCTACAAGTTGTCAGTCTTTTTGAGCATATGTTACACGGTCTCGTTCCATTTTGTTTATAAAAAAGTGCATGTCATATAAGGGCCCGTTTGGTTGCTGGTGGTGGACTCTAAAGATGAGGATTGCATTGTTAGAATCTATTTGGTTGCATGATTTAACTTTCAAAATAGTAAACAAATACCCTCTGACATGGGTTTTTGAAACACTGCCAAAGGAGGTGACTTTTCTCTCTCCTTTAAACATATGGATACTAATGTGATCTAGTAATATTTTATTTTCAAAACATCAAATCTGTATATAAATAAAACAACTTTTTTTATATCACTGATTTAATTCCTATGAATGTACTTTATTAATCCAACACAACAGTAAAATCTGGATTTTAACCAAACGGGCCATTAAATCAGAATCATCAGAATTTGCCCTTAGTTAATACAAGAATTTCTGGTGTAATGTTGACTCGTCATTTTTTTTAATTCAGTTATTTTCTAAAACAAATTATAAAATCAAAATTATTTTTTCATTAATTAAAAAAAATATTATAAAATAGGGTTGAACGATGGACCCAGCTGAATCGACTAAAACCGGACTGGACCGACGATCGAATTTGTCCAAAACCCCGAACCGAGATCAGACCGGAATGGTCCTGTCTGGTCCGGGTCGGTCCGGTCTTGTCCGGTTATCGGTCCGGTCCAATCCTAATTAGACAAAATAAACAAATTTTTGTTAACACCGGACCGAGGACCGAAATGGTCCAAAATACGGACCGAAGACCGGAGGGAATTTGCTTGGTGTGGTCCGGTCCGATTCGGTTTTCCGGTCTGATCCGGTCCGACGGTCTAATGTTCACCCTTATTAGAAAGTATATAAAAAAAACTTAATAAAAAATATAAACTTAAATAATCAAATACGAAAATCATTTAAAAATTTTAAATAAGTGGCTTCAAAGCCTCGATCTTTACCGCGTCCTCCTCGCTCATCACGTAATGTCAAACTTAAATTTTTAACATCCGTTTTTTTTTTTTAAATTTAAACTGAAAGTTTGAGAGCAAGACAAGAGGATTTACGCGCTAAATGATCCTAGTCGTTAATCAGTCTTCATACTTTGTCTTCTAGCTCTACCCATGAGTTGTTATGACTTATGAGGGCCCCAAATGTGAAGTGGCTTCGATTTTGGTCACAAGGGTGTGATGTGGGTTGGGTAAATATGGTTTCCCTTTGGTAATCTTGAAAAATCCTTTGACTAGGCTTTAATTGAAACTAGGGAGGTTGTTAGGGTTTATAGAAGATAATGGTGTGGTTTAATCCGAAAAGGGAATAATCAATGTGTTTCCCCGAAGATTATATTAATTTAATTCGTTTGAATTTTCAGAAATGCAACTCTGACCCTTGTAGTTGTAAAATCTAGACCAGCCTATTTCCCTTTGTAAATACACTTTCCAAAATGATAATTTGGTCCCTCAAGTTTATGTTTATCATTACCAAGGACTATTTATGCAATGTATGCATTCTTCAAGTGTATTGTGGGAAAGTTGAGGGGTAAAATGGTAATTTTTTCAATTCTTCAAGGGCATTTTAGTAATTTGATTATTTAGAGTTTCAAAACCCGTAAAAACGACATCCGTCTTCGGTTTTCTTGTACATCGTCGTTCCTCGTGTTCGTTTTATCTTGCTTTGGGTATTTTCAAGTGATTTCTCGATATTCATGCCCAATGTTTTTAAACCCGGGTCTATGATCGACCCGGCGAAATCACCGGGTCACCGGGTCGCCGGTTCAACCGGTCCGACCGCCGGGTCAACCTGGTTTCATGCACAAGCCCAAACACCCGTTTCTACTATCCAAAGTCTAATTATGCTCTAAATAACATCAAATAACTATGCTTGCTGTAAGATTGATAGCTTCGTTTGTAAGATTGATAGCTTCATCTTTAAGATCCAGATCTATAGCTTCATCGTATGCTGATACAAAAGATCGGGTTGAGGTTGAAATCATACGATCAAATCCATACGAAAGTTGATAACACTTATATTATAAGGAGTCAAACTTACATCACTAATGATCAAATCCATGCGATAAGTGAGTACTATGTTGATGGAAGTGGAAACCAGTAGTAGATGAGAAGAAATAGTGTGAAAGTGACAGACAAGTTGTCTTTTATGTTTTTGGACTTTCTAAAATAAACAAGTAAAGCGACCCGGCGGGTAGTGTGAACCTGGGTTGATCCGGGTTTTGTTAAAATTGGCGGTTCGAGCTGGGTTTTAACTATTTTAAAAACCGGTTCGTTTTGGCTCGTTTTTTAAACCGGAACCGGTTCAACCGGTTGACTCGGCCGGGTCGAACCGGGTTTCAAAACATTGTTCATGCCTACACATAAACAAACAAGAAAACAAGCATATATGGTGCACAATCTGACGACATTTTACTTATTTTAAGCCCATTTTTAGGTAAGAAAAGATGTATAATTAGAGTCTCATCATGTTGTATATGCGTGTTAAAAACAAACAGAAATATGTTGACTTTGAGCCCAGTTTGACCCGGTTTGACTTTATGAATGATTCGGGTCATAGGGCAAATGGTAGTCAAGCTAGCTAAAAACACATAGGAACTCGAATGACGAAAATTAATTAAGGAACTAGTGAGATATAAGTTGCCAAAAAACACCGAACTAAGACTTATTTTGGTAGAAAAATATAATTTCTTTGGGTATTGAAACACGACTTTTTACGAACTTTTTTTTTAACGGCTTTTACGACCCTTTTTAACCCTCGAAAAGACCTTGTCTCAAGACAGCCGAATAACGGAGTTGTAGAAGGTCATGCTCTCTACATGAGCATACTGAAAGTTCCTATCGAGACCCGTAGATGAGATCGAAACTGACGTGATAAACCTCATAACGGTTAAAACAGTTTCATGCCTATCAATGCACGCGTAATATTAAACCATCGACCTTGTTTATAAAAACAGAAATTTAGCTATTTTAAAACTTGATTATATGTGTAATTTTTATGTTTTTTTTTTCCTTTTTGGCAAAAGTGACATAATATATTCATCGCATATATATTTTTAAATGTAATTTGAGTGTGGTAGTAATAAATTGAAATAAACAAGAATTAACAAAAAGATAGTAATGGCATGGGAGGAAGTGATTATTCAAACAAACACACTAAAAAAAGTCTTCCCTCCATTCACACACATTTGGTCATCTTTGTTATGTCCTTTTTTTACCGTATATATTTAATGCTCAAAACTTGTCTGACTTGCCATTTTAAAAATTATCAATCATACTCCTATCCCATACTCATACTCATTATCAACACACACAAAAATCTTTGGATTCTCTTTATATACACCAATCCTTATTTTATTTTTAATGATTCAAGTCAAATGGGCATTGCTTGTTTTAATCTCTTGTGGGCTCATTCATATAAAAAAGGTACATACAAGAGTACATCTTTTCTATTCATTTTTACTGTGTTTGAAAGGGGTCTCTTCTCTCGTGAGGTTAAGACAGTCAAGATTTTACAGCGTGTTAGGCTTTTATAAAAGCCCTCTCATGCAAAATGGTTAAACACGAGAAAGCACGTGTTGAAAATCAACACGTGTTTATTACTAGCGTTTAATATATTTGATTTCTTTACACTTGAGGCAGTGGAGCTGCTTAACAAAATAAAACATACTATGAATAGTAATATTTTGATTCCTAAATCCACAAACGTTATATTTAATAGATTTGGTTTTGTTATAAAAAAAAGGCTTGAGGCGCAGCTTGTTGTCCGTTTACCTTCTCCTATTATGTAAATTATAATTATTGAATTATCGTTCGAAATTACTACTGTCTTTATAAAAAGTTTAAAGGGGTTTGAAAATGTGGCTAAAGATTTATGGAAATGACATAATGATCCTTGATTGGGTCATTACAATAATTGGTACAGTAAATAGGACATAAGTTAGAAAAGTATATTGAATGATGAAACTGACCCATAAGTATATATCTTTGTTTGGAAAGATTTCAGATGTAAGAGTGGGAAATGAAAGTTATAGATTGGATTGATAGATGTAAAGTTAGATTGAGGAATATGGTGATGAAATGTTTTCATTCTGGAGAGCAATTAGCAAGGAAGGAAATGAATGCTTCTTCAGAGTCTTTAGCTACTAGGGACTTTTCGGCTAGTGGATATTCGTCTCGCCCTGGTGACCCTGATCCTAAGTTGGATAATACTAATATTGAAGAAGCTGAATCGTCTCTTCGTGAGAGCGGTTTTCTTAACTATGAGGTTAGTTAGTTTTCTCCATTTTGGTTCTTCAACATCATCGTGAAAAATGTGGTATATATGATCACTGTTACGTAGCTGAATGTGTGTTTTGGGATCAGTTTGTTCTGGTTGGATAAACAGGTTCTGCCCATCATAATTGGATTACTTTTGGGTCGTTTTTGTTGCGTTTCGAGAGTTTTCATTTGGTTATTACATTTTCATGTGATAGATTATCAGTTTTAGTGTTTTGTGATATCATTTATGGGTTAGCTATCTGCAAATATCTTACTATTCATAAATTGTAACACTCAAAAGCAGAAAAGCTGATTAGTCGGTTTAGATACAGAATTTCATATTATTTCATGTCATTTAAGTATATAATCGATTTTCAAATGAAATATCAAACATCCCCTTAATGATCTCTGCTGCATTTTAGTTGCAATGAAAAAACTTGTTATATTGACTTTGAATTATCGAGGTTAAAATAAAATTACTATTTACCCTAGTTAATCTAAGATGATAAAAACTTCAAGCAGCAAAACATTTCTAATACTAAATGCTACATTAATCAGGTGATTATCTGCTTTTGCGATTCAATATCTCAGAATCACTTTCAAAGTCCACGCACACAGAAACATTCCAGTAATACGTTCATTAGACACGCACTGACATATTTTGTAACTTGTAGGAAGCAAGATCATTGTTAGGTCGGCTAGAGTATCAAAAAGGGAACATAGAGGCTGCCCTTCATGTATTTGAAGGAATTGACATTCCTGCTGTAATTCCCAAGATGAAAGATTCGCTTGCTAGAAAATCGGAACAGCCAAGACGCCATTCTCAAACTGACATTTCCCCAAAAATGTCAGTTCATGCTGTTAGTTTAATGTTTGAGGCCATTTTTCTCAAATCAAAGTGTTTGCAGGCATTGGGCCAGTTTACGGAAGCAGCTGAATCATGCAGAATTATACTTGAGACAGTCGAATCAGCATTACCTGATGGATTTCACAACTTTTCTTCATACTTCAAACTTCAAGAGATTGTCAATAAATCAGTTGAATTGTTACCAGAAGTATGGAAACTGGCATCTGACCCACAATCAACCATTTTGTCATATAGACGGGCATTACTGTACCAGTGGAATCTTGATATTATGACACGAACGAATATAGAAAAAGAGTTTGCTATATTTCTCTTATACAGTGGTTGTGATGCAAACCCTCCAAACCTCAAATCGCAGATGGAAAGTTCATACGTACCCAAGAACAATCTAGAAGAAGCCATACTTTTGCTACTTATTGTTTTAAGAAAGATTATTATTGGGATAATTGAGTGGGACCCGTCTATTTACTATCATCTTTCGTTTGCTTTATCAGTTGCGTGTGACTTAACGTCGCTTGCTCACCAGATTGAAGAATTCCCTCCTGGAATCATTGAAAGAAAGGAAAGGTACAACACTTTGGCACTATGCTACTATGGTGAAGGCGAAGGCATTGTGTCTTTAAATTTATTAAGGCGTTTATTGAATAATAAAGAAAAAGAAATTCAGCAAGATTTAACGTTTGAGATGATACTTGCTTCGAAAATTTGTGGAGGACAATCTTGTTTCATTGAGGAAGGAATTGCATACCTTCGCAAATTGCTCATATTCGAGGGGGAGTGTGAGGAGATGTTTAGTGTTGTGAAGTTTTTGCTTGGTATCTCCTTATCGGCAAAATCAAGAAATGCTAATTTGGATTCTGAGAGGATATCATTGCAATCAAAAGCACTAGAATCACTTGAAAAATCACACAAGATGATGAAATATGAAGATGCTGACGTTCTATATAATCTTAGCACTGAATATGCTGAACAAAGGAAGTTGGATCTTGCTCTTTATTATGCAAAGAAGCTTGTGAAGATTGAGGCAGGAGCTAGTGTGAAAGGATGGATTCTTTTAGCTCGTATTTTATCAGCTCAAAAACGGTATGTTGAGGCTGAAAATATTATTGATGCTTCTATAGATGAAACCGGAAAGTGGGATCAGGGAGAACTACTGCGGACAAAAGCTAAATTGCAGATTGTACAAGGTCATTTGAAAAATGGCATTGAGACATATACTCGTCTTCTTGCAGTTCTTCAAGTTCGCAGTAAGAGCTTTAGCCTTCATAAGAACTTATCAAAGGTAATACAAGTTCACTCTCTTTGTATCATTTTTAGTAATGTGGTTGACCAAATCGAGCATAACCTTATAGCAGTTTTTCATATGGTTTGGCAGAAAATGAGCAACAAAGAAAGGGGTTTGGAAATGGAAATATGGCATGATCTTGCAAACGTATACACTAGTTTGTCACAATGGCGTGATGCCGAAGTCTGCCTATTAAAATCTAAGGCCATCGATCCTCATTCCCCTTCAAGGTGGCACGCCACAGGTACCCATTATAATCAGTTTTGTGTTTGGATATAACCATATAAGATTCCACTTTTGGACATGAATAGTGTCTATCGACCCCTTTTGTAACCCGAGTCAGAGACTTTTACTCTGGTATTGAATAGTACATCTTTCCTTTTTTACAAAAATATCCTTAATTTAGCCAGTGTAGTTAAATCAAATGTCCTGTTTTGATTACTGTATTTCATATCATATTATCTATGGGGCACCAGCGCATTCTGTTATGCAAGTCACTCAAACATTCTTTGGACTTTGTAGGCTTACTCCATCAAGCTAAAGGTCAAAAGGAAGAAGCACTAAGTTCATTTGAGAAGGCCTTAGATGTTGATCCGAACCATGTTCCTAGCCTAATATCAATCGCCATTGTTCTTAGAGAACTCAATGATCAATCATTGCCAGTTGCGAAAAGCTTTATAACTGATGCACTAAGGCTTGATAGGACAAACTTTAGTGCATGGTTCAATCTTGGTCTGGTGTACAAGGCTGAGCATGGTTCATCATCCCTAGAAGCCGCTGAATGTTTTGAGGCTGCAATTATGCTTGAAGAATCTGAACCTGTTGAACCTTTCAGATGAACCTAGAGCCCAAATGTCAACAGCATTTCGTCACTGATTTGACTTTTTGTTTTTCGTATTAAGATGATTTTTGCTATTATGCAAGATAGTTGTTTAGTCTAAGATTATAGGTATACCAAGAAAAGGCTTGTGACCACTCTGTATGACAGTATCTATTATAATTTGAGTCCATAATATATATATTATGTTGTAGATTCAAGACGATTTCTTCAAGGATTTCAGCTAATAGGGCGTTTGAAGTTGTGGTTTGGAAGATTTTGAGTAATCAGCTATAATCATATAGGCTATAGATAGCGTTTGCATCACTACAACAACAATACCCAATCCCGCCGGAGCGAGGTATGGGGAGGTGAAATGTAGACAGCTCCTACCCCTACCATCGGGATAAACCCGAAAGTAGAGAGACTGTTCCAGTGGACCTCCGGCCAGTGTGCGTGTGCAAATGTGTGTGGAAGAAGGAAAGACACGCGCACATGCAAAGGGAAGGTAGACAATGCCAAACAAAGATAGAGCACAAACATACCAGCAATAAACATAAAAATCACGAGGGAAAGGGACGAACTAACAAACGGGAAAAAGGCATACACTAAGCAAAAGCTACCATGACAAACAGACAAACAAAAACACGCAAACCATCAAACAAGCAAGCATACCCAAAAAGGAGCATAGAAACAAAGGAGAAACACGAAAAAAGACAAGAGGGATAAGGTCACGATGCAAGGCAAAAAGACAGTCTAAATAGGCAAAGGGGGGTCGGGCAACACCCACATACCCTAAAATTGGAAGTTCTTATTCGTTTATCACCCTTCTTACCATCTAAAGTATTCAAATAAACACCTTTCGAACACCCATTCCTATTACAAACCAAAGTCTTCGATTTCACAAACCCGCCCCTTAAACGTTTCTGATTAGATTTTCTAACCCCAAAACCTCCAGCTGCAGCATACCTCCAATACAGTGATCCATCCGAACCTTGAATCAACTCATGATGATTAACCGAGTTAGATGTTTTAACACGATTAAAAGCTGCCAAAAAACAATCCGAACCAGATATAAATGACAACTTTAAACTATGACTTATTGTATATTAGATATAGATTATAATTTAAAACTAGGCCTTCTTGTATATCCAGATATAAATAACAATTTTAAATTGTGGCTTATTGTATATCTAGATATAGATTACCATTTAAATTGTGTCTTACTGTATATCTAGATATAGAGTACAACTTTAAACTTTGGCTTATTGTATATCTAGGTATAAAATAACAATTTTAAAATCTGCTTTATTGTATATATGGATATAGATCAAAATTTTAAATTCTAGCATGTTATATATCTAGATATAGATCACAACTTTAAACTATGGCTTATTGTATATCTAGATATAAATGACAACTTAAAACTTTACCTTGTATATATCTCGATATATAAAAACTGTCATATATTATATCTAGATATATTATTCAGCTTAACATCAAAAAGCTTACAAAAACTTAGCTTATCAAATAAATATAGCATTCAGCTTATCAAAAAGCTTAAAAAACCTTAAACATTCAGTTTATCAAAAAAGTTTAAAAAACCTTAACTCATATATATCTATATAATATTCAGCTTATCTAGTATGTATAATATATTTAGCTAAACATCAAAATGAGCTTAATAAGCAGAAGGATAAGAATAAACAACTTACATTCACAACTTTGATCATGATCATCCCCTCGAGATCCATCTACAAACACGCTACAATCACCTATAGAGCCATCATCATTTTCCGCATCTAAAACCGCAGGTTCATTCAAATCAAAAACCATTACTGTGTGTGTAATTCGATCAATTATGGTGGATCGATTGTAATTTATTGATCGCATGTTCAGTTAATTAGATCGATTATAATCGATTATGGTGGATCGATTATAATCGATTATGGTGGATCGATTGTAACTGTGTGTAACTGTATGTGTAACTGATCGCGTGGATTATGGTGGAAAACGGTTAAACAGTTGGTAACTGTGTGTATTTATGAAAAGGACTAAATTTCAAATACTTAAAAAGTCTATATATAATATTTAAATAAGGTTTAATTGATTAAATCTTAGATTAATCTAAACTATTGGATGAAAGGTAAATGAAAGATCAGGATGTGTCCTTTTGTTTCCATGAAAAAACAAGTTTGCAAAATAACTTTGGTGAGATCCCTAAAGTTTCATACCTCAAAAAAGATTAAAAGATCACATCTAAGCCATTCAATCATAGTTTCATCCAATAGCTAGAATTTAATCGACCAAACATATATAAAACTAAAAAACACACAACTCACCCCTCATTTCTCTCTCTAAAAAAACATACACACTTCCACTTTCTCTCTCTATCACCTACATCAACCACAACCACAACATCCACCCGCGACCACCACCTCCGATAACCACCCACGACCACCACCCCGACCACCACCCGCGACCACCACCACGACTATCACCCCTGACGACCGCACCACCACCACCACCACCACCACATCCTCCTCGCCGGAAATCAACGCAACACCACGTCCACCACCACAAGACATCAACGAACAAAATAGATCTGAACAAAGATCTTAAATATGATGTTATGAATGTAGTTAAACAAATAGATCTAAACAAAGATGTTGAATATGATGTGAATCAGAGTAAGGTGATGTTATGGAAGAAATAGAAGGTAGAGATGCTGATATGCAAGAAATAACAGGCAAAATGACATATTTTTTGCTCATATTTGTTATGTTAATAACTAACGTAAATTACATGTGATTATGGTGAATCACATGGGATTATGGTGAATCACATGTGATTTTGTTCGGTTATTAATAGGCGAAAATCACATGTGATTTTAAAAGAATCACATGTAATTTGTATGGAAGTTACATGTAATCTTGGTGAGTTACTTAGTGATTTTTATATGAAGGTGTATTGTAATAAACACTTGTATATTAGACAAAGTAGAATTTGAGAAAAGATGAAGACTTGTGGATACTATAAAGTGAAGATAAACAAGCATATCAAAACAACTTCTCGAAATAATCCAAAAGCAAGGAGAAAGAAGAATGCAACACTAAATATTGATGTTTAAGAACTTTTTTATTTTTTTATTCTATGTATTATCAAATAGGGGGAATTGCATATATATCCTTCCAAAGACGTGTAATTGCGTATATATCCAAGCTAAACTTATAATTACGTATATATCCTTGCAAAACATTAAATTTGGCATTTATATCCAAAATATTATTTATTATATATTTAAATCATAAAAATACATTATAATCAATGTGTAAATGTTAACTGTCCATCATACCCTTTTTTTTTATTAGTACGATTTGTCATCAGTTTATCCAATTAACCTTTCTTTCTTCTTCACATCACCATATACAACGACGACTCTAAACCCTAATAAAGTTTCAGGTAATTCGCCTAACTGTTAATTGCATATTGTTCATTGTTGAATGTAATATCTAAATAATGCTTTTCAATTAATGTTTATAGCCGCTTTGGTGAGAACTACCTTCCGATTGTTTATATAATGTAACTTGTTTATCACCACATCCTATTTGAGTATAAAGACAAAACTATGACCGCATGCTATTTGTGTATAAAGAAAAGAACCATGACAAAATTCATTGTGAGTTTATCACGTAAGTAATGTACAGTTTAGTACTTGATTCTTAGGGTTACATAAAAAAATAAATTATATGAATATTATGCTTTTCTTTGTTGTTGTTGAAAGTGCTAAGTTATGGAGGAGATGACCATATTCTAACTAAAGACGTGTCGGGATCAAGATCGGAGAACATGATTCACTCACCAATTATCGAGTACGTATATACGATTTTATTAAAGTTGGATACTGTTCTTTTCTTTTTGGTTCGTAATATTATTTGTGTACGTATTTTTACATTTAGGGAAATATCATCAAAGTACAAGCTAAAACTCACATACAAAGGCTTCTTCAAGACAGTTAAGAATTCAAGTAGAAGAAAATATTATTCTGGTTCCCAAAAATGTATCTATATGGAACCATGCCCATTCGACTTCAACGAACTAAATGAAGAAGTCTTGAAGCGTTATCCATCACATAACAATCTAGTTGTCACGATTCTATTTGTTGACAAGTATGCGAAATAACAAAATTTTATTGAGCTTAATTCCGATGAGAGCTTCACGATTATGCTTAATATGTACGAGAAAGAAAAAGAAATAACAATTTACGTAACCGCAATAAGAATGTTGAAACAAGTAACACTCAACAAAGGTATCACAAATATTTATATGAATTATATTGAACTATGTTTATTTATGTCACGGATGTAACATTTTTTGATACAGTGGCCAACATGAGATAATTGAAGAACCACAAGGTGAAGGTGATTATTGTCCGAGCGATGAAAGTTACTTGATGAGACTGTATTTATACATAGTCTCATCGTCCAAATCGGGCTTAAAACGCTTAAAATATCGTCAAAATACCCATATATATGCTTGTGTTTGTTCATTGTGTATTTTAGGTATGGATATCGTGAATTCACCAAAAGATCAAAGGAATCAAGCAAAAACGAACACGGGAAACGAAGCCGCACAAAGAACCGGACCCGAATCATGAATTTCTAGTCAAGTCCTTGAAGAATTGAAGATTGGCAAGATTGGTCCCTCAACTTTTGAAGACTTGACACTTTTGACCCTTGTAAATCTCAATTATTACAAGATTGGTCCTTAAGTTTCAAGAAAATACCATTTAGGCCCTTGAATATTGAAGAAGATACATGTTTAGTCCTTGTCCATAGTTTAACCAAACACAAGGACTGAATTTGCCAACTGTCCTAAGTTTTTACAAAGGGAAAAAGTCATTTGGGCTATTTACTACAAAATGAAAGGAGTATGAAACATGGGGGACCAAAACTATCAAACAGCCAAACCCCACTAGCCACTAATACTTTGCCACCTCACCCACTGACCCGTTTACCCTACACTGACCCGTTTTTACCCACCCATATCCACCATTTTACCCGACCAGCCCAAACCCAAGCCCAAGTCAACACTTCAGTCAAACTTAACTTAAAAAGTTTAAACACATTTTTAAACTTGGTAAAATACGTGGGAAACAAGAACTGTTCATAATCTTCCCCATTTATCCCCTAATTACCCTGTATAAACCCTAATCTAATCCCCCACTTTATCAAAGGGGTTTTTATTCACTCTTTCCAGAAACACAATTACCCACTCCCTAAACCTTTCCCACTTACAAACAAAGCCAACCCGTGACCACAAGAGGGTCCCCCATGTCCCCTGCTTCACTAAAAATGGCAAAGAAGGTATCTTGCAGCAATCAAACGGCTCACATCAATTCCTTCTTCCCAAAGGGTCCAGTAAACGTCCAAGATCATCCTTCATCCAACTGGCATCACATGGGTTGATATTTGACCAGATTCTTCAAAGTTTGAACAAAGGGCAGAATTGGAAGATCATGCAACTAGGGTTCTTCCTCTTTATTTTTTCTAGACAGTTCTTTAAACTCCTATATAAGCAGTCGACATGTGACTTGCTATATTGTTCCAGTTTTTGTAATTTTCTTTTTAAATTAATGAAAATGAAATAAAATTAAAAATACAATCTCTGAGTTCCTCTTACTGCTTTCTTAGTGTAACTATTATCTTGGTTTATTAGTTGTAGGGTTTCAAAAGTTGTTAACAAGTTCTAAGAATTTTCAGAAAATCATTTTTTGATAAGTTCTTGAAAAAGTTTTTTTTTACTGGAAATCATTTAGAAAAGGATTGAAGTGAAAGTGGATTTTCTTTTTGGAATGATTTCATGAGTTGGTTATAAGTTTGCAAAGTTTTTGTGTTCCAAAATTTTAGAAAGAAAAAAATCAGTTTTCAATATACTCATTTTTTTAGCATAAGCTTATAAGCTATAGCAGCTTAATTAATAAGCTTGCTTATAGCTTATTTGTTTGCTCACAGGTTACTGTTTCTCTTTGTTTTGTGGTGGATGTGCAGGTTTCCATTATAACAAGATCATTTCATCCCTTTTGAAGACACTTGAGACCCCTGGTTCTGTTGTTGAACCTCAGCAGGGGTCCATTACTTCACATAATCTCACAAAAGCTCACAAAAGAGAGCTGGTCTAAGGAAGGCATCAGCTCAATCAAGGCTTGAACCCCTTTTTCTTTTTCTTTGAGCTTTATGGGAATTTTATGTGATTTTGAGTATTTCATGTTTAATTGTTGATGTTTCTGTTTGATTATGTTCATCTGTCCTTTTTATGCATGTTATAAATAGTTTAGGTCAATTTGGTTTGAGTTTGTTAACTATTGGTTTGTTATTTTCATTTTCTGAAAATTAAGGGTGTGTTTGGGACTGCTATGTTATAGGATTTGTGGTTACAAATGCATGATTATAACAGCTAAAACATATTCCAGTAGGGTAATATTGGTTAAATAGGTATTTGGTTTAAGTTTTATAGGTATTTAACAAAGTTTGTATGCTTAAAAATTGAAACATAGCTTAGAAATCAGAAAGTTGCCTTAATCTGCTTATTTTGGCTTGAATTAGACCATCAATCTTTGAATATGTTAGATATTAGGGCACTCTAGGATTTTAGATAGTTTTTATTTGTTTTGTGTGACTAGTGTGCAAGAAATCTAGCTTTAAAAATCACCCATTGTGCCAATTGCACCAGCAACCAACACCACATCCTTTTTCTGTATTGCAGCAACCCATTTGGCCTATTTTTGTAATTTTATTGTACTGTAGCTTGGTGTTTTTCTGCTTAGATTGACTCCCTACACTCCACTGAGTGTAGGGGTGCCCCTCTTGTCCAAAGAATCCAAGTAACAAACAAGTTACAAGCAATTGAATCCACAGACCTTGAATTTTCATTAACAGTGGGAACTCCTTTCCCACTGATAAGGTTGTTTTTCCCACTGCTATACTAAAAGACAGAATTAAGCTAAGTGTCACTATCAGTTTCTTATATTTTTGTCTTTTGTGGCCTAAAATAGGTTTTAGGATTTGATTCTTTTTCCAATATTTTTCATTTTTAATTCTCAATTTTTCAGTATAATTTATTTTTATTCTACTGTTCATTTGGTAATTTTTAGAATTAATAGCTATTTTAATTACTTTTATTTAGACTGTTTTTTGGCATTTAGTGTAAAAAATATATATTTTTTAGATTTAATATTTTTCTTAGGTTTAGAAAATTAGTTTAAGATTTTTGGTTTAAAACTTAGTTACTGTTCACTTTTTAATTATTTTTTATAATTAATTTAAGATAATTAGGGTTTAATTATAAACTGTTTTGTCTTTTAGTGAAAATTTTTACATTTTTCAAACTTTTTCAATTTTCTACTGTTCATTAGGGTAATTTAAGATTTTTAAAATTGTTAGATTAATTTTGTCATTATTTTATTATTTTCTAGGATTATTTTAATTTAAAAATAGTTTTTAGTGATTTAAAAATAGAAAAATAGTTTTTAAAATTTAAGAAAAATAGTTTTTAGTCATTAAATAATATAAGTTAGTTATTAGTTCAATAAATTAATATTTTGGGCATTTTGTTAATTATATTTAATTTTTGGGCTTTAATTAGCATTAAAAATTGAATATTTAATTAATAAAAGGTTTTAAAATATATTTGTTGGATTTTTATTCTTATTTATATTATTTTAGACTTAGTTTAATATTTTAATTAATTTTTAGCTTTAATTTTTAATTTTGTCGCGTTTTACGTACTTACGTCATCGTTTTACGTAAACGTCGTAGTTTAAAACGTAGTCGTAGCTCGTCTTTTATTTTTCTCTCTTTACACCAAAAACGTCACTAATCCAAACATTGTTATTTTATTAATTGGCATACACAATATACACCTCCTTCGAGAACAAACCCGCATTTATTCGGTTTTACGTTTTTCCTAAAGCGTAGAACTTAATACTTGCCGCACTTATACGTTGTTTTCCTAAACACGTATACGTATTTCTACATCAATTTTTGGCGCCGCTGCCGGGGAGGTGTTTGCCATTATTATTATCGTGTTTGTGTGAGTAGTACGTTTTTGCTTTTCAATTTTTGGAAAGCGTACATAAACGTACATACTCATTTTTGTTACTTTTCATTATTATATTATAGTATCCAAATAAATCGTGTTTAATTTTCCTACATTAAACACAAATCAATCATTTTAATATATTGTAGATATATTGGTTTTCGTTTTTCTTTGTGAATATATTATTACTATATTGTACTACGTAAGAACAAATAAATATACAAGTACTCCAAATACGTGAGAAATCACAACCTTGATTCGGGATTTCATCACTCGATCATTGTATTCGAATCTAAAGCAAAAAGTTTAAAGGCAAAATAGATAAATACTTTCGTGAGGCTTAATTTTGATTAACACAAACTATAAGGTGGGTATAAGGCGGTTGTATTTCACGACCTAAAGGAAAAAGGCTCTTAAGTGCTTCGCGCCGCCTCGTTTCCTCCGCTTGCTTGTGCGTGTTTTGAGAAAGAGAGCTAATCGAGGGTTTGCCGCCCAAGTATTATCTACGTATATATATTTGCTTGTGTTTTCAAGATTAAACCCTCTTGAACGTTTTGGTGTTCCACCAACGTTCTAAAGTCATCGAGAACGTTCACTCCACGTGTTCGTTTTCATTCTTTGAGGCTCCTTTAATCGAGAAAGTCGATTCGAGGAGAGATTTGTAGATTTGTGTCTACGTAATACATTCAAAAATCCAAAAAAAAATTAATTAAAAAACCAATCAAAAACCAAAAAAATAAAAAAATCGAAAAACCGCAAAAAGAATCTTCTTTGCTACCACCCATTCTACGCTTAGTGCATGCGCACTCGATCGAAGGATTATTCCAATTCTAGTGAAGCATCGAATCGACGCAATCGTAATCGAAGGAATCGACGACGTAGACGAGAATTAGAAACCGACGTTCCTAATATCGTTGTTGAAGAAACCGTAGAGGAGATGGCCGACAATCGTTCTATGATGGAATTGCTCCAAGCGCCCACCGAGGGTTATGGAGACGCGATCGTAATTCCCGCTATCGAGGCGGAGAATTTTGAGATCAAGAGCGGAATGCTTTCGTTGATCCAAGCTACAAAGTTTCGAGGTCGTGAAGCCGATAATCCTCACGACCATATTCGGAATTTTGATCGTCTTTTGGCCACGAGCAAGTTTAAGAACGTCGACACCGATGTCGTCAAGCTTATGCTTTTTCCATACTCGCTCGATGGTGCCGCCAAGGATTGGTACGAGAAAGAGCCACCTAATTCGATAACTACGTGGAAGGATCTCGTTTCCAAGTTCGTTAATTATTTTTTCCCACCGTCTAAGACAACGTTTTTCAAGAATGAGATTACGAAATTTGAGCAAAAATCGAATGAATCTTTTAGAGACGCGTGGGATCGTTTTAAGGAATTGCTTAGGCAATGTCCTCACCATGGTTTTTCCGAGTTGCACCAAATCGATACGTTTTACAACGGTCTTAATTTTCACGAACAAGACTCGTTGAATTCCGCCGCCGGTGGCAACTTTTTGTGTAAGACTCCGAGAGAAGCTTTGATAATTATCGAGAACCGATCCAAGGTTTACCAACTCCGCAATGCACCGAGTGTTGCCAATGTCGCCAATGTTAGTAGTTCTAATCGCGACATTGAGAGAGTTGATGCAAAAGTCGATAAGTTGACGAATGTGTTCACGTCTTATCTCATTGAGATGCAAAAGAAAGACGCTCCCGCTACGGTGAAAGCGGTTGAGGTTTCGTGTACGTTTTGTGGTGGACCTCATAATTATTACGAGTGTGCGGCTACGGATGGCCAAACGTCAAATGTGAGTGCGTTAAATGGAAACAACAATTTTTCAAATCAAAATAACGCCGGTCCATCACAACAAGGCAATTATAACCAAGGCAACAATTTTAATCGAAACAATTTTCAAGGAAATAATCAACAAGGAAATTTTTCGAATCAAAATCAAGGAGGTTATAATCAAGGTCGTAATATAACTTGGCAAAATCGAGATAACAATCAAGGAAACAATTTTTCAAGTGGGAATCAAAACAATTTTCAAAGAAACAATCAAAACCAAGGGAACTTTAATTCTAATCAAAATAGTTCGTCAAACGATTTTCAAAATTACATGAAAACGAATGAGGCTAATATGAGACGATTAGAGGGAGAAATTGGTACTTTGAAAAATGACTTTTCTAATACATTGAAATTGCAAAACACGAAGACTGAGCAAGGGCAAATTGATATAAAAAAGATGTTTTCGGCCATTATGAACAAAGCCTCGGGTTCGTCATCGAGTTCATTACCTAGTGACACCGTTGCTAATCCGAAAGAACAATGTAAAGCCGCCTCGTCTCGTGAGAAAGGTCGTGTGATTACCCCTAACCTTGAAGGATTCCGTGTTGTTTATCCCTCTCAACCCTCGACTTCTAAGACGTCCTCTTGTTCTAAAGTCGATGGGGTGAACGTGGCGACCAAGGAAAGGAGTGCACACCCTCGTGTACCTCAAATTCCATCCACGGTTCAAAAAGAGAGCTTTGTCGACCTTACCAAAGTAACCCTTGAAGAAACTTGTGCTTCAATCCTTCTTAAAAAACCCAAAAGGCGTATGCCGAGAAAGGAAAAGGATCCGGGCCAATTTCTACTACCTTGTGATTTTTCCGAGATTGAGGGATGTTTAGCCCTTGCCGATTTAGGTGCTAGCATCAATCTCATGCCTCATTCTCTATGGAAATTGATGAGATTGCCTTCGCTTACCCCCACGAACATGACAATCGAGCTTGCAAATTGTACTCCACTTATACCAATTGGAATAGCCGAGGATGTCTATGTTAGAATTGGAAAGTTTGTTTTTCCCGCGGATTTCGTTATATCCGATTACGAGTGTGACCCTAAATGTCCCATTATTTTAGGCCGACCATTCTTATCGACGGCTCGAACCGTAATCGACGTTCACGAGGGGAGACTTACTATGAGATATGGGGACGAGAAAATAGACTTTTTCGCTAGAAAATCCCAAGGATTTTATGAGAATGAAAAAACCGAGGTTTCAAAACCTAATGATTCAAATTCTAATGATTTCAAAATGTTTACTTTAGCGGAAAGAATGAAGCTTGATGCATGTTTTGAAAGAATTAAGAAAAACGGTTTTAAAGATGATGATTTCAATGATAAAGAATACGTGTACCTAATTCAAAAGGGTATGTGTAAATTCATGGATGAAAACTCACTTTGGGATGTTTTTAGCGAAACAAGTGAAACACCAATTCCGAAGGGTGACGTTAATGCCATCACGACAATGACCAAAATGGATTCGTCTTCACCACCTTCGAAGGACCACGTCTTTGAGGCTTCAACTTCTAACTCCATCGAAGTGCCTCCTTTTCCTAGCCCAACACCCGTTGAGGCTAAAGGGTTTATCGACATCGATCCTCTCGTTTTAGAAAAGTCACCTAAGCATAGCCCTAGTGCTTGTAAGTCCATGGTTGTGAGTGCTCACATCGACTCTTTCTTTGACGATGACGATGGCGATTTTGCCGAGCTTGATCACGTACTTCGACATCCACATGCTATTTTTGATTCTCCTAAGAAGAAACATGTGAAGTACGATGATTATGAGTTTGATCCCGAGATTGAGGAAATTATTGAACGAGAGCTAGCTCTTATGCCTTCACTTCCACCTACGAGTGAGGTCGACCTTTCCAAGATCGAGGATGAACTCAATGAGTTGGAACGTCTTATTTTCGATGACGAACCAACTCATGTGACCACTAAAAATCCCATTCTCGAGGAGTTACCTAATCAACACTCCTCATTTGAGAATGACGTTTACCACATTCGTGAGGATCTAACTTATCAACGATCCCCACAAAAGAATGATGGTTTCGTGCTTGATCGTGATCTCTTCGAGAGAGTTTCTAAGATACTCAAGGAGGGGAATGACAAACCGTGGTTTGACAAGCCTATCTTTGATGAAGAAATCGATGAGATCGACGTTCATGAGGATGACGAGTATGTAGACCCCGAGGGGGCGGTGTTCTTTATTGACAAACGTTTTGAGAACTTATATAATCCGCCACCCCCTCCCGCCAATGACTTAAATGTGAGGATTTTTAGCGCGACTAATTTTCAATTTGACACGCCAAATATTTTCAACATTATTCAATCGGGTTTTCATAAAGAGTTTTTGAACGATGAAAAAGGAAAAGATTTTAAAAATGTTTTAAAAGATTTTTCTACATGTTTAACTCCGTCATCACATCGTGTCATGAGTGCTACCACCTCGTCTACTCCTTTTGACGATGGTGTGTGTGGATCTAGTGTGGGGGAAGCCCCAAATGTTCCCTCCCATTTCTCCACCGAGGACGAGATTTACGATCCCGGAATTGCTTGTAAAGGGAAATCTCGGTCTTCCACCGATGCAATAAATGGAAATCATATCTATTTGCTTGGTGCGAGTCTACCTCGAGTAGCTCGTTTTAGTGACTTACCCATTGCCCCACCTTTCTACTTCTTATCTCTTTTCTTCTACCCCTTTGGGGTTTTAGCACTTGTTGAAGTGGCGTTGTTTCGTCTTTCATCCGAAAACGAGGACGCCATTTTCGACCCCGGTATTTTGCAAAGGACTTAGTCCTTAGTACCGGTTGCTTTTGGGCCTTGTTTATCATGTAAGCCCCACCAAAAATGACCAAACCAAGATTATCCTTAAATGATCACATTTATGGGGATTCGAGTCGAGCTTTTGACTCGGTTATCAAAAACAAGGTGCCTCGTGGGGGATTCTCATGCTTATCCTTGTACATATTATCGCTTTCTTAGTTAACGTAACGAGGGGACTTGTGCTCTTCCAACCTTTGTTTCGTGGTTGTTTGTGATTGTGATCTATTAGGTTCATCGTCATCATTGAAGCCTCTCGTGTTCGTTTTACGGATCACTCGAGCTTCGATCGTTGCCTTTGGAGATTCCGATATCCGAGGATATCCTTTTATGTTCTAACGTTTATCTTATTAGCATAATTCATAAACGGCTTATAGGTTATTCGTTTTACCCTTTCCATGCTTGAGATTAAGCATTCGACTTCGTCTCTAGTATGGGGGTGTTTACACCCCTATACTCGAAACATTGAGGACAATGTTTAGTTTTAGTATGGGGGGGGGTGAGTAGATACTTCACCTTGCTTACGTCACCACGCTATCCAAAATTCATCGTTTTTGTTATCGTTTTGTTGCAAATAAGGCTAAAAATGGCCAAATTTTAAAATTTTTCTTGTTTTTCATAAGTGTTTAAGACACGAATGTAGGTTTTCCGATGGTGAGAACGAGAGTAATTTTTGACTCGACCGTGCGTGTTGAGCACTTAGCTTCGATTCCTTAACTTTTTAGGCTAAGTCTCTTAAATGAGGACGAGAAATGATAGAGTTATTTATAAGTCTCGTAATCATCACGATCTTATGTGTAGTAATTATTAGCTTATTCTCCCAACGCTTTTGCATAAATAATTGTTAATAAATATTGATTTAGCGGTTTAGTCACTATTGTTGGGTTTCTAATTTGTTTTGGTAGCTTCCATGTAATTAAATTGGGAAAACATTAAGGTATCGCCAGCGTCACGGTTTTGAAGTATTGGCACCCGAATAATCGAAAGCTTCACCTAATAATAAGATTTCAAGTGCTCACCTAAATTAAGCAAAAATTTGAAGCTCACAAGGCCGAAAAATCTATGCCCAAATTGAAAGTGAATCAAGCCTTAATCTTCGAAGCTTTAAAGATCCAAAATTCGCTTTAGCGTGAGGATATACGTCTTTGGCTAATAAAACCACCGATGAGGCGGATAATAAAAGGCAAGGCAAGACCGAAGTCATAATAAAAGCTTCATGGCGAAGTTGAATAAAAGATGGAGGTAAACCAAAGATAATAAGGCCCTTCCGTTAGGGGGCGTATAAAAGTCTTGGTAATAAGTCTCATGTTCAAAACCGTTATAAAACCGTGTTTATCGATCCTTCTTGTTGACTTAATTTTTTGACATCGTTGTCTATTGGGATGAATTATTAATTTAATGATTTTGGTTACACCGTTAGGTTTCTATTTTTAGACTTAATCTCTATTCACGCATAAGTCGATGATGTATCCTCGTGATCATTAAGACAAAATAAAATATAAGAGATACCAAGTAGGAATAAGGGAGTTTAGGTGTGTAATTAACACTCATGAGATGTGGTCGTGTTGCTAACTTATAATAACAATGATCTCGTTACACGCTTAGCATGGAATTGGGTGAAAATCGAGGACGACGAAATTATTTCTAACGAAGCATTCACGTGTTCTTGTTCTATGATCCCAAAAGTCACATTCTCGTGATGAAAACAATACATTATGTCTAAAACACGTGTAGTAGTTTAAATTTATGTCTTGAATAAATGTCATCATAAAATGAATTTTGGAAGTGCTACGATACTTAATTCTAGCATTGCGTGGGGACACGGCAATGGTTTAGTATGGGGGAGTGATGAGACTGTATTTATACATAGTCTCATCGTCCAAATCGGGCTTAAAACGCTTAAAATATCGTCAAAATACCCATATATGTGCTTGTGTTTGTTCATTGTGTATTTTAGGTATGGATATCGTGAATTCACCAAAAGATCAAAGGAATCAAGCAAAAACGAACACGGGAAACGAAGCCGCACAAAGAACCGGACCCGAATCATGAATTTCTAGTCAAGTCCTTGAAGAATTGAAGATTGGCAAGATTGGTCCCTCAACTTTTGAAGACTTGACACTTTTGACCCTTGTAAATCTCAATTATTACAAGATTGGTCCTTAAGTTTCAAGAAAATACCATTTAGGCCCTTGAATATTGAAGAAGATACATGTTTAGTCCTTGTCCATAGTTTAACCAAACACAAGGACTGAATTTGCCAACTGTCCTAAGTTTTTACAAAGGGAAAAAGTCATTTGGGCTATTTACTACAAAATGAAAGGAGTATGAAACATGGGGGACCAAAACTATCAAACAGCCAAACCCCACTAGCCACTAATACTTTGCCACCTCACCCACTGACCCGTTTACCCTACACTGACCCGTTTTTACCCACCCATATCCACCATTTTACCCGACCAGCCCAAACCCAAGCCCAAGTCAACACTTCAGTCAAACTTAACTTAAAAAGTTTAAACACATTTTTAAACTTGGTAAAATACGTGGGAAACAAGAACTGTTCATAATCTTCCCCATTTATCCCCTAATTACCCTGTATAAACCCTAATCTAATCCCCCACTTTATCAAAGGGGTTTTTATTCACTCTTTCCAGAAACACAATTACCCACTCCCTAAACCTTTCCCACTTACAAACAAAGCCAACCCGTGACCACAAGAGGGTCCCCCATGTCCCCTGCTTCACTAAAAATGGCAAAGAAGGTATCTTACAGCAATCAAACGGCTCACATCAATTCCTTCTTCCCAAAGGGTCCAGTAAACGTCCAAGATCATCCTTCATCCAACTGGCATCACATGGGTTGATATTTGACCAGATTCTTCAAAGTTTGAACAAAGGGCAGAATTGGAAGATCATGCAACTAGGGTTCTTCCTCTTTATTTTTTCTAGACAGTTCTTTAAACTCCTATATAAGCAGTCGACATGTGACTTGCTATATTGTTCCAGTTTTTGTAATTTTCTTTTTAAATTAATGAAAATGAAATAAAATTAAAAATACAATCTCTGAGTTCCTCTTACTGCTTTCTTAGTGTAACTATTATCTTGGTTTATTAGTTGTAGGGTTTCAAAAGTTGTTAACAAGTTCTAAGAATTTTCAGAAAATCATTTTTTGATAAGTTCTTGAAAAAGTTTTTTTTTACTGGAAATCATTTAGAAAAGGATTGAAGTGAAAGTGGATTTTCTTTTTGGAATGATTTCATGAGTTGGTTATAAGTTTGCAAAGTTTTTGTGTTCCAAAATTTTAGAAAGAAAAAAATCAGTTTTCAATATACTCATTTTTTTAGCATAAGCTTATAAGCTATAGCAGCTTAATTAATAAGCTTGCTTATAGCTTATTTGTTTGCTCACAGGTTACTGTTTCTCTTTGTTTTGTGGTGGATGTGCAGGTTTCCATTATAACAAGATCATTTCATCCCTTTTGAAGACACTTGAGACCCCTGGTTCTGTTGTTGAACCTCAGCAGGGGTCCATTACTTCACATAATCTCACAAAAGCTCACAAAAGAGAGCTGGTCTAAGGAAGGCATCAGCTCAATCAAGGCTTGAACCCCTTTTCCTTTTTCTTTGAGCTTTATGGGAATTTTATGTGATTTTGAGTATTTCATGTTTAATTGTTGATGTTTCTGTTTGATTATGTTCATCTGTCCTTTTTATGCATGTTATAAATAGTTTAGGTCAATTTGGTTTGAGTTTGTTAACTATTGGTTTGTTATTTTCATTTTCTGAAAATTAAGGGTGTGTTTGGGACTGCTATGTTATAGGATTTGTGGTTACAAATGCATGATTATAACAGCTAAAACATATTCCAGTAGGGTAATATTGGTTAAATAGGTATCTGGTTTAAGTTTTATAGGTATTTAACAAAGTTTGTATGCTTAAAAATTGAAACATAGCTTAGAAATCAGAAAGTTGCCTTAATCTGCTTATTTTGGCTTGAATTAGACCATCAATCTTTGAATATGTTAGATATTAGGGCACTCTAGGATTTTAGATAGTTTTTATTTGTTTTGTGTGACTAGTGTGCAAGAAATCTAGCTTTAAAAATCACCCATTGTGCCAATTGCACCAGCAACCAACACCACAGCCTTTTTCTGTATTGCAGCAACCCATTTGGCCTATTTTTGTAATTTTATTGTACTGTAGCTTGGTGTTTTTCTGCTTAGATTGACTCCCTACACTCCACTGAGTGTAGGGGTGCCCCTCTTGTCCAAAGAATCCAAGTAACAAACAAGTTACAAGCAATTGAATCCACAGACCTTGAATTTTCATTAACAGTGGGAACTCCTTTCCCACTGATAAGGTTGTTTTTCCCACTGCTATACTAAAAGACAGAATTAAGCTAAGTGTCACTATCAGTTTCTTATATTTTTGTCTTTTGTGGCCTAAAATAGGTTTTAGGATTTGATTCTTTTTCCAATATTTTTCATTTTTAATTCTCAATTTTTCAGTATAATTTATTTTTATTCTACTGTTCATTTGGTAATTTTTAGAATTAATAGCTATTTTAATTACTTTTATTTAGACTGTTTTTTGGCATTTAGTGTAAAAAATATATATTTTTCAGATTTAATATTTTTCTTAGGTTTAGAAAATTAGTTTAAGATTTTTGGTTTAAAACTTAGTTACTGTTCACTTTTTAATTATTTTTTATAATTAATTTAAGATAATTAGGGTTTAATTATAAACTGTTTTGTCTTTTAGTGAAAATTTTTACATTTTTCAAACTTTTTCAATTTTCTACTGTTCATTAGGGTAATTTAAGATTTTTAAAATTGTTAGATTAATTTTGTCATTATTTTATTATTTTCTAGGATTATTTTAATTTAAAAATAGTTTTTAGTGATTTAAAAATAGAAAAATAGTTTTTAAAATTTAAGAAAAATAGTTTTTAGTCATTAAATAATATAAGTTAGTTATTAGTTCAATAAATTAATATTTTGGGCATTTTGTTAATTATATTTAATTTTTGGGCTTTAATTAGCATTAAAAATTGAATATTTAATTAATAAAAGGTTTTAAAATATATTTGTTGGATTTTTATTCTTATTTATATTATTTTAGACTTAGTTTAATATTTTAATTAATTTTTAGCTTTAATTTTTAATTTTGTCGCGTTTTACGTACTTACGTCATCGTTTTACGTAAACGTCGTAGTTTAAAACGTAGTCGTAGCTCGTCTTTTATTTTTCTCTCTTTACACCAAAAACGTCACTAATCCAAACATTGTTATTTTATTAATTGGCATACACAATATACACCTCCTTCGAGAACGAACCCGCATTTATTCGGTTTTACGTTTTTCCTAAAGCGTAGAACTTAATACTTGCCGCACTTATACGTTGTTTTCCTAAACACGTATACGTATTTCTACATCATTACTTTAGCCATGGTAGCAGTGATAATGATGATGATGATAATGACGAGGAGATATCAAGCTGTGAAATCGAAAGTTACTTAAAAACTAACTCAAACAAAAGGAAAAGGAAAACGATGAAACTAAATAAGAGATTTCCAAACGTAATTGCTTTTAGAAGAGCTATGAATGATCATGCAGTCACAAATGAGTTTTCTTATTCCATTGAGAAAAGTGATCTTAAACGATTCACAGCAAGGTGTGAACACCAAGAATGCCCATGGAGGATTCACGCATCTCTTATGCAAGATAAGGTTACATTTGAAGTAAGTATATAAATGCACAAAATATCATTACATGACATATGGGTTTGTTTAAATGATTGATTTTTTTAACACTTTTTGTAGGTTAGAAATCTGGTAGAAACACATACTTGTACTACATAGGTGGTAACAAGAATGCTACTCAAGGATGGATTGCTGGTGTAGTCACTGACAAGATAAAATCGGATGGGGATATAAATGTTGTATAGCTTAGGTAATGGTTAATGAAGCACTACAATGTTAACATACCATATCATAAGGTTTTCAGAGGAAAGGAACAAGCCTATATTGATATATATGGTAAGTGGGAAGACTCTTTTCTACAAACGAATGAGTTTAAAGAGGAACTACTAAACAAGAACCCGGGAAGTGTTGTTGATATTGAGTTTGAGAGAGTTAAAGAAAAAAAATGTTTTAAACGTTTTTTATTTCACTAGCTGCTTGCTCAAGAGGATTTCTTGCCGGTTGCCGTCCTTATATTTCTCTTGATGCGTGTCACCTAAAGGGTAAGTTTAATGGAGTACTAGTCGCTGCCACAGCTATCGATGGTAACAATTCCATTTTTCTGCTAGCATACAGTGTCCTTGAATCAGATAATACAAATTCTTGGACATGGTTTCTAGAGTTGTTAAAAAAAGCAATCGGGACACCGGATGGCCTTGTTATAGCATCAGATATGCAAAAAGGGTTAGAATCAGCAATTATGAAGATTTACCCAAATATTGAGCATATGGAATGCATAAGGCATTTGTATAGCAACTTTAAGAAAACGTATCGTGGTGAGTTCTTTAGAAACAATCTTTGGGGTTCTGCAAGAACTTACTCTATTAAACAGCATGACAAATTTCTAAAGGAGATTGGTGATGTACAAGAAGATGCTATCACATATCTTGCTTTGAACCATTATAAAATATGGAGCCGAAGCAAGTTTGGTACACTATCGAAATGTGATTACTTGACGAGCAATATTTCCGAAGCATTTAATTATTGGATAGGTGCATGTCGTTATCAGCCAGTTCTTGATCTCCTTGATAGCATTAGAGAAATGGTTTTAAAGCGATTGTTGAGCAAAAAAGGATTGTAACAAAATGGAATGGTACATTAGTTCCTATGGCTAAAAACTATCTTAACGAAATCTCTAAGGTAAGTAAATTGACTAAAACTAGTTATTTATATTTTTCTTAAATTTTAATACCTGCATATATATCTCAATATAGTTGTATGTTTTGCAACGTAGAAATTGGGTGCATATGAAGTTTGCAAAAGCAGCGACAATCACGCAGAAGTGAAATATAAAGGAAGACGATGGGAGGTAATGCTAGATGAGAGATCATGTTCTTGTCGGGTTTGGTAAGTAAAGGGTCTTCCATGTGTCCACGCAGCTGCTTTCATTGCGTTCATAAGGAAAAGTTGGGAACAATATGTTGATCCGTACTTCACGATTCAAAAATTCAAAGACGCATATGCTTTTCAGGTCGCTACAATGCCCGGAAAGGATCAATGGTCGCACTTAAAAACACAGGAGGCAATATAGCCACCTGTTATCAAACGCCCCGTTGAACGGTCTAATAAAAATAGAATTAAACCAGCAGACGAGACCAAAAAAAGGCACAAGTGTAAGAACTGTGGTGGGCTTGGACATCGTCAAAATTCATGCAACAATCCAGCGGCTGAAAGTTCTAGCCTTGGTGAAGCACCCACCACCAAAAGGTTTTGCACTTTATTCTTATACATAATTCTTTTCACAATACAAACTGAACTGATGGTGATTCTTTGATATGATAGGAGAAGACAAAAGAATACGAATTCTCACGAATGATCTGCAAAGATGGGTTCGAAATAAAAAAGCTCATGAAGACAGTCAATTCTAGATTTTTTTGTTGGTTTAGTTGTTGAAACAATTGTTATTTCGATACATTTTGTTGGTTTAAACATTTGTTATTTAGACACGAGGATGCCATTTGAATGTAATCTTTTGGTAACTCACAGAGCGAATTCGTAATTGAGTTGCAGACCTGCAGGTGTTACGTGCTACTTTATATTATTCTTGAAAATATATACATATAAGTGATACTAGCTTAATGCAAGTACCAAGACAAGCTGGAAAAATATACTGTAGCATTTTTAGAAGGAAAAAGAGTTAAACAACATACAACATTATGCTGATCAGATAACATATAGTTGTTTCTTAAAATCTTCATCTTTAGAATCTGTTTGTGGTGACACACTGATAATGAAGTAAATTTGCTACTCTTATCGAGCCTCCGTCTCCTTATGTTACTAGCTTCGATTCAATGCATGATAACCCAATATAGCATAGTCCCTAGTGTAGACGCCAATGTCAATAACCCAATAACTGTAACCCCGACTGCTAACCGTTTCTCATTTCTGACAACAATAAAAAATAGTGCAAGAAACGCTACTGAAACAAACACACGAGCTAGCCACATTAGCTTGTTAATATCTGCCATCACTTGTTTCTTAGCTCGTTTTTCGACCACCACAATTGATGTCTGAACTACCACCACATTTAGTGATATAAAAAGAGCTAAATAGTCAAAATATCAAGAAGACAATGAACTCCAGTTTTGAAGCTATGTTTCCCTCACCCAAAGTAAACCCATCCGGGATACCTTTTGTGCCATCGACATATTGACAAGGCAACTGAAAATATGGCAGCGAAAGTAACTGTTGCGATCAAAACAACATCGACAGTTGTTGAATTGATTGCATTGTTTAGGCCTTCAAGATGAATTTTATTTATTTGTTCCGATTACTTTTACTCTTTTTTGAATTTTAAGTGTGTGTACATGATCATGAACGCTATGTTTGATATCACTTACTGTTTGTTTTAGTTCTCAGGTTTTGGGTGTTAATGGTAATGGTGTGGTTTTTATGGATTGAGCTTTTGGGGCGCCGTGTTGCTGAACTAGTAGCTAAGATTTCAGATCTTCCAAATTTCACAGCAGTGTCTAGAGCTGTTTCTCCATATTTGTTCATCGTCCTTCTGAAATACTAATCAAAATAAGATTCCTTTTATATTTGTAATTTATTTGAACCTTATAGGGGCGTATGTGTAAATATGATGAGATTAAAAAAGGGTATGATGGACATTTAACATTTACACATTGATTATATGTATTTTTATGATTTAAATATAAAAATAATATTTTGGATATATATGTCAAATTTATTGTTTTGCAAGGATATATACATAATTATGAGTTTAGCTTGGATATATACGTAATTAAAAGCCTTTGGGAGGATATATACGCAATTCCCCCCAAATAGTTACTTGATAAGTTTTTTAATTATATATATTATCGAATAGTTACTTGATCATATTGATTTTGCTATATAAAATGCATTTATTTGTTACTTGAATAAAAATAACATCTTTTTAGGTTATTTGGTTAGATGACAAGTAAAAAAGACTACATAGAATTCAAACATAATTACTTGAATTGCATGAAATTTAAGCAAAAATACATGTAATTATCACTAAATCACATGTAATTCAAGCTGAATTACATGTGATTTAAACAAAATCACATGTAATTCAGAATTCAATTTGTCTTATGTATTTTACATGAATGATAACATACATTTTAATACAAGGACAAAATTACATGTGATTAAAAAAATCACATGTTATTCATACAAAGTGAGTTTGTTAGAAGAAGTTAAGGTTTTGAAATGCTTGAATCACATGCAATGCTAGCAAAAGCACGTGTAATTATCATCGAATCACATGTAATTAAAGCAAAATTACATGTGATTCAAACAAAGTTGTTAATGCAAAGCAATGCCTAAAAACATTGTTAGTATTAATTAATCTTTCTTAGTTTTGATCACGATAAATTACAAAGACATTTATTGTCAAACACAATCATAAAACGAATTATCTAACAAACACTATCTTCAAGGTAATAATCATTACACTAACATATCTTAATCATGCTTAGTGATCATAAAAGTGATTAGCCTTGAAACTCACTTTTGTCAAATGTAACAAAAAAAATTTAATAAACTTTATTTTTAAGAAAATATTTTATTAAAATAAAAATGTAAACTTGAATATGGCATATTCCAAATGCCATAAGAATATCCTTTGAAGGTTTAAACAGCCTCAGATATTTCAAATTCCCTAAAAGACAAAAACGAGCAGAGTCTACTCCCCGCGGTTCCTTAATTGCCTACGCGGTTCCCTATCGATAAGGAACCGCCTGGGTAGCTAAGGAACAGCCCCCAGATAGCCGTTGGCATTTTTCTTCTATAAATAGTGGATCAAATCTGCATTTTCATTAGCCCTTTTTGGACATCTCTTTCAGCCTTCTTTCTCCTATCTAATCCTAGTCATTTGTAAATGATCACTTAATGTGTTAAGTATGTTTACTCATGATTATCCTCTTCATCTCCTTCTTTACCTTGTCCAAAGAGAAGATCACTCACACACTTGTGATGTGATTAAAGATGAATCTTTGATGAAGATCACCTTCTCGTAAAGATCTAGTCATGTTCATCATTTGTTTATTTGTGTCTAGTGTAGATCCATTGTATTTGTGAATACTTGGAGTAGTTGTGTTTATCTAAGCTATTTGTGAATACTTAGATTAGAGTTGTGTAAATCCTTTGCATATGTGTGTGCTTGGATTTGTGTTGTGTAGATCCAAGCTACATGTGTGTACTTGGATATGTTTAGTTGAGTTGTAATAAGTTGTGTTAGTTCTCACTAAACTATAAAGTGATGTGGTTGTGTCTTGTGAGTTCTTACAAAACTATAAAGTGATATGTAGTTGTGTTGTGTGAAGTTCTCACTTAGCTTCAAAGTGAAGAGTCGTGAAGATTGGTTCTAGCTTTGAATTAGAACTCGGCATCTAGCCTTGTGTCAGAAAATGGTGAAGTAGGAAACATTGTGAAGATTGGTTCTAGCTTTGGATTAGAACTCGACATCTAGCCTTGTGTCGTAAAATGGTGAAGTGGGCGACGTTGTGTAGATTGGTCCTAGCTAAGATTAGGTCTCGACATTTAGCTTAGTGTCGGAAAATAATGTAAGCGACGTTGTAAGGTTTTCTCCGCCAAGAAGGGAGCTTGTGGATATAGTGGAAATCTCAAGTAAGGTGTACTCGAGGAGTGGAGTAGGAACGAGGATAGAGCCTCGTTGTCGAGCCACTATAAATCTTGGTATCTTCCTACTAGGTTGTTTCTTTCCTTACTCATTACTTACATTCATTATCATTTTACTTACTACACATTGTTAATGCATTAGAATTAAACCTAATCATTATGCAACTAGCTTTCAAGTAAAATATAGTTTTTGCACTCATCTAATTGAAAGGTATTTTAATTAGGAGATAAATCGATGAGAAACTATTCAACCCCCCTTCTAGTTTCTACAATTGGTATCAGAGCGATGGTGACACAATATCTTTGAAGTATATTGTACTTTAAAACTTGGATCGATCCATTGTCTCCTCAAATTAGAAGGTTAAGTTGTACTAAAGTTTTTCTTTGGTCAAAAGTATTTTTTGTTGAAAATAAGCCTTTTAATTTGTTAATATTGCATCTCATTTAGATTAGTAGTATTAATACATTTTAGATTTACTCTTGAAATTTATCTACTAGTTTGCATCTTATTATGTGTAGGTACTCATGAAGATAAATCATTCTATTGATTGTGGATTGAGTTACTTACACTTGTAGAAGACTCATCTTCTTTGATTTCCAGCATCATTGAATGATGATATCAAAATGGGTAGGAGTGATACTAGTCCTTGAAGACTTACTAGTCACTATTAGTCATAGTTGGGCATTGCATTGGTTCCTTAAAAGCTTGGAATGCAATTTGTGGCAAGGTACGCTCTCGTTCTTCCACACGCCCTATTGATCATTGTTTTGATCATTAATTGACTATATGCTTGTTCTTGGCATCCTTGCCTTGACATTTATTTTTGGTTTGTGATTCTTTCCTTTTTTCCCTCTCAAACCTTCATTGATTGGATACTTGACTCACTATGGAGATGTAGGGTGAGTTAGTAGAAGCTTAAAGTATCAAGCATGATTTCCATGGTTTGCACCCTTACGGTTAGTAGGCCCAATATCATGTGTAACTTGTGCAATTAAGCTCATATCTAGGATGATCAGTGAATCCCTTGAGATACCAAACTACTTCATTAAGTTGTAGGTGGATTTTACACATTTAGAATTGAAATATTCCAAGGATATTGTTATTGTTAATCCTAGCAATAATTATCCGATCATGTGGGAGAGAAAGTGAATCTATATTTTGCTTATGTTTTGAAATAGAATAAAACTACTCTTGAAAATGATCTTATTCTATGCATCAAAATTGCTTGGTATAATTCATTACCAAAACCGCTTAGACTTTTGCCGAAAAGGCACGTCTTAAACCACTATATATGACACAAGCTCTTCGTCTCCTCGATTTGAAGAATGTTATTTGTCTCTTGAGCAATGTTCTTGGCCTTGATTCACTTCCCTTGACTCCTCTTCCCTTTGCTTCTTTGCTACGAGTAGTCGTTTGTTTGTTTCGATCTTTTCCTATCTCGATTCAACTTGTAATCCTTCAACAAGGCATTATTACTTAGTATTGTGGTCGTCCAATGATATTCTAAAAGGTTTAAGATATATTTTTAAGTACTTTAAAAATTTTGGTTTTCAAAAATTCTTTGTCTTTCTTTGATAAAAACCGGCCACTGTAGGCGGATCCTTATCAAGCGCGGTTCTAATTCGCTGTTCCTTATCGATAAGGAACCGCGGGCAGAATCTTCACTAAAGCGTCAGTTTTATTAAAATAACCTTTTCAAACAAAACCTTCTCTCTCTTTCACACACCCAGTTTTCTACCATTGTTGTTTTTCCAAAACCTTCAATTACTCCAGATTAATTGATTTTGATTTGTGGGTTTCACTCATCCTTCATCAAAGATCAATTATCTGTAAGTCATTTCTTTTAGTTTCATCTAATTTTCTCTAGGGTTCATACATTCATAATTAGGGCTTTTTAAAATTGACATTGAATTAGAACCTTAGTTGACATAGTATTGTTACTATGATTCCTTAGGTTCATATTCATTGAGATTTCACTAAAACCCATTTGTAGAAAAAATCCGAATTTTGACTAAATAGTTTTGGTTGATTGATGGAATTGATATGAACCCATGAACAAGTTGGTAACGGCATTGTTAAATGCTTACCTAAAAACCTTGTTTTGAAAAACCAATGTTCAAGTTCATTATCGATCTTACATGGTCAATGTGTCATTGTTAATGATGAACTAGGTACATTGTGAATATGAGAATTGTTAGCCTCAAAATATTGAGTCAAACAAGAATGTTCGGTCATAGGTTTCTATTGTAATATTTATTAGAACGTTGTAATAAGTAGTTATTTAGTCGTGGTTCACGGGCTTGGATTTAAACTAATTAAAGTCCAAAAGACAAGCCCGGCCCAATATATAGTCCATTAAAGCCCGCATGTGGGTGGACTATATATACTACCCTCCTAGCATGTTAGGAGGGTGGATGGTCATTTTGTAACAACTTCTTTTCTTAATCTAATCTCACCAAGTTAATCATCTCCTCTCTACTTTCTCTCACTACTTTCTCTCTCTAGGAATTCATCTCTTCTTCATCTATTTTCTTTCTTTCTTCATTGCTTAATCATCACAATATATGGGACAACATTTGGTATCAATCGCCATGGGGTAGATTTGTGATTGGTTGGTGTTATTATATTTGATTCGAATGATTTAATCCATAAATCATCTCGGATTCAAATTTTTTTGTGTTTTCCGTGCTTTGCTTAATCATCTACATCTTATACATAGTTGTAGTAGTGATTTGGTATATTTACTTTGGCTAAAAACACAAAATTTTTGGGTTTTTTGATCATTTTTTGGCTTAAAATCACGTATTGGTTGAGTTTTGTCCGAGAAAAGGGGGATACATTCCGATTGGTGTAATCTGAAAAGGGTTTATAGATTCCGATTGGGATTCCGATCAACATTCCGATTGGACTTCCAACATTCCGACCATCATTCTGACTGGACAACAATATTCCGATTGGCATTCCGATTTGCATTCCGATTGGTGTTTTCCGATAGCACATTCCGATTGGTGATTTCCGATTAGCACATTCCGATTGGTGTTTTCCGATCATACATTCCGATTGGTGCATTCCGATAACATTCCGATTGGTGCATTCCGATAACATTCCGATTGGTGCATTCCGATAACATTCCGATTGGTGCATTCCGATAACATTCCGATTGGTGCATTCCGATAACATTCCGATTGGTGCATTCCGATAACATTCCGATTGGTTATTCCGATTAGGGGACATTCCGATGATGTGTTTTGCTAAATTTTGTTTGAGTATTTTTTAGATTTAGCCACTATCTAGACTAGTTTCAGAATATCGTTTCCACGAAGATCAAAAAAAAAAAAAAAAAAAAAAAAAAAAAAGAGTTAAAATTTTTTCGTCAAGTAAATTCAAATTTTTTCCATACTAGTTTTAGGACATTTCTAGCTCGATTTCAAATTTTGGCGATTACAAAATTTTTGGACTACCGTTTTTGTCGGACTGGAGAATTTATTGTCGGCCTGGAGAAAAATTGCAATTTTCGGAATTTAAACCACAACTACAATCACAACAAATCTACTTAAGATCCATACTCACTTCATCATTACAGAGAATTTTGGGATGGATTCTACTGCAGAATATCGTGTGACGAACAACAACATCATGGTCGCGGGTAATAAAGAGAGACCACCAATGCTTGTGGCTGGTCGATATGCTCAATGGCAATCACGCTTTCTTCGCTATCTTGATACAAGACCTAATGGTGATGCCTTGAGACAATGTATTAACAATGGCCCATATGTCTTTTCTGAAATTGATGTTCCTTATACACCAGCCACAGACACATGTCCAGAAGTACCTGCAACAAAGAAAAAGGAAACTTTATCTGATCTTACACCCGAGAAACGTGCTTGGCATGATGCAGAAAAAGAAGCGATCTATATGATCCTAAGTGGAATTGGAGATGATATTTATTCCACAGTCGATGCATGTCCTACATCACAAGAAATGTGGACGGCCATTGAACGCTTGCAACAAGGAGAGTCTCTCAACAAGCAAGATGTCAAAACAAACTTGTTTTGGAACTTTGGTAAGTTTACTGCATTGGATGGAGAATCAATTGAGTCCTATTATTCAAGATTTTACAAGATGATGAATGATATGACAAGAAACAACTTGGAAGTCTCCACCATGCAAGTCAATGTGCAATTTCTACAACAACTCCAACCAGAGTGGACACGTTTTGTCACTTTGGTGAAACAACAGAAGCAGTTAGACAAGGTAAACTATCACACTCTCTTTGATATCTTGAAACAATTTCAGCATGAAGCAAATGAGATTCGAGCTGAACGAGTGGCAAAGACGGCTAATCCACTTGCTTTATTAACTACCACTCAAAATGTCCAAGATCATCGATCTCATGCTCCTAAGCCATACTCTAGCCTATCATCCTCACCACGATATTCCACATCATCCAAGTCTTCATCATCCACAAGATCACGCGGCAAAGCACCAAGAGCACCTTCACCACCATCTGAGTCATCTTCAGAAGAAGATAGTGATGAAGATCAAGCTCAGAAGAATCGTGAGATGAAACAACAAATTGCTTTCATTATGAAGACTTACCAGAAGATCTACAAACCCACCAACAACAATCTTCGAACATCATCTAACACAAAGAACCGATATGTTGCGAGTCCTCCAAGGTATGACACACGTCGACGTGGTGAAAGTCCTTCTAGGTATGATCGACATAATCCAACGCATGTTGAGGGTTCTGCAAGATATGATCGACAAACTGCAAAGTATGATACTCAGAGGATTGCTGCTGCTACTGGGAATAGGGAAACTGTTGGAACTCAAGTGGTTCAACAAAGTGGGATTCAATGTTTTAATTGCCAAGGTTTTGGGCATATGGCAAAGGAATGCAGGAAGCCGAAAAGGGTTAGAGACTCCAGCTATCACAAGGAAAAGATGTTGCTATGCAAAAAGATGGAAGCAGGGGTCAAACTGTCAGCTGAGGAAGGAGTTATGCTTGATGACACTGATGATGAAGCCTCCGACCAGGAATTAGAAGCACATTACTCGTACATGGCACATGTTGAAGAAGTTCTCAAAGTCACTGAAGATGACAATGGTCCTATCTTTGACACTGAGCCAATCGATAAGGTACACACTACTGATGAATATAATGTGTTTGGTGATATTCCTGAGCATAGTGATCTACCCAATGCCATTAATGACACGTGTATGATGGAAACGGTTGATAGTAATACCACACCCGATTCATCAGACATGTGCAATAATGAGTCTGAGGATGATCAACATGCAAATGAATATGATGAAGAGGAACGTATTGCGCTTGCTAATTTAATTGCTACTTTACAAAAAGATGTCACTGAAAATAAAAAGAGTCAAAAGCAATTAAAGAAAGCAAACGCTACGCTCACTCAAAGTTTTGAAGAATGCAAAGCTGCTCTTATCAAATCTACTGAGATGACTGAAAGCTATAGAGATGAGCTCCTTCAGAAAACCAAAGAGCTTGAGGGGTACAAGGGAAGTGCGTTAAAAAGTCAAAAGGACGATTTTGAAAACAAATATAATACCACTCTTGAGTTATTAGCTAAAGAGAAGCGTCAATATAATGTTTTCTTAATGGATGAACGTCAAAAAACGTACCTTGCCAATACCAAAGTTAATGAACTTGAACAAAAGCTCTCTATGACCACTACTGATTCTGCTAAAATTCTAGAGGATAAGAAACAAGAGGTAGATGCGTTAAAACAAGACTTCAAAAGTAGATATGATAAAGAAACCGAAAAAGTTACGAAACTAGAAGCACAAGTCGACTTTTTGAAGAACGTTGTTTATAAAACGCATGATTCTATTCAATCCGTAAGAATGCTAGCACCTCCATCGATGTTTAAGGGTCAAGCTAGCTTTGCAAGTCCTGAGTACCTTGCCAAAGCTCAAGCTGCGAACCCGCATCTTTATCTTGATGAGACTGAAAGGACAAATCTTGATTGCATGCCTCTAAGTGCCAATAGTGAAGAGACTGCCCTTTGGGATGCTGATAGTCAACCATCAGTTAATAAGGAGTTTGTGAAACCATATAATTATGCTTATGAGAATAGTCTTTATGGTCTGTTCCACAAACAAACTCAGAAATCTCGTGAGGAAGTATTTTTAGAATGTAGGGAAAAGAGAATTCAATGGAAGAAAGCGTTTGCCACTAAGAAAACAAACGTTTCTAAGTTCATCAACTACTTGCCCCTAGATGCTTCTAAAAGCAAGAGTAGGCAGATATTTGGGTTTCTTACTCATTACATAGATAATATTAAGTCCATTATTGATAATGATTGGAAACAACGACAAAATGACGAGTGGAAGAAACCAATTCCTCAAGACATAACTGTGCTTGTCAAACAAATCTTAATATCGAACGCGGCCACACTAAAAGAAAATGTTCTTAAATTCGAAAGCTTAATTCGGTCTGAAATGTTTGATGATTTACAATATGTTGAGTCTCTTGAGAAAGCAATTGATGATCTTCAAATGGACAAGTCCGTTTTTTCTGATGAATATGATTTACTCTTGCAAGAATGCATTTCTAAAGATATTATGTGTGCTTATTTTACATCTTGTGCTGATATTGATGAGTATTCTGAAGTTGCATGCCAATATCTTGATAAGATCAAAGAATGTGAACGTCTTGAAATTGAGATTTCGAAACGGAAAGAAAATGTTGACAAAAAGGCTTTTGAGTTACTTCAACACAAAACTGATTTCCTTCAAAAACATTGTCATTCACTTGAACTTGCTTTGCAAAAAGACGTTGGTCGTTTTTCACATGATAATAAATTGCAAGAAAAACTTTCCCAAACATTTCGAGAAATGAATGAACAGAATTTGGAAATTAATGAGTTGAAAGCTCAATTACAAGACAGGGACAGAGCGATAGCAGAGTTGCAGAAACTCATTGCTAAGATGGGTGGGAAAATTGTGGAACCTAGCATTAAGAAAAATGTTGTTAGACAACCCAATGCCTCTAAAGAGAATAGATCCTCTATCTTGGGAAAACCATCTGCTTTATCTAATTCCTCGTTTGCAAAACCTGTGTTTGCCCCCAAGTTGGATGGAAAGGAAAGGTTACCACAGAATCAACCCATAAGGAATCCTATAGCACCAAGTGTTAAGCACAATAATGTCATTAAACCAAGGATGTATAGAATGTCCACTAAGCCCACAAACAAAGATACTCACTCGCCTCAGACTTCTAGAAACACTAATATTCATGTGTCTTCTACTACAGGAATAGTCTCCACTACTAGTGTTAGCCTGCCTCAGCTTAAGAGCACTCAAGTGAATGATAAGGTCTGGAAACACAAGAATCAAGGGAAGATGAAGCAAGTAGAAGAACACCCTAGGATTTTCAATGTTTCTAAGAATAAAACGTCTGTAATCGCGTGTCATGACGATTTGAATGATTCGACTTTGAATGTTATGAATGGGAAATTTGTTTGTGTCAAATGTGGCAAGTGTGCTAATGCTAATCATTCTATGTGTGCTATAAATAAAGTCAAAGGCGTAGATACTAGAACTAAGAAGCAAGTTGCAATGCCTATTAGAGCTAGTAAACCCAAACGCAAAGTGAACCATTCTAGTGCAACCCCCACTAAGAAAAGTAATGCATCAGACTCCACCACTAAGAATCCTAGAAGCAAAATTAAGGAATTATATGAGTCTGCCAGTAAGTCTTGGAAATGGTGGTTTGCTAATCAATGTCCTCCCGGATATAAATGGATGCCTAAAGTTAGGACAGAAAATGTGAAAACGAGTGTTAGTTTGCCTTTAAATGTTGATAAGGACACTAATGATTCTACTATCACAACTACTGTGGTATCCAATTTAGCAAATGCTCCATCGTGTTCTAACGCTTCTGCAGGTGATACAAATAATTCTCTTCATAATGGACTCCGGATGCACGAAGCACATGACGGGGAATCTCAAGCTTCTAATTAACTTCGTGGAGAAGTTCCTAAGTACGGTTCGATTCGGAAATGATCAATTTGCACCGATCCTAGGATATGGAGATTTGGTTCAAGGGAATATCACGATTAAAAGGGTATACTACGTAGAAGGGCTCAATCACAATCTTTTCTCAGTTGGTCAATTCTGTGATGCGGATTTGGAAGTTGCTTTCAGAAAGAAGACATGTTTTGTTCGTGATTATGATGGGAATGACTTACTTACCGGTACACGGGGTACTGATCTTTACACAATTTCACTTCAAGACACAACTTCATCAACTCCAATTTGCTTCATGGCTAAAGCTTCAACGACTCAGGCATGGTTATGGCATCAACGTCTTTCTCATCTCAACTTTGATACCATTAACTTGCTTTCCAAGAAAGATATTGTGAGAGGCCTTCCAAGCTTGAAATTCATCAAAGATCATCTTTGTTCTTCTTGTGAACTTTGTAAAGCTAAACGAAGTAGCTTCAAAACAAAGACAACACCAAGTTCTAAAGGACGGTTAGATCTTCTTCACATGGATCTGTGTGGTCCAATGCATGTTCAGAGTATCAATGGAAAGAAATATATTCTGGTAATTGTCGATGATTACTCAAGGTACACATGGACTCACTTCTTGAGGTCCAAGGATGAAACACCCGACGTTCTCATCAGCTTCATAAAATTGATACAACGTGGTCTTCAAGCTCAAGTTAAAGTGGTTCGTACTGACAGAGGTACAGAATTTTTGAATTCTAATCTGAGAAAGTATTTTGAAGCCGAAGGGATTGAACATGAAACATCTATTGCTCGAACACCCGAACAAAACGGCGTTGTTGAAAGACGAAACCGTACTTTGGTTGAAGCTGCTCGAACATTATTATCCGCTTCAAAACTTCCACTATACTTTTGGGCCGAAGCCGTGTCAACCGCATGCTACACACAAAATCGCTCCTTAATTATCCCAAGACACGAAAAGACACCATATCACATAATTCATGATCGAAAACCTTCACTCAAACACCTTCATATTTTTGGATGTACTTGCTACATCATTCGAGATGGTGAACACTTGGATAAGATGAAAGAAAAAGGTGATGCATGTATTCTTGTGGGATATGCAACTCAGTCTAAGGGATATAGAGTGTTCAACAAAAGAACAAAATTGATTGTCGAGACAATTCACATCCGATTTGATGAATCTCAAGAGATGGCACTTGAACAAAACAGTTTAAGTCCCGATCCACAACGACAAACGACTTCCGTTCACAACCGCACGGAACTCGGAACTCAAGACCACAACAATGAACCGTCAAGTTCAACGCTGGTTCCAGAGAATGTTCCTAGAGCTGATATGACAGTCGACACGACCATTGAAGAGTTGGAAATGTTATATGGACCAATGTATGATGAATATTTCACGGGGGAGAAACAAGTTGTATCGAAGTCTTCCGCTGTCACTCATGATAAGAATGATGATACCGATCATCATCAACAAATGGATACAACTTCATCTACTTCAACACGGGTTGTTGCAGATTTACCTCCTCAGAATATCAATTCAACAATCGATCCTACAACATCCACAACTACTGTCATTGCTCCAGAGAACACAAATCAAGCAGACAATGCATTATCTGATGAAGACGAATTCATCAACCCATTCGGTACACCGGTACACGAAACTAGAGAGTCTTCTACTCGCCATGTTGATCCGTAAAATATGCATACGTTCTACCAACGACATCCTTCAACACATCATTGGACCCGAGATCATCCTTTGGTTCATGTCATTGGAAACCCTTCACAGCCCGTTCGCACAAGACGACAGCTTAACACCGATGCTGATGTTTGTATGTTCGCACTCGCCGTGAGTTCAGCTGAACCGAAAAACATCAAAGAAGCATTAGCTGATCATGCTTGGATTGAATCGATGACGGATGAACTTCAACAGTTTGAAAGACTTAAAGTCTGGGAACTTGTTGACAGACCATACGATGTAACACCATTAAATCTTCGATGGATCTGGAAAAACAAGATGGATGAAGAGAACACGATCATCAAGAATAAATCTAGGCTAGTAGCTAAAGGGTATGGACAGAAAGAGGGTATTGATTTTGAAGAATCATTTTCACCAGTAGCTCGAATGGAAGCGGTCAGGATTTTCCTTGCTTATGCTGCACATAAGGGATTCATTGTCTATCAAATGGACGTAAAGACGGCGTTTCTTAACGGTCCTTTGAAGGAAGAAGTCTATGTCACGCAGCCGGAAGGATTCGTCAATCCTCATTATCCTGACAAGGTGTATCGTCTCCACAAAGCACTATATGGACTCAAGCAAGCTCCAAGGGTGTGGTACGATGAGCTCTCGAAATTTCTGGTCTACAAAGGTTTCTCAAAAGGTTCCATTGATTTAACTTTGTTCACTTATAAATATGGGGATGACATTCTGCTTGTGCAAATTTATGTTGATGACATTATTTTCGGGTCTACAAACCCAAAACTTTCAAAATGGTTTGAAAAAGTAATGCACAGCAGATTTGAAATGTCTATGATGGGCGAACTAAAATTCTTTCTAGGAATTCAAGTTCACCAATCCCCAAGTGGTATCTTCATTAACCAAGCTAAGTATTGTCAAGAGATAATCAAAAAGCATGGTATGACATCATGTGACCCCGTTGGGACACCATTATCAACCACATCCCTAGATGCTGATTTAGAGGGATTACCCATAGATCAAACGAGATATCGTTCCATGATCGGGTCCCTCATGTACTTGACAGCAAGCAGACCTGATATTCATCATGCTACGTGTTATTGTGCACGATATCAAGCACGACCCACTGAAAAGCACCTCAAGGAGGTTAAACGGATCTTTCGGTACCTTAAGAATACCATTCACATGGGACTCTGGTATCCGAGGGAAACCAGTTTCTTTCTAACGGCCTATTCAGATTCTGATCATGCAGGGTGTCTTGATACACGTAAAAGTACTTCTGGTGGTGCACAATTTCTAGGTCAAGACAAGCTTGTGGGATGGTCTTCCAAGAAGCAGGATTGTACGTCACTTTCATCAGCCGAAGCGGAGTATGTGTCTCTATCTGCGTGTTGTGCTCAAGTTCTTTGGATGAGAACACAACTCACGGATTATGGCTTCCATTTTGATAAAGTACCTATGTACTGTGACTCAAAGTCGGCCATAGCCATCTCCTGCAATCCGGTTCAGCATTCCCGCACGAAGCACATTGATGTCCGATATCACTTCATTAAGGAACAAGTTGAAAGAGGTATTGTTGAATTATACTTTGTTGGAACTGATTACCAATTAGCTGACTTGTTTACAAAAGCTCTTTCGAAAGAGAGGTTTGCGTATCTAGTTAGGCAAATTGGTATGAGATGTTTGACTCCAGCAGAACTGGAGGTTCTGGCAAAGAAGCCTGCTTGATTCATCTATCAAACATCTACCTGTAAATATTAATCAAAAAGCAAAATACAAAAGTAAAAAATCTTTGATAATCCAAAAATATTCTTCTCGACATGTCTTTCAGTATCGATAATATGGACGTACCTAGAAATGTCGCTCAATAACGACACGGGTGTGTACATAAAGCTCGAATGAAAGTTGTAAATATTTTTCAAAACATGTCATTTCTATCTTTTCAAAAGGAAAGTGTCTATTTTGGACAATACTTCCAACAACGGGTAGAGCAATCTATCTTGGGTTGAGCTTGTCACAAAACATTCAACGTTTTGAGCTCAACACAATGGCTTGTAATCACTTTCAGATTGCAACCCGGATCTAAATTCACGGGGGAGTGTACGCTTTTGTACTCTTACCCTTAGCAAAAGAAGTTAAATCTTCTTACACTTGAGTGGATTCGTCAAGACATTCAAAGTCTATGAACTCAAGTTTATGCTTTAGAAAAACCTTTTCGTCAAAAAGAATTGATTTTTCAAAAAGCGTTGAACACAATTTTTTCAAGAATTTTTCAATGCTATTCAAAATCTTTCAAAAATTGTGTGTTCAACAACTCCTATCCTCAAAAGTTTAATGTGGATCAAATCCTCGTAATGACAATTCCATTGTATCAATTTTTGAGGGGGAGCATTTCAACTTCATGCATAGATTGACATATCTTTCTCCCGAAGATTTTCAAGACTATTTTAAAAAATATATTTTAATCAAATTTGGTATCTCTAATATCAAAAGATTTTATATATTAGAGATAGGGGGAGAAAATGTGATTAAAATGTGATCATATATAAGACTCAAGCACTTTAACTCTTACCCACATGTGCGAAACACTTTCGATTATCGATGCACATGTGAAGGGGGAGTTTTTCTGAAACGACAAAACTAGCAAGGTGTTAAATGTTTTTCAAACACTTTGTTAGAATTTAAAGTGGTTTTCATGGTTTTGATCAAATACCCACAACATCTTTAATTCACGACGTTATTGGTGTCAAAAGGGTGGTTAGGTTTAAGTCCTATGATCCAACCAGAACCGGAGGGATCTTCCCAGGGACAATCCAATAGATTATTAGAAGTCCTTAGGAAAGATGGAGTAGAATGTGAACGTAGCAGAATGCCGACTAAGTACTGATGCTAGCACTGGAACAATCACAACAAGGTGCTAGTAATGATGTCTTGGTAAGCATTGAAGGGGTTGAAGAATGAAAAAGAAATGTAAGGATAAAGGGTCTAAAGAAAAAAGCCCTCCATACAACTTAGGCAGAAACCGGGTCAACCCATCATGAAGACAAACTCATCATGGACCCAGTGATGTGAAGCACAACCCTTTCCTGGCTACTCAGGCTTCTCTCAAAAGAAGTTTGTTTTATTGTCACGGAGATCAACACGACTTCTATTGACTTTCTCACTCCGAGATAGTTGATATTGAATAGGTGGCATCTGCTCCAGCCTCCGACCACTAAAAGTGCACAAATCGAGTCTAGAGCCAAGAGATCAATCAAATCTCGTTAGGACACACGGATGAAGATCAAGAGAGTCCTACGCTATATCCTTGCGATATTGCTAGAACACTCAGAGTGATACTACTTAGTATTCACAATGATGAGTGGAAATCCTTCCAGTGTTAACATCAAACAGCACTGCGGTAGGTCATATGTAAGATTCTTTATGAATTGAACATATGTACAACTGAAAAGCAACAGTGGTTTGATTCTGAATTGATTCAAACTTGTTTCAGGTTTCTACGCAATATCTTTATGGTCTTGCCAGAACATTCAGAGTGATATTCATTAATATTCACAGTGACGAATGGAAATCCTTCTAGCGTCAACATCAAACAGCGCTACGATAGGTGACTTGTGAGATTCTTATGAATCAAACTTGTGTCAACTGGAAAGCAACAATGGTAAGATTCTTAATGAATCAAACTTGTTCCAGGAATTTGAATTGACGACTTTAATCAAGCGGATATTTATCCAATTGATTCACTCTTTATGTTCGCAGTCTTGCTTTGAGACGGTCGAGTAAAGAGAACGGCTAGTACAGCCGCGAAACCCTGTCAAGGAGATTCTTAATTGAATCTACCTGATCACAGGTACGATATTTAATATCGTATAACGGTCTTCACCGACCGGAGGTAAAACGCTACCGATTTAGGACGAATGTCACAGCCATTCAGTCCGTGTCTATGTTTTGTATCGAGAAGGTGGCGTCACGGTGTACTCAGCAAAGTCAAAGATTCACAACCACATATTCATGTCCAAAGACTTATCCAACAATTGATAGTGTGAGCATGTGGATAAAGACACAAGATCACAAGATGGCAAAGACAAGTCAAGAATGATTTGAAGATCTCAAGACTTAAAGACAAAGTCGAAAGACAACGACAAAGGCTCAAAGATCACAACATGAAGGAACAAAACTACTGTTACACGTTCAAGACTCATTTATGACGAAATTCATAAAACTCCATTGGAATCCAAAATATCAAAGAGGAATGACCTCACATTGGGGGAGATTGTTAGCCTCAAAATATTGAGTCAAACAAGAATGTTCGGTCATAGGTTTCTATTGTAATATTTATTAGAACGTTGTAATAAGTAGTTATTTAGTCGTGGTTCACGGGCTTGGATTTAAACTAATTAAAGTCCAAAAGACAAGCCCGGCCCAATATATAGTCCATTAAAGCCCGCATGTGGGTGGACTATATATACTACCCTCCTAGCATGTTAGGAGGGTGGATGGTCATTTTGTAACAACTTCTTTTCTTAATCTAATCTCACCAAGTTAATCATCTCCTCTCTACTTTCTCTCACTACTTTCTCTCTCTAGGAATTCATCTCTTCTTCATCTATTTTCTTTCTTTCTTCATTGCTTAATCATCACAATATATGGGACAACAAGAATGATAAGGAATAAACCTTGGTTTGTCAAGAGATTGATCAAACACATTCTCATCTTTTTGATTTTTGGTTTATATGTAACATATGAGTAATTGGGGAAATACTTTTGTGTTTATTTTTTGGTACTCTCATGACTTCAGGATATCAAAATGACCACCTACTTACTAGAAGATACATGCCTAATCCTTCTTTGTTAAATCAAACTCACTCTACTCAAAACACTTATCATAGTCTTGAATCTCGTTGTTTCCATGAAGGACGTATTGTTCCTTCTAACTTTCTTAGACTTGACTTCATTCGATTCATGTTCAATACCATTGGCTTTGATTGTTTGCTTGATATAGATGAGCCAGTCTTTCCTTCTTTCCTCATGGAATTCTTTAACTCGTTCAAACTAATGTGCATCAATAATGGTCTATCTATAAGATTTTCCATCAAGGGGAAAACCTTTGTGTACACTCTTGAGGAATTTGGTAAGATTCTAAGAGTTCCATACGAAGGTCAATGTAGGTTCACCAATGCTTGGGGTTTAAACCACTTAGAATTAGCCCCTATTGATGTGCATTATGTGACCGAGATTCCTTCGGCTTCGGCCATCTCTCGTGCTCTTGCTAAACCTCGTGAACATCCTTTTCTTGGTAATTTTGAAGGATAATTTCGTGTTCTCGCTCCTTAGGAATTACTAACTAGCGATCTTAGTGATTTTATGATCCATTGGGCCGAAATCATTAGAGAAAATGCAATGTGTTTGGATGGTGATCGTAACCATGTACCCATTTGTCTTTCATATATGTTGTATTGTGTTGTTACAACCACTCCATACAACCTTGCATTTTTCATAGCTAGAAGAATAAGATTTGTTCTCAATGGATCTCGTTCTACTCTTCCTTATGACATGATTCTCTCACGGCTTCTCAAGAGAGTTCTTCTTGACTTTCCTCCTCTAAATCCTTCATCTTTTCACTCCGTGGATCGAGTCATGCTTCCTATTGAAAGGAATGTCTCTTCTTTACCCACGCATGATTCAAATGAAGATGAAAATGTCTCTCAAGACAATTCTCTCAATCCTTGTTATGACTTGTCATCATCTATCTCTCAATTGTCTTCACTAGACATTGATTCAGACTATTAGTATTGTCTCAATCTTCATCTTCAAGATCGAATAAGAAGTGAATCAAGGCAAGGAGGAAATGCTCATAGATGAATGATATATACCACTCTTGAGTGACTAACATATGTTTAAACATGTTTGGATTGTTGAACTTAATCTCCTTTATCTTTATTCTTAGGTTGTTATGTATTCTTTAACTAACAATTTGTGTTTGGATTATCTAGTATTTTAATCCTAATTATCCATGGTGACGATATTTCGATGTGCATGGCTCTGTGCATCTTGTGTGTTAGATAGCCTCCTAGTTTTTGATTATTAGTTCACTTTGGCTTGATAAACATTGGTATAAAATCTGGGCTAGCAAAAGTTTGAGGAAGTGCTATTTTTGAACACCTCTGGTCGCGGTTCCATATTAAACACGCGGTTCCTTAGCGATAAAGAACTGCGGGCCTACGTAAGGAACCGCCTAGTACTTGTCAACAGAATCTTTGCTTTACACTATTTTCTTTAATATGTGTAAAACTTTGATAAAACTTTTGCAAAAACCTGCACTTTCCTAAACAAGGCTACCTAATTTCATTGTTCACATAAAATGTTTTTAACCTATTACTAGTTTGGATCATCCCCTTCTCTTCTTAAACCCTCCATTGTTGATTGTGTTCTTCATCCCTTCAACTCTTCTCTAAACCTTAACGTTCAACCATGGTATCCACTAGAACATCCAATTCCTCCAAAACTTCCTCATCCAAAAGAAGTCTTAAGATGAAATTCAAGTTTCCTAAACTTGGGTCTCCATCTTCTCACAAACCAAAAAGTGAAGCCTCACCTATTTTCATCACTTTCACCACCACTTGCTTCATGGAAGACAAACTCAACCCATGGTACTAACCATTCACATGGTTCTACCTCCTCTTCATTCTAATCAAGAATGAATGAGTTTTCTTCACCACTCACTTCTAGTCCTCCCTTAAATGTGAATGCTCAACCTCAACCTCATCAAAGAATTCCCTTTGTTTTTTAGCCTCTTTCTTTAACTCCACCCATATCACCCTTGGATACCATGCCTTCTCCACATCCTCCTACCTCTAACACTCCACTCGTGGGTGTTCCCATTTCCCGTTTCTTGGGTGATCCACACTTGTTTGACTTTTTCATGCACAATGGAACCAATTGTCCTTGTTGCTTGAACAACTTTCACCTCATTGATATCCTTAGGTTGGAGATGATTGGGGCTCACATCAAATTGCAAAGCTTCTTGTTGAACCTATTTGCTAATCCTCCTCCTCCTAGGAGATGAATTATTTTTTTTAAATCAATTACTTTTAAAGAAGGTCAAGCCAAAGAGGACTATGAATTCAAGACCTAGTTTTAGCTATCTTTGTAGTAGTTTATTATCTCTTTATTTCTTGTATTCCCTTTATTTTCCCTCATGATTTTCTCATGTGTATGATTTATGGATTTAGTTTTATGTGTTTTAACCTATGTGATCACATTAATCAACTTCAACTTATTTAAAATTGAACCTAAATCTATCACAACCTCTAAAAACTTGACTTAAAATTGGATCAAAATGTTATCTAAAATTTTTGTCACCCTTTGTCAAGACATTCTTTGTGAATGTGTTGCTTTTATGCAACCCTAGCATACTCTAGTGCTAAAAGAGGTAAAAATCCAAGATTTGTAAAATTTTGAAAAAGTCTTATTTTTCTCCAAAACTTTTGAAAATCAAGGTTTGATGTCCTCTAGACGCGACTCCTTAGCCCCCAGGCAGCTCCATATCGATATGGAACCGCGGGCTCTATTAAGGAACCGCTTACAGTAAAGCCGTTCTTGGCTTACTTTTGGTCTTTCTTCTTTGACCACTGTCTTGGTTAAGATTCTTTGTTTACCCAACTTGGCTAAACATTTCCTAAAACCTTTTATTTTCATTTCAAACCTTTGCCTTGTCTATTTTGTTTAAATTCTTCTCTTTTGGGAGTTCTTCTCTTCATCCCTCATAATGCCTAATTCTTCCTTTCCTAACCTTGACATTTTTTTGTCACAATATTCTCAACCTAAAGCTTCTTCTTCTAAGCTTTCAAAGAAACCGAAAATCTCGGTTCGACCCGTTTGGATAAAAAAGAACAAGAATCCTCGTGATTCTTCTTCTCCAAAATCCTCCAAGAATTCCTCTTTCTCTCCGATTCAATATTGGAATGAGACTTACTTTATAAATCCAACTACCTGAGAAAAGGAAATTCTTCCACCACCACCAAAACCTTTCAACTCTCCTCAACTCAATGACCTATGTTCTTTCCCTAATATCACTAGGCATTGTGAAAACATCTCTTATCCATTATCTCCCTCTCCACCAACCTCTAACTTTAATGGACCTCCCCATCTAACGACTTTGTTTTGCATCATGGTTCCTTGTGTGCTTGTTGTCATTTTCAACAAATTGAACTTGCTCATATCTATGACAAGATAAATTTCCTTGAATTCCTCCTCACTTGACCTCCTCTCAAAGTTTTCGTTCCCGTGAACAAAACTTCGAATGATGCTTCGTCGTATTTCTTTTCCAACCAAGGTACATTTTGTACTTTAGTTGTTTGAGTCAATACAACTTAAGCAATCTTAGAAGATTATCACTATTAGAGTAGTTTATGATTTGTGATTTATTTTCCATATTTTTTGCTTTAAATATTCATATTGTGTGTATGAATATTTCTCTTGTATGTTATCATATTTGTGTAATATGAATGTTATGTGTGTTATCTTTCCCACTAATTCTATTTCACACATTTGTTAAAGAGTTGATCATGGTTAAAACTTAAAATTAATTATGGGTGATTCCATAAATTATAAATTTTAACCCATTGACATTTTAAATCATCTTTGATTAATTTGGATGTTTCTTTTCTTCCTTTATTCCACCAATTGAACTATGATATTGTCAATACACACTTTGGACATACTTAGCAAATGCTTGCTTCTAATTTGAGATTTCTTTTCCTTCTCCCTCTCAAGTTAGTTAGTAAGTAGTGCACATACATACATTGGTGTTTCTTTTCTTTCTTCTAACCTTTGTGTAGCATGTCATCTTAGCTCATTTACTTGGTGCCCCAAGCAAGGGGGAGTAAGCACCAAGGGGGAGCTACTAGCAAAGTCAGGTTCTTTTCTTCTTCAAAGACTTGTGCTAACCTTTTTGCTTCGACAAAGGGGGAGAAATGATAGTGATAAACTTTTTAATAATTCGAATAAACTTGTATTTTACGTAAGTGAGTTTATAGTTTGTCGTAATCAAAAAGGGGGAGATTGTTAATGCAAAGCAATGCCTAAAAACATTGTTAGTATTAATTAATCTTTCTTAGTTTTGATCACGGCAAAATAAAAATACATTTATTGTCAAACACAAACATAAAACGAATTATCTAACAAACACTATCATCAAGGTTATAATCATTACACTAACATATCTTAATCATGCTTAGTGATCATATAAGTTATTAGCCTTAAAACTCACTTTTGTGAAATGTAACAAAAGATTTTTAATAAACTTTATTTTTAAGAAAATGTTTTATTAAAATGAAAATATAAATTTGAAAACTCACTTTTGTGAAATGTAACAAAAGATTTTTAATAAACCTTATTTTTAAGAAAATGTTTTATTAAAATGAAAATGTAAATTTGAATATGGCATTTTCCAAATGCCATAAGAATATCCTTTGAAGGTTTAAACAGCCTCAGTTATTTCAAATTCACTAAAAGACAAAAAGGAGCGGAGTCTACTCCCCGCGGTTCCTTAAGTGTCTACGCGGTTCCCTATCGATAAGGAACCACCTGGGTAGCTAAGGAACTGCCCCCAGATAGCCGTTGGCATCTGTCTTCTATAAATAGTTGATCAAATCTACATTTTCATTAACCCTTTTTAGACATCTCTTTCAGCCTTCTTTCTCCTATCTAATCCTAGTCATTTGTAAATGATCACTTAATGTGTTAAGTATGTTTACTCATGATTTATCCTCTTGATCTCCTTCTTTAGCTTGTCCAAAGAGAAGATCACTCACACACTTGTGATGTGATTAAAGATCAAGCATTGATGAAGATCACCTTATTCTAAAGATTTAGTCATGTTCATCATTTTTGTGTCTTGTGTAGATCCAATGTATTTGTGAATACTTATACTAGTTGTGTTTATCCAAGCTATTTGTGAATACTTGGATTAGAGTTGTGTAAATCCTTTGCATATGTGTGTGCTTGGATTTGTGTTGTGTAGATCCAAGCTACATGTGTATACTTGGATATGTTTAGTTGAGTTGTAATAAGTTGTGTTAGTTCTCACTAAACTATAAAGTGATGTGTTGTGTCTTGTGAGTTCTCACTAAACTATAAAGTGATATGTAGTTGTGTTGTGTGAAGTTCTCACTTAGCTTCAAAGTGAAGAGTCGTGAAGATCGGTTCTAGCTTTGGATTAGAAATCGACATCTAGCCTTGTGTCAGAAAATGGCGATGTGACAACCGTGGTTTTGAGGTTCGTCACTTAGTTTTATTTTGTGCTAGTTACGTGTCTTTACGTGTTTATGTGCTAATTGGTGTGTATAGATTGTGGTTTGGATATCGTTTCCGGTACGGGGTACCTTGTGAGTGAAACGATGTGTGATGATTTCATGTTCATGAGCTCACATGGTAGTGACTATGAAGTGAAATAGTGTTATTTAGTGATTTTACGTATACGTATATGTATTATAGAAAATCGTATTTTTACGATTTACGGTTTAGCATTTAGAGGTCTCGGATGAGGTAATTAGTCATATGAATATTTTTTGGGATGGTTTTAAGTCATTTAGGACTTAGTTATAAAGTTTATTTCAAAATTTAAGATTTTTTATAAAAGTGTATATTTTACGTTTTTTTACGGTAAACGCGTAAATTTGACTAGTTTTACGGTTTTGAGGTTTTGGAGGTTTTAGGAGTTGTAATAAATTAAGGTAAATTAAGGTAATATTATTAATACATATATTAATAATAAAAAGAAAAAAAACGAAATTAGGGGAGGGTAGGTCGGTTTTGGACGCAAGAAAAGGAGGAGAAAAAAAAAGGAAAAAATAAAAAAAGGAAGGTTGGGTTTGGGTTGGACTAGGATTCACCCACACCCTATATATTATATTATTCACTACCAAAAATCATAAATCCCTGGAGATAATAAAAAAAGGGTCGACGGTTTGTAGAAAAGAATTAGGGTTCTTCATAAAATTGGGTTTTTTTCATCTTCCATTAATTTAAAGGTAAAACTTTCATAACCCTTTTCAATTTAATTGTTTTAATGATTTCTTAATCATGTTATGATGGATTTAGGTTAGGGTTTAATTTAAAAATAGTATATTAATGTTATAATAATGATGTTATAATGATTACATAAATTGGGGCTTGTAATTAGTGGGGTTAGGGTTAATTAACGATGTTAATTTAGTTAAACCCGTTTTTAAAAACTGGGCAGAATTTAGGGTCAATTGTTTTGATCATATAGGGAGTTCTACAAACTCTTATTTTGCGATCCAATTATCCCTGAAAAGGTAATTGAAGTGGCTTTCAAATGCAAGAAACGAGAACTAAATTGTAGGTAGGGAAGCGGGTCAAAAACAGGTTACAACAGTCGGAGGTCAAAACAGTTTTGAAATCAGCCTTTTTCTTTTTATGTTTTAAGATGGTTAGGATACTTAGGAGTATACTTGGACCTTGAAACGAACATGAGAGTTAGTTTATATCTTATATAAGATATATGGAGGAGGGATAATCAATTGGGATAGTGGAAGACCCCCTAATCATAACAAATATTTTGTATGTTTAAAATCAGTAAATCTGGAATGACAAAAGTATATATATATATATCGGAGCTTTAACAGTAGCTTTAAGGTTGGGGCAAATGGGAGGTGTTAGTTAACATATGTAAGGGCATAAATATTCCCTTTACAGAGATCATGGGTATGTTTAAGTGGGCGTTTGGCTTATAGTTTGGAGACCTAAAACCGGGACTATTTTTGGTAAAATGTTAACGGGACGAGTTATGAAGTATAATGAGTTAAGGGCTTTATAGAGGGGTGTAATGAGATACTTAGAGCATATAAATGAGTTATTTATATAGGAGGAGGTTAGATGTCCATCATAGGTTGATGAGCCATCTTAGTGATTGGTTCATGTTTTGATTATGTGTTTTTTGGTTTGTTAGCTTTTTGCTAGTGCGCGGACTTTTGAAGAAGCTCAATCAAGTGAGTTTCATAGTCCCATGTTTACTAATGTTTATGACTTCCAGATGGGATGAAAGAGACACTGTTTTGTTATTTATAAATTATGTTGTGAATGTTTTGCGTTGGTAATGGACTTGTGTGTGCATACTTATGTGATTAACTGCTAGTTGATTCTTGATTGTTTATATTTTGGCTTGGTACCAAGGGGATGTTGACAAGGCGGGGCCTTGGGATTTGGTTCATAGGTGTTTGGATGCCTATGGGAGTATGGTGTTTGGTATGGCTGGGAGCCTTGGTTTTGGTTTGATTAGCTGAATCTTGAATGTTAGTTGTTAATACATGTTAGTATCACATTGTCCATATGTTTTTAACTTTTTGTTGTTACTCACAGCTTATGGTATGATTTTGGCGTTTGAGTCTAAACCTATGACTCTCACCAACTTTATGTTGACGTGTTTTAGTGTCTCTTTCAGGTGAGAATGTGGTTAAGCTTGAGGATAGAAGTGGCTAGATTTGGGTGCATTAGGATTGCATTTAGAAGGAGATCCCCATTCCTTCTTAGTTATTTTATTTGTTCAATAAGTGATACTGTTGGCACACATATGTTTGTTTTGGTTATGTTATTTGTGTGTCTTGGGTAAGAGGTAGGACTGTTACCTACTTACCTAGACTCTTGCATTTGTTGAGATATTGTCATGACTTTTGTGTCACCATTTTATGACATTTCTTATTTTATATAGTTATCTCTATAGACACGCCATGTTGTGATGATATCCATACGTCGCGCCTCATATTCCGCCATGGTGGGGTGTGACAGAATGGTATCAGAGACAATGGTTATAGAGAATTAGGTTGCCTAGTCGCGTAGCCTAGTCTATAGCTTAAGGGTCCCTGCATATAGGCGTCATAGGAGTATGTGTGCATTATATTATAATTGATGTGTTTGGATGTTATTTATTGTGATGTTTGACTAGTATGAATTGAACCATAGTAAGTTCATACTTAGCCACATGTTATTTTCTTTTCGGGTTGTGACTAGTGCGGGTTGAACCATAATCGTCCACGCTAGTCATTGTCGTATTTTGCTTAAATTGTACGTTATAGTACATAATTTGGTACATGGTAGTTTCTATCTTTTGTTGGGTTATTTTATGTACCTGAGGTATAGTATTTTTTATTCTTTTGATGTTTAAGTCATGTTCCCTAAGAATTATGTGGTAATTCGAGTTACTAGGAGTAGGTGGACATGAAGGATTTTAAGTTGTTTCCACTCTTATGGGCGATATGACTTATAACTGATTATGTTTTCGTTTTGGATTTAGTCTATGCTGTTTTAGCTAGACTATGGATTTATGTATTTCAAGAGTTTGACTATGTTATTTAAATAGTTGGAGTTTTAGACCTTATTGTTTATGTGGTTATGTGCTTAGGTGAGTTGATGGATTTATGTGTTATATGTTGTATTAATTCTTATAAGTGTCATCATAGGAGGGAGTGCATTAGGGAAAGGTTAATTGTATAAGTATGGTGGCCACCATAGTTATACAAGTACCACAACTTCAATGGGTTCCTAAGTATGATTGCATGAAAGAGGGTTAGTACATGCTTGTATATGATGAGATGTGGATTTTGGGTATATTTATAATATATGGGTTTATGTAACGGCTGCCTACGATATGGCTATTTTTTTAAGTGTGTTATATGTTTTGAGTTATAGTCGTGTCGTGTGATTATGAGGTCACACGATATGGGTTGGTTTTGGTAATGGGTTTTGTGCCTTGTTGTGGCATGGTGAGATGGTGAGAAGGTGATTACTCGTATGGAAAAACGAGTGTATGACGCGATCGATTAACTTGATATGTATGGTAACGAGTATGTTTTGGGTGATTTAATAGGTATATATATGCGGATGTATATATACTACTATGTGTTAAGTTATGGTATATGGTCGTTCACTAGTTATTATAACTTGAACGTACCTTGTGTTTGTTCGTGTTTTATGGTGCTGTAGTTTGATGGAGTTCCAACGACGTTTTGAGTCTTTTGGATGTGTGTCTACATTCGGGTATGTATTCTTATTATAGAGAACCACTAAATTTTCTTACAAATAAGTGTGGTTGATTATAGGAAAACGATTTTGAAAATAATTTGTAGGTGTATGGTATGATATCGTAACTTACATTTTTTTTAGTTGTAGTAGTAAGTCATAAAAAGGTTGTCTTGAAAATAATTAGATTAGTCTTCTATGTAACATGTGATAATATATTTTAAAGGGGTAAATAAATTTTACAATAATTTTCTTAAGTGGAGTTAAAATTTTAGAATAAATTAACTAGACGACACGAGTAAAAGGGAGATTTTATTATAGTAATGATAATAATAACACCACACCTTGTAAACGTGTAGTAGTTTAGTTATAACCAGCCTAAATGGATTTTATTAAATAATAATAATAATATAGAATAAAATGAAAATAAAACACTGTATTTTATAAACATGTATTAGTTTCATAATAACAAGTGAAATAAGTTTAATATGGGTAAACAAGATAATGGTTAGAATAAGATTGTAGTATATTAACTAGCTGGTATCTGAATAAAATGATGAGAATAAAGGATGAGTTATTGGTTAAAAATGAGTATGATTGATTTTCGTAGTGTTGGAGTTTGGTTCTTATGAGAAGTAACTAATTGGGATGGAAGTTTTAAATTTTCTAATGCATCGAAATTTGGTAATACTAATCATGACGAGTCTAATTTTTCGTTGTTGGCACACTCCATTGATCTTTCAGATTACATTGTTTTGTTTTCAGTTGTTTTGGCTAGGGTTCGTTTTACCCTATATTTTATTTTGGGACAAGATTGTTTGGAATTCGTTGGTTACACGTCATGGTTGATTTTATTATACGGTTGTGGGAACATTAGGATGAGAGGATAGAGTTGGGTAGTATTACTTATGGTTAGATACTATAATGGAGAGATGTGTTTTGGTTTAAAGGTTGTGTTGAAGGAGTGATTAAGATTTGTGGAGTCTTAGAACCTAGATTGGTTACGGGAATAAGGGAGTAAGTAAAGTTAGTTGACTGATCGTGAGAACGAGACGTCATGCTATGAGAAGTTGGTTGAAGTACCATTAGGAGATTGACGAAAGTACCAGCGGATGTTAGGGTAGAGTAGAAATTTTCTACTAAAGATTGGGCAAATAACACGCAAGGGATTGGTATAGTTATGGAGGCAAGGTAGTAGTAGACACGTGAAGGGAAAACAGGAATGTAAAAGAATGATTGGTAGGAGGCTAATTAACGGTGAAGTACAACAAGTAAGGAAGAGTGAGCCATTGAGGGGTTGAAGTACTTTTAGAAATATTGTGGTAGATGAGTTGAAGTTAGAAGCTACTGGTAGTGTGAAGTTCCTAGGTAACATCATGGAGACGAGAAGGAGTGCGTAAAGAGCTACATCGCGAAGCAAGGAGCTGAAAGGACTACGTGTCGGCTGCAAGAAGGATGCAAGAGATTTCGAAGGAGTCACAAAAGTTGCGAGGACTGGAAAGGTGACAAGCACTATGATGGGAAATTTACGTATGGTTCGTGACGAAGAAGGGCAGATCGAGTATCGGAGTGGAGCTACAAAGAGCTGAACCGGTGGATCATGATGAAATGAATACATGACATGGGAGATTAAGAACTCGTGGAAGTAACAAGGGGATCGAGGGATGAGAAGTGAAGCTGAGCTGAATAAGTTTCATGGAGAAGTGATTAGAGAGTCAGTTTTGTGAAGGTGTTATGAAAGATCTTTGGAAGAGACAGCTATGCATTATCCAATGCACTAGTGATTTCCATAGATTTGAGGAATGAAGTATGAAATTTTTGTTGGACGGGATAGTGTAGGAATAGGGAGAACCATGGAAGAAGAGAACCAAGTATTCCTAGAAGATGATGATTGAAAGTACCTCATGATAGGTGCAGAATCAAAGTAGAAGTATGAGATTTAATTAAGAGTTCAAAATATGACTTAGTAGACAAATGAAAACTAATGTGGGTATAAGATGGGAGTGTGATCCGCATGGAATCACATGAAACTCTAGTATGTCCCTATTAGGAGGGAGTAGGAGAACTGATTGTGAGAAAAACAAGTGAAGCTACTTGGAAAATTTTGGCGTATAGATGACTAGATAGACTTAGTTAGTGGAGCTGGATTATTATATATGTCTAGAATGCTAGAGGTATTTGGGGTACGAGACGTAGAGAATGATCTATACAGATCATGAACGTCTCCAACACATATTTAATCATCTTGATTGAACATTTGGAAAAGGTGATGGGTGGAGTTAAGTGATGAAAGAAAATTGCAAGGTCAAGTACCATCTGGGAAAGGCAAGCATAGTTGATGAGACATGGAATAAGAAGAATGAAGTGAAGCTGAGACGAACTTGAACTATATGGATGACGTATTAGGGTGGTTTGGATGAAGGATGTAGGTTGCACGAGTTGAGTTGTCTAAAGCAGAGAACGCGTCAACATGTATGTTGCGTGGCTTGGACAATCATATGGAGAAAAGGGACGTAGACTATACTTCCTACATAGATAGGAGTAGCTTAGAAAGGGCAATGTAAGGACGAAATTGGTGAAAGTGGCGAGAGTTAGGTGATAGTCGATAGACTGACTAATTCATCTCATATTTCAAGAGGAATGAGTAGTCACGTAGTTGAGAAGTTGGAAGGAGTGCGTACGGATGTGATGGAATAGAGGGTTTTGCGTAAAAGTTAGCCTAATATGTATGGAATTCCTTATGAAGGATTATGGCAAAGGAAGAAACGATGGGAGCGTCACATCATGATGTATGGTAGGAGTTGAGGAAGAAGAAGGAAGTGTGTATAGAAACGAAACATGAATGAAATAGGTCGAGATAGGAACCGAAGGTAAAACTTTGGTAGAGCTTAATGAGTAGAATAAAGCACAACGCAGGCTAATACTGTCGTAGTGTGGAAAATGAAATGGCACTGACCTATACTGATTGTTTGGGAGGCTTAGTATCGATAATCGAATAGATGAGGAGTTATAGGGGTGATGTGCCATAGGGACGAAGGGCTTGGTCTAACTGAGAAAAGATGAGGAGCAATATGACCTTGAAGGTAGGACATTGTGTAGGTATAAAGGAAGTGTTGGGTATAAAAAAAAATCATCATGATGAAAAGTGAGATATTTATGCAACCTTAGAAGTTACACTGAGGGCATGAGTGATTGATTTAGAGGGAGTTAGGAAACTCTCTAGCGATGGCTAAGTTTTCATATAATGATAGTTATCATACTAGAAGTCGATAAATGCCATTTGAGGCACTATATGAAAGGATAGGGTGAGTTGTCCCCATTGTGGACTAGAATTGGTAAAAGAGGTTACTAATGTGGTAATGGTGCTTATGGAAAGAATGAGAGCAACAAGGGATGCTATGTTGAAAAGGAGGAAACCACTAGTGTTTAGTGACAAAGTTATGTAGGAAGTTTCACCCATAGTAACGGGTGGTATGTTTTGGTAAAATGGAAGAGTTGATGTAGAGTTTTGTAGGTCCATTTATGATCTTTGGAAAGATCGGACCAGTAGCTTATGAGTATAGAATTACCTGGGGAAAGTGAGTTGTATACATGATACATTTTATGTATTGAGATTGGTAAATGTTGTTTGAGAATGCATTTTGCTTGTACGGTTATTCGGGACTTGTGTTAATAAGAGTCTTTGTTTTATCAAAGAGTCATTTGTGAGATTTATTGACTGTGAGGTCAAGAGTTTGGCAATGAGTTTAATTATTTTTGGTTTGTATATGTGGTATTTTGAAACTTGAACTAAAGTTCACGTGGAAATGAGAGGAGTTCATTTAGAACAAGTATCCTCAGTTGTTTGCTAATGGTATGTTTTGATCCTAAGGAGTAAATCTCGGGACGAGATTTCTATTAGGAGGGAGTGATGTGACAACCGTGGTTTTGAGGTTCGTCACTTAGTTTTATTTTGTGCTAGTTACGTGTCTTTACGTGTTTATGTGCTAATTGGTGTGTATAGATTGTGGTTTGGATATCGTTTCCGGTACGGGGTACCTTGTGAGTGAAACGATGTGTGATGATTTCATGTTCATGAGCTCACATGGTAGTGACTATGAAGTGAAATAGTGTTATTTAGTGGTTTTACGTATACGTATATGTATTATAGAAAATCGTATTTTTACGATTTACGGTTTAGCATTTAGAGGTCTCGGATGAGGTAATTAGTCATATGAATATTTTTCGGGATGGTTTTAAGTCATTTAGGACTTAGTTATAAAGTTTATTTCAAAATTGGATATTTTTTATAAAAGTGTATATTTTACGTTTTTTTACGGTAAACGCGTAAATTTGACTAGTTTTACGGTTTTGAGGTTTGGAGGTTTTAGGAGTTGTAATAAATTAAGGTAAATTAAGGTAATATTACTAATATATATATTAATAATAAAAAGAAAAAAAACGAAATTAGGGGAGGGTAGGTCGGTTTTGGACGCAAGAAAAGGAGGAGAAAAAAAAGGAAAAAATAAAAAAAGGAAGGTTGGGTTTGGGTTGGACTAGGATTCACCCACACCCTATATATTATATTATTCACTACCAAAAATCATAAATCCCTGGAGATTAAAAAAAGGGTCGACGGTTTGTAGAGAAGAATTAGGGTTCTTCATAAAATTGAGTTTTTTTCATCTTCCAATAATTTAAAGGTAAAACCTTCATAACCCTTTTCAATTTAATTGTTTTAATGATTTCTTAATCATCTTATGATGGATTTAGGTTAGGGGTTAATTTAAAAATAGTATATTAATGTTATAATAATGATGTTATAATGATTACATAAATTAGGGCTTGTAATTAGTGGGGTTATGGTTAATTAATGAGGTTAATTTAGTTAAACCCGTTTTTAAAAACTAGGCAGAATTTAGGTTGTTTTGATCATATCGGAAGTTCTACAAACTCTTATTTTGCGATCCAAGTATCCCTGAAAAGGTAATTAAAGTGGCTTTCAAATTCAAGAAACGAGAACTAAATTGGAGGTCGGGAAGTGGGTCAAAAACAGGTTACAACAGTCGGAGGTCAAAACAGTTTTGAAATCAGCCTGTTTTCTTTTTATGTTTTAAGATGGTTAGGGTACTTAGGAGTACACTTGGACCTTGAAACGAACATGAGAGTTAGTTTATATGTTATATAAGATATCTGGAGGAGTGCTAATCAACTGGGATAGTGTAAGACCCCTTAATCATAACAAACTTTTTGTATGTTTAAAATCAGTAAATCTGGAATGACAAAAGTATATATATATATATATCGGGGCCTTAACAGTAGCTTTAAGGTTGGGGCAAATGGTAGGTGTTATTTAACATTTGTAAGGGCATAACTATTCCCTTTACAGATATCATGGGTATTTTTAAGTGGGCTTTTGGCTTATAGTTTGGAGACCTAAAACCTAGAATGTTTTGGGTAAAATGTTAATGGGACGGGTTATGAAGTATAATGAGTTAAGGGCTTTATAGAGGGGTGTAATGAGATGCTTAGATCATATAAATGAGTTTTTTATATAGGAGGAGGTTAGATGTCCATCATAGGTTGATGAGCCATCTTAGTGATTGGTTCATGTTTTGATTATGTGTTTTTGGTTTGTTAGCTTTTTGCTAGTGCGCGGACTTTTGGAGAAGCTCAATCAGATGAGTTTCATAGTCCCATGTTTACTAATGTTTATGACTTCCAGATGGGATGGAATTGACACTGTTTTGTTATTTATAAATTATGCTGTGAATGTTTTGCGTTGGTAATGGACTTGTGTGTGCATACTTATGTGATTAACTGCTAGTTGATTCTTGATTGTTTATGTTTTGGCTTGGTACCAAGGGGATGTTGACAAGGCGGGGCCTTGGGATTTGGTTCATAGGTGTTTGGATGCCTATGGGAGTATGGTGTTTGGTATGGCTGGGAGCCTTGGTTTTGGTTTGATTAGCTGAATCTTGAATGTTAGTTGTGAATACATGTTAGTATCACATTGTCCATATGTTTTTAACTTTTGGTTGTTACTCACAGCTTATGGTATGATTTTGGCGTTTGAGTCTAAACCTATGACTCTCACCAACTTTATGTTGACGTGTTTTAGTGTCTCTTTCAGGTGAGAATGTGGTTAAGCTTGAGGATAGAAGTGGCTAGATTTGGGTGCATTAGGATTGCATTTAGAAGGAGATCCCCATTCCTTCTTAGTTATTTTATTTGTTCATTTAATAAGTGATACTGTTGGCACACATATGTTTGTTTTGGTTATGTTATTTTTTTGTCTTGGGTAAGAGGTAGGACTGTTACCTACTTACCTAGACTCCTGCATTTGTTGAGATATTGTCATGACTTTTGTGTCACCATTTTATGACATTTCTTATTTCATATAGTTATCTCTATAGACACGCCATGTTGTGATGATATCCATACGTCGCGCCCCATATTCCGCCATGGTGGGTGTGACAGGTGAAGTAGGCAACCTTGTGAAGATTGGTTCTAGATTTGGATTAGAACTCGACATCTAGCCTTGTGTCGTAAAATGGTGAAGTGGGCGACGTTGTGTAGATTGGTCCTAGCTAAGATTAGGTCTCGACATTTAGCTTAGTGTCGGAAAATAATGTAAGCGACGTTGTAAGGTTTTCTCCGCCAAGAAGGGAGCTTGTGGATATAGTGAAAATCTCGAGTAAGGTGTAGTCGAAGAGTGGAGTAGGAACGAGGATAGAGCCTCGTTGCCGAACCACTATAAATCTTGGTGTCTTCCTACTAGGTTGTTTCTTTCCTTACTCATTACTTACATTCATTATCATTATACTTACTACACATTGTTAATGCATTAGAATTGAACCTAATCATTATGCAACTAGCTTTCAAGTAAAAGATAGTGTTGTTCCCATTCAATCCATAACACAAGATTTAGAGAGAGAAATAGTAGAAAAGTAGAGAGAGAGAGTAGAGAGAGAAGTGGAAGGTTTACACTAAAACTAGGTGTTTTATGAAATGAACCAACACCCTCTTCCACATGTGGAAGAGGGATATATATGACACGGCTCTAAGGCCTTTGTGGGCTTCATCTTGGGCCGGGCTTGGCATTCACTTGGGCATATAGCCCCTAACAAAGACAATATTAGCTTAAAGTCCAAGCCCGCTTTTCCCGACTAACCTATTACTATACAAGACCCGTAACGACTAAGATGACCTATTACATTCTTGTTTGACTATATAAAATATACGGCTAACAATCTCCCCCAATGTATCGGTCATCTTAAAAAACTTAAAAAGCATAAGATGATTGAGTGAATACATTCTTGTAGAGGATATCTTCCTACTTTGGTCTTGTATCTTGGTCTTGATCTTGTTTGTAACAGCTTTGTTCCTTCATGCTTTCATGATCTTTATCTTGAGCCTTTGTCATTTGACTTTGAGTGCTTGAGATCTTCATCTGTGCTCCTTGTGACTAAGATGACCTATTACATTCTTACATTCTTAGGTATCTTGATTATCGCCATCTTGTGCTCTTGTGACTTCTGAATCGACATCGGTTACACAGCTACGCCATCTTCTTGATATGCAACAACATATATAGACACGGATAAAATGGCTTTGAACATTTCATCCTAACTCGGTAGCGTTTTACCTCCGGTCGGTGAAGAACGTTTAGACGGTATTAGATACCGTACCTGTGATCGGGTAGATTCAATTAAGAATCTCCTTGACAGGGTTTCCCGGTGGTAGTAGCCAGTTCTCTTTACTCGACCGTCTCAAAGCAGACTGCGAACGTAAAGAGTGAATCATAAGGATAAATTATCCGTCTGATTAGAGTCGTCAATTCATATTTCCTGGAACAAGTTTGATTCTAAAAGAATCGCACCATTGTTGCTTTTCAGTTTGTCACAAGCTTGATTCATAGAGAATCTTGCGAGTCACCTACCGCAGTGCTGTTTGGTGTTGACACTGGAAGAATTTCAATTCGTCACTGTGAGCACTAGGGAGTGTCACTCTGAATGTTCTGGCAAGATCACACGGATTTTTGCGAAGAAACCTGGAATCAAGTTTGAATCAATTAAGAATCCAAACTTAGTTGCTTTCCAGTTCTCACAAGTTTGATTCGTGTAGAATCGCACAAGTTACCTACCATGAGCTTGTTTGATGCTGGCTCAAACAGGATTTCCATCTTCATTGTGAATCATATCACTCAGATGTTCTGGCAATATCACAAGGATAATGCGTAGGACTCGATTGTGTCCTAATGAGATGATAGATAGATCTCGTTTGGCTCTAGACTCAATAAGTGCATTTTGATAATCGGAGGCTGGAGCAGACTGCCACCTTTTCAATATTAACTGACTCGGAGTGAGAAAGTCAATAGATACGTGTTGATCTCCGTGACAATGAGACAAGTTTCTTTTGAGAGAAACTCGAATGGCTGGGAAGGGTTGTGCATTGCATCACTGGGTCTATGATGACTTGTCTTCAATAGATGTATTGACCCGATTTCTGCCTAAGTTGCATAGAATATTCAACTCCTTCAATGCTTACCAATACGTCATCATTAGCACCTTGTTGTGATTGTTCCAGTTCTAACTTAAGTAATTGGTCCGCATTCAGCTTCATTCCACTCCATCTTACCTAAGGACAACTATTTCTAGCTATGGAATGTCCTTGGGTAGATCCCTCCGGTTCTGGTTGGATCATAGGACTTAGTTTCCTATCCTAAACCACCTTTTGACTCCATCGTTCCGTCGTGGATAGTAGGTTGTTTTGGGTAAAGATCGTAACCATAAAACCATTGAAAACAATTCAAAGTGCTTGATAAAAATCAAAACTTTTAACACTTTGAAAGTTTTATATTTTCAAAAAGCTCCCCCTACTCACATGCATCGATAAACGAAATAGTTTGGCATGTGAAGGAAAGAGTTGCACTTGAGTCTTTAAGATCACATGTTGCGATATATTACATTTTAATCACATTTTCTCCCCTATCTCTAATATAAAAACATCATATTAGAGATACTAATTGATTAAAATATGACAATTTCAGAAAACCGATTGGGAGAGAAACATGTGTACACGCATGAATCATAGAACTTTTTCAGTCGGGACGCTCCCCCTCAACAATATATGTGTGTCTTGAAACAAAATTTGACAAAATTTTAGAAAAACGACACCACAAAATATGTTTAGGTACGGAGTTGAGATGCCTTTACCGATAATATATATGACAGATTTTATCACATTTTCGGAATGTGTTGGATACATAAAATATGACAATTTTAGAGATGTACCCCAACAACATTAAAAGGCTTGATTTTAAAACGCTCCCCCTCAAAAAATGATCAAAATAACATAAGACATTTTGAGATAAAAACCTATTATGAGGAAGGGAGTGTTGAACACACAATTTTGAAAGATTTAGAAAAACCTATTTGAGAAAGTCTTGAAAAATTGTGTTCAACGGTTTTAAAATAATCAGGATAGAAGACTTCTCTTCTATTGCTTAGGGAAAGCACACTGAAACGTACACTCCCCTTTCGGGTCCGTTTTTCATGAGCTCAAAAAATTTGATTGTTTTGTGACTAGCTCATGACCGAGAAAAATAAATTTCCCGTTGTGAAGGATAAGTTATCATCCGTGATAAACTTTCCTTAAGTTGAAGTTCGAGTTCTAAGCTGACATTTACTTAGAAATCATTTTTCATGAACTTAAAAACTTTGAATGTTTTTATGAGAAGCTCATGACCGAGAAATATGAATTTCTCGTTGAGAAGGATAATTTATCGTCCAAGATAAACTTTCCTTAGTTGAGGTCCGAGTTCTAAGCTGTGATGCGCCTAGAAGTCATTATGAGAGAAAAATCAAGCAGCTTCATTTACCAAAACCTCCAAGTCTTCGGGAGTCATATACTTCATACCAAGACGGCCAACGAGATACGCAAACCTATCTTTCGATAGAGCTTTTGTAAACAAGTCTGCCAGCTGGTACTCAGTTCTGACAAAGTATAATTCCACGATGCCGCGTTCCACTTGTTCCTTGATGAAGTGATATCTGACATCGATGTGCTTGGTGCGAGAGTGCTGAACCGGATTGCAAGATATGGCTATGGCCGACTTTGAGTCACAATACATAGGTATTTTATCAAAGTGGAAGCCATAATCCGTGAGTTGAGTTCTCATCCAGAGGACTTGAGCACAGCACGCGGATAGAGCCACATATTCTGCTTCAGCTGATGAGAGCGAAGTGCAATCCTGCTTCTTTGACGACCAGCTGACAAGCTTGTCTTCCCCTAGAAATTGTATGCTACCAGAAGTGCTTTTACGACTATCAAGACAACCTGCGTGATCAGAATCTGAAAAAGCCGTTAGATGAAAACCGGTTTCCCTCGGATACTAGAGTCCCATGTGAATGGTATTCTTAAGGTACCGAAAGATCCGTTTAACCTCTTTGAGGTGCTTTTGAGTAGGTCTGGCTTGATATCGTGCACAATAGCATGTGGCATGATGAATATCAGGCCTGCTGGCTGTAAGGTACATAAGTGACCCGATCATACTGCGATATCGCGTTTGATCTACGGGATATGAGTACAAGTCAGAGTCTAGGGATGTGGTCGACAATGGTGTACCAACGCGAGCACATGAGGTCATACCATGCTTTTTAAGTATCTCTTGAGCATACTTAGCTTGGTTAATGAAGATACCACGTGAGGATTGATGAATCTGGAGGCCTAAAAAGAATTTTAGCTCCCCCATCATTGACATTTCAAATCTGCTGTGCATTAATTTTTCAAAATGCTTTGAAAGTTTTGGGTTCGTAGAACCAAAAATAATGTCATCAACATAAACTTGCACCAGCATTATGTCATCCCCATATTTATTAGTAAAGAGAGTAGGATCAATAGAACCTTTGGAGAATCCTTTCGAGACCAAGAAGTTGGATAGTTCTTCGTACCATGCCCTTGGAGCTTATTTAAGTCCATATACAGCCTTCTTGAGACGATAGACTTTGTCAGGATGATGAGGATCGATGAATCCTTCTGGCTGATTCACATACACTTCTTCCTTCAAATGACCGTTGAGAAAAGCAGTTTTAACGTCCATCTGAAAAACCGTGAAGCCCTTATGTGCAGCATAAGCAAGGAATATCCTGACAGCTTCCAAACGAGCAACTAGAGCGAATGATTCATCGAAATCTATCCCTTCTTGTTGACGATACCCCTTAACCACAAGACGAGATTTGTTTTTGATGATGGTTTGTTCTTCATCCAGTTTGTTTTTCCAGATCCATTTGAAATCTAAAATTGACATTCCATAGGGTTGGTCAACAAGTTCCCAAACATTTAGGCGTTCAAACTGATGAATTTCGTCTTGCATTGATTCAATCCACGCATGATCAGTCATGTCTTGTTTGATGTTTGTAGGTACAGTTGAACTCACGGTGAGTGCATACATACACACATCGCCATCGGTTTCGAGTTGTCTGCGTGTTAGAACCGGTTGTGAAGGATTTCCAATGACTTGCTCCAATGGATGATCACGTGTCCAATGGTGAGTGGATGGATATGGTTGGTAGAATGTATGCATGTTGGGGACGGATCAACATGTTGAGTAGAAGACTCTCCGACTTCGTGTATCGGTGTACCGAACGGATTGATAAATTCTTCTTCGTCAGGTTGTGCATCGACTGCTTGATTGTTGCTTCCTCCTTCAGCATTGACGATTGGTGATGTTGGTTGTATGACTATTTCTTGAGTTTGTTGAGTATCCAATGGAATTGTCTCTTGAGCAACGGTTGCTGAAGTAGATGCAGTTGTGTCTTGTTGATTTTGTTCGGTTGCATCAGCAGTATTGACAGCGGAAGGCTTTGACACAACTTGATTGTTTCCATAGTAATATTCATCAAACATTGGATCATATAAATCAACCAACTCATTCATTTGTGTCGTATCCGTCGAGTCTGCTGTAGGAGTACTTTGTTGACATTCTTGCACGGGACGTACACTGTTTTGTGTAGGTGCCATTGTTGGACATTGAGGAGCGGGACTTGAGCTGTTGTGATCAAGTACCATTAGTGGCAATTCGTCAAAGTTCACATGAATTGTTTCGATAATAATCTTTGTTCTCTTGTTATAGACCCGATATCCTTTCGACAGTGTCGCATACCCCACAAAAATACATGCATCACCTTTTTCTTTCATCTTGTCGAGATTCTCACCGTCTTTAAGAATGTAGCATAAAGATCCAAATACGTGAAAGAATTTGACAGTAGGTTTCCTGCCATTGATGATGTGGTAAGGTGTCTTTTCATGTCTAGGGATAACGAGAGAACGATTCTGAGTATAACAGGCAGTTGCAATTGCTTCAGCCCAGAAGAATAGCGGTAATTTTGAAGCAGAAAGCATTGTTCGAGCAGCCTCAACCAAAGTACGGTTCTGCCTTTCGACAACGCCGTTTTGTTCAGGAGTTCGAGCAATAGACGTTTGATGTTCGATGCCTTCTTCTTGAAAGTAAGATTGCAAGTTCTTGTTCAAAAATTCAGTACCCCTATCCGTTCTTACGCTTAAGACATGAGCTTGAAGATTGCGTTGTATCATCTTGAGAAAGTTTTTGAGAACCTCTGGTGTTTCATCTTTGGACCTTAAGAATAAAGTCCATGTGTATCTAGAGTAATCATCAACAATCACGAGAATATACTTTTTCCCGTTAATACTCTCTACACGCATGGGACCACATAAATCCATGTGTAGAAGTTCCAATCGTCCTTTTGAGCTTGGGGTAGTCTTTGTTTTGAAAGACTTCCGTTTTGCTTTCCCAACTCACAAGAAGAACAAAGATGGTCTTTGACGAATTTCAACTTAGGAAGACCGGTCACAATATCATTCTTCGAAAGCAAGTTGATGGTGTCAAAGTTGAGATGTGACAATCGTTGATGCCATAACCATGCTTGAGATGATGACGCTTTAGCCATTAAGCAAATTGGATTTGTTGAAGATGTGTCTTGAAGAGTTACTGTGTAGAGATCAGAACCACGAGAACATGTAAGAAGGTCATTTCCATCGTAGTCTCTAACATAGCAAGTAGATTTCCGAAAAGCCACTTCCAAATCCGCATCACAAAATTGACCAACCGAGAATAAATTGTGATTCAGTCCCTCGACGTAATAAACCCGTTTTATAGTGATATTCCCTTGAACCAAGTCTCCATATCCGAGTATCGGTGCAAATTGATCATTTCCAAACCGTACCGTACCCAGAAACTTCTCCACGAAGTTAATGAGAAGCTTGAGATTGCCCGTCATGTGCTTTGTGCACCCGGAGTCCATTATGAATAGGATGATTTCGACGAGCTGCAGAAGAATTAGAAGACAATGTAGCATTTGACAAATGGGAGCCCTTGATAGAAACGGGTTCCAAAATAGTAGTGGGCCTAGATGCAAAGTCTACAGGCAAGCTGATATTCCTAGACCCAATCACTAAAGTGGTTAACTTAGGTACCCATTTGTATCCGGGTGGTGTAAATCTCGAATACCCCCGTGTACATGTCCTAATCATGTTCTCATATAGCTTCTTTAATCTGTTTTGTTTACGCAGAGTAGTGGAGTCTAACGCACTTAGTTTCTTAAGTGGTTGATCAGTGGATTGGTTCAAAGTTCTTGTGGGTTCTCTAGTACTAGTGGGCACAGGAATAGGCTTCCTAGTTCTAGTATTCACGCCATTATGATTAAGAGTACAAGCATCATGATTGAAAGTACGAACACATTTTCCACATTCAACACAAACAACTTCAACATTCGAGGTATTAGCATTTAAACTGTCATTACAAGCAGTTACAGACGTTTTATTCTTAGAAAACTTAAAATTCCTACGGTGATCTTCTACTTCCTTCTTCTTCCCTTGACTATTGTTAGGCATGACTCTATCTGCAATTCTAGTGCTCTTAAGATGTGGTCCGCTAACACTAGTATTGGGATTTACTCCTGTAGAAGAAGACACACGTTGATTAGTTTTCCTAGTATTCTGAGGTAACTGCGTTGTTCCAGTTTGAGTGGACCTAGTGTTCATCTTATACATTCCAGGTGCGATCACATGAGTGCTCTTATCATTTCCTATCTTAGGCAAAGTCTGTGGGGATTGTCCCAAAATAGATGATATTTAACCGCATTCGGTTGACGAACAGCGGATGGTTTACCCAAAACAGACTTTCCTTTCATTTTCTCAATGAGTTTCTGTAACTCACTTATGGCAATGTCCCTTTCTTTTAGCTGAGCTTTCAAATCATTTATTTCGAAATCTTTTTCATTTAGTAGACGAAACGAAGAAGCTGACATTTCTTGACACTTTTTATGATTATGAGATTTTTCACCTTTTTGTAAAGCAAGTTCAAGAGAAATGGAGTGTTTCTCAATTTGAGAAAAGCTTTTCGAAAGTTTGTTGTATGACTGAATTTGTTTTGAAAGCTCTACTTCAAGATTGCGACATTTCTCGTCCGATTCTGACACTAAACATGCTACATGACAATATTGATCAAGATCGGTATACACACCAAGTATAGCATTCATATGGTCAGCATAAAAGTATTCCTTAGAAAGTCGATCAATTTCGTTAGAAAGTTGGTGTTCTTGTGTCTTTAGTTTAATTTGAAGAAAATCAACTTCATCTTCAAGAGATTTGACATAGCTTAAATCAGTTAACATTTCCTCAGTGAGAGCATTATAAAACATTTCCACATTTTTTGGAAGATCATCAATGGTTGGAACAATGCATTGTTGAATGACGACTTCTACTTGTGGGTTAGGTTTAATATTCCAAATGGTATCCCTAGAAACTTTTTCATAGTCGACGACACCTTTGTACAAATTTAAAACCCCTTGTTTTATAAACTCAAATTGCTGAACACTTTTGCTTTTCTCATCCCATTTACGTTTTTCATCCGAAATTTGTTTTTCTAACAAAATTGATTGCTTTTTGAAACTCCTTTTTAAAGAAACTTTCTTTTGGGGTTCATCACTTGGTGGTGGAACATTATTGTACATTTTTTGTTCTTTGGAAAGCTCTTTTGGAGGAACAAACTTAATATAATTATCAGAATCAGAAAGGTTTATTAAATCACTTAAGTTTGATCGATTTTCTTCTTGTTGACGAATGATTTCGTCGCAGTCAGGGGAAAGCATAAGAGCAAGATTATCAACATAGCAACCGATATCATAAAGAGCAGGCTTGGTACTTTGAGATTTCTTGAGATATTCAGGCTTGAAACTCGTTTTCATATTTCTATTGAGCATATTCATAGTTTGAATAGACTGACCCGTTTTGTAAACAATGTTGTTTACCGTGTCGACTCTCTTTTCCAAAGCAAGAATTTTTTCAATATCCTTTTCTTCACGAGTTTTATAAAGCTCAGTTTGTTCTTTGTTAACCGACTCTAATTCAGTAATTTGGAGTTTATGTAGCCGCAGTTGTTCTTCAAGTTCCGATATCTTCTGTTTCGACATATGAATTTCGTGTGTTACTTCAGAACAATATTGTTCATTGAGCACCTTACATTCATATACCAAACCATTAGCTATTGCAACCCGTCGATCAGCTTCTTTTACATAATCACACTCTTTAAGCCTGTCTATCTCCTCGGCTAAGGATGTGTTTGCTTGCTTCAAACGTTTATTAGCCTCTTTGTTTTCCTCAATTTCATGTTTTAAAGAATCAATAATAGACGCAAGCAAATCACGGTCCTCATCCGAGTCAGTATCCTGAACAGCTTTTCCGTCATCATTACACATATGCTGTGAATCCGTAGAGATATTGCTATCCTCCGTGTCCATTACATATGTGTCATTGATGCTTTCGGGTTGCTCAGGATGCCGTCGTTCATTAGCAAACACATTATAGTTATCATGTGATGGTACCTTTTCAAGTGGCTCAGAATCATAGATGGGTCCAGAAGTATCATCAGTCTATGGGATCACTTCTTGAATCTTTGCCATGTACACATAATGTGCCTCTAACTCTTGATCATCGGCTTCATCATCAGTGTCATCACACCAGTCAACTTCATCTACTGTGAGTGGAATTCCTGCTTCTTCTTTCTTGCACAGCAACATCTTTACCTTGTGATATCCCGAATCCTTAACCCGTTTTGGCTTCTTACATTCCCTAGCCATGTGCCCAAATCCCTTGCAGTTGAAGCATTGAATTCCAGTCTTCTGCACCACCGGAGTGCCTACAGTATCTCTAGCCCCAACTTGATTCAGCATCCTTTGATTATCATACCTAGCATCACGATCATACCTAGGTGCATGATCAACTTCCTTATATCTAGCATTGGATGATGATCTGAGGTTGTTGTTGGTAGGTTTGTAGATCTTCTTATAAGTTGTGGTGAGTAAAGACATGAGTTCTTTAATCTTCTTGTCCCTTGAAGTTTGTTCATCATCACTGTCTCCATCTGACTCGGTGTCATACTTTGGAGGTGGAGTGGGGACAATTGCTTTTGCTTTGTGTTTAGCAGCAGCTAGAGGTTTGGTGGATGAGCTTGATGACTTTGAGGAATGATTAGGTGGTTGTTGACGAGGAACGAGTTTTGTTGAAGTAGCAGCCACAAAAGCAATAGAATTAGCAGCCGTTCTGCCTTTTCAGCCCTTAGTTCATTCACTTCATTCTGGTTTTGTTTCAAGATATCATAAAGTTTGTGATAGGAGATGGTCTTGATATCTTCCCTTTGTTTAACCAAAGTCACAAACCTTTGCCATTCCGGTTTGAGTTGAAGTAGAAACTGAACATTGGCATGATGGTTGGAGATGGTGCACTGATTTCTGACAAGCTCATTCATCATTTTGTAGAATCTCGAGTAATATGAGTCAATGGATTCACCATCTTCAGATGTGAATTTTCCAAACTCCCAAAGTAGATTAGTCTCGAGATATTAAACATTGATCGACTTACCTTGCTTCAATCGATGAATTGCATTCCACATTTCCATAGCACTAGGACATGTATCAACTGTGGAATAGATATCGTTATCAATTCCAGTGAGTATGAAGTTTACAGCATCAGCTTCAGCTTGGAGGAGTTTCTTTTTCTCAGCAGAACATGTGTCAAAATCCTCCATAGCTCGTATAGTTGATGAAGTACCATCCTCTGCATGTGTTGTAATTGGTCTGAATTCAAAAACTGGAGGTGGATTCTCAAGGCAGTGACGAAGAGCAGTTCGGTTTTCTTTTCCATCGAGAAATCTGAGAAAACGAGATCTCCATTGAACGTAGCAACCGGCAGTGAGCACAGGTGGGTTACCGTTGCCACCTTGTTCCAAACGAATTTGATTAGCAGTTGCAATGTTGATGTTGTTGTTAGACATGGTGAATACTTGTGGATGAATTGCAGATCTTAGTGGATTTGTTGTGATGATGTGTGGTTAAAATTAAAATTCCGAAAATTCAAAAAAAAATTCTCAGTCCGACAATAAATTTCTCAGTCTGACAAAACGGTAAGCCGAAAAATTTTGAATCGCCAAGTTTTGAATTTGAGTTAGAAATAGCCAAAAACTAGTAGGGAAAAAATTTGATTTTACTTGACCTAAAAATTTTAACTCTTTTTTTTTTTAATCTTCGTGTAAACTATGTTCCGAAACTAGTCTAGATAGTGGCTAAGTCTAAAAATTACTCAAACAAAATACCCATCGGAATGTCCATCGGAATACTTATCGGAATGTCCAGATCGGAATGTCCAGACCGGAATGCTCAGATCGGAATGTCAAATCGGAATGTCCAAATCGGAATGTCCAGATCAGAATGTCCAGATCGGAATGTCAAATCGGAATGCTCAGATCGGAATGTGTTGTCGCAATGTTAGATCGGAATGTGGCTGAGACAAATTGGACAGAGTAACGACAAATTGGACCGCAATGCACGATTGGAATATCCAGATCGGAATAAGGTATCGCAATACAGTGATCGCAAAGTAGAATCCTTAGATTATTGCAATCAAATCCCACACACTTGTACTTTCCGATGGTAACACTTGCTTGAATTTCGGAATGAAGAAAAACAAGAAATTTCGCAACTTTTGATCCAAAATATTTGTGTTTTAGCCAAAACCAAGATACCCAAATCACTACTACTAGTATGTAGATGATTTGTATCAAGAAAAGACCATAAAAACACAAAAAGAAATTTTGGGACGAGAGATATAGATCAATAAAGCCACGAAAAATCAAGAACACCACACACGAATCTTCAATCACCTATCCACTATAGGCTCTTGATACCAAATGTTGTTCCCATTTAATCTATAACACAAGATTTAGAGAGAGAAATAGTAGAAAAGTAGAGAGAGAGAGAGTAGAGAGAGAAGTTGAAGGTTTACACTAAAACTAGGTGTTTTATGAAATGAACCAACACCCTCTTCCACATGTGGAAGAGGGATATATATGCCACGGCTCTAAGGCCTTTGTGGGCTTCATCTTGGGCCGGGCTTGGCATTCACTTGGGCATATAGCCCCTAACAAAGACAATATTAGCTTAAAGTCCAAGCCCGCTTTTTCCGACTAACCTATTACTATACAAGACCAGTAACGACTAAGATGACCTATTACATTCTTGTTTGACTATATAAAATATACGGCTAACAGATAGTTTTTGCACTCACCTAATTGAAAGGAATTTTAATTAGGAGATAAACCGATGAGAAACTATTCAACCCCCCCCCCTTCTAGTTTCTACAAAAATCACATGTAATTCATAAACTAATTTGTTTTATATATTTAACATGAATGACAAAAAGCTTTTAATATATTGACATAATTACCTGTGATTCAAACAAAATCACATATGATTCATCTAAAGTAGGCTTGTTAGAAGAAGTTAAGGTTTTGAAATGTTTGAATCAAATGTAATGCAAGCAAAATCACATGTAATTATCACCGAATCACATGTAATTCAAGAGAATTTACATGTGATTCATTTAATGTGGGTTTATTAGAAGAAGTTAAAGTTTTTAAATGCTTGAATCACATGTAATGCAAGCAAAATCACATGTAAATATCACTGAATCACATGTGATTCAATCAAAAGATTATATGGATTCATTTTTTTACCTTTTTAGTAGGTTATTTAGTTACAAGTTTGTTAAACGAAATCTGATAATAACACCAAAGCACAAGAAATGTGGCCAAAATTATAAGTGATTTGGCATAAATCACATGTAATTAAGACTGAATCACATGTAATTATCACTGAATCACATGTAATTATCAGTGAATCGTATGTAATTCAAGCAAAATTATAGATCCATGATTATCATTTTAGAGGTTCGTACACGTCGTCCAAAATCTATTCAATAGATGTAGACTAAATAAAATTTGTTCTATATTCATACCAAATCTTCACCATCATAACCAATTTATATGCAAGGTTATCTTCAAATGAAAATTAGTTACTAGTCAGATATGAACCGTTATAGCAATGGGAAAGTATGAAACTTTTTAGTAGATGACAATGAAGAATTTAATGTCACTTTAAGAATTGTTATTCTTTGTTGCTTGTTTTGTTAGGTAGCATTTGTTTATTCATAACTCTTCAATTTTGTTATTTACCACTTATTTCATTTGCTAATTTATTCAGTTTTATAATCGTGTAATTAAAATTAAATTGATCGAATTATCATTGTGGGATTTTATATAATTTCTTATATGAAGTTAGCTGAGTTATACGAATATTATTTCTTAACTTTGATTGAATCAGATTAATATATTAACGGAATTACATGTGATTAAAAAAAATCACACGTGATTCATTTAAAGTGGGTCTGTTAGAAGAAGTTAAGGTTCCGAAATGCTTGAATCACATGTAATGTAAGCAAAATCACATGTAATTATCACCGAATCACATGTAATTCAAGCAGACAATTTAATATATTAACAAGATTACATGTGATTAAAAAAATCACATGTGATTCATCTAAAATGAGTTCGTTAGAAGAAATTAAGGTTTTGAAATGCTTGAATCACATGTAATGCAAGCAAAATCATATGTAATTATCACTGAATCACATGCAATTCAAGCAGAATTACATGTGATTCAAACAAAATCACATGTAATTTAGAAACCAAATTGTTTTATATATTTTACATAAATGAAAATAGACAATTTAATATATTAACTGAATTACACATGATTAAAAAATCACATGTGATTCATCTAAAGTGGGTTTGTTATAAAAAAGTTAAGGTTTCGGAATGCTTGAATCCCATGTAATGCAAGCAAAATCATATGTAATTATCACCGAATCACATGTAATTCAGAAGCCAATTTGTTTTACATATATTTTTTTGGGTAAAAGGGACTTCACCCCGGTAAAATGAACATATTTTATATTAATGGCAACAAACATTTTAATATATTGACAGAATTACATGTGATTTAAACATTTTAATGTAATTCATATATTGACAGAATTACATGTGATTCAAACATTTTAATGTAATTCACATAAATCACATGTGAATTTAAAGTATTAACAAAAATATTTTTGTCATTTAATAGACGGTTATTTTCATATACTTTTCACGATTTTACAATGTTGAAATTCTCGTAAAAAAATACTCGTGATTTTCACAAATCGCATGTGACATTACAAATTCAAATGTGATTTTTAAAATAATAAATAAAACATGAGTTTTCGAGAATCACATGTAATTTTTCGAGAATCAAATGTGATTTTTTTACGAAAATTTTTAAAAAAAGTTCGCCAAAAGTATATAGAAGTGAAAATCTATAAAGAGATGATTTAATTTCCGTCGTGACGGTGTAATTATTTTTTCATGACGATTAACGATTTGAGAGATATTTAATTTTTAAGAAATAGGATGAAAGTGTGTTTTTTTTATTAAATTTAAAAAAATTAATATAGACAATTAGATGTGATTTAAATGGATGGTGGAAATTGCTTCCTTTTTTTCTTTTTTGGATGTATGTTCCTTAAGGAACTTTTGTCTTGCCATGTAAGTATGCATGAGTTCTAGTCACGTTTATGTAGATTAATATTAACATGTATCTATTATTTAAGGTGTTTAAATTAATTAAACTTTTGAGAAGAGTTAAGCGCTTATAAGACTAATTGGCCAATGTCATTTTTAATAACAAAACTATAGCTTTGTTATTGATTTCCAATTTGTTAACACTTTTAGGTATATATCCTCTATTTTCTCTTTATTTCGCGTATAAATCTAGGTCACAAAGCCTTACCAACTGGTGATGAAATCCAGCTTCCCAGTAAAATCAACAAACTTATACTAGTTCAAAACTTCTCAATGAATTAAAGGGGCCAAACAATATCTTGTCCAGAATCTAACCAAGAATGATAATCAAGTAGGTTACTATCTCTATTTTTGTGGTTCTTCCTTTCCTTATTTTATTTTCCTTTCCTTATTATAGAAATGATTTCTGGGTGTGGCTATCGTATATTGATGATAATACTCTTCTCTATATGTTGTGTTTTGGCCTGTAATAAGTTCTTCTCAGATCCATTTGAATTATGTGGTCCTTCGGCATATGTATGCCGTGATTTAAGTTGCAGGTATTCACTAAACATCCCACCCTTCTTTGTGTCTGTTTAATCTTATTTTTCTCTTTAAATTTTCTTGATTCTTTTTGTAGCGAAGCTAGCTTTATTGGCTTGATAAAGGGAAGTGATCTATGATGTATTTATTCAAAAGGAGATCACGAATCTCAGTCGACTCTATTGGCTTGATATGATTCAATAATACCGTTATTTTTTCTTTTATTGCATAAATTGTATTACTGTACAAAGAGGATCACACGATCCTTGAGGTTAATCAAAATAGCGGCCCAGAGGTTATGTGAATTTGTAGAAGATTTTGCAAACCAATGATAATTTGTTTTTACATGGATACTATATAGAACAATTAAGTGCCCTAACAGGAAAGTACTTCCAATCGAGCACATGCCAGTTCACTATCGCCTTCATATGTAGAACATAACTGATGCTAGATCAATACCACCTTTTCAATCACAACTGTTTATCATCAAGTTGATCCTATTACATACGGCGCGTTAATAGGAGTGTGTTATAGGTGATGTTATTTTATTTTGTTTGATGTAGCTTCTTGTTTATATTCTAGAAAGCATTGAGGTTAATTTGTAGTCTGATACACGACCTATTGCATGTTCTGTTTCTTGGTTGTCTCTCATGTTCACTATATTAGGCCCGATCCAAGTTACATGAAGACACGACCCATGGGCCTAAGATAATCCTACCCGCTGTTTACTTTAGGACATATAGAAACGGTTACAAACAAACCGTTACAACGATTACTTTTATTGAAACGTTGTGACTCTTAGTCGATATACCTATTCGACATGTATATATAGATTAGGATTCATTCCTTGTAAAGATGATGATGCATTTGTGATTATAAGATTAATACAAAAAGTTAGTTTGGTATATTTGATTCGATCCAATGCTTGTTTCTCCAACAATTGGCATCAGAGCTTTGGTTAATCAAAACCAAAGTTTGTTCATCATATACCAGTTTTTTCTGCCAAGGTTTCGACCCAAACTTTTTTCCAGATTACGCAAAACGCCCAAACATAAATTTCTTTCGAATCAAATCAGTTTCATCGTAGTGTTTGATTTAAGGGGTTCCTACTTTCGCTACCAAGGTATAATCATACCGGCAACGAAAGGGTTTTTACCCACGAATCGTTTTGCAAAATTTGTTCTGTCTTTCGTTTCAATATTTGAAAAAGGAAGAACAATTAGCCCAGAAAAAGTCCATATATAGGTTTAGAACAAAACCCAGATTCGAAACCAAAAGTCAACGACAGAAAAAAATTAGGGATCATAAAAAGGGAACAAACACACCTGTTTGTAGATTCCACTGAATCATCCCAAAGCCTGAAAATCATCACGTGGTTTTCCAGATATCCAAAAGCCCCAAAATTAATTGAGGCAAAGATCCCCAAAATCACATCGAACCCAATCGAAGGATTCAAACGAGGGAATACGTTGCTACGAATAACAGATCGTAGAAGAAGAAGTTTGGATATAGGCATAGCATCAAAGTGGTGATTAAATCCACCATTGAAGGAAGAACTTCGATATCATCGAAGAAGAAAGGAACGGCCAAGGTCAAAGGACCGTTGTGTGTTTTTTTATCTAAACACAAACAAAAGGGGCCGGTTATATTGGAAGAAAGGACGAGGGTGTAAAAGGCCAAGCCCACAAACACGTTTGGGCTTACACTGTCTACTGGCTAAGGCCCAGTCAGGTTTTATAAAATAACTTTTTACCTATTCCATTTGTCAAGTTAGATTATATCTAGTAAATTCTTTTTACAAATTAATTTTTAGATATAAAGTTAAGGTATTATCACTTTTATAAAAACAAATCGTTTTTTACTGTAAGTTTTAAAAATATTTGTTTGTTATAAAATTTTAATACGACATATAATAACCTAGCAAATACGCTGCTTATTATATAAAATAATTTTTAAAGAGTAATTAACCTTAGGTTATTCTGTTAGTTTTAGAAAATCTCTAGGAATAATTATTTACATATATAATAATATTCCGTGTTTTGTATAGCCTATAAGGCATATTATTTTGAGTACTCACCAAAAGAAAAAATTTCAGACACTATAAGCGTTGAAATTTTTATTTAGAGATTTTATTTTGATATCCCTCGTGATATGACAAATGATGGCAGAGATTCTTCCAAGAAGGAAGCAAGTACCAACGGTACACCAAATTTCCAATGTCCTATACTAAAACCGTCGAATTACTCACTTTTGTCAATTCGAATGCAAATCATTCTCGAAGAAAACGGCTTGTGGGAAATGATAGACCTGTCGGTTACAACCCAACCCGACAACAAGAAAGATAAGACTGCAATCGCATTTCTTTATCAATCTTTACCTGAAGAACAATTGCTTTAAATAACAAAGCCCAAAACTGCGAAAGCAATTTGGGATGCTTTGAAAACCAAACATATGGGCGAAGACAGAGTTCAACAAGCGAGACTTCAAACACTCAAATCTGAATTTGAGTTATTACAAATGAAGGAAGACAAATCTACAGAAACCTTTACCAGCAAATTGACAACCTTGTCAAACAAAGCCGTTAGTCTAGGTCACACATTTGAGGATTTAACTCTAGTTCGAAAATTACTCAATGGTGTACCTGACAAATTCCTTCAAATCGTCGCATCCATCGAACAATACTCTGACTTAGACAAAATAACCCTAGAAGAAGCAATAGGTAGGCTCAAAACCTACGAAGAAAGAATTTGGCAGAAGAAGGGTAAGCAAGTGGACAATCAAGACAAACTGATGTTCACACGACATGACAATCGTAGAAAGAATTTTAGAGGACGTGGGCGTGGAAGATCGAACTTTTCACGTGACAATAACCACGAGAAACCTCGAGATGAAAAGAAGAATAGAGAAACCTCACATAAAAACTTCAACAACTACAAAAGACCAAACCGTGATCTAAGCAAAATAGAATGCTTTAATTGTGGCAAGTTGGGACATATGTCAAAAGAATGCCGACAAAAATCAAAAGGTCACGAACAATCCAACTTGGTTGAAGAAGACTTTAAACCAACTCTACTAATGGCAATATTGGATGGTCAAGTTCAAAGAAACGACGTAATTGTTGGGAATCTAAGTTTGTTAGATTCCCTGTATCATAGATTTAAACACAAATCAAGTTGTTAGATAGTCACTTGCTTGTGCCTAGGAGGCAGGCAAGTATCGCAAGACTCACAGAGATCTAAGTCTCTGTGAGCAACATTAGAGGAGTCCATGTCAGAGACATTGTCAAGGAAGTCGAAGATTACATGAATACATACTCATTGGCTGTGATAGATTACAGCCAAGATGTATCAGGGACTCTGAGGGGTTGAGGGTTAACAGGGGTGGCAATATCCTGTTAACACTCAGCACACTTTGGACATACCTTGGTGTGTACGAGACTATGAAGAAAAGGGAAACTATGTCATCTCTGTTTCCCTAAGGCATTATGGCAGACTACCAAGAATAGAAGAGCATCTTGTGACAGATGTCTGACAAGTGTCTATCTTGTGTAGTCACCATCAACTAGTACTTAGGTCAACCTCGTATCACTATAAATAGGATATGTAGCCCTGCATTAACTTTCAACACTTTGATAGATTTCATACATTAATGCTTAGAACTTGAAGAACCAAACAGCTGTGACTGTGTTCTTAAGTTAGGGTTTTAGTTGTTCAAAGTGTGCACAACACATTGTCATCAAACGGTATTATCCATAACACTTGTAATTTTTTATTATAGAATAATAAGTATTACGTTTGAAAAGTAATTACGTGTGTTGATTAGTTAAGTTTAGTGTTTCTAGCATAGTTTAGGGACTTTCAATTGGTATCAGAGCGGTGTTTGATATTAAAACCTTCAAAAACATCGTTCTAAGTTTTATAATCAAGATCCACCATGCCGGAAACAACCAATGCACCACCATCGTCTTCTGGGAACACCAACACCAATGCACCACCAACTTCACCAAGACTCACTCCTCCACCTCCAAATGAAGATGATCTACCTCAACTTCTTGACTCAAGAGGCGGATTTCATGTCACCAGTGTACCAGTCTTTGATGAAGAAGATTTTGCTAGTTGGAAGAGTCAATTCCTCGTGTATCTCAACGGACTTGAACTGTTTCTTCAAGAAATTCTAGACAATGGTCCTTATGTTCCCATGGCGCTTACCTCTACTGATGAGAACCCTCTTCCCAAACCTCTCAAACAATGGACTCCAGCTGATAGGAAATTGGCAAACCAAGACAAACGTCTCAAAAACATCATAATATCCTGTCTTCCCAAACACATCATGAAGTCTGTCATTCAGTGTCCCACAGCCAAACAAATGTGGACAGACCTTATCCTTTGTCATGAAGGACCCTCTGAAACCAGAGAAACTAAGATTCAGGCACTCAGACTTCAGTTCAATGCTTTCAAGGCACTTGAAGGTTAAAAGGTTCAACAAACGTATACAAGGCTGAAGATTCTTCTCAATGACCTTGCTATGAATGACGTCACCATTGGTCAAGCTGAAATTAATGCCACATTTGTCAACATCCTTCCAAGAAAATGGCTGAGTGTGAATCAGACTCAGAGAGCCAATAACTCAATGAAGAATGACACCTTAGCTCATCTTTATGGAAAGTACAATTATGAAGAAGGGCTGATTGATACTATATACAAATCAGAGACTGAAAGATTTGTAGTTCAAGGAGCAACTTCCAAAGCTTTGATTTCTGCCCCACACCCTCATGACAGCGATTCTGATGTTGAAGAAGACACACGCAGTAGCCAAGAGTTCTTGACAGACCTTAATGCTGAATTTCACGAAAGAGACTTGCTAGCCAATCAAACAAGATTCTACAAAAGATCTGGGGGAATAGGATCAGCTAGCAATCAAACAGACAAATCAAAAGAAACTTGTTTTGCCTGTGGAAAACTTGGACACTTCCAAAAAGACTGTCCTTCCACAAAGACATCCTCACCTTCTTATCCATCATCTTCCAACAAACCTTACAAGTTCAAATCACAACACAACAACTCATCTCACCAATTCAACTCCTCAGACAATGAGAAGAAGGATTACAAGAACAAGTATAAGGCACTTAAAGCTGAGTTAGAACAGATGAATTTGAAGCTTGAAGCTCTGTCTAAGAAGAAAGGGGGTGATAAAAAGACAGAGAAAGGGTTGGTAGCTGAAGCGTATGATTGGAATGATGAGCTGCTGACTTCAGATGAGGAAGATACTACTAGAGTCAGGGCTTTCATGGCAATAGCTGAGGATGAACCAGCTGTTGGGAAAGGAGATGCAAGATCAGGACAATGGGTTGACATCACAATGAAAAAGGTACATAGGCTTTTATCTATGTCTGATAGTGATGAACGCAAACATGTCCTTGATTACACTATTGTTGATTTGCACTTTGTTGAGGAACAAAGAAAGAACTTACTTGATAAGTTTCACTCTATTAAACATGAACTGTTAACTGCTAAGGCTGAATGTGAAACTCTCAAACGAGTTAATTTAGAAAAGATATCTCTTCAAAACGAAGTCAATAGGTTAACCTTGAAGAATAGTACCTTAAATGATCAAGTATCTAAATTAAACAAGGTTATAGAAAAATGGTTGTGCAGTAGGTTCACTATAGATCAATTGCTTAATGATGAGCTACCTGCTGATATTAAAAGGGATATATTTGGCAAGAAAAATAAGTTGAAAATTCTCACCAAACCCAAAGAGATTGTTTTCAAATCTACAGAGACAATTCATATGTCAGATCCCCTCTTGACTGGTGTCCCTATCTCTGAAGATATGGTTGAATTACCACCCTTACCTAAACTCTCAGGAGTTGAACCCAGCAGTTCCTCTAGAGGAGCTAAGGGTGAACCCAAAACAGATGTTGAGAAACCACCTGCTAAGGTACTTTCTGTACCTGCTAAACAATCTGTTAAGTAAGTTGCCTTTAAGCCTGTCTCAACAAAATCTGTGAACAAAGTCGATTCCTCCACTGAAGAACGCCTGTTGTCATTATTGAAAGAAGTAGAACTCTTAAAACAACATATTAAGCCTTTCGTTTAATGCTCTACTTCCCATGAACCTAATTCTATTCTAGGTGAACCCAAAGGTGAAAGGATAGTCAAACCTTACTACAATATCTGTAAAAACTCTCATCACATGACCATAGATCATGATAGACAAATAGCTGTTAAGAGAGCTCAGACACCTTCTAGGGAGAGACAACAGGCTTCTAAGAGACAAATAGGTAACTACAGACCTTATCCTCCTTGTAAATTTTGTGGGTTCACAGACCATCACTCAGATGAGTGTGGTGACTTTCCAGGATGTGATATCTGTGGAAGTTTCACCCATGAGACAGCTAACTGTCCTTCTCATCGTCAAAAGTTCTACAGGAACTCAAGAGTTGCTAATCAGCAATTTAGGGACCCCACTGGAAAGTGGGTTCACCATAGGAACTAACTTGTTTCTATGTATCTGTGTAGAAACATCTTAAGGAATCGGTATGGTATCTAGATAGTGGTTGTTCTAGACACATGACAGGGATTCGACAATACCTACACATATACTCAAAGGAGCCAGGTCCTAAAGTGGTGTTTGGGGATAATTCTTCAGGCGACACAGAGGGATACGGCTCAGTGAACTGCAATGGGATAACTTTTACAAGGGTTTCATATGTGAATGGTCTTAAACACAATCTTATTAGCATCAACCAATTGTGTGATGCTGACACAAGGTTTTGTTTACTAAGACTCAGGGAACCATATTCAACAAGAACAATGATGTGGTGCTTATTGCACCAAGAAGGAGAGATGTGTATGTCATCAACATGGTTGCTTGCTCTGAAGACAGCTCAAATTGTTTTCTAGCTAAAGCCTCTGAAAGTGTCAATTGGTTGTGGCACAAAAGACTGTCTCATCTCAACTTTAAGAACATCAACAAGATAGCCACACAAAACCTGGTTGCTGGTCTACCTTCATTAATGTTTTCTAAAGACAAGACTTGTTCAGCCCGTGTCTAAGGAAAGCAACACATGTCTTCTTTTAAGACCAGGCAATCATTTTCTATTGACAAGTGCTTACATCTCCTTCACATGGATTTGTTTGGGCCTGTCAAACCTCAGACCATTAATCACAACAAATACACCTTGGTCATAGTTGATGAATTTCAAGGTATATATGGGTTTTCTTCCTCAGAAGGAAAAGTGATGCTGCTGATACCATCATGTCCTTCATCAGACAAGTTGAAAATATGAATGATGTTAGAGTCAAAGCTCTAAGAAGTGATAATGGTACTGAATTCAAGAATCAACAACTTGAATCTTTTTGTGACGAAAAAGGAATATCACAAAACTTCTCTTCAGCTGGCACCCTGAACAAAATGGTGTGGCTGAAAGAAGAAACAGGACTTTGATTGAAGCAGCCAGAACTATGTTAAATGGTGCAGCTTTACCAAAGCAATTTTGGGGAGAAGCTGTTCACACTGCTTGCTACACCTAAAAACGATCAATCATTGTCAAAAGACATGGCAAAACTACCTATGAAGTTTTCAGAAGTTGAGCTCCAGATGTCAGCTATTTCTATGTTTTTGGATGCCCTGTGTTCATTTATAACTACAGGGATAAACTTGGAAAATTCGATGAAAAAGCTGATGATGGTTTCTTCTTAGGATACTATCCCACAGCCAAAGCCTTCAGAGTATTCAATACTAGAAGACAAGAAGTAGAAGAAACCTTTCATGTCAGATTCAACGAAGATGATGATGTCATACAGAGAATAGGAATAGAGGGTGATGAAATTGATTTTAATGAAAACGTGTCCTTTCCAAGTGATGAATTATCAGAACCAAGACCTTCCTGCCATCACCATCATCACTCCAACACTCTCACTCCTTATGTTCCTGCTTTTGATCCTTTGTCTACACACAACATTGAAGTTCCTACCTCTCAGGAACTTGATGAAGAAGAACCACAACCTTCTTGTAGTCCTTCATCCTCAACTGCTGTAGATGACTCACCAATTCTTCAAACCCTTGAAGACTCTCCTGCTGATAATGAATCTATACCCCTTGAATTGGCTGAAGTTGACACAGACACTGAAGTCATCTTTAAAGAAAGCCCTCCTATTCAGCAGGATGAAACTCAAATAGTGCCAGCTACCCCCATAATTGTCCCTGTCCAAAATTCCCCAGCTCCTCAAACTAAGTGGTCAAGAGATCAACATATTCGTCTTGTCAACATTATTGGGGAACCTAATGTAGGGGTCACTACAAGACAGCGAATTCATGAATCAGAGTCGGCCTCAGCCAATGAATGTCTCTTTGCTGAATTTCTCTCTCAAATTGAACATAAGAGAGTAGTTGAGGCTCTTGTGGAAGATGGGTGGGTAGCTGCTATGCAGGAAGAAATTAATCAGTTCAAAAAGAACAAGGTATGGACACTAGTGCCAGCTCCACCTGGTAAGAACATCACAGGCACTAGATGGATTTATAGAAATAAGATGAATGAAATTGGAAACATCATCAGAAACAAGGCCAGGCTGGTGGCTCAGGGGTATACACAGACTAAAGGGATTGGTTATGATGAAACGTTTGCTCCTGTGGCAAGACTTGAAGCCATCAGAATCTTCCTTGCTTATGTTGCATATATGAACTTCACTCTGTATCAGATGGATGTTAAGAGTGCCTTCCTCAATGGAGATTTGGCTGAGGAAGTGTATGTTGAACAGCCTGAAGGATACGAGAACATCGAGTTTCCCAATCATGTGTACAGACTACACAAAGCCATGTATGGGGTGAAACAAGCTCCAAGAGCATGGTATGAAACTCTTTCTAATTTCTTAACTGAAAATAAATTTGTCAGGGGTTCTATTGATAAAACACTCTTTACCTTCAAGGACAAGAGTGATTTCATCATTGTGTAGATTTATGTGGATGATATCATCTTTGGGTCAACTAATGTTAATCTTAGTAAACGTTTTGCTAAATTAATGACCAAGAAATATGAGATAAGTATGATGGGTGAATTAACTTACTTTTTGGGTTTTCAAATTAAACAATGTCCTAAGGGAATTTCAATTTGTCAAGAAAAGTATGTTAAAGATTTACTTAAAAAATATGACTTAGCTGATTGTGCATCAGTGAAATGCCCCATGCTTCCACCCAACAACTTGGGTCCTGATGAGTCAGGGGTCTCTGTTAATGAGACTTTATACAGAGGCATGATTGGGACACTCATGTATTTAACAGCTAGTCGTCCTGATATCGAATTCTCCTCATGTCTCTGTGCAAGGTACCAAGCTAACCCAAAAGAATCCCATCTAGTGGATGTTAAGAAAATTTTCAGGTATCTCAAAGGAACAACCTCCCTAGGTCTATGGTATCCCAAGGAATCAGGCTTTGATCTCAAGGCCTATTCAGATTCAGACTATGTTGGATGCTGTATTGACAGAAAAAGCACCTCAGGTAGCTATCAAATCCTAGGAGGAAAATTGGTTGGATAGAGTGCTAAGAAGCAAAACTCTGTGACCATGTCATCAACTGAAGCAGAATATGTTGTTGTTGCCAGTTGTTGTGCTCAGGTGCTCTGGATGAAGAGTTAATTGGCTGACTATGAGATCTTATATGACAAAGTGCCAATCTTCTATGATAACACCAGCGCCATTGCCATCTCTAACAACCCTGTTCTTCACTATCGTACTAAACACATTGATATCAGGTATCATTTTATCAGGGATCACATAATGAAGGGAGATATTGAGTTGCACTTTGTTCCCACAGAGCTGCAACTAGCTGACATTTTCACAAAGCCTTTGGCTGAACCTTCGTTCAACAGGCTAGTTGTTGAGCTAGGGATACTTAATATCTCAAAGCATGTGGCTTGATAATAAATGTGTTCATTAAATATCTGATTAAATATTAAATGTTTTTCACATGAAACTAGGTAGTTACTTTCCAAGTAAATGCTAAAAAACATTCTCAATATTTAATTATTTCTTTTCCGGATAACGAGGAGACAAACGGTTTTTAAAAGGTCAAGGGACCCACATGTGCAGTCTTTTTTGTGAGACCTCCAAAATCTGACATGGTACAACTAGGCAACGAGGGGGTAACACGTCATAGTACAAGAAACAATGAATTACAGTTCATACAAAGCTGACAAAATAAAAACATGTACATTACATCAAAAAGGTCAGAGTTTTTAAACATAGGTTTAGCAGTAAACGTGTGGAACACAATAGAATTTGTAAAACACGTAATGGGGGGGTTAACTATCTACGTCCATAGTCATGATGCATATTATTGTTGTTTAGTCTCATGAACCGAAGCTTAACTCAAATGTAAGTTCCTCTAGGGAGTATTCAGCCTAAATACTCAAGTATAAACGAATATTAGTGCGTCAAATTCGGGACGGGGATTGTCAATCCCGATGGATCCACCCACAACATTCGCGCTTAGCGCAATGCATACTGGACAATTAACGATTCATGATAAGAGAGGAAACTCAAGGCTAACGTCTAAAAGCAATAATACCATTGAAATCATCTGTAAAGCATACACGTTCAGAATAACATACGAGTTCTGGATAGCAATACAGTTTTTAATTGGTTGTGTTCCACCATGTAAAATCTCACCCTGTGTTTAGAAACCATGTACAAGTAAAAAGGGGCTATGAACTCACCTTAGCCACGAGGTAAGTCAATCACGGTACTCAACAACTAAGTAAAAACGGTAGTGGTAGACGATCACCGATGATATGGATGCCCGGGGAAACACGAAAACCGCAACCTATCAAAATAAGGCGCGCGTTAAGACTCGAACTCGAAAATTGATATGTACTAAATATAATATGACTCAAATGTTTTCAAAGTATACACGTTTCAAAACCATTGACACGAATCAAATGAATACATTTATCCAACGTTACAAGTTAAAACACTTGAACACTTGAAAATGACTCGTCATACGACGCCGAGTCAACGCAAGTCAAACTATCCTTTACCCATACTGTTGATCCCAAACTTAGATTGATTTAGCTTTATGTATACGAGATTAGATCAAGTAATACACTTAGAGAGACCTTTGTATATGTATAAAACAATCTAAGTGTTATGCGGAATTAACACTTAAACAAGAACACAATGATATAAACAAACTTTCACTTTGATTAATGATATCAAACTTGCTTACAATGAAAGTAGTTTACGTATGAAAAACTTATATTGAACATTAACCTAAAGGTCTTCTTTTATAGACATAAGAAGCCTTGCACAATAATCTACGTATCAGCTATTCTAGGTAAAGATAAATATAGAAAACACATTGTTGTTCCTATCTTTACTAGAAGTAATCTAGAATACAATAAACGCGTAGAGTATATCTTCCCATCAGTGCTTGTCTTCAATGTATCAACGCTTGACTTTATCTTGTCAACGCTTGAGCTGTCAGCGTTTGTTTTACTCCTGTCAACGCTTGTTTTACTCTTGTCAGCGCTCAAGTAGACTGACCATAATTTATTCCCAACAACCCTCCCCCTAAACTTGATATCCACTTTAATGATCAAGTTTCTGAATAAACATTAAGAACTAGGAGGAATCTTACAAACCTTCTCATATTGGTAATAAATAAATCTGATCAAGTCTTTTGCCACGTCACTTGAATAATCAATTTCCAGCTGAGTGTTCTTCATCTTCTCCAAGATATCCTTGGACATGAAATACTGACCATCCACAAGTAGATACTCAGCAAACTTTGTAGAACTTAAATAATAAACACCAGCAGCTGAATACAATCTCCATTGAAGACCACTGAGATCATCTTCAAGATCCTTCCAAATAGCAGGATCCTCATCTTTTGCTCCACACATTCTCTTGAATGTGGACCACAGTTTTATTCCATTGGCTGAAGTTGGTGCTTCAGCCTCATACTTGGCCTCTAACAACCTCCATAGGTCTACCAATTCTTCTCTATCACAACTTGCAAACAAAGATATAAGGGTGGTAAAAGTGTGAACCTCTTTTCCATACCTGCCAATCTTCCAAAACCCACATTCATCTTCTTCATAGCTCACAATTGGGTTTCTGGAATCTAGTGGTAACACTTGTACCATATCTGAAGCTTCTAATGGTGAGAGCTTGAGGCTCTTTCTTATGACAGCTTCACTTGGATGTAATGGATCCATATCTTTGGGAAACTCAAGAGGAACTCCCTTTTTCACTGGTCTGGGAACAAACATTGCCTTCTTGAGCTCCATTTCCTCTGCAAGTTCTTCTTTTCTTTCATCAGAAAGAAGTCTTAGAGTGTTTGCTTCCTGCACTCTAACCCAAATGGGATAAGCTCTACATTCCAACTCATCAAATGTCAATGCCTTCAATTTCTGATAAGTCCACCCTTTTCCATGACACCTGAGCAACATGTAGTACAACTCCCTTCTATCCCTTTTCAACTCTGAGAGAACATTGCTTGCCTTGTGTTTCAAAATGACTTTGCAATCCTTTTGTACTCTGAGAAGAATCTCCAAACCCCATATCTGATTTGAAATGGTCAAGTGTGGATTCTCCATACATCTATCTTCCCAAGCATGATACATCTGAACCACCTCTAGCATATCAAAGTCAACCTGCAATTTCAACTCTCTCAGTTTCTCCTTGGCCAACTCATCTCCATACTCAAGTCTTTCTGGCTGTTCTATGATCATAACACTTGAGTCTGAGCTAGCTTCATCACTTCCTTCTTGCTCTTCTGAAGTGACAACAAATGGTGACTCTCTCACCTCCTTTCTTTCTTGTTCCACAATTTGTGCAGCCAACTTTCTATCAAATTCAATTTGAGCTGCATTCTTTGGAACAACCTCTTCTACCATAATACCTTTACCCTTATCTAATGGATCAATTGTTGGTAAGGTAGATTGTGATACCTGTGAAGAAACCTCTTTGATGATGGATGATGACTGGGATACATCACCCTCATTTGCAGGTCTGTCAACTCCCAATTCTGCTTTATCAGTGCCCAAGATACTCATGTCAGCGTTCAAATTCCCCTTGTAAACGCTCAAATTTCCTGCCTCAGCGCCTTTTGCAATTTCCTCCAACATGGTTGTAAATGATAAATTTAAGTTTGTAGGAGAGACTAGAGACGTATCAAAACCTGTCTGTTTCTTCAAACTTGTTAGGGCCTCAGCAACATCCAAAGATTGACCATCATGGCTGCCCTTATCACTCACATTTATTTGTTCATCCTCCTTTTTGGAAGATTCCTCCATACCTCTCCTTGCACTAGCAGTCTCCAAAATAACAATCCTCTCCCTCAATTGCTTGAGTTCAAGGCCTTGTGTGCTGACAACTTGTACCAAGTCTGCATTTTGCTTTTGCAAGCTCATGCAGACAGCCGTCAATTCCATTAGGGTCATTGGTTCCAATCTGCCCTCTTCTAAAATGGGTATTTGACCTCCCAAGTTAGATTCATTGGGCATGGATGAGGTCTTAATTATGGTGGGACTGCCTTGGCCAGCTTCTAAGCCAGAACCAATAGTCCCAGCCTCATCCATAGCACCAACCACACTTGTGGTGGTGGTTCTCTCTGCTACATGGCTAGGACCACTAGAGGAGAACACTCCAGTAGTCCTTTGGCGTTTTTGTAACCTATATTGTGGTGGTGGAGATGATGAGGTAGATTGGGTGGAAGTGGGTTGGTTAAGGGGTGTTTGGGTCTGTGAAGGCTGTGTGTCAATGTTTGAAATAGGCACATCAACGCCAACATTCTCCATGTTGCCAATATCTTCTTCATCAGACTCTCTTTCATCTACATGGGGATGAACTTCTTCATATAAATTGGAAGGTTCACCTTGTTCAAAAGTGGAAGAGAAAAGATGTGCAAAAGTGTTGTCAACGCCTGAATCTTGGTTGTCAGCGCTTGGGCTAACAACGCTTGAACTGTTGTTGTCAACGTTTGAGCCATCAACGTCTGAATTGGTCTTGTCAGCGCTAGATTTTCCTTTGTCAGCGCCTGAATAACCATGCATGTTTGTATCTGGTGGTACTTGGGGACCACCATTATCTTTACCAGCAGCAGCAGCAACAACAAAAGCATCTGTCCATATAGGAATAGTAACATACTCTTGGATAGGAGATGACTTTTCTGCTTATGATCCAACCTTTTCATGAACCTGTGTACCTGAAACATCAACAACTTGTTCTTCCATAACATTTGAAGTTACCTTCACAATGTCTGGATTAGTGACAGGCATATAATTTAAAGTTCTAGATAAGGGTTCCAAGTCAAACAACCAATTTGGACCACTTTCAGGATCACTAGGTTTATTCTCTAAAAACCTAACATGTACTCTTTCAAGTATACGTTTTTCCTCTTTAAGATAAACCCTATATCCCTTGCTCTGCACTGAATACCCCATGAAGTAGCCTTCATCACCTTTTGCACTAAATTTACCTAAGGCATCACTAGTATCTAAAACTACTACATGACAACCAAAAGGTCTGAGAAAACCAATATTAGGTTTTCTTCCCTAAAGTAACTCATAAGGTGTTTTGTTCTGAATTTTGTTGACCAATGCTCTATTTTGAACATAACAAGCTGTATTAACAGCTTCAACCCAAAAGGCTATAGGAAAATGAGCATCAGCTAACATGGTTCTGGTTGGTTCAATTAGGGTTCTATTTTTCCTCTCAGCAACCCCATTTTGTTGTGGGGTTCTGGCAACACTAAATTGCCTAGTAATTCATTTCCTGGCACAGAAATCATCTAACTTTTTATTCCTAAATTCACCACCATTATCACTCCTAAGCATTTTAACTTCATTGCCAGACTTCTTCTCAATCTGAGTGATAAAATCTATTAAAATATCAGCTGTGTCACTCTTCATAGCTAGAAAGAATGTCCAAGTAAACCTAGAAAAGTCATCTGTGATAACAAAGCAATATGACTTACCATTCAAACTTTCTATATTGGTTGGACCAAAGAGGTCCATATGAAGCAAATGAAGAGGTCTAGTACTAGAATGCACCTGTTTGGACTTGAATGAGACCTTGTGCTGCTTGCCTTTAAGACATGCAACACAAGAGTGGTCATTGTGGAAGGCCTTCTCAGGCAAACCATCAACCAAGCCAAGTCTCACAAGCCTATTTATATTTTTAAAATTTATGTGCCCTAGTCTCCTGTGCCACAAATTACTCTCATCTACTGAAGCTTTAGCATAAAAACAAGACATATTGTTATTCATTCTAATCCCATTCAGATTCACATTGTATATGTCTTTATGCCTAGGTGTTCTATATTCAATATATTTCTCATCAGGGATCTTATAATCCTTGCTTAACACCAAACATTCAGTATCAGTAAACAGAACTTTATTTTTGTTATCACAAACTTGTGATACACTAAAAAGATTGTAATTAAGTTCTTTTACCAGAAATATGTTCTCAAAACGCAAGTTCTTGGTGAGAAGGGTTCCTTTGCCTGTGATAGTACCATATCCTCCTCCAAAGTAAACCTTATCACCATCCTGAATGGGAGTGAAGTTAGTTAAATAATCTTCCTTCCCTGTCATGTGCCTTGAGCATCCACTGTCCCAATATCCATAATCATTGACCTGTTTTGAATGCCCTGCACATAAAGAAAACAAATTAGTTTTCTTTGGGAACCCAAGCCTTAGAAGACTTGGATTCATCTGGTTGTTCAATAAGAACAGACTTAGTTCTCACAACAACCCCATTTTCATCCTTCTTAGGATGAAATACCCAGTTAACCCCAATAGGTTTTGTAATGACCTTTGAAATGTAATTAAATCTGTTGCAGGTCATTGAAATCCCATTATCATTAGGGTTTTGATCTTTATTTGGTCTCCATGTTAATCTTGAAGAAGCTTTAGTGGTTGCAAATATTTAGGTCTGGACACGTTTCTGTCAGCGTTGGAATTGGTCTTGTCAACGCTGAAATTACCCTTGTCAGCGTTGAACCTAGGGTTTGCTACAGAAACCCATTGCCTATTAGACCAAGTGTTCGTCTTTTGAAATGGTCTTTGTCCATGAGTGTTAGACCCTCTAGTGAAGAATGGGGCAGGTCTAACCACTTGTGGACTTTGCTGCACACAAGGTTTGGGTCTGACAACGTTTGACTTTCTAACAACGTTGACTTTGTTCCTGTCAGCGCTGAATTTGTTCCTGTCAGCGCTGACTTTGGGAGCGTTGACACACTTATAAGCTAAATGTGAAAAGCTACCACAAGTGTAACAAGCTTTTCTAGACACAACCCTAGGTCTAGAAGAGAAGAATCATGTTCCATTATTGCTAACTTGGCTCTTAGGTGACCTAGTATTCCTATACATCTCTGCATACTTAATGCTAGGTTTTCTAACAGCGTTTGAGCCAAGGTCAACAGCTTTACCAGTGATTGGGTTTGTAACCTTAATGGGAGTTGACTCATTAGGACTTTCACATAGCAAGCCACCCTTAACAAATAAGGTAGGGTTAGCTTTCTTCCATTCATTCAGGTCAGTCAACTTTTGTTGATACTCTTCAACTGGGGTGACAACTCTTGGTGGAGGAATGAATTCCTCCTCTTGGAGTTCTGGCAAACCAGTCCAAGATAGGTCCTTTTGTTGGACACCATAGAAGTCACCAGCTGGTGGTGGAACCACAGAGTAGTCTTTCATCCCAATCCCAGTCATGTCCTTAGGATCACTTTGTTTACTCTCACATTCTCCTAGGGTTTGTGTTGCCTTATCAAATCTCTGGATTTTAAGACCAACATTATCTTTGTTTTTAATGGCTTCATCTAATTTAGCCTGTAACTCACCATTAACCCTTTCCATGATGTTTCTAATATCCATACTAGCATTTAACTCATGTTTTAAGATATTTATTTTATCTTTTAAGTCAAATTCCATTTTCTTGTATTCAGAAACTGTCTTCTCAGTTTGAGTGAGAGCTAGTTGGTAATTAGACAGTTTACATCTTTCAGTACTCACATCATCTAATAATCTTAACACCTCTTTGTTAAGTTTCTCAGTGTTTAACCTACAACCTTTACTACAAAAAGCATCATCGTATACCTCATTATCACATGAAGAGGAGGAGTGTGCCATGAGAGCATATTCAACATGCTCTTCTTCTTCAATTTCAGCAACCAAAGCTTTATCCTCTTCCATATCCTTAGCCAGATAGCTCCAATCCCATCCCATACCATCAATTCCTTGAAATGCAACCATACCTTTAGGATCCTGAGCCTTAACCATTTGACTTGAGGGTTTACCAGCATCAGATCTTCTAGGAGATCTGCATTCCCTCATGAAGTGTCCCATACGATGACAGTTGTAGCACTCAACTTTGGATTTATCAAATCCAGCTATGTCTTTTGCATTGAAGGTCATCTTCTTCTTAAACCTTCTGTTCCACCTGTTTGCTCTTATACTAGCAAGAGCCATGTTCCACTTAATGTCCATCTCTTCCAAGTGCACATCACTTATCTACTCAAGGTCCTCATATGTAATCACTGAACCATTGGGCAAAGAAGCAATATAAGCACACACAATATCTAGATCCAAACTAGCAGGTTTAACTCTTGATGAGTCACTTGTGTATATGTCAGCGTCTGAATAGGAGACGTTGACAGGACATGTTCCAGCGTTGACACATGATGATCCAGTAACTGGGTGCATGTAAGAGTCCTTCTGATTGAATTGACCTTCACTATGAGAGAAGAAGGCCATATTGCTATTGGTATACTTGCTTCCATGCTCCAAAAGAGTTTCATTCTCCAAGAGCCTCAGTTTGTTGTAGATATCATCAAAAGTAGAACTTTTGTGAGTGTTGTTGGCAAGTATAGATCTTGCCTCAATTTTCCACGCATCACCAAGACTCTTAAGAAAAGTGGCATTGATGTCAACATCACCAAGTTGTGTCCCCATGAAGGACAACTTGCTTGTAATGTCAAGCAGTCCGCTTCTCACACTGCTAAGCTTCTCATTAGGTTGAGCTTTGAAAATAGCATACTCATGCATGAGTTACTTCTTCTTTTCTTCCCTAGTATCATCATTGCCACCATAGGCAACTTCAAGAGCTGCCCAAAGGTCTTTTACAGAATCATAACCTCGGTATTTGTGCTGGTTCTCTTGTCCCAAAGATAGTTTCAGAATGTTTAGGGTTTTCATATCAACCCTTCTCTTTGCTATGTCTTCAGCAGACACAGCTCTACCATCCTCTGGCTTTTCTTTCTTATCAGCTTCTGAACATCCAGCAACAGCTGCCCTTCCAGCAATAGCATTAGCAATCTTTTGGGCTTTATTGAATGTGTTTCCATATTCAATTATCTCCTAGAGAGTGTAGTCATAGATCCCCAGATATTGCTCAAAGTTGAATTTCCACAATTCAAAGTTGGTTGCATCAAGCATGGGAATCTTGATGTTTGGTAAAGATGAGGAGGAGGAGGTGGGTACTTTTAGAGTTGACATGATGTTTTTAGGGTTTTTGAGAAAATTAGGGTTTTGGTGGGTTTTGGTGATTTTAGGGTTCTGGTGTTCTATAAGATCAAAAGTTCCTCAACAAGCTCTGATACCACTTGTTGATCCCAAACTTAGATCAATTTAGCTTTATGTATACGAGATTAGATCAAGTAATACACTTAGAGAAACCTTTGTATATGTATAAAACAATCTAAGTGTTATGCGGAATTAACACTTAAACAAGAACACAATGATATAAACAAACTTTCACTTTGATTAATGATATCAAACTTGCTTACAATGAAAGTAGTTTACGTATGAAAAACTTATATTGAACATTAACCTAAAGGTCTTCTTTTATAGACATAAGAAGCCTTGTACAATAATCTACGTATCAGCTATTCTAGGTAAAGATAAATATAGAAAGTACATTGTTGTTCCTATCTTTACTAGAAGTAATCTAGAATACAATAAACGCGTAGAGTATATCTTCCCATCAGTGCTTGTCTTCAATGTATCAACGCTTGACTTTATCTTGTCAACGCTTGAGCTGTCAGCGTTTGTCTTACTCCTGTCAACGCTTGTTTTACTCTTGTCAGCGCTCAAGTAGACTGACCATAATTTATTCCCAACAATCTTCCCCTAAACTTGATATCCACTCTAATGATCAAGTTTCTGAATAAACATTAAGAACTAGGAGGAATCTTACAAACCTTCTCATATTGGTAATAAATAAATCTGATCAAGTCTTTTGCCACGTCACTTGAATAATCAATTTCCAGCTGAGTGTTCTTCGTCTTCTCCAATATATCCTTGGACATGAAATACTGACCATCCACAAGTAGATACTCAGCAAACTTTGTAGAACTCAAATAATAAACACCAGCAGCTAAATACAATCTCCATTGAAGACCACTGAGATCATCGTCAAGATCCTCCAAATAGCAGGATCCTCATCTTTTGGTCCACACATTCTCTTGAATGTGGACCATAGTTTTATTCCATTGGCTGAAGTTGGTGCTTCAGCCTCATACTTGGCCTCTAACAACCTCCATAGGTCTACCAAGTCTTCTCTATCACAACTTGCAAACAAAGATATAAGGGTGGTAAAAGTGTGAACCTCTTTTCCATACCTGTCAATCTTCCAAAACCCACATTCATCTTCTTCATAGCTCACAATTGGGTTTCTGGAATCTAGTGGTAACACTTGTACCATATCTGAAGCTTCTAATGGTGAGAGCTTGAGGCTCTTTCTTATGACAGCTTCACTTGGATGTAATGGATCCATATCTTTGGGAAACTCCAGAGGAACTCCCTTTTTCACTGGTCTGGGAACAAACATTGCCTTCTTGAGCTCCATTTCCTCCGCAAGTTCTTCTTTTCTTTCATCAGAAAGAAGTCTTAGAGTGTTTGCTTCCTGAACTCTAACCCAAATGGGATAAGCTCTACATTCCAACTCATCAAATGTCAATGCCTTCAATTTCTTATAAGTCCACCCTGTTCCATGACACCTGAGCAACATGCAGTACAACTCCCTTCTATCCCTTTTCAACTCTGAGAGAACATTGCTTGCCTTGTGTTTCAAAATGACTGCAATCCTTTTGTACTCTGAGAAGAATCTCCAAATCCCATATCTGATCTAAAATGGTCAAGTGTGGATTCTCCATACATCTATCTTCCTAAGCATGATACATTTGAACCACCTCTGGCATATCAAAGTCAACCTGCAATTTCAACTCTCTCAATTTCTCCTTGGCCAACTCATCTCCATACTCAAGTATTTCTGGCTGTTCTATGATCATAATACTTGAGTCTGAGCTAGCTTCATCACTTCCTTCTTGCTCTTCTGAAGTGACAACAAATGGTGACTCTCTCACCTCCTTTCTTTCTTGTTCCACAATTTGTGCAGCCAACTTTCTATCAAATTCAATTTAAGCTGCATTCTTTGGAACAACCTCTTCTACCATAATACCTTTACCCTTATCTAATGGATCAATTGTTGGTAAGGTAGATGGTGATACCTGTGAAGAAACCTCTTTGATGATGGATGATGACTGGGATACATCACCCTCATTTGCAGGTCTGTCAACGCCCAATTCTGCTTTATCAGCGCCCAAGATACTCATGTCAGCGTTCAAATTCCCCTTGTCAACGCTCAAATTTCCTGCCTCAGCGCCTTTTGCAATTTCCTCCAACATGGCTGTAAATGATAAATTTAAGTTTGTAGGAGAGACTAGAGACGTATCAAAACATGTCTGTTTCTTCAAACTTGTTAGGGCCTCAGCAACATCCAAAGATTGACCATCATGGCTGCCCTTACCACTCACATTTATTTGTTCATCCTCCCCTTTGGAAGATTCCTCCATCCCTCTCCTTGCACCAGCAGTCTCCAAAATAACAATCTTCTCCCTCAATTGCTTGAGTTCAAGGCCTTGTGTGCTGACAATTTGTACCAAGTCTGCATTTTGCTTTTGCAAGCTCATGCAGACAGCCATCAATTCCATTAGGGTCATTGGTTCCAATCTGCCCTCTTCTAAAGTGGGTATTTGACCTCCCAAGTTAGATTCATTGGGCATGGATGAGGTCTTAATTATGGTGGGACTGCCTTGGCCAGCTTCTAAGCCAGAACCAATAGTCCCAGCCTCATCCATAGCACCAACCACACTTGTGGTGGTGGTTCTCTCTACTACATGGCTAGGACCACTAGAGGAGAACACTCCAGTAGTCCTTTGGCGTTTTTGTAACCTATTGTTGGAAATACGTTTTTACGTATTTATGAAGGATCGGTCGCTCCAACGATATATTAATGTATTAGGCTCGTGATCCAAGTATAGCCCATATAGCCCACATGTAGGGTGGGCTATATATAACCCCTCCTAGCATGTTAGGAGGGGTGGTTGTTCATTTACACAATTTTCATAATTCCATCTTAACTTTCTCTCTCTACTCTTCTCTTTTCTCTCCTTTCTCTCTCTACTCCATCATCTCCCTTCTTCATCTTTCTTATATTTATCATTGAATCAATCCATCAAATCCATCAAATCCATCATGTAGAATAGGCCAATGATCTCGTAGACCTTCAATTGGTATCAAGAGCCAAGGTTTGATTGGTTTATTCTTGCTTTTATTTTTTATTGATTTTGGTGGGTTTTCATTTAATCAAGCTTTTATCTTAAAAAGTTTGTATTTTTATGTTCTAAATCATGTCAAATCTTTAGATTTACGTACTTTTTAGATAAAAATCAAAAAATTTTATACAAAAATCAAAAATTTTATTATCAAGTCTTAAAAAATTTGTGTTTTTATAAAAAGTTTGTATTTTTTATTGTTTTTAATCACAAATTTCTATAAAAAGTTTGTATTTTTTTCCTTTTTCTTATTTTTTAATCTATCAATTTTATCAATTTCTAAATTTTTATCAATTTTATCAATTTTTTATTTTAAATTTCTCTTGATCTGGGTTTCTGTCAAGTTTTTGTCCAACTGTTTTTCTTTATATTTTTTTATTATTTTATTTTTATTTTTAGTATCATTTTTATCAGTTTTCTATCTGGGTTTCTGTCAATTCTTGGTCAACTGTCAATTTTGTCCAAATCTAATTGTCCAACTCAATCCCAACAAACTGTCCAAAGTTCCATCATAACTGTCTAAAATCTGTCCCATCAATTTTTCAACTCATCAAAGTTCCGGACGAAAAAGTTCCGGACGAACAAAAAAGTTCCAGGTGAACGAAACTTCCGAGTGAACGAAAAGTTCCGGGTGAACGAAAAGTTCCGGGTGAAAGAAAAGTTCCGGGTGAAAGAAAAGTTCCGGGTGAACGAAAAGTTCCGGATGAACAAATAGTTCCGGATGAACGAAACTTTCGAATGAATGACACTTCCGAATGAAATCTTCCGAATGAAGAAATCTTCCGAATGAACCATTTCAAACATAACGGGACCAGACTCGACTAATCTTCTTTTTCGAACAAACAAACACTAGACTCGATTTGACACCAACCCTACACACGACAATCACAATTCTCTCTACAAACTGATTTTTTTAAAAAAAAATCACCAAACTCAAACATTTCGACACTTGATTCGACCCAGCCTCAAACACACACCCTCTTGACTCCAACTCCGTGTCATCACTGAGAACAAACCCAAGTACTCTCGACTCATTCCCTCGACTCACATCACACTCACAACCAACTTTAGTCTCAAACTCGACCACTTTTGACACACACTCAACACAGCCCCCACAAATCATTCACAACACCCTCGACTCGAAAAACCTTTCTTTCAAGACTCAAATCCATATCTTTTTTTTCCAATCCAAATCCTTTTTCAAGACTCAAAAAATCTTGACTGACTCACCACCTAAACTCTCACAACAACTCTAGACTCGATCTGGACTCACCAAAACAAAGCATACTCTTCTCACAAACAATCAGACTCGTCTCACTTAACACTCTCGACCCTCGACACCAAACCGAATCCAACACCAAACCCAAACCATCGACATCAAAACTGTCACAAACCAAACACATACTCTCTGACCCAAACCTCTCGACAACTGACCCGACAACCAGACTAACAAACGCAAATCAACAAAACCCAATCTCTCAAACAAGACAATTGACAGAATGACGCGACAGATGATAGATGTTTTGACAAAGATCTCACAACGATCATTGATCCAAAAATTAAAATAAAGAAACGTGAAACCTACCCGAGACCCAATCAACGGATCTTGAAGTCTTTTTCTTCTTCTCTCGTCATATTCAGTAAATTTTTGGGTATAGATTGAATTGGTTGAATTTATTTCGTGGGTTTGAGATCAGATTAATATGATTATTTGATTGATGTGATTTGGAGATAGTTAGTGTGTGATTTGGTTGTGATTATTGATTTTAAGAGAGAGAGAGTTGCAGGACTGGTGAAGACGCAAGTTGATGAGAGAGAGAGAGATAATCATCAGACGGAGGTAACATGGGAGATAAACAAGGGAAATTAGGTTTTTTCGCGTGTGAGAGAGAGATTTTTTTTTAGTCAAAGAAATTATTGGATTTGAGAGCTTCTATTAAATACCGGGCGGAGGAAACAAGATACGATCTTTATTGAGTGCCACGTTTTTCTTTTATATCCATTCATTTGTAGGACACGAAGGCACAAGACGTTTTGTAGGACACGTTTTGTTTCCTTTCATTTATCAGATTTTTTTAATTTAAATGTTCTTTAAGAAGGCACAAGACGTTTTGTTTTTTTTTTTCCTTCCTTTATTTTATTTTTTATCTCTCAAAATATCATACTTTTTAGTTTCGTTTTTTTTTTAAGTAAATTTTTTATATATATATTTTTTCATATTTTAAAGATTATTTTTTTTCTTAAGTCAAGTTTATGTGTTTATTTTTGGTACATCGTGTTGTGGCGGGTATTTCGAAAAAACTAAAGTGGTAAAATATTTGATGGCCCGATTATTATATTTATCGTAGCTTGGTTTTATTTGTTGACGGGTTTTATTTTTGAAGTGAGCCGACTTTGCTTTGATCTCCGGTTTCTTTTATCATCGCTTGAGCCGACAACATTTTTTTGAACCGAGAAAAGATTTATATCATCCATCGTTGCTTTTTAAAAGTTATTTACGGATCCTTCGAAGTTCCTTCACGACTTGGTAAATTCCGAAAACAACTACAACCACGATCATTTTTCATTATAATTAAATGGAGTCTTTGAATTCAACGTTTCAAGAGGGAGAATCGCATCAAGTGCAAGCCAAAACTAGGGAAAGTGGTATAACTTCATTTCGAATGCTTCAGTATCATCTAGTTAATCTTTCACGGCTTCAAGGAGGGAGCGAATTTATGACAATCTTTGGTCAAGATCGTCATATATTCTTCGACTCTATTTTCACCACTTTGACCCAACTCGCCGAGCAACTCAACCATGGAAACTTTAATCACTCTGCATCGGCACTTGCATATAAGGCTCTTGTGACACAACTCACGCCTTTCCTCCAATTCAATATCATCAAGCCTGAAAGTTCAGTGATTTGCCAATCATTTCTTCGAGATACACATACCGAGCTTCGAGTCTTCCGTGATATAATTTTGAAACTCATGACATCAGTCTCGTCGTCGATTTATGAAAGATCTCGACTTCAGCAAGGGTATGATAATGGAGTGCAAGACTCTTCGATGCAAGAGGAAACTGGTCATACGGTTGAAAACTTGGAGCCTATCAATGCCAAGAGCGCAGAATCAGGAGGACAACATGATACCAGTGGCACGTCAGGGACTGTTCACGAGATCTCTTTTGTTGACACCGTACCCGTTTATGACGAAGCGCCTGCAAACATGGTACAATGTAATGTTGTTTATGATGTATATGCTGATGACATACCGCATATTGAGCATTCTGAACCTAATTATGACAAACATGGGATGGAGAAAAGTGATAGAAATACCACTTCTGATTCATCCGATGTGAGTCATAATGGGGGAGAAAGTGTTCAAAATGCTATAGTACATCATGATAAATGCTTTGTAACTGCCTCGTTAACTGATTCTGATTCCAAGATTAAAGAGCTCGAAACGATCGTAGCTCGGCAATCAAAAGATCTTGAGGATGCCAAACTTGAATTTTCAAAGAAAACGAACAAATTTGAAACATACTTTGAAAAACTTGAAAAGTCTAACGTTGTTCTTGAAAGAAAGTTGGATCAAAAAGTTTCAGATTCTAAAGCTGAAAAGGATAATCTTTTGAAACAAATTCAGTTACTAGAGTCTAAATTGGCATCCCAAGATGAATTGCTCAAAGAAAATGAGACGTTAAAAGCCCAAGTTCAAGAAAAGGTGTTTGCTATAGCTGCGTTGAAAAACGAGTTAAGGAAAAATAGAGGACCTAGTGTGGACACTAAGCTTGAAAAACCATCAATCTTGGGGAAACCGCCTACAAATCAGTTCGTCAGACAACCGATTGTCAGACAACCTACTGCATTTAGATCCGAGCGACCACAATCCTCGAGACCGCGGTTTGCCTCCCAAGTTGATTTGGGTCATATTTCTAGAACAGTCACTCCACCAACTAGGCCTAATGTGACAAAATCAGTTTTGGCAAGACCTCATCACATGATTGCCTCTAGTTTCTCTAAGAATAGCTCAATGAACACGTCTAGAACTAGTTCAACTGATGTGCGCCAGGATTTTGGTCAAAGGGAAGCTAAGCAAAAGACACAAGTAAGAGATATGAATTTCAAACCTAGTCAGATGCCTTCTAGTTTACCCAACACTGCTAACCGTAGCATGTCACATCCTAGGAGCATCAATCAATCATCTAGGAATTCTAGATCTTACTCGGACATTAATTATGCTACCTGTAAAACATGTAGAAAATGTGTCTTTACGGCAAATCATGATTCCTGTATCAAGAAACTACTTAATGAGATGAACTCCCGTGCTAGACTTAAATCCCAGTGGGTCACTAAAATCAAACCCATTGGTAAAATGTGGCGCCCCACTGGTAGAACTTTCACTCTTGTAGGAAACGAGTGCCCTTTAACTAGGATAGTATCTGATTCTACGAAGACTACTAGGGAGGAATTGGCAAAGGATGATACATCACTTAAGCCTGAACTTAAGGTTTTCTATAAAAGGAAACGTTTGCCAACTAAGACAAGTGAATCATCCCCTTAGGCCACCTCTGACACAAGAAAAGAAAACCGTGAACCCCCACATGCTTCTAAAATAGATAACTCTAAACCGTGCAAAAGTATACAAACTTCTAATGAGAATGCAGGTACCAAAGTTGATATTCCAAAAGAACGAAGCGGTCCAATCGTTGTATACCGTTCAACTAAGGACACTCTTAGAGTTTGGTTGCTGAAGAAGCAGATATCGGAGAAACAAGTTTCTTAGGGGATTCATGGCTAAGCCTACAAGGACTTACGGTCACATAACAGACTGTAACTCGATCTCAAAAGACAGGAAAGTTCATCCCGATGATGACTTATCCTAAAAACGAGAAATTCATTTTTCTCGGGCATGAGCTTATGTTAAAAACATTCCATGTTTTTAAGCTCATGCACAAGGACTTATAGTCACATCACAGACTATAACTCGCTCTTCAAAGAAAGGAAAGTTTATCGTCGATGGTAAACTTATCCTAACAAAGAGAAATTAACTTTTCTCGGGCATGAGCTTATATTAAAACATTACAAGTTTTTAAGCTCATGCACTATGGCTCCTCGTTAAATGACAGACGACGACCCGGACCTCAGAGACAGGGAAGTTTATCTACGCAACGATAACTTACCCTCTTAACAAGAAATTAAGTTTTCTCGGACACGAGCTTATCCTAAAACCATTCAAAGGTTTTAAGCTCGTGTATATGGTTTATCATTAAATATCAGATGGTAACCCGTGCATCAAAGAAAGGAAAGTTTATCGCCGATGATAAACTTATCCTAACAACGAGAAATTAAGTTTTCTTGGGCATGAGCTAAAATTAAAAACATTCGAGGTTTTTAAGCTCATGCACAATGACTTACAGTTAAATGTCAGACTGTAACTCGAACTTTAAGTCAAGGAAAGATTATCTTTTATGATAACTTATCCTCTTAACGAGAAATTCACCTTTCTCGGTCATGAGCTTGTATTAAAACATTCGAAGTTTTAAGCTCAGAAAGGAAAGTGTATCTTTTAAATAAGAGAACCTTTCCTCGTAACGAGAAATTAACCTTTCGCGGTCATGAGCTTTCCGTTAAAACAGTCAAAGTTTTCAAGCTCATGAACACGACTTCTAAGTAAATGTCAGCTTAGAACTCGTCCTTCAGATAAAAGGAAAGTTTATCGCCGATGGTAACTTATCCTTAACAACGAGAAGATTACAACTTCTCGGACTTGAGCTCGCTTTGTAAGATATTCAACATCTTAAGCTCAAGTAACTGGTTTTCAAAACTTTGAACACAATTTTTCGAGAATTTCTCAAAAGGTTTTTCTAAATCTTTCAAAATTGTGTGTTCAAAAATGTTTTGATAAAAAGAGCATGTCTTCTGGAATCGATAATATTTACGATACTAGAAATGTCATTCAATAATGACACGGGGTTGTAAATAAAGTTCGAGCAGAAGTTCAAATTTTTAAAACATGCTCAAAATGGTTTGCTATTATTTCAGATAGCAACCCGCTTTTCATAATCAAGTCAAGCATTTCACCGGAAAGCTTTGACTCAACAACGGGAATTAATTTTCTCGGGGACGTGACGAGGTGACCAATATTCGTGAACAAGAACCATGTGAATCTTTCATATGATGTTCTCCATCATTCAGGTCCTACCTCGTAAATTGTTAATCTTGTGAATTCATTATCATATATGATCTTTGCACGTGATAAATACATTACACTTGTGTTTAAAAGGTATTTAATTTACGTTTCAGCACACCCTCATTAATTTGAGGGGGAGCTTGTGTAATTCATGAAGATAATTGGACTTGCATTTTTCTTCCCAAATTTTCTTAAAACGCTATTAAATCAATTGATATTAAAAACATTGATTGAGTTAATATTTTTAATATGGGGGAGAAAATGTGATTTAATATGGGAAATGATTAATCACAAATGGTTTGACTTAACGTGCTAGCTCATCCCGACATGTGCGAAATGTTTTCGAATATCGTGGCATATGTTAAGAGGGAGCAAAATGGATTTGCACTTCAAAATGGATTTCATGGTGACATACACTTACCCAAAACATCTCTATTCACGACGGTGAAGATTGTGGTGACATAAGGATGGTAGGATAGGTTAAAGTCCAATGATTTCTCTAGAACCGGAGGAATCTTCCCAAGGACATTCCATAGCTAGAAATAGTAGTCCTTAGGAAAGATGGAGAAAGATTGTGAACGTAGCTGAATGCCGACCAAGTACTTAAGTTAGCACTGGAACAATCACAACAAGGTGCTAGTTATGACGTATTGGTAAGCATTGAAGGGGTTGAAGAATGAAAAAGAATTGTAAAGATAAAGGGTGTAAAGAAAGAAGCCCTCCTTACAACTTTAGGCAGAAACCGGGTCAATACATATGCTATTGAGATCATTTTTGTTAATGATTCTCGATATTGAAGAAAGACATCATGGACCCAGTGATGCAATGCACAACCCTTTCCAGGTAACTCAAATATCTCTCAAAAGGTATTTGTTTTAATCACACGGAGATCAACACGTTATCTATTGATTTATTCACTCCGAATAAATTGGTATTGAAAAGGTGGCACTCCTCTCCAGCCTCCGATCACTAAAATCCAAAATGCACGATCGAGTCTAGAGCCATTTGAGATCATCAAATATCTCATTAGGTGACACTTTCATATTTTCTTGCTTCTTCACACACTATGAAAAGTAAGAAAGATCTTAAAAGTCCTACGCAAAATCTTCGTGATCTTGCCTGAACATCCGAGTAATACGAAAGTATTTACAATGAAGATGGAAATCCTTCTTGAGCGAATATCAAAAAGCTCATGGTAGGTGACTTGTGCGATTCTTTATGAATCAAACTTGTGATAACTGGAAAGCAACAGTGGTTTAATTCTTAAATGAATTTAAACACGTTCCAGGCCTCTACGCAATATCTTAGTGATCTTGCCAGAACATTCAGAGTAATACTATTAAGTATTTACAGTGACGAATGGAAATCCTTCTAGTGTTAACATCAAACAGCACTTGGTAGGTAACTTGCAAGATTCTATATGAATCAAGCTAGTGACAACTGGAAAGCAACGATGGTGCGGTTCTTAATTGAACTTCACTTGTTCCAGGAACATGAATTGACGGCTTCAAATCATGCGGATAATATTATCCAAATGATTCACTCTTTACGTTCGCAGTCAGCTTTGGACGGTCGAGTAAAGAGAACGGGTTTACCCGCGAAATCTTGTCAAGGAGGTTCTTTATTGAAACTACCTGCCACAAGTACGATATTTAATATCGTCCAACGGTCTTCACCGACCGGAGGTAAAATGCTACCGAATTAGAATGAAATGTTCAAAGCCATTTCATCCGTGTATATTGTTTGTTGCTAACTGTCTTATGCAGCGTAACAAGAAGGTGGCATTGCGGTGTACAATCCAGAAGAAGTCGTCACCACATGCTTATACTACATACAATTAGTACTTCAACAAATTCAAGAAAGCCCGAAGGTCAAGTCTTCCGCTGTATCAAACTCTGAAGCTTTCAAGAATTTAAAAGTATAAGCATGTGGAACATGAAGTCGCGAAGAGGCAAATATCACAAGTGAAGAATGCACAAGGTCAAGGCAAGGAAACATGCTCAAGACTAAAGTCAAAGATCACATCAAGCATATTCACAAAAACAAGATCGAAGACTCAAGCATAGATGCTAGGTTTAAGATTTTGTAAAAAGATGTGACCTCCCTTAGGGGGAGATTGTTGGAAATATGTTTTTCCCAATAAAGTCTCGGCCACATCTTAGTTAGCACAGATCACGAGATATAGAATATTTAGAGATTTGTAACTTGGAGCGACCTCCCTTAGGGGGAGATTGTTGGAAATACGTTTTTACGTATTTATGAAGGATCGGTCGCTCCAACGATATATTAATGTATTAGGCTCGTGATCCAAGTATAGCCCATATAGCCCACATATAGGGTGGGCTATATATAACCCCTCCTAGCATGTTAGGAGGGGTGGTTGTTCATTTACACAATTTTCATAATTCCATCTTAACTTTCTCTCTCTACTCTTCTCTTTTCTCTCCTTTCTCTCTTTACTCCATCATCTCCCTTCTTCATCTTTCTTATATTTATCATTGAATCAATCCATCAAATCCATCAAATCCATCATGTAGAATAGGCCAATGATCTCGTAGACCTTCACCTATATTGTGGTGGTGGAGATGATGAGGTGGATTGGGTGGAAGTGGGTTGGTTAAGGGGTGTTTGGGTCTGTGAAGGTTGTGTGTCAACGTTTGAAATAGGCACATCAACGCCAACATTTAACTTGTCAGCGTCGAAGGGTTCTTGGTCAATTTGGGGTTGGGGTCAGGTTGGGGTTGTGCTGCTGCAATGAAAGCAAGCATAGCTTGGGTTAAGGGTAGGTCACGATGTGGGGGTGAGTTCATCTTCATAAAAATTGCTTTCTTTTGCACAGGGATCTCATAAAAATCATTATGATCCCTTTTGCAGTATCCTTGGACATCAAAAACCATTTGTAAAAATCTGAGATAAGCTAAAGTCATTTTGTTCCCTTTATTTTTACACATGCTCTCAAAAATCATTTTGGAATAATTAAATTTGTGCCTAGTAGCAATACACACAATAGCACTTGCAATAGATCTATTGATCTCATTGTGTACAGTGCACTTGGGACTCAAACATTGTAGGAGGACTTGTATTAGGTACTTCCAGGCTGGGGGAAACTCCTGTTTATGATATTTATTTAAAGTTCCTTCATCAGGAAAAGGATAACCCAAAGCCCTTAGTCCTTGTTCTATTTCACTAATGGGAAGGGTGGTTATACCATCAGCATCATCAAGATGCAAAGCTTGGCGTACCAAAGCTTCAGTAACCACCCAAGTTCTCCCATGAACAATAGAAGATAATGTAGTCACTCTATTAACTGTTGAGGAACTAACAGTGTTCCAAAACTGTTTAATATGTGTGACAGGAATGAGTGGTGCATGAGAAAGAGCATACCTAATAGGAGATGCGTTCAAATACGCCACCATTTGTGTGTATTGGGGAAACAGAGTATCATCAGCTTCAAGATACGCGATCATGTTGTGTTGACTTCTAAACCCCAATTCCAAATCTGATGGTCTAAACTTTGGTGCCATTGTTGAAAGCTGTTAAAAATGATTGATGAAGATGAAGTTGATAAGAGAAAATTGTGTTTAGACAAGAATAATAGGTACCCTGTTTAAAAATAGGAGCCAAATATATAGGAGAAGAAAATGCATGTGATTGGCCCAAAAATAGGCAAGTATTTTTAAAATGTAATCATGAAAATATTGGAAAATAATAAGTTTATCTCATGCATTAAATGAAAGTTATCAACTCCCAAAATTACGGCCTAAAAATATGTCAAAAAGTAAAAACTGGGTAGGTCCCATTGAGTGTCAACGGTCAAAAATAACCTATCAACGCCCAACGGCTATATTCTTGTCAACGTTTGCCATAGCCATGTCAGCGTCTAAATTGGTCACAACAACGCTTGGAAAAATACTTGTCAGCGTCCAAAAATAAAAATGTTTAAAAATGAAAAATGACCTTAACAAAGTAATTTATCCTAGAGAAGATAACCAAAAAGTTGATAATTATTATAGGGCGGCAAGCACTGTCTAGTTATGCACACTTGCTTATGCAAGATAGACATAATAGTCCTCTAGTGTCCCTTGCTAACCAAAACTCTTAACAACTAAGTTACCTTATAAAATTCCTTGTTACTCCCAGGTAAATCCCATAACAAAATTATTCCCAAGTCTCCCAACAGACCACAACCAATTCTAGGCCAAAAATGTCTTGGCAGCATGCATAGTATATCAACTTTGCATGCTACAGTGCCTCATGATTTAGTAAAACTAACTCATACTCACCTATGGACACAATCTAGAATTGTGATAAGAGTACCATATGGATACCCAAACATCCTAAAGGTTCCTAAAACCTCCCCTTAAACTATGATACATAAGTTGCTAAAAATATGCATGAACATAAAAAATTTATGTCAAGATAGGAATTAAAAATTCCAACCATCATCCATAAACAAAAACATGCTCAAATGGTTCTCCAATGATCCATAAGCAACTCTGTATCAAATGGTATACTGCTAACACCACCTGCACATTTAGATTGAAAACCACAAAACTAACATTGTTGCTGACAACGCCCCGATAACACATGACAGCGTTGAGGGAAGCTTTGTCAGCGTTAGACAAATATATTGCTGACAACGTTACAAAAACACTTATCAGCGTTCAAGCAACCTTTGTTAGTGTTAGAAAAATATAGTGGAAAATCTAAATTATCAATAGACCAATAACAATGCATTATCCTGTACATACTTTTACAAAAAGACTCCAAAACACATATTATGTGAGATTGATCATTCCAATACTTGTTACCAAGTATTGAAACCTCCCAGCATCAAAAGGTTTAGTTAGTAAATCTGACACATTCTCCTCAGTGTCAACCCTATCTGGTTGTATTAAACCCTTTTCAAAACAATCTCTTATAAAATGGTGTCTAATTTCTATGTGTTTAGTTTTAGAATGATGTACATGATTCTTAATAATGTATAAAGTGCTGTTATTGTCAACAAATATCTTGGTATGCATGAAATTATACCCATAGTCCAACAGCTGGTTCTGAATCTACAAAACTTGTCCACAATAAGCAGCTGCAGCAACATACTCAGCTTCAGTTGTAGAATTAGCCACCACTGTTTGTTTCTTGCATTGCCAAGATATCAACCTGCTCCCAAGAAACTGACATCCACTAGTTGTGGATTTTCTATTAAACTTATCACCTCCATAGTCACTGTCTGAATATGCAATCAGCTCCAATGGTGAATCCTTTGGGTACCACAAACCAAGACTAGGATAGCATCTTAGGTACCTAAAGATCCTCTTCACAGCATAAAGGTGACATTCTTTGGGAGTCACTTGATGGCGTGCACAAGCACACACAGCAAACATGATGTCAGGTCTGGAGGCTGTAAGGTACATCAATGATCCAATCATGGATCTATAGTGCCTGACATCAACATCTTTCCCATCTCCAATCTTTCCCCAAGGGTGCTCTCTATCCATAGGAGTAGTAGCCCTCTTTTCATGTGGAGAAAAGCCAAATTTCTTCAAGATCTCTGCCACATACTTATCCTGGGAAATGAAGATACCATCTTCTTTCTGCTGAACTTGTAAACCAAGAAAGAAGCTCATCTCCCCCATAGCACTCATCTTGAATTTGTCTGTCATCAGCTTGGAGAAATCCTCACTCATCTTTGGATCAGTAGAGCCAAAAATGATGTCATCAACATAGACCTGGACAAGCAACACATCCTTGCCTTTCTTCTTTGTAAATAGTATCTGATCTATGGTGCCCCTCTTGAATCCATTGTCCACCAAATAAGTAGACAAAGTACCATACCATGCTCTAGGGGCTTGATGAAGTCCATACATAGCCTTCTTGACTCTATACACCTTGTCTGGATTCTCTGGATCCTCAAAACCAGGAGGCTGCATCACATATACCTCCTCAACAATTGTGTCATAGAGGAAGGCACTCTTGACATCCATTTGATAGACAGTGAAGCCCATGCAGGATGCATAGGCTAAAAAGATCCTAATAGCTTCAATCCTTGCAACTGGTGCAAAGACTTCCTCATAGTTTATCCCTTCCTCTTGTGTATATCCCTGAGCCACTAACCTTGCCTTGTTTCTGACCACAATACCTCTTTCATCTCTCTTGTTTCTTAGAACCCATCTTGTCCCTATAGGTCTGACATATCTGGGACAATCAACCAGCTCCCAAACATCCTGAATTGCAAATTGGTGAAGCTCATCCTGCATTTCTTCCACCCAACTTGGTTCTTTGAGAGCATAAAATATCTTCTTGGGTTCCTATTGTGACAGAAAAAACAGGCAAACAAACACGCTTGCACAAGAGGGGTATCAACCTTCTTGTGTATATTGGCAATAAACCCACCAAGACCTTGATGAGATCTTCTAGTCTGAACTGGAGTCATAATATCACCAATGATTTGAGAAGTAGGGTGATTCTTCATAGTAGAAGTGAGAACTCCTCCTTCAAAAAGTCTGGTGTCCTCAACCTTGTAGAAACCTTGGTTTCCGGATCTTTGAAGCTACTAGGAATGCACCGTGTTCATATGATTAGATAATCAAAGCGGAATTAGAACATGATATATTAACAAGGTGTTTAGGGCACAAGAACATGAATTAAAACACAATTGAATTGTTCATTATATTAATAACAAACAATCACTAGACGTGTATACATTGAATCCCACGTCTAGTCGACACACACTTTAGGTTTACATTGTGAATATGAATGATATGAAAAACCTAATAAACCTTGGTTCCTTTTATAGTGTAAGGGTTAGGGTTTTACAAGAGATAATAACAAATAAACAAGTAAATCTTCTATTTAAATAAACTTATGCAGAATATATCTTGCATGTTTATCTAAATAGAAGCTTCCATAAGCTTCTTGTCTACGTTTCTATCAACTCTTAAATTGCATGTGACAATGCTTAGATTGCACACGACAACTCTTGAGCCAACAATGCTTAGTTTGCTCTTGTCAACGCTTGGATTGCTCTTGACAACGCTTAGACAAAATCTTCATGTTTTCTTCGTTTTTGAGTTTCTGCCACATCAACTTTTTGACCCAACAATCTTCCCCTAGTTGATGTCGGCAAAACTCTATGGGTATCTCTTGTAAGTTGTACATGATCTTCAAATTGCTTCCCCTCAAGTGTAGCATGTATGTCTTCCCCTTTTATTCACATCAACAGGGAAGTAAACAATGTATGCAATCTTTGAAGATTATCCAAATGTAGCTCTATTTAATGATCTTGAAGAAAAATAACTATAATATTTTTGATGTAGAAGTAGAATAACCCAACCTTGTGTTTCATATCTTGTACTATCCACGTGACGTCGAACTTATATGAGAACGTTAAAGTATAAGCAGACCTCAATCCCTTGTCAATATTCTCATCCTTTGTGAGACACTGAGCACGATAATGTAACTCCTTCAAGTGTTATGACAAGTCTTCGTCACCAACCATGTAAAGCACGAACAAGTTACCTTTAAAGTCAGTGGCTGGAAGTGCATGACTTTAAGATATGATAGAACACAAACTCGCGAAAATCTTCTTCAATCATCAAACTTACCATAAGAATTCTTACCCTTAAGCTAACACCTCTTCATGACGAATTTGAATGAAATAACATCTTCATACCATATGTAAAAGTTTCGCAACGGATAACTCTTTCACAAGGTTATCCCGATTACATAATCTAAAATATCCATCAAATTCTTCATGAAATGTTGCTAACTTACTTAAAAATCATTAACCCTTTGTAAAAATATCCGAGCCATAAATACCAACTTGATATTCTAAATAAAAACGGAAATTCCATGTACCTTCGTGTGTAAATTCTTCCTTTTTGTGTGCTAAAAACGTACCAATTTTCTCAACAGCAGCCATTCTTTTGTTATCCGAGAAACGTCTTTATCCAAGATATCTGTCATGTGTATTGTCCAATATCGGACAATACTTATCAACGTTTAGGTCAATCATTTCTCGGACAACAGTGTCAACGCTGTCAGCGTTCGACTTATTCTTGTCAGCGTCAAAATAACAAACGTCAGCGGCTCACTTTCTTCCTTATATCAGCGTGTAAAAATAACAACAATAGCTAGAATAAAAACCTCACTGTGTAATTCTACGTCCAAATCCATTGTTTCTTGTAGACTTCAACCCAAACTTAAAATACCATTCGGCCCATACAATATCCAGAGATAGAAATCCCAACGAATGATAGTCAGCTGAATATAGAAATCCCGATATCCAGAGATATATTCCCAAAATATATGGAAGTAAATTCAATCCCTAAACTTTAGGGAATTATTTACCCCACATCCTTTTTCTTAGTAAAGAATCCCTGAAAAATAGCACTACACTATCACACGTTTTCTACCAAAAAAACAGACGCAATATTACCTCATTTTTCTTTTATAGCATACTTATTGTCTGATCATAACAGTGGGACCAGCATCCTCAATCGATCAACATAGAAACAATTTTATATTGCATCTTCTCGGGAATGACTTGGACCAATATATCTTTTCACATGTCTCTATCAAGCTTTAAACATTGACATGCTTATCTTAGGATTACTCACTTGCAAACCCACGTATCATTAACAGCACACCATATATCATAGGACCACAACATATTGGTACTTGCATGAAGCTCCAATAGATCAAGTACACATAAAATCAAAGCGTGTGCTAGCTACATACGTCCAAATTCAGTACTAATTCTTTTGATCACAACATGGACCAACACGTGATTTCTGTTTTCTGGCCCCAGCAGCTTGCACACGTCTTTTTCAAAGACAATCCAAAACTGCTCCATGTCTGGCCCATGTTAATTTTATTGAGATGAAACTCACGAGGCAATGTTTTTGCTAAATACAATTCTTTGTAGCTACTCGTGATCCCTTTGCTGGTCATAGATTGAGCCAAAATAAACAAGTAATATATTACTTGTCTCCATATATAATACTTGATCTTCTCTTGGCTTTACATTCGGACAGCTGCATTGTTTCTCCTCACGTCAACATCAATAAAATAACACATGAACCACTTCCTGTTTACTTAAAACGAATCCATCGTGTGAACATAATTTTTTCACCAATAAGAATTGAGTGGCTCACGTCTTTTTAATCTTTGACATAACTAAACCAAAAACGACTCCACTCTTGGTTTCGATCTTATTGTTGCAGACAATAATCAACAACTTGCTGCTCGTTTTTTTTTATAAAGTGGATCTAGGGTTTATACATAAAACCCTAATCATCAATCGATCAATCAACATAGCAACAAGAGTATTAACCATACTAGGGTTCATCATGGATTCATGAATCCACTCACCAAAGCTAGTATGATCCATCATTATTCACAACAACATGTCTTCTTTTCTATATAAGAACGATCTAGGGTTTGCTGAAAACCCTAAATCATTATTTTATATGAAAACAGAAAACTGAAAAACATCTCTACAGCCAACTTCGACACTTAATAACTTTTGATTGGGGATAAAACTCGACAATCCCTCCGGTGGATGTCTAGATATATGTGTATAGAATACACACAAGAAATTTCATGACAATCCAACGGTCCAATAAAAAGTTATGACCTTCTGAATACTGCTGCGCACACAAAAACGTCCAGAAAAACCCTAGACGGATTTTTCTTCTTTTCACCATACACGAACACCTTGTTGGTCCTAGCATCACGAGCCACAAGGCTCTGATACCAATTGTGGAAACCTTGGTTTCCGAATCTTTGAAGCTACTAGGAATGCACCATGTTCATATGATTAGATAATCAAAGCGGAATTAGAACATGATACATTAACAAGGTGTTTAGGGCACAAGAACATGAATTAAAACACAATTGGATTGTTCATTATATTAATAACAAACAATCACTAGACGTGTATACATTGAATCCCACGTCTAGTCGACACACACTTTAGGTTTACATTGTGAATATGAATGATATGAAAAACCTAATAACCCTTGGTTCCTTTTATAGTGTAAGGATTAGGGTTTTACAAGAGATAATAAAAAATAAACAAGTAAATCTTCTATTTAAATAAACTTATGCAGAATATATCTTGCATGTTTATCTAAATAGAAGCTTCCATAAGCTTCTTGTCTACGTTTCTATCAACTCTTAAATTGCATGTGACAATGCTTAGATTGCACACGACAACTCTTGACCCAACAATTAATTGGACCAGTAGCTAAGTCATTTATATAATGACTAAGCACTTGAATAAGTCATCATGTCCGATGATGAATACTCAAACTCACGCAACACAAACATTGAACTACGTGACCAAAATAAAATCAGCAAGTACACCCCGAATGTACACACCGATCTACCCTATCTAGACTTGTCCGTTTTAGATGAAAATTGGTGTCAAGGTCACTTATAACCTGTATAAGACCTCACCAAAATTTGATCCAAAGTTCACACTTAAAAATCCATCAGCTCGACACTTTACTCGACTCCAAATTTAGGACAGATTTGTGCACTTGTTTTGTAAAACCGTTTGGACCACTTTAAAAGTACTAACTCGACAATCCGTCTTTTGAAACCACTACTAGACTCATCAAACTCAGTTTGTAAACTTCGAAAATCAGTAGTATCAACTATCTAACCAAGCCTAAAGTCCCCGAGAGTCGACCCAAAATCAGCCACAATTTCGGATTGTGCCGACTTGCGTCTCCCGGTACACGAAAACTAAAACTAGCATAACTTTTGACTCGTAATGACTTAGAAGCTCTATCTTATACCAAAACGACCGTCTCGGAAAACTCTACAACAATTTCAAATAATATTAACCTTTCACAGACCTTAAACCCACGAAACACACTGTTTAAAGCTGCTGTCCCAAATTGGCCTTTCAGAAAACATGACAAATCCATTTTTCAACCACAACCACTCTCATTCCTATACCTATAGAATCATCATACTATCATTCCTATCAACCAAACACTCCCAAAAACACTTGCATGTAAAATTTTAACAAAATCAAAGATCAAAAATTAATTTTTTTAGGATCAAAACATAATGATCTTACCAAAAGTAACAAATGCAAGATTATTTAAACATAATCCAACCATAAATCACTAATTTATAAAAATCTTGATGCATGTGGAAGATTTTAGTATCAATGGAATCACAAGAAGATTTTAGGATGGGGTCTTTGATTAGTTTTTGTTAAAACAAGATGGATGGTGGTGGTTTATGGTGGTGAAGTGGCGGCAACAATGGAGGGTGGGGAGAGAGTTGGTGTGTTTTTTTTAGCTAGTGAAATGTGTGTGAGTGGAAGTAAAATTGTTTATATAGTGCTAGTTAAGTGGAGGGGCTAATATTGCCAACTTTGAAACTTGTGGACTTAAAAACAATTAATAGTTTTAAAGGGTAGAAAATGGTTATTGGTAAATATTGAAAATATTTACGGGGCCCGGGTTTCGTAAAAATACTTTCAAAAGTTACAATGCATCATAAAAATGATTATACGACTTCTCGACACGACTTAATACGTAATCGTCGAAAATATTATTTATCGAAACAATTGATAAATAAACGTAAACTTTTGGGCATCCGTCGGTATCGCTATCACTAGGAATTCTCGTTGTACATTGATTTTGAATAAACTCGTTGTAAAACGCACGCGGGTGATTTTAAATCAAAAACTTTGATTTAAATTAAATATGGAAAAATAAAATAAAAATTTTATAATTCCATACAAAGTATTTATCGATGATCAGAAAAATACTTAAAAAGTATAATTTAAAAATCTCAGGATTTACATATAGAAATACAAGAAAACGTAATACGTTAGAAAATTCAAGAAGCACGAATAAAAAGAATAAAATAATGCTGGGAAAGTACGGGTTCTCACAGTCTTCCCCCCTTGATGAACTCTGGTCCTCAGAGTTCTCTTGAAAACAGTAGAAGATGCAAACAAGAGGAGGTACAAAGTGTAGAACAAAATTCATTGCTTCCCATGTAAATTTCCGCACCACGACGAATCTTAACGGTTAGAATTCGCCATGCTTCAGTTTTCTTAACTCCTTTTCGTATAACTTTTCAGTCTTGGATTAGAATAACGATCTTTCAATACGGGGATACATCGAGAGATAGAGTTGTTGTAAATACGTGCGGTAAACTAACAAGAATGAACACAAGAATCGATTAAACAGGCAAAGTGCGATATAATGAACCAAGATTGTAAATCAACAAGGGGTCGTAAATCGTGCAACTCTAAAACGTGACAATCTTAAAATGTAGCAATCTAGTCACAAGAAAAATGGAAGGGAAAAATGGTTTACATATGATCATTTTAAAATACAAGCTGTCATATCAGTTGTCTAGTATTTTGGTATTACTTTAAAACTTAGTTTTAAATATTTTCTTTATTAAAAGAAAATTTTACAAGGTGTAGTGATTTAAAAAAATCAAACTCTATATAAAATGAGTGGGTAAACAGTTGTCAAATCGTTTTCTTGATCAGGACTTCAAAGTAAAAGTAGAACAGTTCAAAATAGTTATCCTGATCGGCTTAAGAGCTTTTCGGGTGACTACATAAAATTATCGTTAAAAATTCAGGTTTATCGTTACCATTAGGAAAAATCAGATTTTCCAAGTTATTTAGAATAATCGTTAGAAATTATAAATAAATTTAATAATTTCATTAGGTTGACAGTAAAGTATGATAAAATCAATTACTTTAAAAGATACAACTTGACACTGTTTAAACATAAGTTATAAAATTACCCAAGTGGATGTACAGATTCGATATTTAACATGAAATGGGTATTTTGACAATTTAAACATTTGGTAAAATGTATAAAACGTTCTTAAAAATTAATAATAATTTTTATAAATTCAAGAAAGTGTTTAAGATATCAAACGATAAACACGTAACAGTTTCTGGTTTTCAGAAAGTGACAAAATAGCAAACGATTATGAAATGAATATCGATCAACAATTAGTATACAAGCAATAGCACGAGGGAATAAAACGGAAGTCATATCAACTCTTAACGAACATGATAGAATAGATGCATCGATGTTAAGGACAATAAGAAACAAGGATTCAGTAAGACTAATTCAGTGCGGTTGGTGTCACCAATAACGGCTTATTAAGTTCTCGGTGGTCGATACATAATCGAAAGAGAAAAGCCACACAATAAATTTTCGAATCACATAAAATTCTTAAGAAGTTACTCGAGAGGAATTCCAGTAAATGAACAACATTCACAATCACACGAACAAATTTCAAGACGACAAAGTCTAACACACATCATGACAATTACACGAAATCATCGTTCACGTCCAGTCATAAATCATTAATCGCGTCCAAAGACGTTTCGAAGGTATACCAAAATAGATAAAGAAGATCGATCGATGAAGAGGCATAATAACGTTGGAACTTTCAAGTCTGGTATCAATGGTAAGAATTTAGGCAAATGGTAACGAAAATTGTATCATGAGGATGATGAGGTAACAAGTAAAGCAAAGATCGTGGAGTAATGAAATATGTGCTTGAGGCATGTACTTTGTTCAAGAAAAGATAAGGGTTCATATATGTAAGTCGCGAACTGTTGTTACTCGCATAAGATGTAAAAGTTTTCAAAATTTTCTATCTAACTTTTTAAGAAACATAATTAAAAGTTGGTTATTGGCCAAATATTTAAGGTGACTACTATTCGGCCTCGCATGACTCCTTCTAAATTAAGCATAGGTGATCAGGCCATGCATAATTTAGGACTAGCAATGCGATGCTCATCTTCGTCAAACCAGTATTACAGATCATATTATTTAAAATATGTATATAATACCATTTGTAAAAACAGAAATCAAAATAGTTTATGAAACTATTCGCCAATAAGCTACTGGCTAGATATTTAATTCAACAATTGAAATGTTACAGGATTCTTTACAAGACCGTATTAGAACAATTTGTGAAAATACATTGTAAAATTAATATAAATTAATTTTATAAGATAGCATTCAAGTATTTAAGAAAGCCCAAATGAAACCTTTTATAAAATGATTCACAAACAAGACCAGTTTGAGTTTATATGATAACATGACAATAGTTTATAAAGTAGCGAGTGGGTTACTAGAGGGAAATAAGGAGTAGTTCAAGTCAGTCAACGAAATGGTTACAAGGTGATAAGGTTTCAAGAGGTTTAGCAAGAATCGTCAAGAGACACGTGTCAAAATGATAACGAACGTTACGAAAACAAGATCTTCAAACCTCGGCCCGAATCGGTGGTATGATAGAAGCAAAGAAAGACAAAGCAGAATGACAAATAAGTCATAAATAAAAGAAAGGAATAAGGAATCCGTATGTGCACATCGTGATTAATTTGACAATAATATACTTTTAAGAAAGTAGGGTATCAGTTAACAAATAGTACAATCACTCCGAAAAGTTTCTATATTAGGAAGTTACCGAATTTCAAAAGTTCAAGATCTATGTATAAGTATGACCGAACTCAAAGTTACTATTTTATACTTGTTCAAATGCAATCATATTTTTAAAGTCTATCAGTTTTGACTTTTGGGTTTGACTAGACCAATTAACTCACTAAACGATATTCTAAGACTCAAAGTCTAATGCATTTCGATGTAAAACAATGTTTTGAACAACTTTCTAGTTTTATCCGAGACTTGAAACGGAATAAAAATGGACAAATATGCCCTTGCATTAAACCTGTCAACAAAATGATATTTTAGCACTATTCAGAAAATAACTTCTTAGATTTTACAATCTCAAATGAGCGTAACTTGCTCGATTTTATAGTTTTACTGGTCAAATTTTATGTCCTAAACGGACGTGTCAACAAGTAGAAATATATATTTTTATGTCTAAAGTTATAAAAATATTTTCTCGACACTGTTAAACTTCCTGTAAAGTTTCTATACAAAGTATATTTTTCGACACAGCTTGAAATTAAATCCAATTTCATAATAACCCAGAATTAATGTACACACAAGACTTGGGGATTCCATAAAGACGAAAGAAGATAAACTGTATAATTAGTCAAGTAAAGAAAACACAGTATGGAAATGGTTCAAGGATGCCAACGGTAATCTGAGAGATCAAAAACGACGCATATCATCCGTGTCTTCGGCTGCAAGATGCAATGCAGGAAGGTCTCCTGGCGGCGTGATTTTTCCAAAATCACAAGACATACCGAGAAATAAATAAAATATTAACAAGTCACACTCCTGAGGCGAGGAGGTTTAATGAAAAAGAGAGGATACAAGTAGGATCGTATTCCAAAAAATCGTCACATAATAAATGACGATCATGTGTGCAAGGTACAACGAATGTTGTAAGTCGAAGTCGAAACGTAGAATGGCCAATGAAATAAGATGTAATCCATGCACAAGTGTCGTGTAAAACGGTGACGTAAAGGTAAATCAAGATTATCACAACCCACAATATTATTTAAGTACTAATTCAACGAATGCTTCGAGATGTGTGACTCACACGATGTCTTTTTGTCTTTTCCGGAGACACATTGAGCAACACAATGGTCTATAGACTATTTTCCAAGACATTCAATCACAAATGGTCGACAAGCAAATTGGATATCTAAATAGATATATTAAAGAAATTAAACAATGAAAGCAACACGTACAGTAGTAGAATGAAAATAAGAAGTTTCGTCGAAAACAACACTTATTCGATCCCGAACAATGGTATCTCGAGAGTATGCACAACATGTAACAGCGAGTCGAGAAAAACAGATGATTCAAAACGAACGAGCATATGAAGTCAGTTGTATCACGCATAAATGAAATAGCAATAGTACTCAGAAAAATGAGCAATGAAAAGTCGGCAGCATACGCGCTCTGAATACAAGTATGTAACGTCATAACGATATAAAATCATCGTAACCAGATCAGTTCACAAGAACAAGAATTCCAGAAATACGGTAAGAGCCGATGTAATCACAGTAACAACCAATAATAATTCATGGAGCACAAAGGCTTTGAAAAGACATAGTAATTATCGTCATCAGGGTAATGTAATATTTCAACATGAAATCAAGAGATGAAATACTGCAACGATAATTAAAAGTAAATAATAAGGATTAGAGAGTTACCCGCGCAGATATCGAACAACATTGGCAGATTCTGTGATTGACACTTAAAACATGAAATATTTGAACTTTCGGTTATAGACTAAGTTTTTGAAAAATGACTCAGTTCCCTATAACCATCGCTCTGATACCACTCTATGAGACCCCCAAAATCTGACATGGTACAACTAGGCAACGAGGGGGTAACACGTCATAGTACAAGAAACAATGAATTACAGTTCATACAAAGCTGACGAAATAAAAACATGTACATTACATCAAAAAGGTCAGATTTTTAAACATAGGTTTAGCAGTAAACGTGTGGAACACAATAGAATTTGTAAAACACATAATGGGGGGGTTAACTATGTACGTCCATAGTCATGATGCATCTTATTGTTGTTTAGTCTCATGAATCGAAGCTTAACTCAAATGTAAGTTCCTCTAGGGAGTATCCAGCCTAAATACTCAAGTATAAACGAATATTAGTGCGTCAAATTCGGGACGGGGATTGTCAATCCCGATGGATCCACCCACAACATTCGCGCTTAGCGCAATGCATACTGGACAATTAACGATTCATGATAAGAGAGGAAACTCAAGGCTAACGTCTAAAAGCAATAATACCATTGAAATCATCTGTAAAGCATACACGTTCAGAATAACATACGAGTTCTGGATAGCAATACAATTTTTAATTGGTTGTGTTCCACCATGTAAAATCTCACCCCGTGTTTAGAAACCATGTACAATTAAAAAGGGGCTATGAACTCACCTTAGCCACGAGGTAAGTCAATCACGGTACTCAGCAACTGAGTAGAAACGGTAGTGGTAGACGATCACTGACGATATGGATGCCCGGGGAAACACGAAAACCGCAACCTATCAAAATAAGGCGCGCGTTAAGATTCGAACTAGAATATTGATATGTACTAAATATAATATGACTCAAATGTTTTCAAAGTATACACGTTTCAAAACCATTGACACGAATCAAATGAATACATTTATCCAACGTTACACGTTAAAACACTTGAACACTTGAAAATGACTCGTCATACGACGCCAAGTCAACGCAAGTCAAACTATCCTTTACCCTTACTTGGACCAGTAGCTAAGTCATTTATATTAATGACTAAGCACTTGAATAAGTCATCATGTCCGATGATGAATACTCAAACTCACGCAACACAAACATTGAACTACGTGACCAAAATAAAATCAGCAAGTACACCCTGAATGTACACACGGATCTACCCTATCTAGACTTGTCCGTTTTTAGATGAAAATTGGTGTCAAGGTCACTTATAACCTGTATAAGACCTCACCAAAATTTGAGCCAAAGTTTACTCTCAAAAATCCATCAGCTCGACACTTTACTCGACTCCAAATTTGGGACAGATTTGTGCACTTGTTTTGTAAAACCGTTTGGACCACTTTAAAAGTACTAACTCGACAATCCGTCTTTTGAAACCACTACTAGACTCATCAAAATCAGTTTGTAAACTTTGAAAATCGGTAGTATCAACTATCTAACCAAGCCTAAAGTCCCCGAGAGTCGACCCAAAATCAGCCACAATTTCGGATTGTGCCGACTTGCGTCTCCCGGTACTCGAAAACTAAAACTAGCATAACTTTTGACTCGTAATGACTTAGAAGCTCTATCTTATACCAAAACGACCGTCTCGGAAAACTCTACAAACAATTTCAAATAATATTAACCTTTCACGGACCTTAAACCCACGAAACACACTGTTTAAAGCTGCTGTCCCAAATTGGCCTTTTAGAAAACATGACAAATCCATTTTTCAACCACAACCACTCATTCCTATACCTATAGAATCATCATACTATCATTCCTATCAACCAAACACTCCCAAAAACACTTGCATGTAAAATTTTAACAAAATCAAAGATCAAAAATTAAACTTTTTAGGATCAAAACATAATGATCTTACCAAAAGTAACACATGCAAGATTATTTAAACATAATCCAACCATAAATCACCAATTTATAAAAACCTTGATGCATGTGAAAGATTTTAGTATCAATGGAATCACAAGAAGATTTTAGGATGGGGTCTTTGATTAGTTTTTGTTAAAACAAGATGGATGGTGGGTGGTTTATGGTGGTGAAGTGGCGGCAACAATGGAGGGTGGGGAGAGAGTTGGTGTGTTTTTTTTTAGCTAGTGAAATGTGTGTGAGTGGAAGTAAAATTGTTTATATAGTGCTAGTTAAGTGGAGGGGCTAATATTGCCAGCTTTGAAACTTGTGGACTTAAAAACAATTAATAGTTTTAAAGGGTAGAAAATGGTTATTGGTAAATATTGAAAATATTTACGGGGCTCGGGTTTCGTAAAAATACTTTTCAAAAGTTAAAATGCATCATAAAAATGATTATACGACTTCTCGACACGACTTAATACGTAATTAAAACGAAATCGTCGAAAATATTATTTATCGAAACAATTGATAAATAAACGTAAACTTTTGGGCATCCGTCGGTATCGCTATCACTAGGAATTCTCGTTGTACATTGATTTTGAATAAACTCGTTTGTAAAACGCACGCGGGTGATTTTAAATAAAAAACTTTCATTTAAATTAAATATGGAAAAATAAAATAAAAATTTTATAATTCCATACAAAGTATTTATCGATGATCAGAAAAATACTTAAAAAGTATAATTTAAAAATCTCAGGATTTACATATAGAAATACAAGAAAACGTAATACGTTGGAAAATTCAAGAAGCACGAATAAAAAAAATAAAATAACGCTGGGAAAGTACGGGTTCTCACATTTTTCCCACTACGCATTAAATGCATATGAATAATTGTTTTAAATTTGAATATAAATATTGTCTCACGTCTCTCCTCACCTACCGCTATTCTCATTTCACACAATCTCATCTCTCTCTAAGCTTTCTCTCTCTAAACCCTTCCACCATTTTCGTCTTCTCTAATCTTGAATCCATGGCGTTTCTAGTTCCTAAGGCCTCAAACGTCAACTTCGAACTCAATGAAAGCATCCTTGCTTTCGAACAACTCGATTGGATGGCTCAAGGCTCCAAACGAATCCTACACAGATCTGGTGAACTTCATGAAGAATTGTGATGCAAGTGAAGCACTCACAAAGACCCCAACCATTTTCTACCAAGAATACCTTAGGGAATTCTGGTACTCTGCTGAAGTTGTTGATGATACCATCACTTTTAGCCTCTAATGCAACGAACACCCCTTTGCCTTCTCTCTTTTAGACTTTGCAAGTGTGGCTGGCTTAAGACATGGCGATAAATGCCTGAAGGTGGTCGACAAAAAGGCTGTAAAGGACGCCCTTGCCACACTTAAACCTACTCATGATGTAAACCCTGCTCTTACACCTGCTGAAGTTCTTTCCAAGTCCCCTCTGAAGATCAAGTACTTTTACCCTATGTGGCGTGTCCTCTTCACTCTCATAGTCAAATCCCTAGGAGGTATGCAGGGATCCCAAGATCAAACGTCTTTCAATCACCAATCTATTGCTTATGGGCTGATCTAGGGCACAGACGTTAATGTGGGAAGTCTTACTATTCTCCAACCTAGTGGAAAAGCTTAAGGGACCAAACTAGGTCAGGGAGAAAAATATCTGCTACGTTCGCTTTCTTTCTCTTATCTTCGAAAGCCTGTTGGGTGACAGCTATCACAACTCAGCACTCACATCCTGAAGCCCTATCGCATTAATGGAGCTATATACAAAGAGATTGGACCTAAAGATGTCCCTGTCACCTCTCACATGATGAACATCGCAAATAAACAACCTTCTATTGTGAAGTCCTTGCTCCCTTCCTCTGAGAAGGTGAATACATCTGATGTGTCTGGCAAGTCTACGTCTTTGACCTCTGGGCAGCACACCACGAAGTCCAAGGCAACAAATGGCCAACAGCCAAAGAAGAAGAAAAACCCATCTTCTTCCCACACCAAAACTGTTGCAAAGGCCAGGGCAAAGAAGAATGTGAACCTCACAACCTCCTCTGTTCTAGAGACTCATGTGGATTCAGAGACTTCAGTTGACCAACAACAAGGGTCTAGTGTCTCGATGTCAGCCGAGACAACAGGGAACCTGCCAAATACTGCTAATATCGCATAGGTAATCAGTCTTATAATTTTTAGAGGTCCACAAGCAGCCACTCTCAAATGTATGTAGGTGAGAGTGGTGAAGTTAGGGTTATCCTCGACCCATAGAAGTCATTATATGCACTTAGAAATCCTTAAGACTTCTGTACACCCTGTCTATGCACCAGGGAGTGATTCATTTGTGTTTCTGAAGCACCCCGATGACCCTGGACCCTCTAGACAGTATTCAGGCAAAAAACAACCTGAATACATATATGTCTCGACCTAGAGTAGTTGTACCTCACACAGCCTCTTGGTTCCCTCAGAAAAAGATTCCCAAAAGTTTTACTATTAGGGGAGCTGAATAATCATCCTCAGCTCTCCTAGGGACAGCGTGACAAGACGACCTTAACCTACATCTTTTTCACACTTAAAAGAATCCCAAAGGATTTATCCTTTTCAGGGGAGCTAAATCATCACCCTCAGCTTTCCTAGGGGCAGTGTAACAGGCGATCTTTACCTACATATGTTTCACACTTAAAAGAGTCCCAAAGGTTTCTTAACCTTTGGGGGGGGGCTGAATAATCACCCTCAGCCTTCCTAGGGGCAGCGAATGGCGATCCTTAACAACATATGTTTCACAATCAAAAGAGTCCCAAAGGTTTTAACCTTTTGGGGGGCTGAATAATCACACTCATCTTTACTAGGGGCAGCGAATGGCGACCATTAACCTCATACTTTTCACTCTTAAAAGAATCCCAAGGATTTATCCTTTGGAGTGGCTGAATAATCACCCTCAGCCTCTCTGGGCAACGAACTAGCGACCATTCCCCTTATTTATTTCCCTATTACTAATATAAAACAACTTGCAGGCTGATGTTGTACAGCCAAACATTGAATCCCTGGAGCAGCCAGAAAAAGAAGCTGACATAGAGGAAGAGCCCATACATGATGTTGAAGAAGATGTGCTCTCCTTAGTAGATGATTTCTCTGAACCTGAATCAATGCCTGATGATGAGATTCTCCCTGAGGGGATGATTGAAGAGGACAAGGATGAGGAAGATGACGACCAGCAGTCTCAGTCTCCTCCCAAAGAAATAGATGTGTCCACACCAGCTGTTGATACCACTCCTCCTCCCAAGGAAGCTGTGGTAACTCCCACCTCTGCTACCTCTACCACTACAGTCTTCTAAAGACCTGCCTATGATCCGACAGCTAAATTCCTATTGTTTGATCATCCTGTCCAAACCAAATTTGATATATTGCCAAGGCAGGATGATTATGCACAACAAAGCCTGAATATCCATAATCTTAAACCTGTACATCATCAATCAGATATGGAACGCCTGTCAAGAAAGCTAGATGTTATAAAATCTGAGATGCATTCTTTCACTGTCAACTTTCCAAGGATCATAACACAGGCGGTTAAGGATGCAGTCACCAAACCTATCAAAGATGGTACAAGAAAAAGAGTGTCTCAAGGACTTAGTCATTTCTGCACACGAATACAAAGATGCCATCGTCACAGAGGTCCCTACACTTTTCAATGCTCATGAGTTAACAATGCATATAGAGTTTGAAGCTGTTCGTAACAGGCAACTTCGTCACACCAACTTTATCATTGATCGTGTTCATCGCAACACAAATGGAAATTACAACCTACTGCTGAAGATTGCCAGAGCTTCAAGGACCAGGCAACGCGATATGGCTGCCTCTGTTGAACAGATTGCAAGGCACTTTCAGGCACGTTCATCCAAACGTCTGAAACGACAGGCTGAACGTGAGGGGGAGAAAGAAAAGGTACGTAACCTTGAATCTGCCAAACAAGGCTCAAACTCTACTGATAACACTATTCCTTCACCACTCCCTCTCCAAGTCATCACACCAGTGATCATACCCGATGATTGATGGATGAAAGTAAGGATAGCAACAGACAAAGGATGGAGTTGATTCATCAAAATCCCTGACTCTGGTTAACACCAGCGAGGCTGTGGATGATGGTGATCTAGCTGCCAAGAAACTCAAGTTCACTGTCAGCTCCCTACCCAAGGCAATTCAAACCCAAGCTCAGTCGGCGTTTATCAAAAGAGCTGAAAAGCTGAAAAACATAAGTGTGGCATCCTCTGTCTCAAAGAAAGGAAAGGAAATAGTTATGGTAGACTCAGACGTAAAACTAAAGAAAATAGTTGCGATGCTAGAGACAGGAGGATCAACCACAGACCCATCCCAATTTACAACCTTCACACCTTCAAATGAGAATCCTCTAACACCTGAAGAAATTGAGAAATAGGCTGTTGAATTCAAAAGGCTGAATGAAATCAAGAATGCCAAGGAGCTTAATGAGGAAACTTTGAGAAAAATGACTCCACTTCAAAGGGAGAAGCAAAGACAAAGGTTGAGGGAAATGGAAGCCAAACGCACAGAGGCACTGAACAAGGTAAAAGCTAATTATGATGCCTGCGTCAAACAACAGGTATGCACCTGGAAAAATAACCAAGTTCAAGTACACTATTCACAAGTCAACCAACACACCACAAATGATTTTGTGGAGAGATAACCAACAGACAAATATGGATGTCTTTGAGGACTTCAGGTTAAAACAACTTGGCTTGTATGAATGGTTTGAACTTGAGGCTTTGGCTGCTAAAAGAACTGGTCAGGCAAATTTTACCCTTCTTAAGACCCCAAAGCAAAGTTTAATTGGGTTAAAGAAACAGCAACCAAGCTCAAAATAGATCCCCCACCATAACTGTATGAACAAGAACCTCCAAAGTCTGGAAAGAAAAGAAGAAGGATGACTCAACTTGTTAAGGAAACCTTTGTTACTGATGATGTTCAAGTGGATGGAATGCACAGGGATTTGGTACTACCAAATGGAATCGTTGGTCCTATTGATGGTCAGACTTACACAGAGCCTGAAAGAGGTATGGCCTTCAAGAACAGAGCTTGCCAATATGCATTCCAAAGGGAAGATGAGCTAGGTTTAGCATCAACCATTCAGCTGATTTGTCTCAAAAAGGGACTCAAAATTAACACAAAGTATTCCAAGGTTTTTGCACAAGCTTTGCAGGCCGAATTGGATACTAGCACAGACTTAGCTGAAGCTGAAGAAAGAATAAAAAATGATGACTATTGAAGGATTTCACAGCTGAATTTTACCTTCATGTTTTATTTCACTTTTGTATTGTACTTGTAATTTCCTTTAAGTATGAATAAAATCATGAGGTATGTTTGTTTAGATCTGTTATGAGTAAGAAGAAGTTGTTATCTCACTTACCTTAACTTAGATAGATCTAGCTATATTTATGTTTAAATAGGGGGAGATTGTTGGAAATCTAAGTTTGTTAGATTCCCTGTATCATAGATTTAAACACAAATCAAGTTGTTAGATAGTCACTTGCATGTGCCTAGGAGGAAGGCAAGTATCGCAAGACTCACAGAGATCTAAGTCTCTGTAAGCAACCTCAGAGGAGTCCATGTCAGAGACATTGTCAAGGAAGTCGAAGAATACTTGAAGACATACTCATTGGCTGTGATGGATAACAGCCAAGATGTATCATGGACTCTGATGGGTTGAGGGTTAACAGGGGTGGCAATATTCTGATAACACTCAGCACACTTTGCACATACCTTGGTGTGTACGAGACTATGAAGAAAAAGGAAACTGTGTCATCTCTGTTTCCCTAAAGCATTGTGGTAGACTACCAAGAATAGAAGAGCATCTTGTGACAGATGTCTGACAAGTGTCTGTCTTGTCACCATCAACTAGTACTTAGGTCAACCTCGTATCACTATAAATAGGGTATGTAGCCCAGCATTAATGTTCAACACTTTGATAGATTTCATACATTAATGCTTAGAACTTGAAGAACCAAACAGCTGTGACTGTGTTCTTAAGTTAGGGTTTTAGTTGTTCAAAGTGTGCACAACACATTGTCATCAAACGGTGTTATCCATAACACTTGTAATTCTTTATTATACAATAATAAGTATTACGTTTGAAAAGTAATTACGTGTGTTGATTAGTTAAGTTTAGTGTTTCTAGCATAGTTTAGGGACTTTTAGTAATAGAAGTTGAAGAACAAAAGGTCTCACTACACGAAGAAGATGTAGGATATAAAGAGACAAGTAATGATAGTTTATGGTACTTGGACAATGGTGCAAGTAATCATATGACTGGAGTAAGAGAACATTTCAAGGAATTAGAAGAAAAGGTTAGTGGAAAAGAAAGATTTGGGGACGGTTCGTACATTGAGATCAAAGGAAAAGGTTCAGATCATATTGGAATGTGATGACGATAAGCAAAGAATCATATCACACGTTTATTACATACCAAGCTTGAAAAGCAACTTATTGAGCCTTGGACAATTCACAGAAATTGGTTGTAAAGTTGTAATGGAAGATGATGAACTACGACTTTATGACATGGATAATAGAATCTTTATGAAGGTCACACGACAACAAAACCGACTCTACAAAGCTAGTCTCAAAATAGGCACACATGTCTGCCTACTAGCAAACCTAAATGACACTACCTGGCTATGACATGAAAGATTGGGACATCTCAACTTTGAGTCACTTAAAACCATGACTCAAAAGGATTTAGTCCATGGAATACCTGCGGTTAAGCATACAAAACAAGTATGTGATGCATGTTTAATGGGAAAACAAAGTAGAATGCCATTTCCTAAGAAGGCGAAAACTAGATCAACCTCACCACTGGATTTAGTATATGGAGACTTATGTGGACCAATCACTCCTCCAACACCTTCTGGAAAGAAATACATATTCCTATTAGTAGACGATTACTGAAGATACATGTGGGTATATTTCTTAAGTACAAAAGATCAAGCTTTTGATACTTTCAAGGAATACAAGAACACAATAGAAAAGGAGTTAAGGACGACATTAAAGATGTTAAGAACGGATCGTGGAGGTGAGTTCAAATCAAATGAATTCACACAATACTGCAAAGAAAATGGCATAGCACGAAAACTCACCACTCCTTACTCATCACAACAAAATGGAGTAGTAGAAAGACGTAATAGGACAATTATTTCTACTACAAGATGTATGATGAAAGCAACAAAAGTACCTCAAAACTTTTGGGCAGAAGGTGTTAGACACGCCATATACATCTTAAATAGTGTTCCTACAAAGGCACTTGAAGACATCACTCCATGCGAAGCAATCAAGAAAAGGAAACCAAACCTCGAAAAATTAAAAGTTTTTGGATGCATAGCATATGCAAAAGTACCATCTCAACACCTAACGAAGTTAGATGATAGAAGCTCAAAGTTGGTTTACCTTGGAAACGAATATGGATCAAAAGCCTTCAGATTATTTGATCTAATAACACGAAGAATATGTGTTAGTAGAGATGTAAAGTTTAAAGAAGATGAGACATGGGATTGGAGCGAATACTTAGAAGACTATAACAATGACGACCCAGAATGGACAGAATTCCAATTTGGAAACCTTGAACACCATAATCAAGAAGATCAACCAAATAACAACGACGATTTTCCATTCAACAATGACAACGTATACGATTCGCCACCACCAGACTCACCCACTCACTCTCTAACACCTAACACATAATCTACAAGGTCATCTCAAATAAATTCCCAGTTCACACCAAACAATTCGTCTCAATCATTTTATCAAAGTGATGTTGAATCAACTACAACATCAAATACACACCCAAACTTTGATCATACACCAGTAAAAGGTTTTAGAACCATGGATGACTTATACGAACATACTGAGGAATTACACTTAGCTGAAGATGAACCCAAGAACTACAAAGAAGCATCAAACGACCAAAAATGGATAGAGGCAATGAAAGCTGAATTAGATTCCATCAACAAGAATAACACATGGGAACGCACTACCCTCCCACAAGGTCACAAAGCAATCGGTTTGAAATGGGTATTCAAAACGAAGAAAGATGCAAATGGAAAGATAATCAAGCATAAGGCTCGATTAGTAGCAAAAGGATACATACAAGAGCATGGCATAGATTTCGAAGAAGTATTTGCACCAGTTGCAAGGATGGAAACTATCCGTCTATTACTAGCCATCGCTGCCAACAACAAATGAGAAGTACATCACTTGGACGTAAAATCTGCATTTCTACATGGAGATTTAAAAGAAGAAATGTATGTAGCACAACTCGAAGGATTTACAAAGAAATGAAATGATGGAAAAGTCTACCGACTTATAAAGGCCTTATACGGTTTAAGTCAAGCACCATGTGCATGGAATATCAATCTAGACAACACCTTGAAGTCATTAGAATTCAAGAAATGTGCACTGGAACAAGTTATCTACACAAAGGCATCAAAGGACTCACTATTACTAGTAGGAGTCTATGTAGACGATCTTATCATAACTGGAACGCCAAAGAAAGAGATATACAAATTTAAAGCTCAAATGGAATAAAAATTCGAAATGAGCGACTTAGGCTTATTAGCTTACTATCTCGGAATTGAAGTCACCCAATCAAATGGTGACATATCAATAAAGCATTCAGCATACGCAACCAAGATCTTAAAAAAAGCTGGAATGTTAGAAAGCAACGAGACAGTTATACCTATGGACCCTGGAACAAGACTAACAAAGAACACCGAAGGGACAATGGTCAACACAACTGAATATCGAATCTTAATTGGATGTTTAAGATATCTGCTTCACACAAGACCCAACTTAAGTTATTCCGTTGGATTACTTAGTCATTTCATGCAAGAACCAAAAGAGCAACATATGAAAGCTATAAAGCAAGTACTACGTTATGTAAAGGGAACCAAGGACTATGGAATAATCAACAAGCATAACAAAAACAACAAGATACAAGGATTTAGCGACAGTAGCTATGAAGTTAATACACAAGAAGGCAAAGGCACAACCGACATCATATTCTATTTTGGTGACTCACCAATTAGCTGGAGCACTCAAAGCAAGTAACCGTGGTACTATCATCATGTGAATCTGAATTCATTGCAGCAACAGCAGCAGCAACTCAAGCATTATGGCTCAAAAGACTCTTAAGCAGACTTACACACAAAGAAGAAGAAAAGATCACGATCATGGTTGACAACAAATCAGCAATTTCACTAATGAAGAACCTAGTTTTTCATGGAAGGAGCAAGCACATAGACACGAAGTACCAATTCATCAGAGAATGCGTTGAAAGAAACGACATCCAAGTAGAATTTGTATGTGGAGAATACCAAAAGGCTGACATACTCACGAAGGCACTACCAAAGATCAAGTTTCTAGTCATGAGAGAACTCATTAAACTCAAGAATCTGCACCACAGCGTTTATGATTAGAGGGGAGAATATTAGGCCCGATCCAAGTTACATGAAGACACAGCCCATGGGCCTAAGATAATCCTACCCGCTATTTACTTTAGGACATATAGAAACGGTTACAAACAAACCATCACAAAGATTACTTTTATTGAAACGTTGTGACTTTTAGTCGATATACCTATTCGACATGTATATATAGATTAGGATTCATTCCTTGTAAAGATAATGATACATTTGTGATTATACGATTAATAGAAAAAGTTAGTTTGGTATATTTGATTCGATCCAGTGCTTGTTTCTCCAACACGCTAGCCACTTGCTAGGTAGTGCAATCACACTTGAATTTACGGTGGAACTGACTCAAAAATAAGACAAAACTGCCAAAACTATGAGGACAAGAATTGTCGTCCTTGGAGCCTGTACTCCTTGTGAATATTGATTGTAGACGGCAAGGATAAGTGATCACGCCCACCCTCTAGATGGTCCGGGCCAGGATACTTTTTCGAGCTCTATGTTAATATGTTTTCTGCATGATACTATTTATTCAAATTGACTCGCACATAGATAAAAAAATTCATTGATGCATAGTCATATCACGTAGATAACCGATCAAATGATCCAAACACTAGACAGTTTTTCGAAACCATTAATTATTCGGATAAACAACACAATACAAGTCAAGTAAATTATGTACTATATTAGCATCTGAAATAGGACATTTCAGCTCTTGATAAAGAGAGGTAAAATAATATGTAAAAATCAGATAGCGGGAAGAACTTGGAATATGTATTATACAAGAGCAAAGTGTGATTTAAACACTGAAATAAAGGTTCTTATATCTGATCAGTTAAAACTTGAGCAAGTTGGATTGTGGATCCTTTCTGGATATAGTAGTCAGCAAGTGTAAATCCGTCCAGTAACCGTGTTTGAGGCAAAAACAGCATCTGCTTATCCGCGGGAATATCTTCTTGTTCTTGAATCTTGGCTTTCACATCGTCAATGGTGTTCGCATTGTCTACCTCTAGATACATCTTCTCTTCATCAGTGGCAACAAGATTAATGTATATATGCATATGTTCCTTGTCCCTCATCAATGTATCATCCACAAGACGTAGGGTCGATTCATCCTGGATACAGTAATAAGAAAGGATGCGATGGTCATTAAGCTTTTGTCCGCCATATACCAGCTTCTATTTTGCTATTGGTGTACTTTCTTTGTCTAGAATCAATCTCTTCACTTCCTTGATGGTTGCACGGCAATGAACTTCCAGAGGGATTGTCTTTCCGGTAATAGTCTCAACAAAGATTGTCATACTTCCTCCAAAATCAAACATGAGATCAAGGGTGTACTCCTTATATATGTTGTAGTCAGAGAGGGTGCGATTGTACTCAAGCTGCATTTCGGCAAAGAACAGCCTTTGGTTGAACGGTGAAATATCTTCCTTGGCACTAATCATGGCCTTCACGTCGCTGATGGTGTAGAAACTGTGGACTTCCAGATAGATGGTCTTGTCGGTAATTGTCCAGATAAATATATGCAATAATCACGGCTCTGGGCTTGGCTGGTCCCATATCAATGTAGTAGTTGTCACAGTTATAGACCAGCATAAGCAATGGCTGGTTTGGAGGAATCAACCCGACCTTGTTCTAGATCTTCGATTGGATAACATTGTATGTGTCTGAGTCATTGATCTCGACGCTGATGGTTTTACCTGTTGGAGTTTTAACCAAGATCTGCATATCTATAGATGGCAAATCAGAACTTATTAGACATCCAGATTAGTTAAAGAAGCTGCAATAAAAAAGGTTGTATCCCATCGACATGCAACAATGAGTTATAAGAATTTTGTAGCATTCACTATATCCTAAAATACGAATTTTGCATGAATAGTTTTCTCTATGCGGCGATATTAAGTGTACAAGCTATAAAACCTAAAAAAATCTACGTATAATACTATCAACATGCATGCATTCAAGAACCCAGAGACTTTTCAAGAATGAAATAACACGTACCTTTTGATAGAAGACACTTGCAAACGTATACGAATATATAAACGATCGAAGATTTTTTTTTGGATTGTTTTGGAACGTAATATAAAAAATAATGTGTGGATGCATGGCAATTTATAGAACATATGAAAATGTCGGCTACGTCCCCTTAAAATACTTGGGATTTGTTGGAAAATTTTCTTAATTTACTAATGGATAATTAGATCAATGATGAAGTCCATTTACAGAAATATTCCATGTTATTTTTATTTTTTACATTTAGACTTATGTGATCTATGTTACTTTGTCTTATCCATGCTATTTATGCGACTTCTATATTTTATATATAAAAAAAAATGTATGAATCAAGTATACTTTGTGTAAGTGTCTTTTTTATGAAAATTAAGAAATATTTTTAATCAACTTTGCATTTAAATTAATTTTATAATATTTTTGAGATAAATTAAATGTATAAATAATATTATGCAACTTTTATTTAATATTATACGACTTGTATTTTAGGTGTAAGAAAGTGTCATTTTACTTTTTAAGCGACTTGTACTTTATGTGTAAGAATGTGTAAGTGTCCTTTTAAGCGACTTGTACTTTTATAATTTATTATTAACAACTTTTTATCTTTTACCAATATATATATATAAAAAATTAACATATGCATCTATTATATTTAGGGATAATTATCAAAAGAGTCCTTCAATTTTGAGCAATTCGTGATTGAGTCTAAAAAACATGTTTTTCCTGATACGGTCCAGGGCAACAAAGAATATAGGGCATCAACCATTCAGATTTTGACAAGTGTCCAAAGAAATAGGGCAATTCTGACAGACTGCCCTAAGATATAGGGAAACAGAGGACACGTGGCGCATTCTGCACCCAGTTGCCCTATTGTCACAAAAAATAATCCTTTTCGGGAAAAGAAATTTTTTTGGTATTTTTTTGGAAGAGAATAATGGGCAACAGACCTTTTTGGTAATTTTCCCTTATATTTATTGTACATTTAGCTACACACTTGTACTTTAGCTTAACTTTTGGCTCCCCCCGCCCCCAATTATATCTCTAAAAAATATCACTTTATTTTGTTTAAAACGCAAATCTGTAACTCATGCATCTTTGGACATCATTAATGATATTCCTTTTGCTTGTTTGATTTTTTCCTTCTATAAAAGCCGGTTCTAAGTAGTAGTTTATCATACACTCATCTACCATCTTAATCTCAAACATTTATCTAAAGAAAAAAAATGTCTACACTACTTGAGCTTTCGACTATTGCCAAGTCAAATGACCTTAGGGACATGATGATTGTCATGTTCGATGCCGAAAACAACAAAGATTATCTCATTGCTCATGACATTAACACCATTGTTGAACGGTTGGTTGGCCGAGTTAATGGGCGTTATAATTTCTGAACTTGACAACTTCTTTGGTAGCACAGTCGCTTACGACCGTTCTAAGCTCTTGGAGGATATCAATGTCGCGGATCTTGCAAAGATCTGTGTATTGATGGCTGCCATTAATTATGGTCAACTTAAGGTCCTTAAAAAATGTCCCTGATGGTCAGCCTTATCTCCAAGTGACTTGTTTAGCAGTGGTCCCATGTGCTCCCTTATGAATCTTCTGTCATATTGTTTGCTTTTTAATTATGTTTTTCTAGTTTTAGACCATGTAGGTCTTTTATGTTTAAGTAAGAATGTATTTTCCTCGCCCTCATTGTATGAATCTACGTTATGTATGAATGAAAATTTCAGTTATGTTAATCTGTGTTTTGTTTAGCAGTGGTTGCATGTGCTCTTTTATGATACATGTATATTATTTAGTCAAGGTTATTCATATGTGTTTTGTTTTATTTTAGGAATATGAAGCCACAGTGTTTATAAGAAGTAAATTGAAGTACTTTAAGTTTATAAAAAACTCTTTGGATGTAAAGCGGAGGAATTTGTTAAGGACGACATGTTTTGGTTCGTGGTTAGACTTTACGTATTATAAGCAAGAGAAACATATGATTGAATTTATCCTACAGAAACAATGTACTGTTAATGATTCTCATTACGATATGCCATTATTATAATGTCCACGGTTTGCGGCTACATTTTGGATGCATCGAGTTTAGTATCATAACTGGATTTAGGTTTGGACATCATAGTCTTAGTACGTATACCGACTGAGATATGATATTCAAAAATCGGGTATTCCCTCTTAGAGTTGGTTTACCGATAACAAACTTTGATTTAGTAGGTGTTATTGAGGATAAGGAGTTTTTTTCTAAACTTAGTGATGTAGACGCGGTTAGGTTATGTCTTTTTTTAAGCTTGGAAGTGATATTTATGGGTCGGTTGTTGGCGAATGAAGTTGATGACATGTTATTAAGTTGATCAATAATTTGATTGATTGGAATTCTTTTCCTTAGGGCGGGCATATCTGGAGTACTTTGTATCAGGAGATAGTCAATGTTGTGGCACGTCAAAAGAGTGAGCACATTGAAGGGTTGCATAAGTCACGTAATTATGTACCTACGTACACACTGTCTGGTTCTGTTTGGGCATTTCAGGTTTGTTCTTTTTCACCATTTCAAATGTTGCAATATTTTTTTAATAAATTTGTGTTATCATTTTAATAATCTTTTTAAGTATGGATTTTAGAGTCATTTCAACATAGCGTTGAAAGGTGGAATAAAGTGTCGGACATTACACCAAGAGGAGTTGCATGGTCTAAAAAGCATATTTTGAAAAGATCAGTTTTTTTGACTTTATTAGGGAAGGTATTTAATAAATACATACTTAAGGGTTTAGGATTACATTATGGGATGTGTATTTACTTTATTACATGATTGCAAGATGGAAAGATTATCAAAGATCTTAGGCCTACATCAATAGAATACCAAATGGAATGGTATTCAAGTACCATTGAATATCTGAAAGCATATATACCTAAGGTACCAGTTAGAAAAACAGATGCTTATGATGTGTATTTCCAAAAGATTTCTGCTAGCCGTAAACGCCACCATCTATGTGTGAGTATCACAACCTCCAATATTAATATTCCTAGATCAAAGGAACGCATTATAAAGGACTGTCTGATACATGAGTTGAATTCTCGCATATTCAAACTTAAGGTTATAATCCAGGTACTTTTTTGTTCTTCTTTACCAACACGACATTATTATATTTATTCACAAAGGCAGGAAATTAATAGGTTTTATACACGAATTAATATAGGTACTTTGTTGTAAGACTAATGGAAGTGCAGTGCATACATTGGATTTTAGTGAAAATTTTGAATCAAGAAACGAAGATTTATGCTATGAGCTTAATAATATTTATATTCAGTTGCTCCAATATACCAATGATGGTTATATACCGATGGTTATATCGCATGATATTCAAGACGAAAATGAGATGGTACAATTATATTCATGGATGTATTTATTATTACTGGCAAAAATAAACGATTATTCATTAGACCTTTGATAAACACTAGATATGGTTCACATAAGAGGAGGAAAGGAGGCTCTTAGAAGAGGAACAAAAGTTTACTTATGAGCAGAAGCTTGAAATTGAAAAAGAAAAAAAAATTGTTGCTCGTAGAAGAGAGGTCATTTCAGGTTATCAAAAAACGGGACATGGACTATAAGAGACGGCGGGACATTTCGATGAATTCGAATCATAAGAAATGGTTTAGTTATAAAGGTAGAAAATGTTTTTATAAAATAATTTACTTGTTAGTTTGGAAAGTTGCATCAAATGATATAATATCTCCAAACTTTTTATAACTGCATTTATCAACTTCACCTGCTTAAAATATTGCAACTAATACGTTGCTTTCAACCTTATACTAAAACGTAAAGTTCGGCGTAAATATCTTCTTGTTTTCCTCTTATCTATCAGCATTTGTGCATCGCTTTCTTCTATAAATGCATTAAAATCTATGATATGATTCTTAAAATCATCACTAAAGCCATGAACATACTGAGCACCCCCTTTCATCCGACGATCTTCATGCGTGAATAGCGGGAGGATAGAATACAAGTTGTGTGTCTTTGTTGCACCAACTTTCAACGTTAATGCTTTGACAACAAACATATTTCTGTCTTTGCTTCTTTGTTAGATGCTCAAACTCTTTGAGAATCATTTGATTGTTGTGCTCTACAAAAAAACTTAATTATTTCATACTTTACGGTAACAATATACAAATCAACCTTGATTCTTGCAGAGCAACATGTTATTCGATGTCTTGTATTACTAACTTGTTTATCAGTGTGTTCAGGATCCAACGTATTAATATTTATCTCTACTGGATTCCCTTCCCGATTACACATAATATACTTTGATTTCACCAAACCACTGTCTGTTTTTTTGTCCTGTTTTTTTAACTTCAAACCCTATAATTTCAGCATAAAAGTTATAAAAATCGACACATTCCTCTATCGTATCAAAATATTTCCCCTCCAAAGGTAAGTACTAATGCTCATCATTTGGTTTGCAATATATCGATCCTCCTAATGTCTCCGTATTAAGGTATAAAGCGTGCTTTTAGGAAATATTAAAGAATGACATTAAAATTTTGTGTTAATTATTTAAAAAAGATGTTTTATTTTAGTTTGAATCATATATGATTCTTCTTTTTATATATAATCATATATGATTCTCTTACAAAACACATAATATTCAGAATCTTTTAACAAAATACATCATAATCAACAATGAATCATATATGATTCTCAATCTAAACTGAATCATATATGATTCTTTCACAAAACTAAGAGCATATTCATAATCGTTCAATAAAACTCATTATTAATTAAAAATCATATATGATTTATCTGGAGTATGAACGAGATTTGCTTCCATATTTTAATCTTCAATAACATCATGAACATCTTAAAATTGAGGCTGAGTCATAAGATTTGCATCTTCAACAACAGAAACAACAACAAAATCTAGTTTGTTCATAAATACATCATCCACATTTTTAGATTCGAATGTAGGTAGAAGGTAAGGGGTCAAGGATCTCGCTAGAAAAAAGTTGGGGGGTTAGAGATCTCGTCAGAAAAAGGTGAGGGGTTGGAGATCTCGTCTGTCAAGGTGGGTTATTAGAGAGGTCTCCGGTAGAAGGTAGTGGTTGGCGTTGTCGTGGAAAAGGTGGGTGGTTGGGAGGTCGCCAGTGGTCGCTATAGGGACTAAGGAGTAGGTTTTTTAAGTGAAAAAATGAAATTGTGTGTGAGTTATACTCCCTCCATCCCATATTAATAGTCCAGTTTATATTTTCAGGACGTTTCAAATTAATAGTCCACTTCTAAAAATAGATAAGAAATGTACACTAAGTTTACCATATTAGCCTCACTTGAAGGTATTATTACAAATAACAAAGAAGTTTAAATTAATTGATTAAGGGTAAAATTATCATTGTGTAAAAGTAAGAGAGAAAACTGAAAAATTGTTGTTTTATTAAACTGCGTGTTTTTTTGTCAGAGGACTATTATTATGAGACGGAGGGATTCATTTTTGTCCTTTAATGTGAAATATGGATGTAATTTTCATCATTAGATCAAAAATAAATAAATAATAAAGATTGTTTTATGCATTCTATGCTATATACGAGATATACAAGGATTTCAAACCTCGTGATTAGATAATGCCCATTTGATACAGTGCAAGGTAAGAGTTCTTTATAGTCCATATTTTTAGTAAAGGCCCATTGACCCATCTCAACCATCCAATCTTGTAAACATCTACGCACCAGATTAAAAAACATAACCTACCATATTTTCCACAAAAAAAAGGACTGGGATCCCAACATCTCTCCTCCGATTTCCGGCGACCACCACAATAAACTCACCGATTTCCAGCCACCACCACAACAAACCACCTATTTCCGACAACCTCAACAAGGACCCACCATTTTTCGGCAAGTTTCACAACAAACTTGGTTCTCCGACGACTTCCATAACAAATCCACCATTTCTGACGAGATCCACAAGAATTCACCAATATACGGCGAGTTCCACAACAAACCGAGTTCTCCGGTGATTTCCACAACAAATCCACCATTTTCCGGCGACTTCCACAACAAAACCACTTTTCCGACGACCTCGTCACTGACTCATATATGAGTCATAATGACTCATATATGACTCATACATGAGTCACCATGATTCTGGTACAAAGTTATTACATGTATTACAAACAGTCACATCTGCATTGGCATCTACATTTTCAGTAAAATTAGCAACGACAACAAAATTTTTCAGTAACATCGTCATCGACATCTACATTTTCAGTAACATGGAAGATGGTGGCTGGTTGTGAAGGTCGTTGGAAGATGGTTGATGAGATGGCATTTATACATGATCTCATCGTTCTTTTCGGGCTTTAAATGCATAAAATGTCATAAAATACCATATATATGCTTGTGTTTGTTTACTTGTGTATTTTAGGTATGGATATCGTGAAAAAGACAAAAGATCACAAGTTACAAGGAAAAACGGACACGAGAAACGAAGCCGTACAAAGAACCGTGCTTTAATCATGGAATTTTCAACAAATACCCTTGAAGACTTGAAGACAAACAAGATTGATCCTCATTTATTGAAGAAATGACACTTAAAACCCTTGTATATTCATAATTACAAGTTTGGTCCCTTAAGATTGTCAAAATTACACAAAAGGTCCCTCAACTTTGAAGAAATGGCAAGAAGTCCCTTAACAAATCAAAATTGCCAATAATGGTCCCTCATGAAGTCAAAGATACAATGAAGACCTTTGAAGATCAAGAATGTTCAAAATCAGTCCTTGAAATATCTCAAAATGGCAAAAACAACCCTTGAAACACTTTTTATAAAGTTTTGTGCCAAAAGTGACAAGTGGTGAAAGTTGTTACAAGTGTAAATGGGCGCTGATAGAAGTTTACTTGTAATTGACAAAAGAAAGGAAAAAGAAGGACTGAAAGTGTGCATTTGAAACATTCAAACATGTTTTTGCGCCAAACACTTATCCAATCCACCAAAAACGGATCAAAAAGAGTACTATTCACTTTTACCAGCCCAGATTTTACACCACTTAAATCAAAGGGTAAAATGAAATTACCTTGGCACACGTTTGATTCACCTCACCTTAAACGCATCCCACACCAAAAACCCTCACTCCCACTCACTATAGACCCCACCCCCAATTCCCTTTCCACCAATCAGATTGCAACTTGGCCTCTAAGTTAAGTGACGTGTCCAAATCAACAGCTATGATTCATTGCTTCATCACAAAGCTAAAATGAACATCCAGGATCAATTTGGACAGCTCAAATGAAGAAAACGTCTAGAAGGACTTAGGGCATTTAGGGAACTTCACTTCTAGGGTTTGTGAATAGTGTTTAGCCAGGCATTTGCCTATAAAAGGAGACCTCAACATGTGAGAGTCCCTTTGTTCCAGATTTTAGCTTTTAATCTTTGTAATTCCTTTTTATGAAATAAAGTTTGAATTTCTTAAAATTTTGAGTTCTAATCTGTTATTTATAAAAGTTTGGTGTTTGAGAAGCTAAAATCTGAGTTCCATTTATATGTTTGAAGGTTTTTGAGGCAAGGTTTTAGTTGATAAAGCTTGGGTTTCAAAAAATCAGAAAGTTAGCATTATTTTTTATCTCACTTTGTGTTTGTTCATCTTAGCAGCATTGGAAGCTGGTACTTGTTTTGCTAGTACCTCAGCTCAAACAATCCAGGGCCTGGATGTAGGTCTTGGAGGTTTGCACCTTCTTCCCTTTTCATTTTCTCTTTAAGTTTCTAAATATTTGTGATTTTTGTGGATTTATGCTTGAATCTGTGTTATTGTGGTTGATTATTGTTGATTTGGTTTGGTTTGATGTTATTGAGGTGTTATTGATCTAATTTGTGGGTTGAATCTTAATGATCCTTTGAAAATTTGTGAAAATAAGTTTTAAAAGGGTGTTTGGGATTACTGCATAAGTTGGATTTGAGGTTTGTTAAGTGCTTGTGTGTTGTATGCAAGTATTGGTATCTGTTATTTGGGAGCATATGTTCATTTGTTTGCAGGTTTTGAGGTCTTGAACACATAGATTCATAGATTGGCTATAAAATCTTCATAACTTGGTAAAATTAGCTAGGATTTTGAGGAAACCTAGATCTAATCATAGGTTAAGGGTAACAAGTGCTAAATCATAGTTAATCACACCAGGGTAGAAGGATTTGAGGCTTGAAATTGGATCAAGTGTCAAGTATATCAGCAAACTGTTTCTACATATTGTTCATTGTTCATCAGTAACTTCTAGTGCTTTGATCTTGTTGATTTCTTTGATTCAGTGTTTGATTCTTGTTGCTTTGTGTTTATTGTTAGTTTATATAGCTTGTGTATGCATGGTTAAGTTTGGTTGGCTTATTTTGCTGAAATCTGCTTATTAAGTGCTTAACTGCTTATTTGCATATCTGGTGCTTATCTGGTGACTGTTTGGCTTATTGTGACTTATTGTGTGGATCATTTTGTGATTTTATTGTTGCTATTGACTCCTTGTGGTTCACTGATCACAAGGGTGCCTTTGTTTCCAATTAAATCAAACCAGAACTCTCAAATAAGCTTGGTCAATTAGTCAAAGCAGTGGGAACTCCTTTCCCCTGCTGGTTACCACTGCTAGTGCATATTTGGTGTCAGCTTATCAATAAGCTATAATAGCTTATTCCAACCTGCAACAACTTTGTTTTTGTAATAGGTGCTCATATTTTGACCCATTTGTTCATACTGGAGCATTTGGGTGGTTGACTTTTAGGTTTGACTAGAAAACCAACTCCTTTGACTTTTACATAAGCTCTTTTGTGCTTATTCTGGCTTATTGCTTGTGCTTATTGGATTTTTGTTGATTGATATTGCTTATTGAGTCCATTTGAAAGCTTTTGTAAGTTGAATCAGCTTCTGAGGTTCAGTATTTCTCAAAAACGACTATTTTGTCGTTTTGTGGATTTTTGCTTTTCTATTTTCTGGCTTATTAAGTGAGCTTATTGAAAATTTCTTTTGACAGATCTCTTTGGCATCCTAAAAGATGGTTGTGTGTCAAATTAGAGCTTATGGCATTAGCTTATGGCTTAATGGGCTGAAAAGCCCAATAAGAATAAGCTTTGTGTTCAATAAGCTGTGATAAGCACATTTTCAGCTTTTGGGCCTTTGGAGTTTTGTTCTTAGAATTAAATTTTAAGTCAGATAGGGCTTTTCCAAGTCAATTGGGCCAAGTTTGACTTTTTGGGCCCAAAAGCCCATTTGTGTTGACTGATTTTGGATTTGACCCATTTGAGGGCCCATTAAGGGTATTTTGGTAATTTCACTTTGATTTTCTGATTATTTAGGTTAAAATAAACTAGTTTGCAAGTTTTTAGAATTTTTTATAATTTTGGGATTTTTAATATTATTTTATTATTATTTTATTATTATTTTTAAAATTTCACATTTTCCAACTTTTTACATTTTTCTTAGGTTTAATACATTAAAATAGGAATTTAGCAACTTTTAGAATAATTTTATCTCTTTTAGATTAATTTTTATAGTTATTTTAAGTTTTAATAGTTTTTAAATCATTTTAAATAGTTTTTATTAGTTTTAAAATTTCTAAAAATAGTTTTTAATCTTTTTAGGTCATTTTAGAGTTTTACCAATTGAAAATCTTTATTTGGGCTTTTTTATAACTTATTTGATTTTTATGGCTTTAATTAGCATTTAAAAATTGAATATTTAATTATTTAAAAGGTTTGAAAAAGTTTTGATAATTAGTAAACTCTTAGTTTATTATTTTTGATTTTTGGTGAATTTTTAGTAATTTTTAGAATTTATTTTAATTTTGGTGATTTTTAAGGTTCTACGTCTTAACTTTCTAATAGTGATTTTTCTTGGTAATTTTTATTTTTACGTCTTCGTCATTTTCTCTTCTAATCCCCTTCTAAACCAATCATTAATCACAAACATTTGGCAAGTTTTTCACACACATATACCTCCTTGGGAAACGAACTTTCACACCATTAAGGGTCATTAACACTTGATTTTTCCTAAAGTCATTTGTTTGATACTTACCGCTTTTACGTCTTTTTCCTAAAGGGTGTATTTTACCACAATCACTTTGGCGCCGCTGCCGGGGAGGTGTGTCGTGATTAATTTGCATTGTTGTTTTTAATATTAACCAAATAGTATTTGTATTAGTAGAACTCTACTAATACGTATTATCGGTTTTCTTGGTTTTTCTTGTACAAATATTATTAATATATTGTATTAAGTATCACAATAAATTCACAATATCTCCAAAAGTGTGAAAACACAACCTTAATTGGGATTTGATCTCCTAATTATTGTATTCGAATCTCAAACAAAAAGAAAAGGCAAAAATAGATAAATACTTTCGTGAAGCTCGATTTTGAAAAATACGAACTATAAGGTGGGTATAAGGCGGGTATTATAAAATATACCCTAAGGAAAAAGGCTCTTAAGTGCTTCGCGCCGCCTCGTTTCCCCGCTTGCTTGTGAGTATCTTGAGATTGAAGGCTAATCGAGGGTTTTGCCGCCCAAAGTATTATTACGTATAGTATATTTGCTTGGTTTCTTTGTGATTAAACCCTCTTGAACAATTTGGTTTTCACCAAAGTTCTAAAGTCATTCGAAGGCGTTCACTCCACGTGATCGTTTTCATTCCTTTGAGGCTTCTTTAATCAAGAGTTTGATTCGAGGAGAGATTTTGTAGATTGTTGTCTACGAAGATACACCAAAATCCAAAAAAATTAAATATCATCAAAAACACAAAAAAAAAAAATTGAAAATTCACAAAACACCCAAAAAGAATCTTCTTTGCTCACCTCCCATTCTTCGTGAAGTTTATGATCACTCGTAATCAAGCAAAACGAGCTCGTAAACGACTTCAAAAGCAAGCCAATCAAGAGACGTTGATTGTTGAAGAACCTCCAATTGTTGAACCTATTGTAGAACAAGAAGTCGTCATGGCTAATCTACTATGATGGAGTTGCTACAAGCACCCACCGAGGGTTTTGGAGAGGCTATTGTTATTCTCGCCATCCTTGCGGAGAATTTCGAAATTAAGACGGGTTTAATGTCGATGTTGCAAGCAAATAAGTTTAGAGGTCATGAGAAAGACAACCCGCATTACCACATTAGGAATTTCAACCGCCTCACCGCCACTAGCAAATTTAAGGATGTTCCACATGACGCCATTAAGATGATGTTGTTTCCATACTCGTTGGATGGACCCGCAAAAATTTGGCTTGAGAAAGAACCGCCAAATTCGATTTTGACATGGGCCGATCTCGTTTCTAAGTTTGTGAACAAGTTTTTTCCACCATCTAAAACAACACACTTGAAAAATGAGATTTCACGATTTGTGCAAAGAAATAATGAAAGTTTTTCAATGGCATGGGAACGATTTAAAGAGATGTTACATGAATGTCCACACCATGATTTTACGGAATTGCATCAAGTGGATACTTTTTATAATGGGCTTAATGATCATGAACGAGATTATTTGAATGCCGCCGCGGGTGGTAATTTTTTGTGCAAGACGACAAATGAGGCTTTACAAATCATTGAAAATAGATCTAAGGTTTATAACCCTCGTAACACACCGAGTGTTGCCAATATGGGTTCGTCATCTTCGTCACAATCATCTCGTAGCATTAACGCCTTACATGATGAAGCTAATGAGGAAAATCGGTTTTTTGATAGATTTGCTAATCTAATATCCCATTGGAAGGCTCAAGAAGCTTCCAATTCCGCTTCGGTTAAAGCGGTTGCTAAGAGTTGTTTATCTTGTGGGGGAGCTCATGATCTTTCCGAGTGCATTACCGCGGATGGTAACACTTCGAGTGCTTATGGAGCAACGGGAACTTACAACCAAAACGGCCAAGGTTCCCGCCAAAATCAAGCTCCACCAAATCAAAATATTAACAATTATCGAAACAACAACCAAGGTAATTACCAAGGCAACACACGCAATTACAACAAGGGGAATTATCAAAGTGGGAATGGACAAATCTCTAATCAAAACCAAAACCGTGATTTTCAAAACACTACACAAGGTTTTCAAAATGCTCACACGAAAAATTTACAAGGAGAATTTTTGGATTATGCTAAAGCAAATGATGCTAAATTTGATAACATGCAACGTGAGATGATTAGCTTAAGATCCGAGTTGAAAAACGAGCTTAAAAATGAACTTGCTAATGAACTTAAAACTCATGCAAACAAAATGGAAGGAAATGTCCAACGTCTTCAACAAAATCAACAAAAGATGGAATTAGGACAACATGAGATTAAGCAAGAGTTATTAAAAGCGGATGCTAGGCAATCAAAATTTGAGGACCGAATGGCTAAGATGTTTGAAGCAATCATGTGTAAACCCTCTTCCTCGGGTGGTCTTCCTAGTGATACCATTAACAACCCGAGGGAGAAATGAAGGTTATTACAACACGAAGTGGTAAAACTCTCAAGGAACCAATCTCTCGTCCAAGTACTTCTACGGAGAAGGAAATCGAGAAAGAACCCGAAGAGATGGTCGAAAAGGAGCACATTACAAACCCACGAAGTACCGCTCATACCACACCTACGGTTGAACCAATACCAATTATGGAACCCGAGTTTCCAAGGCCGTTGCCTAATGACCAACCCACACCACCTTTACCTTACCCTTCAAGACGTAACAAAGAGAGAGCACAAGAACGGAACAATTATCAATTTGAGCTATTTATGAAAATGTTTCGTGATATGCATTTCAATATAAGTTTTTCCGACGCTCTTATCATGATGCCTCGATTCGCCGCAAACTTCAAAAGTATGCTAAACAACAAAGAGAAGTTACAACAATCGTCTAGTTGTTCATCGGTTTTTCTTAGCCGCATACCACAAAAAGTCGGTGATCCCGGTAAATTTTTGATTCCGTGTGCAATTCAAGATATGGAGGAATGCTACGCCTTGGCCGATCTTGGTGCTAGTATTAATTTAATGCCTCTCGAGATTTTCAAATCGCTTTCGCTTCCGGCTCTTACTCCTTCGAACATGTCTATCGAGATGGCCGATCATTCTACGATCTTAGCATGTGGAGTAGCCGAGGACGTTTTCGTTAAAGTCGGAAAGTTTTACTATCCCGTTGACTTTATCGTTGTAGACATTCCTATCGATCGAAAAGTTCCTCTCATTTTGGTCGTTCATTTTTGGATACATCAAGAGCACTTATCGATGTTCATGCTCGAAAAATCACCCTTCTTTTCAATGAAGAAGAACTTGTCATCAATGCAACACAAAACTCCAATCTTTCTCATGTCTATTCTATTGCAACTTTAAACCATGGTGATTCAACCAATGTCGTTTGCAAAGAATTTTCACCAAGAGTTTTAGGAAATGTCGCCAAAAACAATTTACCATTTCCTCCGCCGGTGGAGGTTATGAGTATAAAGCCTACAAAGAAGAAACCGTCAATACTTGAATCGAAAAATCCTTCGCCTCACCTCGAACATTCATTCTTGAAAAGTGTTGATAAGTTGCCGGTTTCTACGGAAGATCTTTCGGATGATGAATATGTAGACCCCGATGGGGAGGTTTTCTTCGTCGATAAACGTTTTGAGAACTTGCCACCACCAAAACAAAAACGGTTTCAAAATGTGAGAATTTTTAGTGTGACTAACATCGTCTTAGAAACACCGAATATTTTCGACATAATCAAAAAGGGTTTTCATAAGGAGAGTTCAAAAGATAAAAAAGGAAAAGATTTTAAATATGATTTAATTGGTTTTTCTACAAATCTAACTCCGTCATCACCACGTGTTTTGAGTACTACAAGCTCGTCTACTCCTTTTGACGATGCTTTGTGTGGTTTTAGTATGGGGGAAGCCCCTTATGTTCCCTCATCCTTGTCCACCGAGGACGAGATATTCGATCCCGGAATATCATGTAAAGGGAAATCTCGGTCTTCCACCGATGCAATAAATGGAAAATCTTTTCATTTGATTGGTGCGAGTCTACCTCGAGTAGCTCAAACGTTTGTCTTACCAATTGTCCCACCCTTCTACTTCTCATCTCTTTTCTTCAAACTCTTTGAGTTTATGGCACATGTTGAAGTGGCGTTAATTTGTTTTTCCAATGAAAACGAGAACGCCATTTTCGACCCCGGTATTTTGCATCATCTAAGGACTTAGTCCTTAATACCGGTTGCTTTTTGGGCCTTGTTTATCATGTAAGCCCCATCAAAAATTGACCATATCATGTTTTTCCCTAAATGTTTACATTTTGAGGGGATCGAGTCGAGCTCATGACTCGGTAATCAAAAACGAGGTGCCTCGTGAGGGAGATCCCATGCTTATCTTTTATGCTCACTATTCACTAATAAGGTGACTTGTACCCTTTCAACTCGTTGTCTCGTGGTTGTTTGTGATTGTGTTAGCTAGATCATCATTATCTACGATTGAAGACTCTCGTGTTCGTTTACGTGAGCCTCCATCGTTCGCTTGAAGAAGTTTTTCACGATTCCATGACATATCCTTTATTGTTCTAACAATTATCTTTTAGCATACTTAATAAACGGCTTTAGATATATTGTTGATCACCCTTTCCATGCTAGATCCTAAGCATTCGACTCTTCGTCTCTAGTATGGGGGTGCTCCACCTTTAGACTCGAAACATTGAGGACAATGTTTACTTTTAGTATGGGGGGGTGAATAGGTACTTGCTTTGCTACGCCCTCACGCTTTCCAATTTTCAATGTTTTGTTTTGCTAATAAGGCTAAAAATGGCCAAAATTTAAAAATTTTCTTAGTTTTCATAAGTGTTTTTAAGACACGAATGTATATTTTCCGTTGGGTAGAATAAGAGTTAATTTTTGACTTGATGGGCATTTGGAGCCATTTACATTCCTTAACCCGCTCAATTCAAGTTTTGCTAGACTTTTATATTGGGAGCTTTAAAACGCGAAAGTCTTAATTCATTCGGGTTAAGAACAAAAACTTTTCGCAAGTTCCTATAATTGATTCTAGAAAGTCACTTATCAAGGGAACTATAAAACGCATTCTCTAAACTTGAAAAAGTCCAAGAAAGTGCAAGATCTTATAGGTGGCTTGAAAACCCAAGACTTTGATTTGATATAGTCTTAATGAAAGCTAATCCAAATTTGGCTTAATTTTGACTTGCATGGCTAAGTATTCACGAGTCTCTTTAATTAGAGGTCTTTATATAGTGAAGAACGAGAAATGATAGAGTTAGACAAGTGATCATGTTAAACATAGAACATGAAAGTGTTCTTTCAAAAACTCATATGTTTTTAATTGTGGCTTTTTCTTCCCATAAGATCAATGCATCAGGAATAAATCATAATTGCAATAAGTAAGGTCGTACGATTTGAAAGGTTACTTAGCCTCTAGCGCAAGATCGTTTAAAAGTTGCTCGGGGTTGAATAGAGTTCATAGCCAAGGCATAACTTATTGAAGCGGGACGCGAAGATTGGCGATCATCCAAAAAGGCCCTAACAAGGCATGAGGAGCTCTATTTTTGCTAAAGATCCAAAGATGATGTGAAGTATCATTATTCCTAAATCAATATGAAGGATCGAGACACACGACGAGAAGCAATTACTCCCCTAAAGATCATGGAGAAAGTCTATCCAAAAAGACCCTAACAAGGTATGAGGATAAATATATCCAAGTCCGAAAAGGAGGCGGATCGTTGTATATCAAAATCCAAAGTAAAGATTAAAGAAAAATGATGAAGTCGTGGTCCAATATGAAGAATCTCTCAAAAACGTCAAGTGAAGAAATTCCAAATATATGAAGAGAAGACCATAATTTCAAGAACGTCTTCCCAAGATTTGAAGTATGAAGTACATGCCAAATATCGGTCCGAGAAAGGTCTCAAATCGTGAAAAGAGTTATGCCAAGATATGAACTTAAGGAGATACACGAGAAGCCGTTTTAAAAGATTTTGTCCTTCGGCTAACTATTGATCAAATCGTGCTACTTTGCTTTCGGACTAATAACTACTCAAATAAGTCAATATGAATCACTTGTGATCCATGACAAATAGATAAAAAAATGTTAGTAACCTATTTCCTTTTATAATAACTAGGATTGCGGGGAGAAAAAGTATTACACAATTTGGACGTATGAGTAGTGTTAGCATTGTGACTTGTACCAACAATGATCTTGTTTTTACACTTAGCATGGAATGTATGACAATCAAGGATGACGAAGTTTACTCTAAGGGACATTAACTTGTTTCTATTCTTTGACCCTAAAAGTCACTTTTTGTGATGAAAATCATACATTATGTCTTTACACATCTTCGTAGTATGTTGCAAGTCTTTTTACTCTTCAATAAAGGTTAATAAAAATTGAACTTTGGTGATGCTTAGATACTTTATTCTAGCATTGCGTGAGGGCACGGCAATGGCTTAGTATGGGGGAGTGATGAGATGGCATTTATACATGATCTCATCGTTCTTTTCGGGCTTTAAATGCATAAAATGTCATAAAATACCATATATATGCTTGTGTTTGTTTACTTGTGTATTTTAGGTATGGATATCGTAAAAAAGACAAAATATCACAAGTTACAAGGAAAAACGGACACGAGAAACGAAGCCGTACAAAGAACCGGGCTTTAATCATGGAATTTTCAACAAATACCCTTGAAGACTTGAAGACAAACAAGATTGATCCTCATTTATTGAAGAAATGACACTTAAAACCCTTGTATATTCATAATTACAAGTTTGGTCCCTTAAGATTGTCAAAATTACACAAAAGGTCCCTCAACTTTGAAGAAATGGCAAGAATAGTCCCTTAACAAATCAAAATTGCCAATAATGGTCCCTCATGAAGTCAAAGATACAATGAAGACCTTTGAAGATCAAGAATGTTCAAAATCAGTCCTTGAAATATCTCAAAATGGCAAAAACAACCCTTGAAACACTTTTTATAAAGTTTAGTGCCAAAAGTGACAAGTGGTGAAAGTTGTTACAAGTGTAAATGGGCGCTGATAGAAGTTTACTTGCAATTGACAAAAGAAAGGAAAAAGAAGGACTGAAAGTGTGCATTTGAAACATTCAAACATGTTTTTGCGCCAAACACTTATCCAATCCACCAAAAACGGATCAAAAAGAGTACTATTCACTTTTACCAGCCCAGATTTTACACCACTTAAATCAAAGGGTAAAATGAAATTACCTTGGCACACGTTTGATTCACCTCACCTTAAACACATCCCACACCAAAAACCCTCACTCCCACTCACTATGGACCCCACCCCCAATTCCCTTTCCACCATTCAGATTGTAACTTGGCCTCCAAGTTAAGTGACGTATCCAAATCAACAGCTATGATTCATTGCTTCATCACAAAGCTAAAATGAACATCCAGGATCAATTTGGACAGCTCAAATGAAGAAAACGTCTAGAAGGACTTAGGGCATTTAGGGAATTTCACTTCTAGGGTTTGTGAATAGTGTTTAGCCAGGCATTTGCCTATAAAAGGAGACCTCAACATGTGAGAGTCCCTTTGTTCCAGATTTTAGCTTTTAATCTTTGTAATTCCTTTTTATGAAATAAAGTTTGAATTTCTTAAAATTTTGAGTTCTAATCTGTTATTTATAAAAGTTTGGTGTTTGAGAAGCTAAAATCTGAGTTCCATTTATATGTTTGAAGGTTTTTGAGGCAAGGTTTTAGTTGATAAAGCTTGGGTTTCAAAAAATCAGAAAGTTAGCATTATTTTTTATCTCACTTTGTGTTTGTTCATCTTAGCAGCATTGGAAGCTGGTACTTGTTTTTCTAGTACCTCAGCTCAAACAATCCAGGGCCTGGATGTAGGTCTTGGAGGTTTGCACCTTCTTCCCTTTTCATTTTCTCTTTAAGTTTCTGAATATTTGTGCTTTTTGTGGATTTATGCTTGAATCTGTGTTATTGTGGTTGATTATTGTTGATTTGGTTTGGTTTGATGTTATTGAGGTGTTATTGATCTAATTTGTGGGTTGAATCTTAATGATCCTTTGAAAATTTGTGAAAATAAGTTTTAAAAGGGTGTTTGGGATTACTGCATAAGTTGGATTTGAGGTTTGTTAAGTGCTTGTGTGTTGTATGCAAGTATTGGTATCTGTTATTTGGGAGCATATGTTCATCTGTTTGCAGGTTTTGAGGTCTTGAACACATAGATTCATAGATTGGCTATAAAATCTTCATAACTTGGTAAAATTGGCTAGGATTTTGAGTACACCTAGATCTAAGCATAGGTTAAGGGTAACAAGTGCTAAATCATAGTTAATCACACCAGGGTAGAAGGATTTGAGGCTTGAAATTGGATCAAGTGTCAAGTATATCAGCAAACTGTTTCTGCATATTGTTCATTGTTCATCAGTAACTTCTAGTGCTTTGATCTTGTTGATTTCTTTGATTCAGTGTTTGATTCTTGTTGCTTTGTGTTTATTGTTAGTTTATATAGCTTGTGTATGCATGGTTAAGTTTGGTTGGCTTATTTTGCTGAAATCTGCTTATTAAGTGCTTAACTGCTTATTTGCATATCTGGTGCTTATCTGGTGATTGTTTAGCTTATTGTGTGGATCATTTTGTGATTTTATTGTTGCTATTGACTCCTTGTGGTTCACTGATCACAAGGGTGCCTTTGTTTCCAATTAAATCAAACCAGAACTCTCAAATAAGCTTGGTCAATTAGTCAAAGCAGTGGGAACTCCTTTCCCCTGCTGGTTACCACTGCTAGTGCATTTTTGGTGTCAGCTTATCAATAAGCTATAATAGCTTATTCCAACCTGCAACAACTTTGTTTTTGTAATAGGTGCTCATATTTTGACCCATTTGTTCATACTGGAGCATTTGGGTGGTTGACTTTTAGGTTTGACTAGAAAACCAACTCCTTTGACTTTTACATAAGCTCTTTTGTGCTTATTCTGGCTTATTGCTTGTGCTTATTGGATTTTTGTTGATTGATATTGCTTATTGAGTCCATTTGAAAGCTTTTGCAAGTTGAATCAGCTTCTGAGGTTCAGTATTTCTCAAAAACGACTATTTTGTCGTTTTGTGGATTTTTGCTTTTCTATTTTCTGGCTTATTAAGTGAGCTTATTGAAAATTTCTTTTGACAGATCTCTTTGGCATCCTAAAAGAGGGTTGTGTGTCAAATTAGAGCTTATGGCATTAGCTTATGGCTTAATGGGCTGAAAAGCCCAATAAGAATAAGCTTTGTGTTCAATAAGCTGTGATAAGCACATTTTCAGCTTTTGGGACTTTGGAGTTTTGTTCTTAGAATTAAATTTTAAGTCAGATAGGGCTTTTCCAAGTCAATTGGGCCAAGTTTGACTTTTTGGGCCCAAAAGCCCATTTGTGTTGACTGATTTTGGATTTGGCCCATTTGAGGGCCCATTAGGGGTATTTTGGTAATTTCACTTTGATTTTCTGATTATTTAGGTTAAAATAAACTAGTTTGCAAGTTTTTAGGATTTTTTATAATTTTTGGATTTTTAATATTATTTTATTATTATTTTATTATTATTTTTAAAATTTCACATTTTCCAACTTTTTACATTTTTCTTAGGTTTAATACATTAAAATAGGAATTTAGCAACTTTTAGAATAATTTTATCTCTTTTAGATTAATTTTTATAGTTATTTTAAGTTTTAATAGTTTTTAAATCATTTTAAATAGTTTTTTTTAGTTTTAAAATTTCTAAAAATAGTTTTTAATCTTTTTAGGTCATTTTAGAGTTTTACCATTTGAAAAATCTTTATTTGGGCTTTTTGATAATTTATTTGATTTTTAGGGCTTTAATTAGCATTTAAAAATTGAATATTTAATTATTTAAAAGGTTTGAAAAAGTTTTGATAATTAGTAAACTCTTAGTTTATTATTTTTGATTTTTGGTGAATTTTTGGTAATTTTTAGAATTTATTTTAATTTTGGTGATTTTTAAGGTTCTACGTCTTAACTTTCTAATAGTGATTTTTCTTGGTAATTTTTATTTTTACGTCTTCGTCATTTTCTCTTCTAATCCCCTTCTAAACCAATCATTAATCACAAACATTTGGCAAGTTTTTCACACACATATACCTCCTTGGGAAACGAACTTTCACACCATTAAGGGTCATTAACACTTGATTTTTCCTAAAGTCATTTGTTTGATACTTACCGCTTTTACGCCTTTTTCCTAAAGGGTGTATTTTACCACAATCAATGGTTGTTTGTCATCCGTATCTACATTTTCAGTAAACTTCTTGAATAAACAAGTCGCGGACCAAAAAACCGAAATGTAGACTTGAAGATGGTGGATTGTTTTGGAAGTCACCGAAAAATGGTAGTTTGTTGTGGAGGTCGCCGGATAAGGGTGGGTTTGTTGTGAAGGTCGCTGGAAAAGTTTGTTTTGTGGATCTCGTTGGAAAATGGTCGATTATGTATGTAGTATAACTGATCATTTTGAAGTAAATAATTAGGGTTAGGGTTCAACAATGGTTCGATAATTAGGGTTAGGGTTGTATAATGATGTGAAAATTTAAGGTTTTTGATCGGGATCTATGGTGGTTAATTTGACCGTAATCTATGGTGGTTAATCGAATCTAAATGGTCGACTGTGTGTGTGTGTGTGTGTGTGTTTTTATGATCGGTGGTGGGTGGATTGAGAAAGAAAAGGAAATAACGGTTGTGGGATTTCAGGGTCAGGTTTGTTTATTTTTTGTTTTAATCTATTATGCAATTGGATTAGATGGTTTGGATAAGTCCATGCATCCTTTAATAAATCTTAGGACTGATGTTATAGAAAGGGTAAAAGCTATATAATAGCATCGTACTTATCAAAATGTACCTATTTTAAACACCTACAATTTAATCGCTAGACATTACCATTAAACTTTCAAATTAATTATACACTTTACCAATATGACCTTAAAATGTCTGTATTACGCTTGTCTATTTTTAACATAATTACATATATTGCAAAAAAACATGATAATAATGGTGGGTCCCATTTATTATTCCCAGAACATTGAACGGAACTTGGAGAGTATTATTGGAGGGGCCAAGCTACAATGTAATTGTTTTAGGGGGCCAATTTACGTTTTCTTTCAACATTTGTACTAATAATGTCTAGCACTATAACATATTCAGGTTAAAACTATACTTGTTGCTGAAAATTTTGGCATCACATTGTCAGTAGTTTATCATCTTGGAAAAGTTACAAAATGTTATTTGGAATTCTTTAAAGAAAATTGGAGCATATGATTATATGATGTTCTTTCAAGTATCAGTATGTCACACCTCGCCGTAGCGGAATACAGGGCACGAACTATGGATATCATCACAACAAACGGTGTCTCTATAGAGAAAACTAATTGCTAAACAAAATGTCATTCAAGGCGACACAATGTCATGACAATATCACAAAACAAAACAGGAGTCTAGGTAAGTAGGTACAAGTCCTACCTCTTACCCAAGACAAACAATCAAACATAAAGATGTCATACAATGCATTTATTCAATCTAAATAAAAAGGAAAAACTAAGAGGAATGGGGTTCCTCCATATGCAATCCTAGGCATCTCCAAATCCTAGCCACTTCTATTCTCTACCTTCACCATAATCTCACCTGAAAGAGACACTAAAACACGTCAACATAAAGTTGGTGAGAGTCATAGGTTTAGACTCCAAACCAATCACAAAATGAGTTTTTAGCTGTGAAACATAAACATTAAACAAATACACATTTGGAGAAGGTGTTACATAATGCATTAACAACTAGTAAGCAAGATTAAACATTCGAAACAAATCCAAGGCTCCCAGCCTTACCAATCACCGTTGGTCCCATAGACGCCCATACATCTATGTACCATCCCAAGGCCCCGCCTTGTCATTATCCTTTGGTCTCATAGACGCCCATACATCTATGTAGCATCCCAAGGCCCCGCCTTGTCAACATCCCTTGATACAATAGACGCCCATACATCTATGTACCAAGCCAACACATAAAACAATCAAGACTCATATAGCAGTTAAACACATAAGTACGCACGCATGTCCTTCACAAAACATTAAAACATTCACAACAAATAGTTACAAAATCATAACAATGTCTCTTCCATCCCATCTGGAAGTCAAAAACATTTATAACTCATAAATAAGGGACTATGAAACTCACCTTGCGAAAAGCAATCCAAAAGTCCACACGTGATCAAACAATATATAAAGCACAAAATATAGAAAGCACGCATCAACACCGATCCAAGGACACCAATCCTTCATCAATGTAATAGCCTACATGATAGATATCTAACTTACTTCTACCCTTATAACAATCCCAACCATAGTTTATATATTCTCAACTCCTCTTGTCGCACCACTAGTTATTAATCTCGATATTTCCAAAAACTGCCAAATTCTTTAGTAACTAAACGACCACAAATAAAATACTAACTTAGTGTCATTGATCTAGCCTTTCCTCACCTTAGCTTCACAATGTCTTGTGAGCTTAAAATAAATTTTACGAAAATTTATCCATGGTGAAAGTATTTCGTTCAAACTATTGTATAAACTGACCCGAATTAATCATAGTTTTTGGACATAGTAAAAGTATGAGATGATCAGACCTATTTAAACACTTAGAAAAATTACCAAAATTCCAGTAGTTCTCATACATCATAAAATCACCTTTGTAATTTCCCCAAAAATTATAAAATTTATTTAACATGGTTTCTAAATCAAAAACCAAAATCCAAAGTTGTCCAAAAACTGACTGTTCTTAATGACGACCCTTGCAACCATGTTTCAACCAACTTACAGACCTCCAATATTTACAAATCTTGCTGATACAAGCGATTTTGCATGGGTTCAGGATTAATCTCGGTATCTCCTCGAATTGATCACAGCTCAAAGTGGAATGATTTATTCTTGGTGACAAATAGTGAGTTTGGTTTTCTAATCTATTTAAAAGATAAGTAAATGAAGTAAATAAATATTTAAAACCAAAAATAGTTAATGAAGTAAGACTTGAATTTAAATAAACACTTAAATGATTAAACAGAAAAATATCCTTACTCAATACTTGCTCTATTCAGAATAAATGGTGATCCGGAATAAGTCTGCTACTCGGAATAAAAGTCCCTATGCGGAATGAAGGACCATGCGGAATAACAATGTCATGCGGAATAGATTCTCTATTCGGAACAAATGGCTTATGCGGAATAAACTGATATGCGGAATAATGAAAGAAAAACCCTTATGCGGAATGTTTTGTTAAGCGGAATATAGATTTCTATGCGGAATAATCGAAATATTCCGAGTAAGGAACAAGTTAAGAAGGCTACCCGGAATATATAAAATTCCGAATAATAGATAAAATCAACAGGCTATTCGGAATGTTAGAACATTCCGAATAAAGGACAAATCAGATGGACAATTCGGAATAATGCTGGGATGAAGAACATAAACAGTAGAAAAACAGGGGAAACGAATTTTAACCCAATCGAACCAAATAAACAAAAGCGTTTTAACCAAATTAATCCATAATCATCTATTAACCATAAGGATCAAATCCCAATCATAAAAACACAAAATCAACCACTTTTGAAGATCAAACCAACTAAATAAGAACTTAAATACTTTGAATAAAAGAAGATGATGAACAAGAGGAATGAAAAGTTTAAAGGAAAATTTGTATTGATGATCAAGATTCAGTAAACAAATGGAAAGGATCAAACTTACAAGATTAAAGAACAAATCAAAGAAGATGAAAAACCACTCCTTAAGGGAGATGGTTTCCTACGAACTAGGAAGAGTGTAACTGAAAGAAAAACTAGGTGCCAAAAATTGTGAGGGTGATTCCCTTATATAGGCTAAGTGGTTGGTTGGTGAGTGGGCTTTCTCCCTTTCTTCTAGTCTTCTCGTCTTTTCAGAAAAGTTGACGTTTTCGATTCTGATTCGGGATTTGTCGACGATTAAATTCAACTCGTCTTTTAATTTCTTCGTTTAATAGACTCGAGTTTCTTCGACATATGTAAATCTTCCATCTTTGGTCTTTTTCTTCGATAAATCTTCAAATAGGCCCATTGACTTCAAATCTTTTGCATCTCTTGGACAATAGACTTCGTCTTTAGTCTTTTTCCCTCATAAAACCCGTGCAATCCCATGTTTTCTTCAATATTCATCCGGTTGGTTCTGAAAACACATCAAACACAAAAACCACGCATAATTCCAAACAAATGATATTAAACACGCGTTTTGGTCTTGTTTTTAGTAAGAAATAAGTGGTAAAAGGATGGGTGTTTTCACACCTATCAAATCCCCTACACTTAACCATTGCCATGTCCTCATGCAATGCTTAGTGATAAAGCAAATTTACATTTTTTCTCATAATCAATCAACTTTGGCCTTATTAAATTACTACTAAACAAAAATTAAAGTACTAAAAGAAATTAAATCTTTAATGGAAACAAAAGGATAGAAAACCATTTTCACTTGAAAATAGCTATATGGAAATAACTTGCAAAGAGATCAAGGAATTACATTAGGGCTTCAGTGCTGCGAAGATTTATCATCCTCAAGTTTCACGTTCCCCAAACTAAGCTTAAAAACGAGATCATTGTTATTATAAGTTAGCATGTCAAACACTTACACACATGGCTTAATTAAATGCTTAAACTCCCTTATTCCTAGGTGTATCTCTTATATTTTATTTTTGTCTTAGAATGATCATGAAGATGCATTCTTGGACTTATTTCGATAGTTTGTTTAGGCTGAAAGCAAAGTAGGACGATTTGATCAATAGTTAGCTAAAGGACAAAATCTCTTAAAACTGCTTCTCGGGATATCAAAAAGTTCATATCTTGGCATAACTCGGTTCACGATTTGAGACCTTTCTCGGGCCGATATTTGGCATGTACTTCATACTTCATATCTTGAGAGACGTTCTTGAGATAATGGTCTTCTCTTCGTTATAGAGTTTCTTCACTTGGAGACTTTTGAGGGGTACTCCAAATTTGTTGACCACGACTTCATGATTATTTCTTCAATCTCTAATTGGGATTTTGAGATACAACGATCCGCCTCCTTTTCGGACTTGGATCTATTTATCCTCATACCTTGTTAGGGTCTTTTCGGATAGACTTCTCCATGATCTTTATGGGAGTTGATTGCTTTTCGTCGTGAGTCTTGATCCTTCATATTGATTTTGGGAATAATGCTTTTCACATCACTTTTGGATCTTCAGCAATAAAATGGAATCCTCATGCCTTGTTAGGGCCTTTTTGGACTCGCCAATCTTCACGCCCCGCTTCATAAGTTATGCCTTGGCTATGAACTCTTATCATTACCGAGCAACTTTTAAACGATCTTGGGCTAGAAGTTAAGTAACTTTTCAAATCGTACGACCTTACTTATTGCAGATAAATTATTAGCAAGTGATGGGAGAATAGGCAGATAATTACACCAAGTGAGCTTGTGTAAGAATACCGACTTATAATTGACTCTATCATTTCTCGTTCTCCACAATTTAAAATCTCAAGTAATGAGACTCGTGGATGCTTAGCCTAATAAACCAATTAAGGTCTACATGGTTAAGGATACTAGCTAGAATAAACTTGGATAAGTCTATTCGGGTTGAGTCAAAATAATCGCAACGGGCCTAATATGTCAAAGACTTCTAAACTAGCTACACCACTTTATTAATATTTTTGACTTTATTGCGGGATATATACATATGAAAGCAACGATAAAAATTTAAAAATTACGACTATATGGCCAAAGTTAATTAAAAATTTGAAAAATGTTGAAAAAGATGATTTTCCGGTTAAATGAAGGCATTTTCATGGAAAAGTCCACTTAAAACTTTGATAGAAGTCCCCCCTACACTTAAGATAAACATTGTCCTCAGTGTGTAAGCATGTGGGAAAAATCTCCCCTACACTTATGACATTGTGCACGTTGGTTAACTCAAGCTAAGGGAGAGACGACTAAAGTGATCAATTTCAAATGTGAGTATGAAGAAAATTGAATCACGATAGTTGAGAGATAGAACCGGATTTCGGATAACACGGGAGCACGGTTCTTCAAAGGTTCCAAAAGTACATTCATCCCTGTAATCACATCACCACACAAAGACAAAGAACCTATAGAAGTCCCCCTACACTTAGGAGGTTAAAACGAAAAGGGATAGATACTCGGGCTGCCTCCCGAGGAGTGCTTGTTTTTGATAACCGAGTCACGAGCCTGACTCGACCCAAAATTAGTTCATGGGGAACGTGGTGAGGGATGGAATCATCTCCTGAGAGATGTCCACACCAAAGTACAACTTCACTCGTTGGCCATTCACTTTAAAATTAGGTCCATTAGGTTGAGCGAGCTCGAGAGTACCATATGGAAAAATTTGGGTAATGGTGAATGGGCCGGACCAACGAGATTTCAGCTTGCCCGAAAAGATTTTCAACCGAGAGTTAAAGAGCAAAACTTTGTCTCCAACGTGGAACTCTCGGTTTTTAATCTTAGAATCGTGAATGAGCTTAGTCTTCTCCTTATAGATCAAAGAATTTTCATAAGCATCATTACGGAGTTCATTCAGCTCATTGAGTTGGATCTTGCGTAGGTCACCGGCTTTGTTGATGTCGAAATTAGCCCACTTCAAGGCCCAGTAAGCCTTGTGCTCCAACTCAATGGGGAGGTGGCATGCTTTCCCGTACACGAGACGATATGGTGTACAACCAATCGGAGTCTTGTATGCGGTACGAAAAGCCCACAAAGCATCATCAAGTTTATCAGCCCATGAGGCACGATGCTCTCCCACGGTTCTTTCAAGAATTCGCTTTAATCCTCGGTTAGAGATTTCAGCCTGGCCATTAGTTTGTGGGTGGTAGGCGGTGGAAAGACGATGATTTACACCGTACTTAGCCATGACTCTTGCGAATTGGTCATTGCAAAAATGAGTCCCACGATCACTAATAATAGCACGAGGCACACCGAATCTAGCGAATAGCGATTTCAAAAAGTTACAAACCACCCTTGCGTCATTAGTAGGTAAAGCTTTGGCTTGAACCCACTTTGAAACGTAGTCAACGGCTACAAGGATGTATTTGTTTCCTTTAGATGAAGGGAATGACCCCATAAAGTCGATACCCCAAACATCAAATATTTCACATTCTTGTATGAAATTTTGAGGCATCTCATCTTTATGTGTGATCGTGCCTTGTTTTTGGCAAACATCACATCGTTTAACCATCTCGTGAGCATCACGGTAAATGGTGGGCCAATAAAATCCCGAGTCAAACACTTTTTTGGCGGTGTAGTTGGGACCAAAGTGACCACTGGTGGGTCCTTTGTGGCAAGCGTCAAGGATTTCTAAAGCTACCGGTCCATCAACACATCGGCGAATAATCAAGTCGGCACATTGTTTGAATAGGTAAGGGTCGTCCCAGAAATAATGTTCAACATCTTTATAGAACTTTTTCTTTTGTTGGGATGTTAACCCTTCCTTGAGAATTCCACCCGCCAAGTAGTTTGCAATGTCCGCAAACCACGGGGTTTCATCAGCAGTCGAGTTGATAGACATTAAGGTCTCCAAGGGAAAAGAATCATTGATTTCTTTGTTCGGATGATCCCCTTGGTAAGGATCCTCAAGTCTACTGAGATGATCCGCGGCTAGGTTTTCAGCTCCTTTTTTATCGCGAATTTCGATTTTAAATTCTTGGAGAAGCAAAACCCAGCGAAGAAGTCTTGTTTTAGAATCTTGCTTTGTCAACAAGTACTTCAACGCGGAATGATCGGTGTAAACGATTATGGTGGAAAGGACAAGATAAGGGCAGAACTTTTCAAAAGCATAGACAACAGCTAAAAGCTCTTTTTCGGTTGTCGTGTAATGCAATTGAGCCCCAGTCATTGTATTGCTAGCGTAATGGATTGGTTGGAAGTGTTTGTTCACTCTTTGGCCCAAAACCACACCAATAGCAAAGTCACTAGCATCGCACATCAACTCAAAGGGAAGCTCCCAATTAGGGGTAACCAAGACGGGTGCCTTAGTTAGCTTATCCTTAAGCGAGTTGAAGGCTTCAAGACACTCTTTGGAAAAGATAAAAGGAGTATCTTTTTCCAAGAGGTGGGTCATCGGGCGAGCGATTTGAGAAAAATCTTTGATGAATCGACGGTAGAAGCCCGCATGACCCAGGAAACTTCTCACACCCTTCAGGTTGAAGGTGGAGGCAACTTAGCGATAACATCGACTTTAGCACGGTCTACTTCAAGACCGGCTTTGGAAATTTTGTGTCCTAGCACGATGCCCTCTTTTACCATGAAATGGCATTTTTCCCAATTAAGAACAAGGCGAGTGTCTTCACACCGCTTAAGCATACGTTCTAAATTGGCAAGGCAAGCAGAGAATGAATCGCCATAAACCGAGAAATCATCCATGAATACTTCCATAGTGTCTTCCACCATGTCATGGAAGATAGCCATCATACACCTTTGGAACGTACCAGGAGCATTACATAAACCAAAAGGCATGCGTTTGTAAGCAAATGTTCCGTAGGGACAAGTGAATGTGGTCTTTTCTTGGTCCTTGGGATCGATAGGAATTTGAAAATACCCGGAGAAACCGTCTAAAAAGCAGTAATAATCATTACCAGCTAGACGCTCGAGCATTTGATCCATGAAATGAAGAGGAAAATGGTCTTTTCTCGTGGCATCATTGAGTTTGCGATAATCAATACAAACTCTCCACCCAGTAACGAGACGAGTGGGAATCAACTCGTTGTGTTCATTGGAAACAACGGTTATTCCGCCCTTCTTGGGCCCACAATGGACGGGACTTACCCAAGGCGAATCTGAAATAGGGTAAATCAAGCTGGCATCAAGAAGTTTGATAACCTCTTGTTTGATGACGTCATGAATACGAGGATTAAGCCTTCTTTGGCTCTGGATTGCGGGTTTAAAGTCATCTTCCATGAGAATCTTGTGAGTACAAAAGTTCGGATCAATTCCGCGGATATCGGAAATTTTCCAAGCAATTGCCTTCTTATGATCTTTAAGCACGGCGAGTAGGCGAGATTTCTCTCCTTCTTTCAAGTCCTTCGCAATGATGACGGGCGACCTCTTCTCTTCTTCAAGGAACACGTACTCGAGATGGGGCGGCAACTCCTTAAGTTCTAAATCCGGAGGATTTTCGATGGGAGGTGTTTTCAAAGTCGGAGCATCGATAGCAATAACCGTGGGAGATGGTGGAGAAAGATTGTCTTCTTTAAGAAGGTTCTCAATGAGGCGGAGGTCTTCATCCCAATTGGTGGTAGAATCATCATTAGCTAAGTTCACATCTCCCATGGTGGCTTCCAAATCTTTCCAAAGGAAATCACTTTCTCCAAATAGAGATAGTGATGAATCGATAGAGGAAACGGTCTCAACATTGGAAGAGAGGTAGGAATACTTTTGCAAGCATCTTTGAAGTGTTCTTCACAAGCCTCATCAAGAACGTCAATACAATTAACACTTTCGTTAGAATAAGGCTGTTTAGACAACTTTCCCATGTTGAAAACGATTTTATCGTCACCTACTCTCATGATAAGCTCACCGGCTTCAACATCGATGAGAGTGAGACCGGTCCTCAAGAATGGACGACCAACAATTAATGGCACACGAGGGTCCATATCGTAGTCAACAACGACGAAATCGGCAGGAAAAGTGAATTTGTCGACTCCTACAAAGACGTCTTCGGCTATCCCCACTGGATAAGCAACCGTACGGTTAGCTAATTCCAGAGTCATTTTGGTGGGGACTAGCTCAGGGAGAGATAATTGCTTCCAAACGCTTAAAGGCATTAAATTAATACTGGCACCTAGATCGGCTAGGGCCATGCAATTCTCTACTCCCGGGAAGTTACAAGGGATTAAGAAACGACCCGGATCACCAAGCTTGGTTGGCAATTTCCTTAAGAGGACTGCAGAGCAATTCTCATTAAGTTGGGTGTTAGCAATATCAAGAAGCTTCTCCTTGTCGCTTAGAAGATCTTTGAACATTTTCGCATACTTAGGCATGTGAGCGAGAGCCTCAGCGAAGGAGATGTTAAAATTCAATTGTTTAAACATTTTAAGAAAGTTCGAAACCTGAATATCGTCCTTGCTTTTGAGCTTCTCTTTCCTCAACCTTGAGGGATAAGGTATATCGGAAGAAGAGGAAGGCTTTGGGATCGAAGGATCACTCACATCCTTGGGTGGAGGAGGGGTAGAAGTAAGAGGCGGAGAAATTGGGGAAGTAGAAGGATGAGGAATAGGAGCAGGTGACTCGTTCTCCTTAGTCACAACCACCAGTGGAGGTATAGGAAGCTCGGGTTCCTTGGTACCTTTGCCACTGCGAGTGGTGATTGCTTTCATCTCCCCTCTTGGATTCACAAGGGTGTTACTCGGAAGAGTACCCGAAGAAGAGGGGTGAATACCTTGGAAGAAACTAGCCATCATATTCTTTAAGTCATTCGTTTGACTATCCAAGGTGTTTCTCATATCAACTCTCAGATCGTTCCCTTGTTTTACCAGGTCTGCTTTCAAGTTGAGCACTTCCCGCTGAAGATTTCCCACGATCACATCGTTAGTCCTCATGTATGTTTCCACTTCTTGGTGTAAAGCGGTGGGTTGGTTGGGAGGAGCATTGTATGCGGGTGGTTGATAAGCAGGTTGCTGGTAAACTTGGTTGTTTCTTTGAGTTGGTTGTTGTTGTTTGTGAGGTGGTTTGTATGGTGTACGAGGTTGTTGTTGTTGAGGAGGGCGATTGAGGTTTTGTTGTTGGTTCTGGTTGCTAGGAGGAAAACCGGGTGGGGAAAGATAATTGTTAGAGCGGTAGCTAAGCAAGTTGCGGTCACCTTGAGGACGGGCTTGATAAGCGGGTTGAGGATAGGTGCCATATGCTGCATTCACATTCTCAGAAGGGTAGTCGTGGGTGGCAGTACAAGTGGTGTAAGAGTGAGGACCCCCGCATATTTCACATGGTTGGCTGACAGCATTGACTTGAGCGTCTTTGGCGTTTCTAGCGTTGATGCTGTTGGTGTTGCTGGCGGTTTGGGTAGCAAGCGATTCAAGAAGCGTAGTGATTTTGTCAAGTCGCTTATCGTTGTCACTAGTACTAGCACTAGCGACATTGGTCCGAACACTCTTGGTTTGCACACGAGACTTATTCTCAATGATATCCCAAGCAGCATTGGAAGTCTTAGCCAAAAAATTACCCCCCGAGGCACTGTTTAGTGAATCTTGGTCATTCATGCTTAAACCATTGTAAAAAGTGTTAATTTGGTGCACTTTGGTAAAACCATGTTGTGGGCATTTTCTTAAAAGATCTTTGAAACGGTCCCAAGATTCACTAAAAGACTCATCGTACTTTTGTTCAAAATTAATGATTTCATTCCGCAAAGCGGTAGTACGAGAGGGTGGGAAAAAGTAATTGATAAACTTGGTCTCCAAATCCGTCCACGTAAGAATACTCTGTGGAGGTTCCTTAGCAAGCCAATGCCGGGCTTGTCCCTCTAAAGAAAAGGGAAAGAGTTGTAAACGGATTACCTCTTGTGGAACACCATTGAATTTGACCGTATTGGTGAGTTGCAAGAATCTCTTGATGTGGTCATGCGGATCATCAATGGTACGCCCCAAGAATGGTTGAGCAGAGACCATCTGGATAAAGCCGGATTTGAGCTCAAAGTTGTTGGCTGCAATCGCGGGTATGACAATTGGATCATTGTTACCATCTACATGTGCTTGCAGAAGTTCAATCATCGGGCGATTATCCGGTAGAGGCTCATTGTTGTTGTTATTATTGTTGTTGAAAGGTGGGTTATTGTTGTTGTTTTGTACATCGGCCATGTCTAAGTCTTCGAGAGGCTCGGGCTCTTGATAAGACGTTGATCGTGTACGCATGCACCTGCAAAAGAACTAACAAGGCAAAAACAATGCGGAAATATTTTTGGTTTTTATGTTTTTTAATTTTTAGGATTTTTTAAAATTTTCTATTTTTTAGGATTTTTGTAAAATTTTATGAAAAAGCAACGTTCACGGGGAACGGATCCCAAAATCCAAGTTCTCACAAAAAACTGTTGATCTTAACGAGAAGAGCCGGCAGCGGCGCCATTTGATACAAGCGATTTTGCATGGGTTCAGGATTAATCTCGGTATCTCCTCGAATTGATCACAGCTCAAAGTGGAATGATTTGTTCTTGGTGACAAATAGTGGGTTTGGTTTTCTAATCTATTTAAAAGATAAGTAAATGAAGTAAATAAATATTTAAAACCAAAAATAGTTAATGAAGTAAGACTTGAATTTAAATAAACACTTAAATGATTAAACAGAAAAATATCCTTACTGAATACTTGCTCTATTCAGAATAAATGGTGATCCGGAATAAGTCTGCTACTCGGAATAAAAGTCCCTATGCGGAATGAAGGACCATGCGGAATAACAATGTCATGCGGAATAGATTCTCTGTTCGGAACAAATGGCTTATGCGGAATAAACCGATATGCGGAATAATGAAAGAAAAACCCTTATGCGGAATGTTTTGTTAAGCGGAATATAGATTTCTATGCGGAATAATCGAAATATTCCGAGTAAGGAACAAGTTAAGAAGGCTAGCCGGAATATATAAAATTCCGAATAATAGATAAAATCAACAGGCTATTCGGAATGTTAGAACATTCCGAATAAAGGACAAATCAGATGGACAATTCGGAATAATGCTGGGATGAAGAACATAAACAGTAGAAAAACAGGGGAAACGAATTTTAACCCAATCGAACCAAATAAACAAAAATGTTTTAACCAAATTAATCCATAATCATCTATTAACCATAAGGATCAAATCCAAATCATAAAAACACAAAATCAACCACTCTTGAAGATCAAACCAACTAAATAAGAACTTAAATACTTTGAATAAAAGAAGATGATGAACAAGAGGAATGAAAAGTTTAAAGGAAAATTTGTATTGATGATCAAGATTCAATAAACAAAAGGAAAGGATCAAACTTACAAGATTAAAGAACAAATCAAAGAAGATGAAAAACCACTCCTTAAGGGAGATGGTTTCCTACGAACTAGGAAGAGTGTAATTGAAAGAAAAACTAGGTGCCAAAAATTGTGAGGGTGATTCCCTTATATAGGCTAAGTGGTTGGTTGGTGAGTGGGCCTTTTCCCTTTCTTCTTGTCTTCTCGTCTTTTCAGAAAAGTTGACGTTTTCGATTCTGATTCGGGATTTGTCGACGATTAAATTCAACTCGTCTTTTAATTTCTTCGTTTAATAGCCTCGAGTTTCTTCGACATATGTAAATCTTCCATCTTTGGTCCTTTTCTTCGATAAATCTTCAAATAGGCCCATTGACTTCAAATATTTTGCATCTCTTGGACAATAGACTTCGTCTTTAGTCTTTTTCCCTGATAAAACCCGTGCAATCCCATGTTTTCTTCAATATTCATCCGGTTGGTTCTGAAAACACATCAAACACAAAAACCACGCATAATTCCAAACAAATGATATTAAACACGCGTTTTGGTCTTGTTTTTAGTAAGAAATAGGTGGTAAAAGGATGAGTGTTTTCACACCTATCACTTGCATATTTGAAAACTAGACTCCCTGACCTAAAGTTGAAAAAAAAATTTCGTTCCATAAGTCCTTAGCATGCCCGAGATATGACCAAAACAAGTTGACCAAAAATCTGCCCTAATTTTTAATGATGAATTTAAACATGATTAAACCCTAATTACCATCACTAATCTTCATAATAACTAAATTAATCAATTTCTATGAACCCTAATCTCACTAATATCAGAAAACTCATAAACCCTAATCCATCACAAGGGTTAATTACATGATTGGGTTAATTAAAATTATAAATAAAACAAAGGTTTTGAAGGTTTTACCTTAGAAATCAATGGAATATCTTTATTTTTGAAACCTTAATTGGCCACTATTGTTAAATTTCGACTAGGTGCTAATATGGATGTTAAAAATCTGATTATTACGGTTATGGGTTGGGTTTGGTTAATTTCTAAAGGCCCCCTAATCCCATTATAAGTCCATTGGGCATGTTTTTTTTGGCTTTTTGGTTATTTTCTTTTTTCCTTTACTTTTGGCTACCTAAACCAAGCCCAAAACACCTTAGGATATGGTTTTTAACTATCATTTTATAATTCAATCATTATTTAACTAAACCTCACATTCGGGTTATTTCCGGGCCAAAACCCGAAAGCCTTACGCTGATTTTTTGACTTTTTACGCGGTTTTCGAACTTTCATTTCCAAAAGTTTCTAAATATGGAAAGTAACTCTTAAACTTATGTAATACATATAATATATAGTACTTAATACATACATACAACATACGATACATACACGAAACCTTGTAAAAACGATATCCAAACTTTCCCGCAGTTCATTTCTGAACTCATTTCATTTCATTTCCAACTTGTACCATGATTTATAAATCATGTACCTTATTTCATTCTTACTTTCCCAAGATCACTCATCAAAACATATAAAACACATTGCACACACAACCTAACACATAAGTAGAGCTTAACGGGTGACAACTGACTCGACCAAAAACCCGAGTTGTCACATTAGTATGTCATGGTTAACTTTTCTACATACGTACTATATATCAGTTGATGTTCTTTCATTTAAACTAGTTCAATAATGGCATATATCGGCTTAAATATCAATTTACATTAAGCATATATCATTTTTGCTGTTATCTTTGCAAGTCGTATGTTTAATCTATTAGAATATGTATGTGGCATCACCCGATAACCCGAATCACTCGACCCAATATAACCCAACCCGATTACCACCCAAACCTGATAACCCGATTCTTTAATTACGGGATCGGCATCATGATTCTGCAATTGTAGCTAAACGTTTAGAGTTTCTTGAAATCTTTGCGACATAAGTTATAAGGTTTAGCGTCTCTTGGATCTGAGTTTTATGTAATATAAAACGTTAAAGAAGACAAGGGTAATACATATCATATTGGTAAAGTCTACAATTAATTTAAAAGTTAATGGTAATGTCTAGCGATTAAAATGTAGGTTTTTAGGGGGTGTTTGGTTAAGCTTATAAGTGGGACTTAGGCTTATATTATATTATGGCTTATATACATCAGCTTATAAACCTATGTTAAGTGTTTGATTAAGTTTATTGAAATTAATAAAGTAAAATGACAAAAAAAATAAGAATATTAAATTATGTAGTCATTAAATGGGGATATAAAAGTATTTTTATATGTAATAGTTATATAAACCCACATTTTGTTATAAAAGCCTTAAATGTTTGGCTCATCAAACCCTCTTATATAAGCTTATAAGCCTACTTATATAAGGTTAACCACACATTTAATTTCGACTTATAAGCTTATATAAACTAATAAGCTTATAAACTCACTATATAAGCTAAAACAAACACTCAAGTCACGATACTATCGTATAACTTTTACCCTTATAAAAATTCTTGTTTTTACATTATTCAATAGATTACCCGTGCCCGTATGGGCAACAGTGTGGAACTAAAAATGGAACCGTACCAAATCGATTGACCTGCCGGAGCATTGAGACTAAAAATCAAACCGAACCAAATCGATCAACTAAAAATCAGATTGCTTTAGCAACTCAGCGAGCAACCTCCAAAACAATCTGATTGATTAATTAATTAATTTTACAAAAACACTGAATAACAATGGCGAACGAAGACGATGAAGATTACGTGTTCTTCGGAACACCAATCCAAAGAGAAGACGACCAAATCAGTCGTAAGAGAAAATCTGTCGCTGAAGCTTCCGGTCAACTTCGCACCGTTCCTGCTCATAAACAAGAAGTTAGTTTGTTGCTCTTTTTTTTTTTAATCCTATTTAATTTTCTTACTTGTATATTAGCTTTTCATATACTTGCTAGTGTTTCTTTAACCTTTTTTTCTGGCCTTACCTGATTTCGCCTTATTTATTATAACCTCAACTTTATTAAAACTAGGATCCGAAAAATTACACTGTAATCTCGTCTTTTCGGTCTAGCCATGGCCGAACCCAAAGCATAGGTCCGCCCCTGGTAGTAATAATTAGAAGCTTATACGCATTGTAAGCATACTATTTAACGGCTAATTGTCTAAAAATGTAATCATACTTGCCACTGTTTGTAGTTGTGTGTAACATTGTTCGAATCGGATTATTTCGTGCACATCTTTTCAGATTATGATTATTCTGTGTATCGATTCCTATAATACGTGTTTTGATACCAAAAGAAAAGGATACGCACGATAATCACAATTTGAAAAGATGCACGAAATAATTGGATTTGAACATTGGTACACACAAATAAAAAAGTGGCAAGTATGATACATTTCTAAACAATTAAGACCGTAAGCACACACATAAGCTTAAACAAACACCCCTTAAGCAATAGTTTAGAGCATAAGGTGTGGTAAAACATGATTAGTTAAGATGTGTTGCCACATCAGCATAATACAAACATAAGACCGTTTTTTCCCATCAACTTTGAGATTAAACACCAAAGCCGAGATGGTAACTTTGGTGCTCTTAAACTCGACATCAAATATAACATTAATAATCTATTGTTAAAATTTTGCACAGTATGTAAGAGAAGTATGTTTCGGCGTTCCGTGCGTAGAAGATAACTTGTACCATTAGTAGACGGTGCATCCCTATGTGTGACTATTTTTTGTGTTACTTTTGAAATAGGCTCGTCTATATTTATGTAAAATATATAAGAGGTAAAAGCAATATGATCGTTAATTTGTGAAACACGAATACATATTTAACACTAGCTATACTGTACTTATATTGATTTCAGAATTTCATGAATGGGCAAGCCTCAAGTAGAAATATGTCATGTATGATAGGATTGGAGACTTTGTTTATGTTGTATGTCATGGAAAGTAACTATATATTTTATGTGCATGTCAGGTCCGAGATGAAGAAGGGAGAAGAAGGTTTCATGGGGCATTTACTGGAGGATTTTCTGCTGGTTACTATAATACTGTGGGCTCTGAAGAAGGTAGACACTGACATGCTCGAAAACAATCTACTTTGTTTGACTATGGTTTAAGATTTTTGCAAAGGTGGTTCGTACTTGACTGAACAATTTTGCAGGATTCACTCCACAAACATTTACGTCATCAAGGAAGAAACGAGCTGAAATTGTACAGCAAGACGTGTCAACCTATTTAGATGAGGATGAGAAAGCTGTATGTGCTTCTGTGATTTTATTTTCCTGGGTGTTGTAGTACTCAATATGGCCCTTTTGCGCTGAAATATAATATAAATTTTCTAAAAGAACCTACAAGTATATTGCATGCTTAGATGATAGTATGAAGTGCCATTAATTTGTTGATGACCATGTAATTAAGCTGCAATAGAAATTACTGGTATATTCATTGAGGTATGTGTATGGTGTTTTTATAATGTAGGAAATGGTTGGGAATTCTTTGGGGACGTCTATGCAGTTCGACACTTTTGGGGATACTGCAGCGGAAATGGCCAGGCGCCAGTTTGAGAAGGAACAAAATCAGAGGTACAATTAATATCTTGCCACAAACATTTGCTTGGTTTTAAATAGTAAAGTTGTATGATGTTAGTTTTACTGATTCTCATATGCAATTCTCTCAATTTTCTCTAAGGAGCAAATTTTTTATGTTCTTTGACCAAATCGCAATGCATTGGTGTTTATGGTTGTTACTGAATTATTTTGTTTTAGCTTAGCGTGATATTTTTAATATAAATATAACCCTTTTTAAAAAATTCATGTTTTTCTCCTGCCATATGTACTCCTGAAATTCCCATAAAGTGTACTAGATTTCATGGTGTTTCTACATTTTGGTTTGAAGATGTTTATATGCAATGTTGCCAATAGGATTCTTTAAAGTATTGTATCTACATTTTGGTTCAAAGAGTTCTCATACCTTAGGTACTCCTGTTGCAACATAGGTTTTGCTCCATAAAGCGTAGTAATGTGGCCCATCTAACTTACCATCCAGCTTTAGTAAAACTAAACATTGATCTGACAGGATTTATGCTCAGCATGGCTCACTTCCTCTCTTATTGTGATTAACATCCACATCAATATATCTTTTTGTAATATTGACCTTAATATACGGACTACATCATTACGAGAGAGGTTTGGTCGGGAGTCTGGACATGGCTACAATGTGTTAATTTTCTGATTAACTTTGCTAAAGTCACTATTCATGTACTTCAATTTTAGGCTGATTTAATCCCAAACCCTTTGGTTTGAAGCATTTCTGCACAAGTCTATCTTGTCAACCAGTTGCCTTATATATCAGTCATCATGATGTTATTAGGATTTAGGAAAGAGAAGATTGCTTGACACTAAAGAAATGCATGGATAGGTTTAATATGGGATGTGATAAATTTTGTAATTTGTTTTAACCCTACATGCCTAGTGTCTATAGAGATGGTGATGCTTGCTAAGTTACTAATACGCTTATAGTAAATGTGCATTCAGATGCATATATATTTTTCCTAGCTTCCTTCTGTAATTTTTTCCTTTGGCTTTGGATCCTCTAAAGCTTTATGGCAGAGTTTTAAAGCCATCTTGATATCTTGCAGGCCATCAGCTATTCCTGGACCTGCTCCTGATGAACTAATTGTTCCAGCCACAGATCCCATCGGTTCGTCTCTGTTTAATAAAAATAAATGCACTTATTATTGTATGGCAGCTTCTCATAGTTTCACTCTATTGATGATCAGGTGTCAGATTGATGCTGAAAATGGGATGGAGACGTGGTCAGTCGATAAAAAGCTCAAAAATTAATGCAAATTCTGGTATGTTCTTCAAATGTCAGTAGCATATGATATACAAACCTGCTTGAAACATCGTATAAAATTGTCTTCTTCATAGATTTAAAAGTCTATCAAAAGGATGCAGTCAGAAGCAAAAAGACTAGGTACTCATCGGTGATTATTTCTAATTGCAGATGCTCGTAGAGAAGCTAGAAAAGCTTTTCTTGCTCTTTCTGAAGATGCAAAAGCACATGCTCCAGATTCCAAGGACGCTGAAGATGCCATTGAAACTGCTGCAGAACTTCCTATTGATGATATCAGTCAGTTACCAAAAAGTACTCCAGTACGTATTTTATCTCGTTTCTCTTGTGCATATGTTAGCTGTCATTTAGATTTTCATGTTAGTCTAGTTCTTATATGCACAGATCGCTTTACAACTTATATATAAGTCGTGTGTCTAGTTGGTAAATTTTAGGCAGTTTTGGCATCCACCTCATAGTGAATATATATCTTTCTCTGGGCGTATCTTTCTCTATCCCATTCGATTGGCAAAAATTGAAATTTGGGATTGTTAAGGCAGCTAACCGTGGGGGAAAAGGGGGCATTATTCTACTGTCATTAGTCAATTACTAGCTAGCTTTTTGCAGCTGTTTGGCATCAGTTCAAGAACCTAAGCAACTGAAGTTATTTATTAACGTTCCCTTGAAATTTGTGCTGTGTGCAATTGTGTTCCAAGTATAATTGATGGAATTTGGGTAGAATAGTCGAGCGTGTTTGTAATGGTGTTTGATTAGTTACATATATACATCTATAGTTTTGATATTCATTTTATGAACTTTGGATATAAGAATATGGTACAACTGAACAATACTAAAAGTTAAGAAAGTGGTACAACCCAACATAAATTCTAAGAGGTCAATTCTTACGATCCTGGGACTTGATGATGTCCTTCTTCAGCCCCTTGACTGTATAGATTTGAAATTTGTCTCCATAACTTTCCTGTTTCATCTATTGGTTGCATAGTTTCTCGATACTGATTAATGTTTACCGTAAGATTTTCATTACCTTATTCTTTTCTATATCTCCCTGTCAATGTGGTGCCAGATTGTTTATTAATGATCTAAGCTAAGATTTCCATACTGTAACCAAGGCTCTAACAGGTTAATTCTCTTTTCAGGTTTATGTGTTAAATCCAAAGCAGGATATGCATGGTCTAGGCTATGATCCGTTCAAAGGCGCTCCTGAATTTAGGGGTATGCAATTTCTGGAAGCTGGCCTATTCAATTTTTATTCTAGAACTATCTCACACTAATCTGTCTCATCATTTCAGACCAAAAAAAGTCGCATTTACCTGGGAATAGGGAGTCAGGACACAAAAGGTTGCAGCCAAAGAAAGATGGCCTCTTCTCTTTCAAATGTATGGCATCCACATCTTTTAATGTATCTCTCTGTGTTGATAATTCAATTTTCTTCTTTCTTATACTAGAGGTGGCAATATCGACCCATCCAGTTATGAGTTGGTTGATTAGTGCCGTCTAATGTATTTAATTAGCAGAAGTTATCCAAAAGGTCAACGGATAAAACCTCGTAATCGTTTCACTTTCAGGATCAGATTATCATTGAAATAAAAAAGTTTCTGTAATCATTTATAGTCCACTTTGACCTGTTAAATAAAAACTTGAGGTCGACCCTACCATAATGTTACCTGTTTTGACTATTACATAATTGCGTTGTTTGCATGGACATCTTGCTTTTGTCTCTTCAACATCATAACTTGTTTGCTTGATTTCATCAGCAATAAATGTTGCACCTGGTTTTGGTACTGGGGCCCTCGAAGATCTTGATGTAGAAGACGAGGATGTGTACGCGTCAGGTTAGTATATGATTCATCTTTTTTGTAGTTTGGGAATTTTTAATTTTGAATGCTATGTGTTTTCGATTTGTGAATGTTATGCTTATCTTATAGAATGCTGTGGGCAACCTATCTTATTTGTCAACAAGATGAAAGAGCAAATTACGTCTATCTTGACTAGATGCAGCAATTTGCTATTCTGGGTTTATTTCCTGATTATGTAAAATAATATACAAAGCTAAATAGTTGGAAAGTGAAGCATAGGGGTGCAAACGAGCCGAGCTTTTATCAAGCTATTTGAGCTCGAGTTCAAGCTTCGCTCGATCGAGCCGAGCTTTTATCGAGCCTAAGCCCGAGGTCAAGCCCAATAGTATGGCTCGAAACATATAATGAGCTGAGCTCGAGCTTTTGATAGCTTGGCTCGAGCCCTTATCGAGCTTTTGATAGCTTGGCTCGAGCCCTTATCGAGCTTTTCGAGCCTTATATAAATATATTTTCGTATAAGTAAGGAAACGTTGATTTGAGTATTAGCCTTATTATAAAGAGTAACTATATAAAAAGTTAAATAATTTATTGATAGTCGTTATCATAGTTTACTACAAACATAGAATTTGTGGTAGTGTGTAAACGATAGTGATATATTTGTTTTGTAAATATAATTTCGAGCTTTTCAAGCTAAGCTCGAGCTTTGCTCGAATCCTAATCGAGCCGAGCTCAAGCCTTAAAGGTAAAAGCTCGACGAGCTATTGAGCCAGGGCTCGCGCTCGGCTTGGCTAAGCATCCTATGTTGTCATCTCTCATGCATATTGGTGCTTACACTTGACTTAATTTTCCACATACCATGAGGCTAGATTAGGCTTAGGAGGAATGGCATAAGAATTCCTCATATTCAAGAATCTTTTATATAATAAAAGAATTAGATTATTTGAGAATTTTATTTAAAAATGGAGGTTGTAGAAAAAACAATTAGACCAATCAAATTACTTGATTTTGACACATAAGCAAAATCGAGCGATGTGATTGGTGGAGAAAAGTCAAAATTGAATTCAATTTAGTCAAAATTAAAGATTTTGGTGGAAGATTTTGATGTAAACACAAAAATATATGGGTCAAATTTGTGAAAATAAAATTTTAAAAAAAGAGTAGTGGATTAATAAAACTTTAGTGGTTAAATTTTAAATAAATTAGATGGACTTAAATGTAAACTTATAATTTTCCATATTTTTTAGTAACTTTATAAAATAAACAAAATACCCCCTTAAATTTTATACCCTCTAAATTTATATTTTAAAAATACAATATATATGTTATATTAAAAAAATCAATAAATCATATGATTATAAATATTCAAATAAAAACACAAAGTATTGTCTATTTGTATTTTGACACTTAACAAAGTCAAACAATGCAATCTACATAAGTTATTATTAACATGAATATAAATATCAAAATGAATGCTAATGGACCCCAGACATCGGTTTAAGATGAAAATAAATAGACTGGATTCTACATATTACAACAACATATATTTTTTTCAAGGTCGTTATATGCTACTTAACACATAAAGTTAAATCCTTTGTGCAACAAATATTTATTTAAAATATTTATTAATATTATCACATAATGAAAAATCAAATAAAGCTCGTGGGTCCATTAGCATCGTAACTATTTGAGTAAAATTTTTAATATTGTTTTATAGAATAATATTAAACATTACAAAATTATGAATTTATAAATTGTGTACGTGTAAGGTTGATGTAAAAGGTTTGTTGATTAATAATTAAGATATAACTATTTAGAATAAAAGTATCGAAAGTAAAAAGAGTAATGAAATTCGAAAAATAAAAATTAAGATGAGTCTATATTAATTTATACGATGCACAATAAAACAACAATATAATCAAACATATAAATATTAGATGTTTTAAAAAAAACATATATAATATATACATAAAATCGTAATGACGAAATTATTACTTAATTTATCCATTATGTTTAAGTCCTGTGCGTGCACGGGCATTAAAACTAGTATTAGAATGACTTGTTTTTACCCCAGCTTGTTTTTGGATGGTTTACAAATACAATGGTGTAGGGAGTCCTGGAACTTCATAGATGCATTAGTTTTGTTAGATATATAAAATAAAAAACCATATCGGCTTTAAAATATTGTTCCAGGACTACATGTCTAGAAAGTTATCCGTGAAGGCTCATTTCATTGCTTCCTTATGATTGGCGACTCACTGCCTCTTAATGAACTGCATTAAGCCTCAAATGATGGAGTTTACATATATTTTAGAAATTGTTCCAGGTAGCCAAGTGTCACCTTGACTTTGACAAATTGGCCACAAAGTAACATCTTTGCCAAAGCAGCAGCGAATCCCGCCAGCTACCTATCCAAAGCCTCGCGAAAAAACCCACGAATTGGATAAGAATCTTGCAAACCTTGTGCTCCGTGCAGAACATTACACCTTGTGAACATATGAACGCCGGTGTGTCACGGTGGAATTGAATGTATCTAGTAAAATAAAGAATACATGTTCTTCACGGAATTCACATGGCCAATCAACACCTTTTATATCCTCAACTAGATTGTAGTGGTTTTTTTTGGTTGATTGGGTCACGAGGAATGACAAATGTATAATATTGAGTACTGAAGATACCTTACGGGATTCTAGGCTGAGCATTTTTGTAATTATTTGGCCAGTTTGACCAATTTTCTTTTGAGTTTTTTATCTGCACACTTTTCCCAGTTTTGATGCCAATAAATTGCAATCCTCTAGACTGAGTATTCGTGTTTTGCGTATTACTCATATTGTTTTGGGTATGGTTATATGTGGGGCGTCATTCGTTTTCTTATACAACCTATTGATGACATATATGCATCCTCTTATCCTCGACGGCAGGGGATCTATGGATATTATGTCTCTTTTGGTTTACTTCAGAAGTAGCTCTGGTGAAAAATGTTATCTATCCTGTTCAAAACTATAATTTTTTCCCTTTTTAATCTTTTTTTTATAACAGGTTATGAATTGGAAGCTTTCATGGAAGAGATTGAGGAACCAACAAGATTGGCTATAGAGGATAAAAAGAAACCCAGTGTAAAGGAACATGGTATTCTGCCTGGTTTTAAAGCTGCAACTAGTTCTGACAACCAGTTAGAAAGGTTACATTTTATTTATTATCTCTTTAACTTCATTACTTCTATGTTTATTATCTTTGCAATTACTTTTAACTCGATTTCATAGTTTTAAGTACTGAGATGCTTCTTCTGCTACTAAAAAAAGTATTGATATAAATCTAACTGCTCAATATTTGCAGATTTGATCCTCCCGTGGTTCCTAAGGACTTTGTGCCACGCCACAAGTTCTCTGTTACACTTGAAGTCAGCCGGAAACTTACTGAAGTTCCTCCGGTAGTGGTTCCTCCACCTGTGGATAATAAATTAAAAGTTTTAATAGAGGGGGTCGCAACTCTGGTAGCTCGTTGTGGTACAGTCTTTGAGGAATTGTCCAGAGAGAAAAACCAGTCAAACCCACTATTTGATTTTCTAAATGGTGGAAATGGGCATGATTACTACAAAAGGAAGTTATGGGAAGCACGAGAGAAGCATAATGACAAAACTAAACCGTTTTTTATGGAAAAGGCAATTGCAAGTGCACAGAAGATGACGGCAGAGAGCCGTGGAAACATCTTAGGAGAAAAGCCTCTACAGAGAACCGTTAAAGATTTGAAAACCGATGTTCCTGCTACTGAAGTTATCAATCTTCAGTTTCATCTATCAGATACATTTACTGAACCTCTATCATTTGTAAGTTGCTAATTTTTTTTCTTTTTGTTCAAATTGATGCACCCATCTGAAAGTTTTGACCTCCTGAGATTTTTGTGTATCTGGACTAGCGGTAGCAAAATGCACTCAGGCAGGTTGGATTGACGACCCAAAAGGCCAAAACACCCTTTCTCTATTCTTTCTATAAAAACCTATATATTTTTTCAAAATTATGATATAGTAGAGCAATTTTGGAGGTTGTTTACATTCACAAACTCGTTGGCAATTTTCAACCCATTTGTGTGATCTTTCTTTTTAATCATTAGAGATCAAACATAACCCAAACTTTCCATATATAGTTAAATGGGCTGAAATTGCCGCCTCTAGTCTGGAATCTATTTCATACAACTGTACATTCCTTAACAAAACTATAGAAGTGCTCACCTATTTATATCTTAACAATCATGGTTTTAGGTTGAGCCCACGGAAATCACAAAACCGTTCCAGCATGACCCAGCAAAGCAAGAACGTTTTGAGCAGTACCTGAAGGAGAAATTTCACGGAGGTCTTCGCACCAAAGATGCTGGGGGATCGAGTAAAATGTCAGAGGCTGCTCGTGCTCGAGAGAGATTGGAATTTGAGGCTGCTGCACAGGCAGTAACACAGAAAAAATGGGGAAAAGAAAGTCAATCTTCCAGTCAACAGATTTTGGGTGCATCAGCTGGTAGAGGGTTACAGTTCACTTCTGGCGGAACGGAGGTATGTATTTTTTCGTGAAGAAACAATGATTAAATGATTTTCAGGATCTAAAATTCATCTTGTGTTTACAGAACAGCCAAGCCAGTCTAGCTGAAGAAGTGATCAAGAAGAGTATGTTTCCAAAGCGAGAGGCATTTCAATGGCGACCTGCATCTCTTTTATGCAAGCGCTTTGATTTAATCGATCCTTACATGGGAAAGGTACATTTCATTTTTATCGCGCAAAACTATATTAGGATTAGGTGGCCAAATGAGGAAAGTGATGTGTGCATCATAATAATATCATCCGAACTGCAACTTGCTAGCAATAGTCTTGTTCTATATTAATAAGCAGAGGTGGCAAGATGGTTGGCTGTGGGTAGGGAAGGGGCTGGGTAAAAAGCTTAAAATGTGGTCCAGACTGAAACATGGCTATTTTTAGTACAGTTCAAGATGGCTCGAGCCGGGTTGACTTGCATGACACTTTAGGTTATACATACTCTAAAAGACAACTGGTGTGTTAGTTATAAAGGCAAAGACAATATTGTTTGTTTTTAAAGGAAAGACAAACCATCTAACACCTCACATTGTCTTAGTTGAAACTTGAACCCACTACCTTTTGGTTGGTGGGACTAGGCGTGAGCATTTGGACCGTTGACCCGGACCTGACCAGAAAACCAGACCGCACTGACGCGGACCGGACAATTTCGTTTCGGTCCTGTTCGGTCTTACCAAAAACCCATCAAATATGCCTAATATGACCGGACCAGACCGACCCGGTCTGGACCGGACCATTTCGGTCCGGAGTTTTGCACTCTTTCGGTCCGGGGTTTTGGACCCTTTCGGTCCTCGGTCCGGTCCGGACCCAATGCTCAGCCCTAGGTGGGACACTAGACACTGGTAAGCCAGATGTATTAAAGTAGACTTTGAGTAACTTCAACATATTTGACCCACTGACGCGTTTGGCTTGTTCCCTTTTAGCTACGTTTTAATACTTATTTAAGATAACACAACCTAAAGTAACCCAGTCTTATATAAATTGGTTAAAAATGCGACATCTACATATTCTTGACCATCATAGGAGTCCCATACTTGGATGTATTTGCTGATTGCGTTAATATATCCAACACCCAAGATTACTCTTTATGCTCTACAATTATTATACAGGTTGTACGTCTCTTTTTTTTAATTTGCATGGTTTGGTTTTTCTATGTACTTTCACCAAATATATGGATTTGATGTACTCTAATGATTAATTGATTCCTTGTATAATATGTTACAAAAGTTGGCTGCTAGTGCAGTTACGCGAATGGACTTATTTTTGTAACAGTAATATTAATTATTAAACCTGTCAATTGCTGTTTGCAGCCGCCACCTCCTCCAAGGTTTAGGAGCAAGTTGGATTCTCTTATATCTATGCCAGACTACGTTAAGGCTGCAAAAGAAGAGGAAAAGACTCAAGCGGATGAACAAAACGGAACAAACGTCATGGATGTTGAAGAAAATGTTGAGGTTGAAAATGTTGAGAGACCCGTTGACCTCTATAAGGTAACCTTTTATTAATGACAAGGAGATTTCTTATGTTCTTTTAGTTGGATTGAAATGCGTGTCGTTAACATCTTTTGAGTTCAGTATATAACATAAAGAACGTTGCTCGAACATTCCACTTTTGGCATCCTCTGCCCTTGTCTCTCCACAACGTAATAAATCTAGTTATTGATCAATATTAATGGGTTGTTAATGCTAATATAATCATCAAGCTGTTTAATCAATGAATGTTAGATTATTATTGGTTATTCTATAGGTACTCTTTTTATTTACCCTTGGTGTGCATAAATATAATGCTATATTTGAGTGTAAAGTTATGCTTGGTATCATGCCTATATGGCTAACACTCTTATCATCATTCAAATTTTATGATTTGCTTAAACTAAGCAAATTTTAATATGTTTGTAGGCTATATTCTCTGATGATTCGGACGACGAAGAGGAAAGTACCAACACCAATCAACCCAATGACCCGACAACGAAAATAGAAGTCGCAAACACAGCTTTAACTCGTATAGTAGCTGGTGACTTTTTGGAATCGTTGGGAAAGGAGCTAGGTCTGGAGGTGCCCCCTGTTCCACCCTACGCTGAGAAGCATGCCAAGCCACAACCTACTCAGAAGGAAACTGCTCAGGAAATCCAACAAGTCCGTCAAGAGGTATATACTCAAAACCTAGTCATAAAAAGGGCCTGGTTGGGTAAAAAATTAAAATTATGAAAATGTGTCACACGGGTTGGTTTGACCCACTGGTTTTTGATTATATAACGAGTTTTATAATAACCAAGATATTGAATGCAATTTAAAGAATTAAATAAATTAATTTACTACTATAATTTATAATTGTAGCATCGAAAGTTCTATAAACTAATTGCAACTGTGATGTACGGGGTAATCTGTTTTATGCCATACAGCGTCTCTTTAATTGTCTTATTCCAAGACTTCAGATTTTTGTTTGGATAGTTTTGTAATCATATATGCTTTAGCTTTTTATTGAATTTAAACGGAGAGAGCTATAAATTAGTGCCTTAGTGTTACAACCTAAATTGACCCAACCTGTTTCAGCTGACAAGTTCCAAAGCACTTTGTTTATGCTAAATGGATCTGTTCCCAATAGATTAACAAAACACCCGTATTAACCCTGTTGTCCATCTGAACCAATATCTCTGCTTTTTAACAGAAACGTGAGGAGATTGATTCTAGTGCACATAAAGACATCAGAGGATCTAAGAATGACACTGCAGGACTTGATCTTGAAATTGAAAAAACGGCCACGAAGGTTAAAAGAGACAGAAATCCTCCAGAGGATGAAAGGAGTCATAAAAGATCTAAGCGTCATTCCCGTAGAAGCAGCGGTTCAGATGGTGATACAAGCGACTCATCTGATGGATATAGAGATAGGCACAGGTCAAGACATAAAGAAAGGAAAAGGGAAGACAGAAAACACTCGAAGCATCGAAAGCATAGAACTCATGAGTCATCAAGCAGCAGATCTCGCCATTCTGCAGATAAAGAATATGGAGAGAGAGAAAAGAGGAAATATCGTGACTGAAGAACATATAGAAATTTTGATTTACATTCACATAGAAACGTAGTTTCATTGTAATATTGATCCTGTATTTTCATATTACTAGCAATTGTAGTAGTAGTAGTATGGTTCTCGAAATGTGTATTAAAGCTCCATCTAATGGGTGACTGAGCAATTGGCTGATCTTTATGCAAAATCCTTCCTAGATACTTCGTATTTTAGATTGTACTTTTGATCTAGTAAAGGGATGCAGGCAGCTTCATTGCAAAACATTAAATTCATCTAAGCTTTTTGAGCTACCAAATTTAATTGGTTTTGAGCTTACATGTCAAAAAGAGTAGTACATAATTCAATTATTGTATCAAGCATTTTTGTTTAGAGAGGTATATTGCATGTCTTCCTAAATAGCATCAGTATTGTATAACTTGAAGACAGTGGAAATACATGTTATGACATATATGACTTGATTTGTTATTTTCGCTACTAATATCTTGTTATATATGTGTATGAAGCGTTATAACCCGACCCTAACTCATGTGTACAGTTAGGTCATGTGTATCCAGCTAGTTCATGCTGTAGATGATTATGTTTTAGGCATTACATTCATCTGTAAAACTCATGTATTTGCTAGTTTTGATTCTATTTTACATCTAACATCTCACCCATATTGGCTCATTTCTTAGTATAATGAAAGAGCTCAATCATGAAGATTCACAAAATATTTAATTTCATCTTACATGATCCAGTTAACCAAAACTTGCAGCTCTTTGCAATTCTTAATCCCAATGGTACTAGGTACAATTTTCACAATCACGATGAAGATACCATTATAGTAATGGGAATATACGTAAACCCCCAACGTCAAAGCAACAAGTTGCTCTAATAGCTTTTGGACTAACTTAATATCACCATTCATATTTACACAAGGTGTTCACAGTTTCCAAATAGTACATACGTGGGGTGGGATGTCAATCTCTGCTGCCCCATTTTAACTTCTAACGTCCTACACAGTTCTATACAGAAATCAGCGAGCTTCAGGTACCAATCTTTCCAGCGTCCTAGGAAGTCCTACAAAAAGACCTAGACAAAGATAAAACCAACATGTGTGTTAGATGCATGAGTACAACCGATTAATAGTAACTTTGTGACCATCTGCAATTTCCCAGGCTTAAAACACCATAGTGATAACGTACACATTATAAGTTATTAGTAAAAAGGTTATATTACTAGCATCGTCACAGTCTGTATTCGCAAAGCATATAATTTTAGTTTCCTTTTAAAGACCCCTTCATAATCATTTTACAACCAAAAAGTAAATTTTTAGCTTGCAGTTATAAATTTGTATTTCAGAAAATGTATGGATGTTAAATTAAAAAAAAAAAAAAGTATTATGAAGTATATAATTCTTACCCTCTATGAAACTTGCATCCCAAATATATCAGCTACTGATTTCGCCAAAATATTTGAGAATTCTTCAAAACTAATAACACCATCCTCATCTCTATCCGCCTTTTTAAACAACGCTACAAGCTCATGGTACGTCAAGGGATAACCCATCTTCGCCATTGATATAGCTAGTTGTGTGGGTGTGATGAACCCATTTCCCTCTCTATCAAATGAACGAAAAGCTTCACGAAGTTGTCTCTCATCAATAACAATCTCTTCTGTCTTCACATCAATCGTCATTGCATCAACAAATGCTTCAAATTTAACCTTCCCATTTCCATCAGAATCCATTTTATTAAAGAGCGTATAGATTTGGTCACCTGAGAGATTAAGGCCTATAGAGCGAAGGAGGGCTGCTAGCTCAAGATATGTTAAGGATTCATCTGAGTCCATGTCAAATTGTTTAAAGATTTCAAGCAGTTGTTTACGTTGTTGGACGGCCAGTACTCTCGCCATTGTGATGGTGGTTTTGTGTTGTGGTGATGAAGATTTGTGGCCTTCAGATATTGATTGTGGCCTCTTGTTTGCATGCATATATATGTTATGGAAGCTGAATGAGAGCCACAAGGAGAATGTTTTTTCACCCTCATAAAATGGCATAAAAAAGGAGATTCTTTTTTGTTTTTTTTACTCGTCTTTTAGTCCCTAAAACATAGAAATTAAAAAGACAATACAAATTTCATTCATACACTTCTTGAATTCTTGCATTCATCACAGCGGAAAAAGGTCCCCATAGACCCCAACTTTATCATAGACCAAGTGGGATAATCCTGGCCCTCCATTTTTATACATTTCAATGGTTGAGATTTTTTAATTTTTTTTAACCGAAAATAAATAAAACCGTTATTTACTTTCTATTTTCACATACTTTCCTTTTTTTTACACACACTCTCCTCTCTACTCCTTTAACACCCCAACCGCAACCACCCCAACCACCACCGGAACCACCCCAACCACCATCCCAACCACCTCTGTTATAGATCCGATCTATTCGGAATCATCTAATCGTTCTAATGTACATATAATCGTAACCCTAACCCTAATTTTTACATCTATATGGATATACGAGATGAGTATGCTGCTGCTAACGCGGCGAAGCTTAAATCATCATCTAACCCGTCTGGAGAAGCTGGTAATGGTCTTCTTTTTTTAATTTTTATGCTTTTAATTTATGCTTATTATGCTTATCTGGTAACTTATCTGGGTTTTATGCTTATTACACTTATCTGGTAACTTATATTTGATTTATTAAAGGGAAATGCTTATTTACACTTATCTGGTAACTTATTATGCTTATATTTGATTGTTTTATTTTGAATCTGACGAATCATGTATGTTTCATGGTGAAACATACATGATTCTGCATGATTTAGTGTTCATTTGACCTAACTGATATGTTTTGATTGATTGAGAGTTGATTTCTTGGAATCACTAGAAACTTATTTTGAATCTGACGAATCATGTATGTTTCATAGTGAAACATACATGATTCTGCATGATTTAGTGTTCATTTGACCTAACTGATATGTTTTGATTGATTGAGAGTTGATTTATTGGCTTTTGATTCAGTTAGACTTGTTAATATTTGGCCTTGCATTGCTTAACTGTCATAGTGAATCATATATGTTTCACCATGAAACATATATGATTCATGATGAATCATATATGTTTCATGATGAAACATATATGATTCACTATGAATCATATATGTTTCATGGTAAAACATACATGAAAGGGAAATAGCTTTAGCTTTTATTTTTTAAGATTATGATGGTAGCCATTTGTATTCTGCAAGTGTATTCTGCAAGTGTTTTATTCATGGTGAAACATACATGATTCTGCATGATTTAGTGTTCATTTGACCTAACTGATATGTTTTGATTGATTGAGAGTTGATTTCTTGGCTTTTGATTCAGTTAGACTTGTTAATATTTGGCCTTGCATTGCTTAACTGTCATAGTGAATCATATATGTTTCATGGTAAAACATACATGAAAAGGAAATAGCTTTAGCTTTTGTTTTTTAAGATTATGATGGTAGCCATTTGTATTCTGCAAGTGTATTCTGCAAGTGTTTTATTCATGGTGAAACATACATGATTCTGCATGATTTAGTGTTCATTTGACCTAACTGATATGTTTTGATTGATTGAGAGTTGATTTCTTGGCTTTTGATTCAGTTAGACTTGTTAATATTTGGCCTTGCATTGCTTAACTGTCATAGTGAATCATATATGTTTCACCATGAAACATATATGATTCATGATGAATCATATATGTTTCATGATGAAACATATATGATTCACTATGAATCATATATGTTTCATGGTAAAACATACATGAAAGGGAAATAGCTTTAGCTTTTGTTTTTTAAGATTATGATGGTAGCCATTTGTATTCTACAAGTGTTTTATTCTGATCCTGACGAATCATGTATCTTTTGCAGTTACTACAACTAAAGCTGGTATAAAAAGTACGCCTCCTAAACCTGAAGCTCCTAAGACAACCTTGCGTCCTAAATTTAGAGCTGGTAAAACAATCCTACTTCCTAAATCTATAGCTCCTAGCACAGATAATCCTGAACCGCCTCTTAAACCTAAAGCTGTCAAAACATCCCCGCCCCCTAAAACCACTATGCGAACTAGGCAAGCTGATCCTGAACCACCTCCACCTCCTCCTTTAAACACTGACAAACCCCCATTTGCTCAAAAAGTTAATATTGTATTTTCTTGAAAAGGTAAAGACGATAAGAAGGGTAGTAAACCTGATGTAGAGGCTAAAGAGGATAAGAAGGGTAGTAAACCTGATGTAGAGGCTAAAGAGGATAAGAAGGGTAGTAAACCTGATGTAGATGCTAAAGAGGATAAGAATAACTTGGCTGATGTAGAGGCTAAAGAGCATAAGAATAGTAGTGAGGCGGGTGGTGATGATGGGAGTGGGGAATCTGATGAGCCTGGGAGTGAGGAGCCGGCTGAGAGTGTTGAAACATATGTGAGTGAGAGTGAAGAAACTGATTATGTGGTAGTTGCAAAGAGTGGGAATAAAGAGCCGTCCTCAAGTGATAGTGATTATGTGGCGAAGAGTGAGAGTGAAGAAACTGATGAGATGGTTAACACAGATGAAGAAGAATTGGAAGTTGCAAAGGCGAGTCAGAAAGTGGCTAGTAAACGTGTTGGGAATGTAGCTGCCAAAGAGGGTGTTGTGAAAAAAGCAAAGGTTGAGAAAAAAGAGGGCGTTGTGAAAAAAGATGTGGATGTGAAAAAAGAGGGTGCTGTGAAAAAAGAGGTTGATAGGAAACCCAAGGTGGATATGAAACGGGAGTCAGAATCTACCATGGTTGTTTATGAATCACCATCTAAGAAGCAGAGGGTGAACAAGAAGAAACCTCTTACTGAGGAACAGGCTAAGAAAGTTGCGTACTCGAATGAGTTTCCGCCTCTTTTTTCTAGAACTGTACCAAAGTCACTTTTGGATGTCATAAAAGATGCTTCTCTTGTTGACATGGAACAGTTTTTTAATGAGATTGGTTTTTCTAACTGGTGGGGTCTTAAGGTTGATCAGTTACCAAATCGTTTAACGAGGGTTGCTGTGAAAGCTTTTAATAAGTCGACTTATGAATTTAAGCTTGGTACAGGCAGCTTTCTAGTCACACCCGAGAAAATCCATGAAATCCTAGGACTTCCTATTGGTGGAATTTCCTTGTTTGATTTGCCCGAGAGACCTTCAAACGACATTGTTGTTAAGTCATGGCTACAACAGTTTGCGCCAAAGGGTCGGAAAAAAAATCACGGCTAAGGACATCAGTGACAAGTTGATGCAGGCGACGGAAGTTGATTTTATGTTTAAACTCAACTTCCTGACACTTTTCGCAACTGTGATGGGTGACGCGGACATCATGAAAGCAGCACCAAGGCTTAATGTGGTTAACCACATTTATGAAGATACGGATATTTCTAAGGTGGATTGGTGCCGTTTCGTTCACTCTTGTTGTCTTAAAGAAGGTGTATTACCTGAAACTCTCCTAGGCTATTACACAGGTCCCTTGTATTTTCTAGTTGTAAGTTCCTTATCTTTTTAATTAACTTTTATTTGTTTTACATTTTTAACTAATTTTAACATTTTGTAACACTAAACATATATGTTTTTTCTCTATTGTGTGCAGCTCCTTTATCTTGATTCAACGAAGTATGATCGATATACAGTTGTTCGTTCAAGACCAGCCATCAGGGACTGGAGTTCTGCTGACATGCATAAGCGGCAAGAACTTGAGCTTCAAGATCAAGTATTTGGTAAATTGGAGCTTCGTGGAGCATGGAGTCCGGATGAGGCACGACAAACTGAGGGTTTCTTTGGTGCCACTGATATTAAAAAGAAGTTGAAAGCTTCAGGTGTACCACCTAAGGAGAAAAAGGTATGAATTAACATTTTTAAATGTTTATAATATTACGTATAATTCACCGTTGATCATATTTTGATTCTAACTTTCAGTGTATTTTACATTTATTTGTAGAGTATATGTAAAGTTCATACGATTCACCATGAATCATATATGTTTCATGGTGAAACATATATGTTTCACCATGAATCATATATGTTTCACCATGAATCATATATGTTTCATGGTGAAACATATATGTTTCACCATGAATCATATATGTTTCACTATGAAACATATATGATTCATCATGAAACATATATGTTTCACCATGAAACATATATGATTCATGGTGAAACATATATGTTTCACCATGAAACATATATGCAAAGTTCATCATGAATCATATTTGATTCTAACTTTCAGTGTATTTTACATTTATTTGTAGAGTATATGCAAAGTTATTGAAGATAAGCTGTCAAGAGTATCAAAGGAGAAGTCTGAGATAGAAACTCTCTTGAAAAGGGCTAGCAACGACTTCCCAAATGATGAACAAGTTGATGCTTTGTACCACAGATATATTGGATTGTTTAAAGATACTATGTGGTTGCAAGATAAGTCACCCCATATTGAAGATTTTGACGATGAGAAGAGAGACGATGATAAGAAAGACGATGAGAAGAGAGACGAGCCGGCTGATGACCCGACTGAGAAGAGAGACGAGCCGGCTGGTGATCCGGCTGAGAAGAGAGATGAGGCGGAGAATGTTGCTGATGCTGAAAAAGGAGACAGAGGCAAGGAGACGTCTCATGCTGAGGATGTTGTTGTTGAGAAGGAGGGGTGTGTTGATGAATTAAATGTGGAAACTTATACTCAGTGGATTAATGCGAACATATGGTGGTATGGACCATATGTGGTTGATGTGACTGTCGAATCTTTTGGCCATGAGGTAATTTGTTAACCTTTTATTTTTTATTTTTTATTTTTTATTTTTTATTTTTTTAATTATTTATTCATATTTTTTACGTTATGTTATTATGAATTGTTTAATTAAAAAAAGGTTCAATGTTTCAGGAGGAGTATTGGGCTTGGCCTACGGATCTTCCTGGTGCTGCTGGGACTGCTCCACCGCTGCCTAGTGCTGAGCCTGCTGGGACTCCTACACAACAGACTCCTCCACAACAGACTCCTCCAATGGGTATTAAGAAATTGGTCCAACCAGATTCTCCGATAACTTCTGTTTATCAGTATAAGAGAATCAATGTTGAGTCATTGATTAACAGAGTTGAGTTTATCATGGGAAACAGCTTGTTTTCTATGCAAGGCGAAAAATAGTAAGCTCTCTTTGTCATGTCTTTTAGAATTTCTTTGTTAACTGTGTATGAAAAATACATGATCCATGATGAAACATACATGATCCATGATGAATCATGTATGTTTCATCATGGATCATGTATGTTTCATCCATAACTTTTTGTGTAAATTACTGGATAACACCATTTATTTTCTTATTTTGTAGTGAAATTGTTTTTCAAACTGTATCTGGATATCCTCTATCAGCCGTACGTGTCAATTTGGAAACTTTGGCACCAAGGATATGGATAGATGCTAGTGTCATAGACTGTTTTGTCGCCATTCTTAATGCTGAGCATGATACCAAACTTCCAGAGACGAAATATCACTATTTTTCTACTGGTTGTATTGTAAGTTGTCATTTGACTATTCTTCGAGTGGTTCTATTAGTTTCATGTTTTCTCTTATGACTTTTTTTTTCTTATACAGACACCAGATATGATTAGCAGAGTTCTTGGTGAGGAACCATCATACAAACTGTTTAAGGCAGCAATATTGGCTCAGTTTGAAGGTGATGAAGCTTCCGCGTCTCTCTCACGCGTTGAGTTGGCTTTTTTTCCTATATGCGCTTCAAATCATTTTTATGTGGTTGTTTTTAACCTCAAAATACCAACTACAATGTTGATTCTTGATAACGCTTCTGGATTTACCTATTCAGCAAAATACAAGGGAGCTTGCGATATTTTGGTAAGTTTATTATGGGGGATTATATATAATTACGGATTATATATAATTACGGATTATGATGGTGAAACATATATGTTTCACCATGAAACATATATGTTTCACCATGAATCATATATGTTTCATGGTGAAACATATATGTTTCACCATGAATCATATATGTTTCATTATGAAACATATATGATTCATCATGAATCATATATGTTTCATTATGAAACATATATGAAACATATATGTTACACATGCATCTTTTTTATTTAATATGTTTTCGTGTTTTCTCTTTCTCGTTTTGTAGAAAAAGTTCTTTGCAAGGTATTTGGAGGAGCATAAGCATCCAAGTCACTCCAAAGTTTCAAAAATGAAAGGCTATGTTCCAAAGTTGAGATGGAGTACTAAAGACAATCATGAAGACTGCGGTGTATTTGCTATGATCCATCTGGAGAACTACACCGGTGACAGTAAAAGGAGCTGGGATGTTGGTCTTTGCGAAGAATCTGCTATGTAAAGAACTTTGTTGAAGCGTATGAGGTTCAAGATAGCTATAAAGATTCTTCTTCATAATTTCAACAAGGAAAGAGCCAAAATGTTCAAGCTTGCCTATGATTTTGAGACAAAGGTTGACAAGGAAGAAAGAATCGCAATCATTGTTCATGCGCTAAACCATAGACATGAGCGTGATCCAGAGAAGGCTGATGATATGGCTGACAAAGGAGAGGGTGATATGGCTAAGAAAATTGAAGGGAAATGAAGAATGACTTTATTCTATGACTGTGAATGGTAGAAGGATAGGAAAAAACACTAATATGGGTCTCTTTTGGTAGATCTAGCTGTTGGGCCCCTGATGTTTCTAATTGTTAGTAATCATTGTATTTTGAACGTAGTCTAAACAATGTAGTCTGTACAAGGTAGTTTGAATTACATGTTTGTATTTTATATGTGTTCAAATATTTGATAATTACAAGGTTTATTTGTGTACAAAGAATGATAGATGTGCCTTGATGAATCTTATATGGTTGATGATAAATCATACATGTTTTATCATGAATCATACATGATTCATGAAGACACATGTATGAATAATCACACTTGCTTTTGAAATTTTTAGATTTAGAGTTCTTTTTAACAATTATAATGTATCACTCTTGAATGCAACCATCATGATTCATATATGATTCATTATGAATCATATATGTTTCATCATAAAACATATATGTTTCATGATGAATCATATATGTTTCATAATGAAACATATATGATTCATGATGAATCATATATGTTTCATAATGAAACATGTATGATTCATGATGAATCATATATGTTTCACCATGAAACATATATGATTCATGGTGAAACATATATGTTTCATCCCCAAACACTTCCAAACACTTTAAATTAAAATGATAACGCAGAAATAAACATATATGATTCATCCCCAAACACTTCAAATTAAAATGATAATGCATAAATAATCAAGTATTAATTGAACTAAATATCAAAACAAAGTTGATTCAAAGTATAAAACTAAGTGTAAAACAAAGTGTTAATTGAAAACATATTGATAGTAAATATGACTTGAAAAAACATAGAATGATCAACAAGCTGTGTTTGATGTTTGTTCTGTAGCAGCAACGTTTCCAGCTTCTGTAGCAGCAACGTTTCCAGCTTCTGTAGCAGCAACGTTTCTAGCTTCTGCTTGAGCAGCTTCCATAAGCGCCAACTTTGCAATATACTTTGGATTTAATGGACATGTGTTCTTGGTATGTTCATTTGTCACTTGTTTGCAACATAAACATTTCCTAGCCTGATTTTTCTTAGCTTTTATAGCCATTTATCTTGCACTTTTTATACGTGCTCCTTTAGGTGCTGCTTTACGTTCTCCTTTAAGATCGGCTTTGTTTCGAGCCCCTTCTGGATTTCCTATGATCGGTTTATCAGCAGCTGGCTTTCCAATTGCATATAAATCTAGGATTACATCACTCGTTTTCTGGGAAGGTGGCTTAGGAACTTGAACTTGTATTTCCTTCTTAATTTTTTCCAACGTTTGCACAAATTCTGCCAACTTTGATTCATCTTTACTCAACCAAAACAAGCATTCATCGACCACGTTGTTGGCGTCGTTAGTTAACCTTTCAATGGTTTCGTTCTTTTCTCCGTATCTGTTTGTCTTTCTTCTCAATCCAAGTGGTATTAAATCCCTTCTCCAACGCCTTAGAATGTATTTTTCTGGAATCTTTCCAACATCACGGTTCTTCAAAACACAAAATACGTGTCGGCACAAAAAACCATACCGAGTGAAATGTCTACAAGTACAACTAACTGAACCGTCTTCTGGATGACGCAGAACCTGATTATGAAACATTAAAAACAAAATTAATACTTGGGCATTTACCAAAACAATTATGAAACATGTATGATTCATCATGAAACATGTATGTTTCATCAGGAAACATGTATGATTCATCAGGAAACATGTATGATTCATCATGAAACATATATGATTCATGATGAATCATACATCATTTTGGTAACAGTAACAACAATTAATGATTCATTAACCATGAAACATATATGATTCATAATGAATCATGCATGTTTCTTCATGAATCATATATGTTTCAGGATGAATCATACATGTTTCATGATGAATCATATATGTTTCATCAAGAAATATGTATGATTCAACATGAATCATATATGTTTCATGGTGAATGAATCGTATACTATTTTGGAAACAGCAACAACATTTAATTGATTTCACTCACTAACCTTGTAGGTAGCAACCTTGTCTTCTTCTTGTATAACCATCTCTTTGCCTTCCTCGGTATAAATTGTCCGGTACTCCCCTGCCCTCGTGTCTTTAACATGAACCGTCTCAACTCCCTCTTCCGTTCTAAGCTCTACTATTTGACAAGCCCAAATCGATTCCATTATTTCCTTTTGAACAAGCAGAAATATTGTCCTAGTATATATCTTAGCCGCATGTGTTTCCATCTCTAACCTTGTATAAGGTTTTGAAGCTGCTTCAAATGTTTTGATGTCTAAAAACTCTTGCCTGTGTCTTTGCCTTTCCATGGCAGCTTCATAGCACATCATGAAATTGAGTAATGTTGACCCATGATTCGTGAAACATTTGAAAAATGCATTTTCACTCTCGGATCTGGAAGTGGTTCTCATTAAGCCAAACAAAGGAGAGGTAATAAAGTATGTCGGTAACCACATTTCTCGAAGGGTAAACATCTTCTTTATCCACTTGTGGTCTTGCAATTTGAAGTCTTTGATTAATTTATTCCATCTTTCTTCAAAGTCCTTAGGCTCTATGAACATATTCCACACAAGTTTGTTGAAACGTTCTTTGAAATTTGTTTCTTCATATGTTTCTTTGCATATCTGTAAAAATAATCAAACGAGAATGATTAGATACATGGTTCATCATGAATCATACATGATTCATCATGAATCATATATGTTTCATCATGAATCATGTATGTTTCATCATGAAACATATATGATTCATGATAAAACATACAGAATTCTACAAGAAAAATACAGACTTATGGTAAATGAAATTAACTTTTGATGGAACTTTTTGCATGATGTGCCACATGCATAATCTATGTTTAGACTGCGTAAACACTGCTTCGATTGCTCGCTTCATTGCCCCATCTTGATCTGTTACAACCATATCGGGTTGCTTTGGGTGAGCAGTCAAGAATGAAGTTAATAGCCATATATAAGCTTTTGTGTCTTCACATAACAGCAATCCTGCGCCGACTGTCACCGACTTTCTGTGATTATCTATGGCGGTGAATGGAACAAAAACCATGTCGTACCTGCAAATTAAGTAAATCATAATCAGATGAGAATGATTAGATACATGGTTCATTAGATACATGTTTCATGATGAAACATATATGTTTCAGAATGAAACATATATGATTCATGATGAAACATATATGATTCATCATGAAACATATATGATTCATCATGAATCATGTATGTTTCATGATGAAACATACATGATCCATAATGAATCATATATGTTTCATCTTGAAACATATATGTTTCATAGTAAACCATACAGAATTCTACAAGAAAATGTTTTTATTCAACAACTTACTTATTTGTTTTGAATGTTGCGTCAAATGATATTACATCACCAAACTCATTGTAGTTGCAGTTATCAACTTCATCTGCCCAAAAAAGTGCAACTAACACGCCGTTTTCAACCTTATACTGAAATGTAAAGTCTGGCGCAAACAACTTCCTATTTTCCATCTTCTCTATCAACATATGTGCATCACTTTCTCCTATAACCTCATTAACGTCTCTGATATGATTCTTAAAATCGTCAGTCGTGCCATGAACATACTGAGAACCCCCTTTCATCGTAGAAAACAAGTGGTGTGCCTTCCACCAAGTTTCATTGTTGAAGCTTTTATAACAAACATTTTTTCCGCCTGAGTCATCTTTCGTTGTTTCTTTGTAAGATGCTCAAATTCTTTCGGAATCATTCGATGGTTGTGTCTTGGATCGAATGTAACTACTTCATACTTTCCGGTACGACTATCCAAAGCAATCTTAATTCTCGCACGACAACCCGTTAGTCTATGCCTTGTATTTTTAACTTGCTTATCATTGTGTTGAGGATCCAATGTGTTAATATTTATCTCCTTTGGATTCCCTTCTCGATTACACATGACATACTTTGATTTCACCAAACCACTTTTTGTTTTCTTTTGGCATGTCATCTTAGCTTCAAACCCTGCCTTTTCAGCGTAAGTGTTATAAAAATCGACACCTTGCTCTATTGTATCAAAAGTTTGCGGCACAAAAGGTAGGTACTGCGTTTCGACATATGGTTCGCAGTATATCGTTCCTCCAGGGGTCTCGCCTTCTGGGAACAAAGTTGGAGTGCTCCTTGTAACTGTTAAACAATAACATTTAGGTTTTGTTTTAGTAAATTATTTTTACATTGAATCATGTATGTTTCATGTTATCATGAAACATATATGATTCATGATGAAACATACATGATTCATCCAACTTGTTTTTGAAGTTTTACCAATTACAGTGTTTTAAAGAATAACTATTTTAACAGAATCATAGAATCATATATGATTCATTTTGAATCAATTGTTTGTATATTGAATGAAACATATATGTTTCATGATGAATCATATATGTTTCATAATGAAACATATATGATTCATTATGAAACATACATGAATCATTTAATATACAAACAATTGATTCAAAATGAAACATATATGATTCATTTTGAATCAATTGTTTGTATATTGGATGAAACATATATGTTTCATGATGTATCATATATGTTTCATAATGAAACATATATGTTTCATGATGAAACATACATGATTCATCCAAATTGTTTTTGAAGTTAATTTCCTTTACCAATTAAAGTGTTTTAAAGAGTGACTATTTTAACAAAATTATATATGTTTGTATGTTGAATGAAACATATATGATTCATCATGAATCATATATGATTCATCATGAATCACTTGTTTTGTATATTGAATGAATCATATATGATTTACCTGGAGTTTGAATGATATTGGCTTCAACATTTGACTCTTCAATTTGATTATGAGTCATAGGGTTTTCATCTTCTTCGTATTGAACTATACTTGAATCTGCATCAATCGCATCATCATCAGCCATAGTAGTTGTTATTAGGGATGGTAGTTGTGGAGGTTGAGGTCGCCGAAAAAATGGAATGGAGGTTGTTGTGGTGGTTAAGGTCGCCGGAAAAATTAAGGTTTATAGATCTGTGATTAGGAAGATCTGTGATTAGGGAGTTGTGGTGGATGAGGTCGCCGTAAAAAACGGTTATAGAGGTTGTTGTGGTGGTTGAGGTCGCCGGAAAAAACAGTTACGGAGGAGGTGGTGGTCGCCGGTTTTGATAACAGAAAAAACGGAACGAACGGTTATGGAGGAGCTCTGTGTGTTTTTTTTAAGAAAAAAATGAATTTTTAATGTCTAAAATTCTATTTATATTTTTAATTAGTAAAAAGTGGGTGTAATCTTGACCATTGAATGCAAAATAAATAGATGACCCACATTGTCTCATTTGGTCTATGCTATATATTATGTCTAGGGGGATCTCAACTCTCATCACAGCACCTAAAATCATGTCTGATCAAACACATGAGCCATTTTGATATTTATATGAACCTTCATTTAAATGTTAAAATAATGTGACTTTTTGGATACAACCGTTGTATCCAAAAAGGTCACACGATTTTTGACATAGATACCAGAGATCTAAAAACATCATGAATTAAAATGAACATCAAACCATATGGTTAAAACCATTAGTAACTCATAATATGCAGCCTTTTAAGATCTTAAACTTCTTTTCATCTTTAGACGTGTGACGAGTTCTTGAGTTAACTAGATTCACTCTACTTCTATTTACAGTAGACGGTTGTTCCAGATAATTAACACGATTTACTTAATCACTTGAAATGCTGTAGTAATTCGACTACAACCTGGATACTAGATGCGGAACAAACAACGATCGTGAAGCAAATAATCGACAGAAAAGTAAACCCACAAGGTAATATCCCTAATCTCCGATTAGATTAGTATTATTGATAAAAAAGCGTTACAACGACCCCTCCCCCCTCACCTCTTTATTGTAGAGATGAGGGGGGTGGGGGGGGGGGAAGAAACCCAACTCTTTGTGGAGTTGTAAACGGCTGCTCCTACAGTGGAGAATACAAAGTCGACTCTACTTAGGACCCCACCCCTAAACCATCGTACGTGATGGTATATATAGAGTTTTCAACCGACATACATGTTTCCTATTTGACAATTAGAGAAACTAATGTTACACGATGACCTCTAGAGAAATATGAATACTAATTATAACAATTTCTACCTTAGTATCATATTAGAGTTCTATGATACACAACAACTTCAACCAGTGTGCTGACCCTCGGACCGGGGACCGCCTTCATCAAGGTACCAGTAGCAACAACCGCTACTAACCTTAGTTTAGTACCTGACTCTATCGAGAATCTCTTTTGTCAAATAGCCTCCTTAGCAGCCTCCGTAAGTATCATATACGCCGCTTCAGTTGTTGACAAAGCCATTATGTGCAACATCTTAGCTTTTCAGCTTCCTGCACATCCATGTATCATGAACCCGTACCTTGTGATTTATCAACCCATGACAGTGATCGATCTACCTATGGTGTAGTCAAAATCCACAAAAACCTGTACGTAAGTCTGTAATCCACAATCAAACCTATCCAACATACCACACTTGTCGATGCTATGTCAGGTCTCGTGTAGACCATTTGATACTCCTGGCTTCCAACCGCATATATATATGACCACTTACCATTCTTTTCCACATCTTAGTCCCCTGATAGACTAACTCCAACGACAGTATGAAGTGTCCCTTCAACGAAGTTTGTACCAGCTTTCCGTTGTAAACGTGGACTGTGACACCCTTAGAGTATTACCACTCTGATTCCTAATGATCTTAATACCAAGTATATCTCCCTTAGCTTTAACCAGCAAACCCTTGGTAACCGAGATCTCAGCCTTGCATCCGCAAGAAAATACCATACAATCTATATAGAGAAATAGATGTATGAACATACCTGGTGTATCCTCCCAATAATAACCGTATTTGTCGTACCTGCTTTTCCTGCAACCGTTGCTGAGCACATGCACATGTAATCGAGTATCCATTTCTTCCTTCAATCCAGCAATCCACTTGGAAAGAACCTCACAAGCAACTGTAACATTGAAAGTCAATGACTCGTGTGCAAATATCTTCTCCACTACAGCAACTGCAAAAGCAGCATCATTACCGTCTTCTCTATATTTGAATAGTTCCCGTGCTAAGTGTTGCTCCCTATCACGTGCTAGATGATAGTATATCAAATCTTGAGTTTGTACTTTTTTTGAAACATCTACATGATCAACATTCCCCTGAGGTTCCACCTCAAATGCATGATCCTCCCGATATTCCACCTCAAACTCAACTCCTTGCAACACCTGCAATGAACTTGTACATACACCAGAACCAATGAAAGTTTTCTTGTATTGCCACTTTCATTGAAACCCATATTCCTGTAAAGCACTCCCTTTGAAGTAACGTCATCTAACCTCCAAAGTTGATAAACATTCATACCTTTACAGTATCCCAAGAATATGCACTTGACCTTAACCGGTTCAAGCATCCTTGCTCAATACTAGCAAGCCAACCAAGAAACCTCAACATATCTATAGTCTTCTTGAATCCAATCGCTGCTGATGGTGACCTATTATCTAGATATGTAGACATGGTTGTATCCTCTGTCCAAAAAACCTTGGACAGACCAGACTTAATCAGAAAACAACGTACCTTATCCAAGAGTGTCACGTTTGTCTTCTCAACCAACCTATTCTGCTGCTGTAACCCTGCAACATCCAAATGTTTGGCGACCCCACTCTTCATACATTTTTGTGTAGACTTCTGATTACAAGAATCAAGAACATCACCTGTCTTGATCTTCCCAGTCTGAAATTTTCCTAACTGCTTCCTACCCTTCATTGTCTTCCCGATCATAGCCTGACCGTTCAGGGTATATACGCAATTAGCCCTTCTGGTTCCTGATAGTACCACCAGTGAACCCTTTATAACCTTGATCTTGCCTGACTGCATCTTCACCGTAAAACCCTCTTTTTCAAGAGTGCCCAGTGATATCAAGTTTCGTTTTAATTCCGGAACATACCTGACGTTGTCCAACACGAAACTTGACCCATCCCTCATTCGTACTCGAACCTTTCCTGTCCCTCGTACACGACATTCCCTGCCATCACCTAGCCGTACATTACCATCGTCATACTCCTTAAAATCAACCAAGTAATCTCTCATGTATGTCATATGGTATGAGCCCCCTGAATCCATGATCCAGTCCAAAAGTTCATCAACACTCATAGCCATCATAACATCAACATTGCCATACTCATCAGATCCAGAACCGGACACCTGATCTTTATCTTTGACAAAACCTTGAGATTTCTTGTGATTATACCTGGGACAATCCCTCTTCAAATGATCCTCAGACTGACATATACAACACCTGAGTTTACCGCTCCTTCCTTGCGACTTTGACCACGAACTATTTGCACCCTGCTCCATATCTCTCTGACCGGATCTCTCCCTCACACACAACCCTTCACCACTATCACCCTTTGCTTCCGTAATCTTCTGAAGTTCCCTAGAATTAAGTGTCGCGAGCACGTCTTCTAGCTTCAAAGTATCCCGACCATATAGCAAAGTCTCCACGAGATTATCGTAAGATGATGGTAAAGATGTGAGTAATAATAATGTCTGATCCTCATCCGATATAGGAGTATCTATAGCCGCTAAGTCACCCACGAGCTTGTGAAACTCATCAATATGTTCAGCCTGACTCCTACCTTGATGCATTTGAAAAGTATATAATTTTTTCTTCAAGTAAAAACGATTAGCTAAAGACTTTGTCATGTATAAAATCTCTAACTTTTTCCAAATCCCCGCTGCAGTCATCTCCTTGGTGATCTCCCGTAGGACCCGATCATCCAAACACAAGATCAGTGCGCTGTAAGCCTTTTTCTGAATGACGTTATCGTAAGCCACTATTGTGGTGGCGGGAAATTCCTCCAATGCTGCATCTAATTCCAGATGTTCCAGCAAAGCCTTCATCCTTACCTGCCACAACCCAACATCATTCTTCCCATCGAATTTCTCGATGTCAAACTTGCTCAGCGTCATCCCTTTGCTAACCGTTTAACCTTCTATGATTTTACCTACACAAAAACACGATCTAGCAAAGTATACGTGTGTAAAACACCCTTGCTTTATCGATATAACCCTAAGATAAACTCTTAGAAATCGATCAAACCAAGTAACCTTTAAAAAAAACCCTTTCTTACTCAAATATCGACTGAACCTTGAAAATTAACCTATCCAACAAATCGACAACCCTTGAATCAAGAAAGTACGCGACGCCTTTTGAAGTAATCCTTGTCGTACTTTTAATTTTACAAAACCTATTTCTAATAACCTAAGAAATCTTGCAACCTCGACAAGTCTTGAACGCTCCTTTATCCCCTTTATTAATTTGCTAAACCTTGTGATAAACCCTCACAATCACCAAATTAACAAAGTCCCTTCGATTATTCGCTAAACCTTGTGATATATTAACCCTCACAATCACGAATTACGAAGTCCCCTTGTGTAAACAATTCAAAGTAAAAATACTAGATGCGGAACAAACAACGATCGTGAAGCAAAGAATCGACAGAAAAGTAAACCCACAAGGTAATATCCCTAATCTCCGATTAGATTAGTATTATTGATAAAGAAGCGTTACAACGACCCCTCCCCCCTCACCTCTTTATTGTAGAGATGAGGGGGGAAGAAACCCAACTCTTTGTGGAGTTGTAAACGGCTGCTCCTACAGTGGAGAATATACAGTCGACTCTACTTAGGACCCCACCCCTAAACCATCGTACGTGATGGTATATATAGAGTTTTCAACCGACATACATGTTTCCTATTTGACAATTAGAAAAACTAATGTTACACGACCCTAGAGAAATATGAATGCTAATTATAACAAACGCTTATCCCAACACATTTAGAGTCGATGACCTCAGTAATGCATGAGTCTATCAGTCACCAAAACATGTCTGTTAAATCTTATACGCGCACATTAGATGTATGGACATGTGTACATATGTATGTAGCTAGATACACACTACACACAACAAAGCCATTCCAAATTAAAGAAGTAAAGAAAATACACACAACAAAGCATAAACATATTGATATACAATTTGATTTACATACTGCAACAAAGTCATGATGTCTTTAAAATAAATTTGATACATTAACAAGATGAAAAAGGTTAAGACTTGGATCATATTTTTAGCAAACCTAGCTAACTGATCAGCAACAAAATGAAAGAACAAAAGTTGAAATTAACACCATGAACAAGCTATTCTTTAGATACACTGAAAGAGGGAGCTACGTAAACAGAAGAATAAACCTTAGAATTTCCCGTCGATGATTTGAGCCTCGGTAAACTCTCTCCGTGATCTTGAGAATCAAAAGAAACCCTAAATCCATCATCACATGAAGCCCAAGAACAAGTAACGGGGTTTTCAACTTGTGTGATATTAGTTACTAAGTCACTTTTTCTTAATGATGTTGATGTTATGGTTTTTGTGGTGGCATATTTTAGAAAATGAAAGAGTTTAGGGTTTCTGCTTAGCAAATTGGAGATCTCTTCATGAGTAGCAATGTGGCACTCATACGTGAAATTTGTCTTTGCATTCCTCCCGCGTAAAATGCGTGCAACACTATCATAAGCCTTGGCTGCTTCTTCGGGTGTATCATATGTGCCTAGCCATAGCCTTATGTTTCGTGTTGAGTCTTTGATCTCGGATACCCATCTTCCTGATGGCCTTTGTCTTACTCCAAGAAACTTTTTTTGTTTGCCTACTACGGGTTTATTGTGATCACCACCCTCATCTCCTTTGGAAGACATGCTTAATTTTTCAATGCTGATGATTTGATCTTAATGATGAATGTGAGAATGTTTTAAGGTTGTGTTTATATTGAGGCATATGAGAGTACTCCATTAGGAATCTTTTGATTCTAATACCTTTTTGGGGTTATCTCATGATTAGAGTTTTAGTAAATTATTGAAATCTCCTCCTTCCATGTTACTGTACAACATTAGAAAATATAGATACCAAAGAATGCAAGCCGATCTCCCATTCCCGTGAGTTCGGGTCTTATAATCTATTGCCTAATACTTCGAAGTTTTACAATTACTACGTACTCAATTAGTCATATTAGATGAAGTATAACTAACGTACGAGCCCATATGATGAATTAAAGACCACTGTTTAAATTTTCATTTTTAAAAGCTCCCCACAAAAGCTGAAGTTAAAGATTTTTTTTTACCAAACAAAGATTAGTTTTAAGAAAATACAATGCAACTCTCCTTCTTGAATCCATATTAAAAGTCAAAATTCAATCGTTATAAAACTTGTTGCGCTACATAGTCTTTTCGCAAAACATTGATAATGGACAATGCTCACTTATTACTGATCCCAATTCCGTCTTATAATCTATATTGCCTAAAACTTCTAAGTTCTAACAAAGATTAGTTTTGAGAAAATACAATGTACAATGCTCACTGATTAGTGATTTGTATAAAACTTGTTGCTTTACATAGTCTTTTCGCAAAACATTGATAATGGACATTGCTCACTGATTACTGATCTGTACGACTCGTGTTAAAAATAATATGTGAAAGATAATGTTTAAGGTTTAGGGTTTCTTGCTCTCTATCAAATATATAGTGATCTGAAAAGTAGCTAGCAAAAGCCAAAAGGTTTTGATTCAAAATATATGGAAGCTAGCTAGGATACCAGGTGATAAAGCCAACAAGCCTCCAAAATGAATAAGTTGATGACCACTGCCATTCTATAACTTTTAGAATTAAAAATTGATAATTTCTCAAGTTACTAAATAATCACATAATGCTGAAACTAATGTTAAAACTATATTTGATAATTTATTCAGTTACTAAATAATCACATAATGCTGAAACTAATGTTAAAACTCCTGATATTATATACCCTTAATGACAAGTTGACAACCCTATTGTTAACAACAAAAACTGACAAATTACATCCATATTTTACGTCTAGCTAATTACAATCCTTACATCAAAAAGTATTTAGAATAATATGCCAAATTAGCTGTTTGAATCATTGTATTTGATATTTCAATTAAAAAGTAATTTAAAATGTGTTGCATACAGACGTACATCTTGTAAATTGTATTACAAAGATCATCACAACTTTTTGGTAGAAAGCTTTGAGAAAAAATGCATGTGTATATGCATAGGAAAGAAAACGCGACACTTTCTTGCACGCGTGAACTACGTTTACAATCAAAATTAAAGAAGTAAATCGTGTAACATCATGATCAAAGAGACGTGAAAGTATTTAGACCTATAATAATCAAAGTTACAGTTGCAATTTTCAGAAATGTTTAATCTCCCTATAATAATCAAAGTTACAGTTGCAATTTTCAGAAATGTTAAATCTCTACCTATATAATCAAAGTTTTATCTCAAATAATACTTAGCAAGAAAGTAAAAAATCCAAACATTTAAGTTTTCTTTTTACCTAAGATGATATCAAAATGGGGTTAAATATGGACTTGAGATCTTTCAATTAGTCGAATGGTTCCAAACACATGTGGTAGTGGTCCTAAATTAGCATCTGTCACTAAGGTGTCGTTTGTTTTGTATTAAGTTTGTTTTGTCTCGTGAAATTTTGTAATAAGATTCATATTGATACATAGGATAGGATGAGAAGAGATCGAAGATCATGAGATTCATTCCCAGAACATGGGGAGCATGTTAAATGAGTTGAAACTATGCTCAATTTCAAAAGGTCATATATAAAACCTCATAATTATCATCAAAGACATTTGATAAATTTATATACATGACTGCTATACTGTCTGTGTGTGATATTTAATCAAATCGCCTGCTTTAAAATTCGTTGCAAACAAGATTTTGGAGCCCGCGCTTTGCTGCGGGGCTTCTCTGGCAAAAAAAAATAGAGGTTGAACGTTGCGTTTCTCTTTTTTACCTTTATGTCAATTATCGTGTGTTGATATATTTTTGAAGAACGTAACATTGTTATAAGCAAACCACGTTAAGAATAAATTATGGCGTTTGCAAAAAAAAAATGTTTCATGTATTTTAAGCCTGCTAGTAGAACTAAACATATAGAATAAGTGATGGGGCAAGCATGTTGAATGCTAATGATATATTTTAAAGTTGGTACAGCGTGTGATATTCTGATGTATGCAAATAAGCATTAGGACATTGTATGGTTACCACATAGCACTGTTCATAAAGCATACAATAGTGATGGATTTTTAAAGAGCACCATGGTTTTAGTTTTATGTTACAAAAGAGTGATTTTGGCAGTTACTATATTAGCCTCCTTCGTACTCCAGTCATAGTAGAGTTCAAATGAGTTGTAGTTTCATGTTACAAAAGAGTAAGAGTGCTTGCTGTTACGCCATCTCCCTTTTCTCTTAGCTGCCTAAGATAACTGGTAACTATTTATACTGCACCTAATGAGTGCCAAGGGTCTTCCTTGTCTTTTTTGATCTTCTTTTGTTCTGGTGACTCGCCTTGAAATAGTGATCTTTTAGTGTCTTTGTCGTTGTTTGGGTAGTTGCTTGTGGTGTTTATGCCTCTTCGACTGTTAGGGATGGTGTTGTTGGCATTGAGGTGGCTATCGAAGGAGCTGTAATTGAAATACGCATCTATGGTGGTGTGGGCGGTGTCATTCTGGGTGGGCGTGGAATGGTAGAAGATGTCGGGTTTAGTAATCATACAGAACTTCTGTAAAATTTAAGAGAAAACATGTAAATGACATTTGTGTTTACCTGTTGCTAGTGGCATGCTTGTGGGAGTGGGAGGTGTTGGAGGCAAAAGCTTGAGCACTGCCAATGCTGTGGATGTTTCATCTGAACCTGTTTACACCAAAATACCCATCAAAATATTCGGACCTTAAAAGTCGTTTTGAATGAGTTACATCAAAATCCATTCTTGTCAAATCGTTTTATGTAATATGTGAAAAGAGTTCCAAAATTAGGCAACTTTTGAGTAATTATAACCTATTTCACCCAAATATTCATATACTCACTATGGACATGCAATCCCAAACACCCTCAAAAAAGCCTTATGTCACCGCCTAATAAGCATATAAGCAATATGTGTAGGTAAGACCCAACACCCTCAAAAGTTGCTTCGATAACCATGCTTAGAATAGACGGCTTTTTCAAAACGCAGCAAGATATAACGAACGAATCTAAGAGGGTGCTTGAGATGTCTTATTTAACAGCTGATCTGCTTATTTTTCAAATACATAAGTAGCCTGAGTGTTTGAGTAGAACTATCTATGAGCCTCTTTTAATGTAATTAAACCCATAATTCAAAGCAGATAACTGATAAGCATTATAAATAAGCAATCGTAAACACCTCCAATTAATCAATCCTAAACAGCTCCTAAATTAATGTTTTTAGCTAATAAAAACCCAAAATCAATCTTAAGCACTCGTAATTTCCAATTCCAGATTTAAAAGCTGCAAAAGCGAACTAAAAGCAAGTTGAGGAAAAATGCTTTCGTTTTGCGTGTTGTACCTGCATGATTCACGCAACTCCATTAACTTCTCAATAGCTCTTGCTGCTTCTATTGTTTTCCTTTGAAGAACCTGCATTCGAACAAAGTAAACTATCATTTACGTGTTTGGCGTAGTTATAGACAATTCAAATTCATTCTTGCTGATATCCTTATTTTAGGTAATTAAAAAAAATACGAATAGTCAGTTTATATACACGTGAATCAATTCAAATCTTCATACTATAAAAAGTAAAGTTTGGTTTTACCTGCATCAACTACTTCTGGTGATTGGCTTTCCTTTGCCGAAACTACTCTTCTTCCTCGTGTTTCACTTTTGTTGTAGCTGAACCGATAGCGAAACAACGCAAAACTATTAGATATAACCTCCTTAACTACACAAATATGTAAAAATATTTGTAAAAATTGATAGTTGTTCAAATATTAACTTTGGGGTCTTGATAATACACATCTAATGTAGCAGTTGCTTCGTGGCATCATGATTTATTGATAGAGAACATCTCAAATCTGTCAAACAAACGCAAAATCGCTCATCAATTAGAATAATAAATCCAAACAATCACCCAAAAGACCCAAACATAAATCAAAACCTATAATTAAACATACACTGTAGACATGGCTTTCATAGTGTACCAATCAAAATCCAAAACTGTATAAACCAAATAAACCTAAAATTAAATTAGAAGTTTTTCTCGAAAAATAAAATAGAATTAGAAGTGATGACATAAATTACGATGGTTAACTTACATGCTCCGTTGTTGCTCTTGATGAACCACCACCACCGCTGAATAATTTAACAAAATTGAAAATTGAGTGTAACATTTGTTTTGCGAAATCGAAAATGGATTTGGTAGGAAGCGGTGGAATGAGGATATATCAAAATCGAGAAGGTGTGAATGTGTTTGAGGGCCACGTGTTTATCATAAAAAGGAAGCAAAATGAAGTTTGTAAATTTGTTTATTGGTAAATGTAAATCTACTGTTCATAAGCTTAAAATAACATTATTTCTTCGTTACTGTAGCAAATGAGAGTGGTCAGACGGTCAACATTTGTTATATACAAAATCGAGAAGGTGTGAATGTGGTTGAGGGCCACGTGTTTATCATAAAAAGGAAGCAAAATGAAGTTTGTAAATTTGTTTATTGGTAAATGTAAATCTACTGTTCATAAGCTTAAAATAACATTATTTCTTCGTTACTGTAGCAAATGAGAGTGGTCAGACGGTCAACATTTGTTATATATAGATAATTGACTACAAACTAAAATTATAATCAGTGTGTTTAAATTTTTATAATTGCTTGCGTCTTCTATGATCTAAGAGTGTTGCATCTCGCATTGTTTTGATAATAAGTTTTGGAGTTTATGTAACTTTTGTCTCTTGCATAGATTTCGACAATAGTTGATTTGCTACAACCAAAGAAAGGTAATTGGGCTAATGACATTGTTGGCAATGTGTTATACGGAGTAAATTCGGAGTAATTACAATCAATACGTAGTTGTACTAGAGGGTATACACATTGGTGTAATCAGGAGCAAAAGTTTTGACCATATGCTTTTGAGTTTCATAAAGGGTAAAAGTTATACAATACCATTATATTTATCAAGATGTATCGACTTTAAACATTTACAATTTAATCGCTAGACATTACCAATGAACTTTCAAATTGATTGTAGACTTTACCAATATGACCCTGAAAGGACTGTATTACCCTTGTCTTCTTTGAAATAATTACATAGATCGCCACTAATTTGTTTTGCATATCATGATTACTCAAACATAAATAATCTTGATGGTGCATTATTTTAGCCTGGTACTCAGTTTTGAAGTTGCAAAATCTATGTGTTTTATTTGTGTTTGAAATTAAGAAAATAAAAGATTTACCTGTATACAGTAGTAAATTTTACTATTGATTAACTATATGTATATTTCGGTTATACATGCTCACAGGTCCTTTGTAGCAGTTGGACAACTAATAACTGGTGCAAAGCTTTGTTATCGAAAGGGTGAATACCTATATAACTCGGCTGTAAAACCTGGACTATTCTCGACAACTGCATTCGAGGCTCTCACGAGTTTATGTTTAACCCTTTTCTACTATCTTGTGATTGCTTCAAGTCAAAACAAGCCAGCGAAACAACCACCAGTCGGAGTTAGAGGCACCCTTTATATCGGTTGGTACTGACACCCAAGTGCTTGTATTTAAGAATCAATGCCAAATTTTATAAAATTGGCATATCACCATCATTCGGTTACTAGTTGAAAGATGTAAACCGAACCTACCTGTTCGACCAATGCCCATGATATCATGAGCCCACCAAAGATGAAAACAATTGCTGGTATATCCAGGGGCGGACCTACGTGTGTTCCAGGTGGTGCCCGGGAACCACCTTGGCCGGAAAAAACTTTGAGAAACGATATAGAATATTTTTGAGGACCTACCTTAGAAACTAGTCGGGAACCACTTTGGATTCAATATTTAAGATGAGGAAAGAAAATAAAACAGAAAAGAATATGTCCATCGGAATACGATAGCACTGCCGGAGAAGATGAAGATTACATAATTAAATACAATTAAGTCAAAGTGTTTTACTGTGGCTAGAGCAACTTTATAGAGAATATGCTTTTAATAAATATTGCAGTTCTGTGTGTCTATTGACTATTACTCCGTATAACACTAATTTTCAATCATTTGATCGTCAAAGATCTTTTTGTTAGTAATTAGATACTATAAGCGAGATCAAAATAGAAGGTTTATAAAGTAACAAGGAGTCACCACCATTACTATCTCTTCCACCTATTTTAGATCTGAGTTTTTTTTATGAATTATAAAATATTAAAGAAGATAAGGGTAATATAGTCATTTTAAGGTTAAATTGGTAAAGTCTATAATTAATTTGAAAGTTCATTGGTAATGTCTAGCGATTAAATTGTAAATGTTTAAAATCGGTACATTTTGATAAGTATGATGATATTGTATAACTATTACCCTTTCATAAAAGTTAAAGTTTTTTTCCGCAATGCACGGAGTATATACGCTAAGAGCAAATGAAACGGTGGCGTCATGGGTGGCACCAAGCTATGGCACGAAAAAAACGAACGGGCATTATTTTGTGAGTTAGCGTCATGGGTCTGGCGTCGTGGCTACCCGTCCACGTCAAACGATTTTCAATTTTTTCTTAATCTAAAGAAGATATATATATATATATATATAGCCTTTATGGCACCAAAAATACCCTGTATAGCACCAAAAATGCTATGGCTCACCAATACCATTGAAAATTGGTGTCATATCATTTCTCGGGCCATAGCCCATTTTATTGATGCGACGCCACTTTTTGGCTATGACACCAACTCTATCGCACGACCGTTCCCTTTTCTCTGTTTGTCGCGTGAGCTTATCAGAGCTTATCGTGGCATGCACTTATAGTTGGAGTTTACTCGTCCCAACCACAGTAAGATAATCAAAACCTAGCTACGTACCAAAACAATGGTTACCGGATATCACTTGGAATCGTGTTATCACTTTCCAAAGTAAATTATTCGACCCTAATGCTTGGGTATCACGAATACCTACTTGGGATAAGACCAAATGCTGTTAGTGATTTAGGCACAAATCTCTAACCCTTTCGTTGTTATGTATTTATGTTTCTGTATATCTTCATGCAAGTATGATCACCTATTTATAGGTGGAGCACTCAAACCCTAGTCAATGGAATTAAGAGGAATTAACGGCCAATTAAGTTCCTCTTAATATGCTCCATAATACCAGGAAAGTGGTTACAAGACCAATTAAACGTGGTCATTAACTCCACTTGAATTGGTCAAAAGACCGTTACAAGTGTACAAGTTCAGCTCCAGCATTTGTCTATTCTTCATTCCCACTGAAGCATCAACAAACACTGAAGGGTGTTACCGCTGAAGCCTTCAGTACTGAAATGACTTGCTGATGAGTAAACACTGAAGACTAGTCTCCAGTGAAATACTTCCTGATGAATACCTTCAGTCCAGAGTTCAACTCACTGAAGATCATCAGCAATGCTGAACAACTTTAACCACAATATGAGTCAGGGTGTTCAGGGACTTATGGGTGTACACTCCGTACCTCCTTACCCATTCACCAGTATGAACTAACACACAATTGAACTATATTTCCAACAATCCTCCCCAATATAGTACAATTCCTTTTGTATGAAAATTAACATTAACAAAACCAGTGCATCAACGAAAATATCCTAAGGATTGAATTTTCATCTTAGTAAAATACCTCAAACATTCAAGAATTAGGGTGTTCTAAGAATTGAACCCTTCAACTACTTTGAATACCTGAAGATAGAATACACACAAGTTTTCAAATACATAACAACTCCTGACACTACTAGCCATGTGTCCATATCCAAATTCATAAATGTTGTAAGAGCCAAGTCCATACTCCCTGAGGCGGCGAAACCTCAACATTTACACAGGTGGTTCCTCTTTAGATCATGCTCCTACTTTAGCATTTTTTCAAAGACTTTAACCATCGAGAAGTTTATAACTTCATCCTCCTTCAGCAGGTATAAGCACATCCTTGGGATGATATACATGTGCTTCAGTCCCCTGAATGTTCAGCTTTCCACATTGAACTCAGCTCCCAAGTTCCCTCAGGAGGGAGTTGGGTGTCCTATCATTCAACGACTAGAGTGGACTTTTAAACCCATCCCTTCAGCAGACTTTATAACCAAGTCTCTAGCCAATCCCTTCGTCAAGTGATCAGTTAAGTTTTGTTGATACCTCACAAACTCTATTGAAATCACCCCATTCATGATTAGTTCATGAATCATGCTATGTCTAACACCTAAGTGTCTAGACTTACCATTGTACATTTGGCTATATGCCTTAGCCAATGTAGTTGCACTATCACAACGGATAGAAATGGGTGCCATAGGTTTGACTCATAATGGAATCTCAAGAAGCAAGTTTCTCAACCATTCAGCTTCTTTTCCAGCAGCTGCTAGAGCCACAAACTCAGATTCCATGGTAGAACCAGTAATGCAAGTAAGCTTCTTGGATGCCCAAGAAATTGCACCACCACCAAGCAGGAATACCCAACCACTGGTGGATGAATTATCCTCGGTATTGCTGATCCAACTTGCGTCAGTGTAACCTTCCAACACTGATGGATATCCAGTATATGACAAACAATAATCCATTGTTCCTTTCAAATACTTCAGTACCCTCTGAATTGCTTGCCAATGATGAGTACTAGGATTACTAGTGTACCTACTCAGTTTACTTACAACAAATGCAATGTCAGGCCTGGTACTAGTCATGGCATACATCAAGCAACCAATCACCCTAGAATACTCAAGCTGGGAGACAGCCTGACCATTGTTAGGCATTAGTTTCTCACTTGTATCCATTGGTGTACTCACTGGAGTACAATCAAAGTGATTGAATTTCTTTAGTACCTTCTCTATGTAATGAGACTGTGAAATTACAATACCATCACTTTCATGTTTAATCCTTATGCCAAGGATAACATCAGTCTCCCCCATGTCTTTCATGGAGAACTTTGATGACAAAAATTCCTTTGTCTGATCAACCTTAGCTTGGTCAGTACCAAAGATTAACATGTCATCAACATATAAGCAAATGATGACTCCTTTACCAGATTCATCAAATTTGCTATATACACATTTGTCAGCTTGGTTAAGTGAATAACCATTAGACAAAACCACTTCATCAAATTTACGGTGCCATTGCTTAGGTGTTTGCTTCAGTCCATACAAGGACTTAATTAGTTTACACACCTTGTATAACAACCCGAAATTTTTTACCGATGTTTAAACACAGATTTTTCGAACATTTACGAAACTTGTTACTTATTTTCGATAAATCAACGGTGATCGTGTTAGCTAAATTCAAATTTATTTTTAATATTTTCTTTTAGTTTATGAACTGAGAAATTTAAAAATTTTACATTTACGTTTCATAAATTAAATAATTATTATTTAAATACTTGTAGTATCTTTCGACGTTTTAAAGATGGACTGAGCAAAAATAATAAAAATAATAGTTGAAACAATTCAAAACTAAAACCTTGAAAATATATGAAGAAACGGTATTTTTCATTATATTCTAATACGTTTCTAATAACGTGAATATTAGAGTTTATGTTTTATTTTTACGGTGAAATTTAACCGAAATAGCTAGAAATGATTAAACGAGCATTTGAATAAATAATAGCAAACTTTTTCGAAACTCGACAAAGTAAGGACTCATAATTATTGGAAAAATGATTTTAAAAATGATGGCGCAAGTCTCGTGACTTGAATCGTCCGTTAAGTCGTCCAAACGAGCCTCGAACGCTTATTGAACAAAAGTATATAAAGTATTTACATAATTTACCCTAAAGTTCTATACACTTGCTATTTTGTTTAAATCTGTTTTAGTATATAAAGAAAAATATATTCATTTTTCTCATTTACAACCAAAAAAAAACACACACAACTTAAAAAGTTATCTCAAGCTCCATCAATGGCTGCCAACCGGCCGTCGGAGCTGCCGCCGTGCGCCGCCACCGGAAAACTTTTACGGCGATGATTTTCTGGCGAACTCCATTTTTCTGGCGAAACCAAAAATGTTCCAAAAGCCCCCATCTACCCGAATCTCATACCCACTCTATCCCAATCTTCAAAACGCCGATGCCACCTTTGTTGTGGTGGGTTGCCGCCGCCGTATGGTGGTGTGTGGATGGTGGATATATCATTTTAACACATGGGTATACCTTAAAAACCCTCAAAAACCTCGGATTTAGCCCCAATCTACACATGTAAGATGATTACATCAAGATTAGACAATATAGTTTAATTATTTTATTTATTTTATTTATGGTGGTTCTTGGCCGCGGTTTTGAATGGAAATAGGGGCCGTCCGCCGCCCAACCACCGTCGTGGTGGCGGTCGGACGTCGTCACATAACCACAGCCGCACCATGTGGTGTCGGGCTTATGATGGTGATGTTTCGGAAATTATTTTTAGTATTGGTGGTTATTTTGAGTATAGATTAGATGTATAATTTTATGGTATTTCTTTTTATGAAATGATAAATAAAAGTATAATGAATAAAGGACTAAAAAATTATAATAATTTATCTTTATTATTATGTAACGAGGTGATGTATAAAAGAGATAAATAAATAAATAAATAAGAGATATAATAAGATTAAAAAGAAATAGGCTATAATAAATAAATGTAATTATTTTTGGTTATATAATTATTATTTGAGGAAATATGGACTATATAAATAAATAAAAGGGTATAATAGAATTGAAATGTATGAAGTACATGTATTTTAAGGATACTATAATAATAATAATAATTTGATATAATTGATTAAATAATTAATTGAGGAGATATGGAAAGTAATTAATTGAGAAAATATGGAAGGTAATTAAATTATTGAATGGTTGGAATATATATTTAATATAATAATTATATTGATTGCGGATAACTTAATTAGTATATTGATTGTGAAATATATAAATTGGGATATTTATTGAGAAAATTGGAAAAATTATGTATTTTATATACATGGAAACATTATAAAAACGACAAGGTTATGCCGAAATTTTCTAAAAATGTATACGTTAATAAAGAAATAGTTAACGAATAACTACGTTATATATAATTTTCAAAAATTATTGTTCTAGTTAAGATGACATTTAACGTATAATTATGGTAAATAAATTTTAATGAGTTACATAATAATTTTCGAACGAGTGTCGAATTATATAAAAATAACTTTGTATACACTATTAATTCTGAAGGATTATGTATATAATTTAAGAAATACATTTTTGAATGTTTGTTCTAAATAGTAACTTATGACATGAATTATTTGCGTCATTTTCACATATAAAATATATACTGGATATATTATATGATTGTTTTATCATTTTATTTAATTTGGCCAACCACCAAAGTTTTACGAGTTCAACTTTATTTATTTATTTTGTGTCGAGTTGATGTAACCATCCATCGGGAAAACACCAAAACCTAAACCTCACAAAACGATTGGAGCATAGCTGTTGGAATTAATTACAATCACGAAAGGATATTGTTGACGCTACATGGTTATTAGCTTTTTATGGTGTATTACGACTATAGGAATCAAGCCGTATAGATTATGATGTTGTGTTGATAATTATGTGAAGTAGTATTGGGTTATGATATGCCGTGTGGTGTTGCTACTTATATTTTGCTGATTGTCTGCATTTAAGGTGAGTCTATAGCCTCGCTTTTAAATTCTTTAATTGTTTTAGAACTTGCGAGGGGGATAACATGCAAATTGGTTTACTAAAAACTAAAGGGTACAACTATAGGTTGTGGCAAACCCATTAATGGGTGCAACTAGAAGTTGTGAGAACCCTATTTATTGGAAATTGGTTTATTGAAAATGAAGGGTACAACTATAAGTTGTGGTAAACCCATGTTTGTTTAAAATTTAGAACACAAGGAAATGTTTATGCCATGGTTATGATTATTATAGGTTTGTTATTTCGCTAAATGAAAGTCCCAATTATATCATGAATTGTTAGCTACCGAGTTATGATAGGCACTTATACATGGAATAGTACTATTCGGGAGGACCGACCTCCTCCCGTCCTATAACGACTAGCTATCGTTAGGGCACACTTGAGGCCCAAGGGGGATACATGGGTGAGAGTTTAATATACACTTAGCGAGGTGTATGGTGGGCAAATAACATGGAAATGTTTCAATGTCATGAGGCCTATAATAATCCATATAACGTTGTTTGATCCACATCGTTATTTCCTGATGGTTTTAAAACATATTAGTATTCGGTAATGTTTATATATAAACTCTATAGATTCACTCAACTTTTGTTGACAAGTTTTAGCATGTTTTATCTCATGTCCTTGAAGGTAATGGCAAAGGAGGGATTTCGTTGCTTGCGGTTTAATAATAAAGATGTTTAAAGCTCGCCATTTTGGAAATAATCGTTCAACGATTTTTAATTATAATAAATGTTGTTTATTTGGTTTGTTAAAATGTTTGGGACTATGTTGTGAACGATTTATAAACTTTTATTACAATCCAATGCTTATTTATAAAACGATTCTTTTCGAGTCTTTTTCTATTACTTGAGCTGTTATATTATGAATTAGCACCCTATATGAGCTTCCGCATATGACCCGAAATTGGGGGTGTTACACCTTGCCTTCATGACCAGGCATGATGAAACCAAGAGGTTGGTTCATGTAAACCTCCTCATGTAAATCACCATTCAAGAATGTTATCTTCACATCCATCTGACGAATAATCAGACTGTGAATACTTGCTAGAGCAATCAGCATTCTTATGGTACTGATACATGCTACTGGAGCATAAGTATCAAAATAGTATATCCATGACTTTTGTTTAAATCCCTGAATGACTAACCTTGCCTTGAACTTATCAACAGTTCCATCTACCTTCATTTTCCTTTTGAAAATCCATTTGTTACCAAGTGGATTACAACCTGGAGGTAGATCAACCAACACCCAAGTGTTGTTTCCCATGATGGAATCCATCTCATCATTTATTGCATCTTTCCAGAAAGCAACATCATGGGACTTTATTGCTTCATCAAATGTTTTGGGATCATCCTCAACATTAAAGCAATAGGAGTATTGGTCTGAGACCTCATTCCTTGTACCTTCAACCAAGTATAGTTGAAACTCAGGCCCAAAATTCCTTGGAGTTCTATGCCTTGTGCTTCTTCTAAGCTCAGGCTCAGGTTGCTGAACCACAACCTCATTAGTGACCCTTTAAGGTTCCACTGAAGCACCAATGTCCTCAGCTCCAGTAGGAGTCCTAAGGCTTGGTCTAGGGACTGATGAGAATTTAGTCTCATCAAAGTTAGCATCCCTTGATTCAATGATTGAGTTTATTGAAACTGAATCATTAGGTTCAATAACATAGAACCTATAAGCCTTAGAATGCTCAACATATCCAACAAAGAAAATGCCTCTTTCACCCAAATTTTTCACTTTTGGATTAGGGAGTCTTACAACAGCCCTGCAACCCCAAACTTTGAGGTAGTTCAAGTTTGGTTTCCTTTTAGTCCAGAGTTCATAAGGGGTAATCCTGTTCCTTTTATTAGGAACCCTATTTAATAAATAGCAAGCTGTTAACATAGCTTCATCCCAAAACCCTTGACTCAGTCTAGAATAGGACAACATGGAGTTAACCATCTCCTTTAGTACTCTATTTTTCCTTTCAGATATACCATTTTGTTGTGGAGTATAGGGAGCAGTTGTCTCATGGATGATTCCAACATACTGAAAATATTGAGCATCCATGTACTCACCTCCTCTATCAGTCCTTAATCTTTTGATTTGGACTCCTTATTGTAATTCAACTTCAGTCTTAAATACTTAAAATTTTTCTAATGCTTCATCCTTAGTATGTAACAAGTAAACATAACAAAACCTAGAAGCATCATCAATAAATGTTACCAAGTATTTCTTATTCCCTAATGAAAGAGTAGAATGCAAATCACATAGGTCACTATGGATTAGCTCCAAGACTTTAGTTTCACATTTTAAATCTTGAAATGGTGTCTTAGTTATTTTGTTCAGCATGCAAGTCTGGCACTTTTCAGTGTCCATGTCAAAAGCTGGAATTACCCATCCTTAGACATATCTTTCATCCTCTTATAGTGGACATGGCTTAGTCTAGCATGCCATAGTGATGAATCATTCAATTTAGTGGTAGTCATCAAGACAGAATCAACATTTATACTAGAATCAATATTAAGCCTGAACATTTGATTACTCAAATAGCCAAAACCAATAAACATACCATGTTTAGATAAAACAAATTTATTAGATTCAATCATTGTTTATAACCACAATTATTCAAAACACTACTAGAAACCAAGTTCTTCCTAATATTAGGAACATGCAAAACATTAAACAAGCTAACAATCTTTCCAGAACTAAAATTAAGATCTACACAACCACGTCCATGCACTAGGGCTGTTGATTTATTTCACATGTGAAGAATAGATCCATCATTCAGTGACTCATAAGTCTTGAACCAGCATCTATCTTTACACACATGAACAGTTGCTCCAGAATCAACCCACCATGCAACATCGTCATCCTTTCATTGTTGTGTTGTTAGAACCAATCACTGAACCATTTGTGCTTGATCCACTAGCTTTGCTGCCAGTACTAACACCTTTGCAATCCCTTTTGAAGTGTCCAGGTTTCCCACACTTCCAACAAGCCACTGATGACTTCTTGTTAGGATTTTCTTTGGTGTTATCCTGATGCTTACATTTGCCCTTGTTGTCATTGTACCTGATGGAGTTTTTATGCTCCACCATATTGACAACTGATGAACCAGCAACATTGTTGCTCTTTGGCTTGTCACTTTCATGTACCCTGAGGGATTCCTCAATGCGCAAATGATTGTCCAACTCAACAAGAGTTAATTCCTCCTTCCTATGTTTCAAGGTATGCTTGAAATCTTTCCAAGAAGGAGGTAATTTGTCAATGACACAAGAGACCTGAATGGTCTCATCCATGTTCATTTTATGTTGTGTAAATCTACCAAGTATTCCAAGAAGTTCATTGTATTGTTCCATGACTGGTCTTGAATCAGTCATTTTGTAATTTGTGAAATCCTCACAAGGAACTTCTTACTTGATGCATCCTCAGCCATATATTTGGCTTCCAAGGAATCCCATAGTTCTTTACCAGATTCAGAATTTTGGTAAATATCAAATAAGGAATCAGACATACCATTGAGAATAATACCACGACACACATAGTCGTCATTCTCCCATTTGCTCCTTCTCCCCAGTTCCTCCAAAGTAGCATCATCACTACCATAAGGAGCGGGAGTAGTCAGCACATACACCACGCTCATGGTATGTTGGGAATTCAGATTTGACGATAACAAAACCAAAAGTACTTGTAGGTACCGCTAGTGCAATCCAAGTACCGCTAGTGTAATCCATGTACCGCTAGGGTAAATCCAGGTACCCCTAGCCTACGCAAGTACCTTTAGTGTTATTGAAGATGTAGAGATCTTCAGAAGATTCTATAGAATGAAGATAAGTATGAAGAATATTGTGAAGATATTCTTTATACTTAGAAGATATACTTGCATTATTATGTTTATCTCCTTATAAACCCTAGCACCTCTAGTATATAAAGAGGGGCAGGGCTATTGATTTAATCATCCAGCATAGCTAGAACTCCTATGAGAGTCGACTAGCATAGTACACACATGTGTAATAGTTAGGTTTGATTTATTTGATATATAGAAAACCTTGTTAGAATAGTAATATTGGTGTTCTTATTATTATTCCGCTGCATACACAATATTACTATGTCCTTAGATCAAAGGTCTAAACAACCTAGAGTTCTAACGATCCTAGTAAGTCTGGTTCCAAATCAGATTTAACATTTGGTATCAAAGCGAGCGGCTCTCGATGCTAGGATCTAACAAGGTTCGTGGGACGAAGAACGAAGAACGAATCAAAAATCCGTCTAGGGTTTCCAAATTCGTATGTTTCTGCACAACCATATTCAAACGGTGATAACTCAGTCGTTAACCGTTGGATCGTCACGAAATTCGAACTGGAGGTTCTTTATAAGTGTGACTACAATGTCACTAGATGGATTGTCGATCTGAGCTGTCAAGAAAAAGTTACAGCAGGTCGAAGTAGGCTGCAGAAAACGTTCTTCAATATTTTGTTTTTCTTAATAAAGTTTAATTAGGGTTTCTACAAACCCTAGATTAATTTAAACAGAAAAATTAAGCTCCATAAGTTGCTGATCTGGGGGTTTTCCCAACAAACCCTAGGTAATCCGTTCATGTTGTTGCGGATTATATGGTGTTCTTGTTTGTGAACAAGATCCATGTTTGTGATGGTTGTTATACTAGCTTTGGTGAGTTGATCTTTGATCAATGATGAACCCTAGTATAACTTGCTACCAAGATTTAAATCCTTGTACAAAAGAAAAGGACAGTAGCAGATGTTACTTGCTGGTCAAAGAAGTACAAAGCAGAAGTGGGTACTACACATGAAAGAGAAATACTACTGGTGGTCTTGATGTTGGTTTACGGGGAAGCTGTCATACAATGATTGTGGCTTTTTATGGTATCGTGTAACATCAAGAATCAAATACCCAAGGAAAAATAGAAAGCTTTGTGGTTGATTCTGAAGCGGCAGTTTCTACAAATCATGTGGTCAAGGATTAGATTTGTACAGTTGGAGCAAGACATGTTCTTCTCAAAAACAAGTTGTTGTTTGGCTTTGTACTCTCATTGCATCACGTGATGTTACAAACAGGAGGTTAAGAACAGATTCAGATCGCGTGTTGTTTATTGAATGTCATAAGACAAGAGCTAATGCTCAGTAGTACGTGCGTCTACATGTGAGATATTGGTGTTAATGGTTCAAGATGTACTTCTGCTTGTGTGGTCCAGAATATTGTTTGAATGCTGCCAAAGGTGAACACCAGATGATGGTACATCTGACTTAACAGTGGACCATGAACAATACTAGGTACTCTATGATTTAAACTATTCACATCTTTTGGTTAAACATGTTTCTAGATGAGTATTTTGGACATGAGTATATTTACAGAAACGTGTGCTAAGCGGTATGAGAATATTGTTGCCAAAAATATCGGGATCCTATTCTAAAATTTCTTCTTGGTTTATTGCATAAAACGTGGGAAAGATATTTGGGTTATGACTACGTGATTTAAGGGGAAGATTATATATGGTACGAATATTATGGCGTGATATAGGGTGTTTATTTGTACGAATATTGGTGGCTGATTTTTAGGAAGTTGGCTTTCCTAATCTTTAAAGCATCACTAGTATGATTCGTATATATGCTAAACACATCTGAGGCCTACATGGGTTTGTGATTGGGCTAGATATTTACTTAGACGGGCTTAAGACACAAGTACCGTTTATATATTTTGTACTGCTAGTTTACAACAGCACAGCAACAGCAACAGAAGAGTGACAGCTGGAGAGTGTCACTAATTGTATTGGAGCAAATGATTCTTCGAATTAGCAACAGTTCTACGACAGAAAAACATGTCGCGTTTACCTATGGGAGGAAGGAGAAATCTGTTTGCTACACAACAGTGACAGAAAAAGGGTCGCTGATTGGTTTATTTTCGAAGTACCGCTGGATCGCTGGATAAAGTACCGCTCAGTGTTATTCGACAAATGGTTAAGTACCATTTACTTTGTTCGATATCGGATGACATATATTTATGGTACACATATGGATCTCGACAAAACTGACATTATTTCAGTTTTTATGGCTTGCTTATTGGTGATTTCTATGGAGCCGATTGACAATTACGTATTTGATGTTGGAGTTGATTTTCACAGGCTTGCTTTCTTATTATATCTTCATTAGGTGAGCAATACACCTTGTCTTTGGACTAAATATATTGTTACAGCTTACAATTGGCTCATAGTTGTGAGGGTTAGCAGTTCCCATGTACCAAAAACTGTTGGTGAGCAATACACCTTGTCATTTTGACCAAATATATTGTTATAGATAACAACTGGCTTATAGTTGTACGGTTTTTGTTGGTTTCAGTTCCCGTTCTTACCAATAAACTGAATCCCCCTTTTGCAATGAAAGAGTTGTATTGTTTTTAGTTGTTTTGACAAAAAGAGGAAGAGTTTATCAACTAGTGAGCAATTGGGTAAATTGCATGAATCCAGGGGAAGTTTTTCATGCATTTGAAGATAACTTGTTGATGCTTATATGGTGTTGACAAAGACTTGCAAGATCTAGGAATGTGCGATTTCCTATCACTTGAAGGAGTTACGTTATCGTGCTCAGTATCTTGTTTCGAAAGTAAATGAGGATTTTTGTAAGAGACTGATTCTACTTATATTTTGGTTGTATGAGTTCGACGTCACATGGATAGTACAAGATATAAGATACATGCTTGGGAAATTACACTTCTTCAAAAAATGGGTGATATTCAATTTTTTCATCAGTGATCATCAGTTGGAGCTTACAGATTCGTGATTCAAGAGATGATGGATCTAAGTTTCAGGGGAAGCTTATTTGATCATCTACATGCACCACTCAAGGGGAAGTAATCACCCAATAAAGTGATCCCTATAGTAATCACCCAAGTAAGTGATTATTCGTTGTTTTTCTTCAAGAAGACCCCTATTTGACGAGGTTCCAAAAAGGGGAAGAAGATATCTATGGTGTATGTTTTAAGGAGATACATGGATGTTTTGTCATCATCAAATAGGGGAAGACTGTTGGGAATTCAGATTTGACGATAACAAAACCAAAAGTACTTGTAAGTACCGCTAGTGCAATCCAAGTACCGCTAGTGTAATCCATGTACCTCTAGGGTAAATCCAAGTACCCCTAGCCTACGCAAGTACCTTTAGTGTTATTGAAGATGTAGAGATCTTCAGAAGATTCTAGAGAATGAAGATAAGTATGAAGAATATTGTGAAGATATTCTTTATACTTAGAAGATATACTTGCATTATTATGTTTATCTCCTTGTAAACCCTAGCACCTCTAGTATATAAAGAGGGGCAGGGCTATTGATTTAATCATCCAGCATAGCTAGAACTCCTATGAGAGTCGACTAGCATAGTACACACATGTGTAATAGTTAGGTCTGATTTGTTTGATATAAAGAAAACCTTGTTAGAATAGTAATATTGATGTTCTTATTATTATTCTGTTGCGTATACAATATTACTATGTCCCTAGATCAAAGGTCTAAACAACCTAGAGTTCTAACGATCCTAGTAAGTCTGGTTCCAAATCAGATTTAACATGGTAGAAAGAAGAAAGTGCATCTTCTTTTGCCATCTTCTGAAATCCACCCCTTTAAACTTATTCAGCTTGGAGAAGTTAGCCACCATATGCTTCATAGCAGCCGCCATTGATTATCACAAGATAATTTACTTTGAAAAGTGATAACACGATTCCAAGTGATATCCGGTAACCATTGTTTTGGTACGTAGCTAGGTTCTGATTATCTTACCCTGGTTGGGACGAGTAAACTCCAACACTTATTGTTTTTTTTAAAAAAACTACCATTAAAAATAAGTCTCGTTTGGCTGCCACAGTTTGAAGGAGCATTGTTTACAAAATAAGCTCCTAAATAAAATGCTAGTTAAACTAGCAAGTAAAATAAGCTCAAGCTACTGTTACAAGTCAAAATTTAGGAAAAGTCAAACGGGAAGTCAAACTACAATGGACACCAAAATCTGTTACAACCCAAACTGTTATTCCTTTCATTGTATCAATACCCATAGTATAATCATTTCTCATTTCTCATGTATGTGTAAGCAATCCTCGTGTAACGGAATCTCTCTCTATAACAAATCATTTGTTTTCAATAACAAATAATCGTTACTTTTTAGTTCTTCTTTTCTTGTTATTTGGGGGGAATTCTAGGTAACTCATTGATAATCTCCATCCTACTGATTAGGATCAGGATCTGAGCTATTGGTTTGTAACAAGTGGTATCAGAGTAATCTTTCCTTGGATTTGCTCAAAATTCTGTTCATCCGCCATTAATGTTGTTCAAGCTTTTCAAATTCATTTTTCGCACCATTTCACTAATACGTTCATAAACTTCTAAAATTCATGTCCACACAAGAAGTATGGTTACTAGGTCTGTTTGAGTAGTTCTTGATGGGTTCTTGGTAATTTGTTACAGTTGGATGAATTCTGGTTGATTCTTGATTAATTCTTGATCCTGTTTAATTGATTAGTTGATAGTTTGGTTGTTGATTAGTTGTTAGTTTACAATCCTTGACTAGTCAGTTACAAAAGTTCTTAAAGTCAGTAAAAGTTGTTATTTTTTGTCAAAAGATAAATATGATGATGGCTCTTGATATTGATACATTTGTGGACAGTGGGTATCATATGATCAATTAGTTAGTAGTTCTTGATAAACAAGATTGCAGAGTGTTAATCTTGGAGTTTCTTGTGAGATTTTTTGGTAGTTAGTTACAAAATTAGTTGATTCAGCTAGTATTCAGTTAGCAATGGTTGATTTTGATAAAAAGTTAGAGTTGTTTGAGTAATAGTAAGTCTGGACTGCAATTTTGCACCATGGCTCCACAAACAAAAACCCATAGCAATTAAGAGGAAACAGATAAGGAAGCTACGAGGGAGTTGGTTTTAGGAATCTTAAGAGAAGAATTGACAAAGATAAGGGAAGAAGAAAGAAATGTAGCTAGCACAAATGGAGGTGGTGTAATTTTGAGGCAAAATCAAGAGGGTACTAGGGGGATGTTTGGTACGAAAAAATCATACATAATGGAAATGCAACAGAGAATGGAATGCGTGAGAAAGAGAATGAGCCTAAATACTAAAAAAATATTTCTACTGTTTGGTACAATCGTAGAATCAGAAAAATAAATAAGATTCACGTGTTAGGTTGTGTTATGTAGTGGTATGGAAATGATTTTAGATTCCGCAACTACTCTATTTAAACATCGAAAATTAGTTTATTAGAGTTCGGCTTGTGTATATTTTAGAAAACTCAAGCTCGGTTGGATCTGTTTTGAACCTTAAAATTTGAGTTCGACCTCACTTGTGGTATGATATATAAAGCTCGAGCAGCTCGCTCATTTTCACCCTAATGTACAAGATACAATAATCAAGTTCTCAAACATAACCTCAATTGAACCGTATTTTAACATAACCACAATTTAACCCAGAACAATCGTACAATAGTATTTTCTTACAACTCACAGCAAAAATATATTACAAAAGCATATATAACAAGCCTCAACAAGTTTAAATCTTAATCTCCATTTTAAATAAAAGAAAAAGAATATTAGTGAGGTTCAAAGATATCAAGTTATAATCTGCCATGAAAGATACTACGTACTAGAATAGTCAAAGATAGAAAAACCTTATAAATTAATTGCTATGGAATACATATTGGTATGTATAGGTTGTTTTGATTATAAGAAAGAAAATTCATGAATCATTTCATGTAAATCAAGGACGAACAAAAAACAAATTAAAAAACAACATGGACACTTATTATGATCAACAAGGCTAAAAAGAAGATGGAGAGTAGCAGAAGTGGGAAAAGGGTAATTGGTGTGACATGACAATTCACTATAATTTTTAAGATTACTAGATGTTAAACAGAGATTGTTGATTATGGTGATAAAGGCTTGATGAAGACCAGTCACTAAAGGAAAAAATTGTCACAGCATGTAAACTTTTCCCCAAATGAAACACCATGTGCAATGCATACGTCTTCTTTATTTATAGCTCCACTTTCTTAGCGACCCTTTTGATTCTCACATAGAATGGAACAGATGAATCAGTTGTGCATAAATTATCCATTCTTTGTATTCTCCTATTTTTTTAAACAATCGATTGGGTGGAATGAGAATGCATTTTTAATTCTTTATTTCCATTCTCAGTCTTAACAAACAAAAGAAAACACCCTCCTTCCTTTTCTCACCTTTCCATTCCATCGTATCAAACATCCCCTAGAGGTTTGTATCAGTACCGTAAGGCTACAAAAGTTGAATTTCCTAAGTTTGATGGAGAAAATGTGAGAGGTTGGGTGTTTAAATGTGAGCATTTTTTCAAACTGGATCAAGTTAAGGATAGGGACAAGATGAACCTTATTTCCATACACTTGTATGATTTACCATTGATGTGGCATCAACAATTTATGGGAATCATGGGGGAAGATGTCTCTTGGGAAGTCTATAGAGAGGCAATTCTAAAAAGATTTGGTGTTGCATATGATGACCCTTTGGGAGAAATTAAGAAACTAAGACAAACATGTTCAATACATGATTATATTGATGCATATGATAGGTTGTTGTGTAGGGTGCATGTGCTTGAAAATCAAGCTATGAGTTTCTTCTTGGCTAGGCTACAAACTGAGATAGAGTTTACTGTTAGAATGCTCAATCCTAGGTCATTAGCAGAATTATATGGTATGTGTAAGTTGGAAGAGGAAAAGATGGGTATAATGAAGAGTATACATAAGTTGGCTATCCTACCTACACCAAGACCTTACAACTCCAATACCTATACTACTTAGAAGCTACAAACAGTTGCTACCAACATAGCAAAACCCAATCCTTATAGGAAACAATTAACTTAGAAGGAGTTGGATGAGAAGAGGGCAAAAAATCAATGTTTCTATTGTGACCAAAGATATGTTCCTGGCCATAAGTGTACTGGAAAATTGTTTTCTTTAGAGATTGTGGAAGTTAATGAAGGATTAATGGACAATTTGGAGTTTTCAAGTGATGAAGGGGTGTTTGGCATTGGAGATAACATAAATGTGTTGGAGGAAAATGAGATCCATTCATGTGGAAATGACACTACCCTAGCTTTACAACCTCACATTTCACTCAATGCCAATAATGACAACAACACTTTTCAAACTATAAGGGCCAGAGGTCATATAAATGGTAAACCAGTTAGTATCCTTATTGATTGTGGGAGTACTTATAATTTTATAGATATCTCAACAACAAAGAATATAGGGTGTGAAATGATAGAAACAAGTCCTTTTCAAGTGAATGTAGCTGGAGGAAATTTTTTGACCAACAATTATTAGTGTAAGGACTTAAGGTAGAAGTTGCAGGGTGAAACTTTCAAAGCTGACATGTACTTGGTTTCATTGGGTAGTTGTGAGATGGTATTGGGGATGCAATGGCTAGCAACCATAGGTGATATAGTGTATAACTTTTTAAAGTTGAAGATGGAGTTCATGTATCAGGATAGGAATGTTGTTCTTAGGGGTTCTCAACCACCTACTCTTACTTGGATGGAAGGCAAACTGGTAGGCATTCTATTGAATGCTATGACTTTTGGTCACCCATATTCAGAAGGCCATAAATAGAAGATGGGAGTTGCTGCATTAAGAACTCTAGGGGTTGAGGGAAGAGGAAATCAAGAATCTACTTTTGTTGTGGTCACACAGTGTGTGATGCTATTCATTGAGTTGCTTTGTGATGTTAGTAGTATTGGTATTAGTAATGTTGGTAGTGTGAGGAGAAACACTTATTTCCACAGTTGGTGCCTGGTTCAAGTGTTGTGTGAAAGTTTATGGACTTATATTAATAGTCGTGTGTTAGGATCGAACTCGGGATTACGGGATTGCACAAAATACGTATAGAGTTAATTTATTTAAAAAATATATTAATATGTTTATTAAATTAAATCGAGCTATAACTTTAACGGTCGTTAAATATTAAGAGTTAAGATTAACGAGTGTTGTGGAATAAATTAGAAGAGGAAAAGAAAGGTCCGGAACACCCCATGGGGGTGTGCCGACCGTCGGCTAGACAAAGGAAGGGGAGAAGGAAAACTTTCCTTATATTTGTTTAACTTGGGCTAAAAGTTTTTTTAGACCTATATAAACACCCCTTAACCCTCATAATTCTTCACTCCTTCCCTCTCTTTTCTTTTCTCTCTTCTGATCGGCAATCCAAACACCCCTAAGGTTTCGTTTGGTTTTTTGGTTTAGCAATAATCAAGTCCTAGCCCCTCTCTAGGGTTGTTGGGTTGATTTTCCACTAGACGTTGAAGCACGGTTTACAGGTACTAGCATTCCTGTTAACTTGTCGTAATACGTGTGTACAAGAACGTAATATAGTTTTACTTTAGGCTATATATTGGTGATTCGATATAAATCCTAATTCGGTGAATTTTTTCTTGTTCGTGGGAATTGCTTGGCAAAATGTATGTAACCCTAATTCGATTAATCATAATTGTGTTATTATGATCTATCGCTTCCGCTATATGTGCTTTGATCTTTGTTAGGGTTTTAATAATTGTTATGAACTATATTAACCTTCAGTGACATTGAGAGCCGGTTTAACAAGTTATAATTATCGAAAATCTATAGTTTTTTTAACTAATAAATGTTTTGAGTTAAAACTACATGTTTTTTAAGTTTTCTTAAAAATTTAAAGATTTTGTTTTACAGAATGGTTTTGGCCGATTTTTATTTAAAAAAAATAAAAATTTTGAAACCCTAAATTGCATGTTGTATGATTTTAGATTAAATTGCATGATTAATTGTTATGTCATGTAGATTATTGGTAACGATATGTAGAGATTTAATTATTAAGTGATGTGGGTAGATCCATGATGAACATGCATGTTTTTCATGGATCGTAAAATCGAATGTGCTACGTGTTTTATTTTGTTTCAATAAATTTAGAATTAGGGAAGAATTTTTATAAACATAAAAACCCTAGATTTTAATCTTATTGAATAAAATCGTATGCATGAGGCTATTTGATTTATTTATTGCACATATAAATTGTTATTATGTGTTTATGATTTAGTTTTTTTTGTACCGTATTGTTTTCATGCGTTTTTTTGTATGTTGTAAAAAAGGGTAATTTTGTTTAAGAAAAATAATATGGACTAAATCATATTAAAATTAAGATTTTTTTTGAGACCAAAATTACACAGAATTATGTTGATTGGTGATTTGCAATAATAATTTAACGGCCTACTCAATTTTGACAAACTATAAAGTGGGTATAACGCGCTGCTGGTCATGTACCCGGCTAAGGAAGGAGGTTATGCCATTGTCGCTGAATAAATTCCCGGCTCGCCTGTGCGTAAAAAATTGGAATTACCTACGATTATTATTTGTATTATACCTTAAGGCTGTTTTACCGCAAATTCACATCCGAAACACAATGAATAAGGTTATTGCTTTGTGTGTAGCCGAGTTTTATAAAAAGTACGTTGTGAATAGTTGTGGGTAATTCTTTTATTGGTTCAACCAATACCTCAACATAATATATGTAGAAATTTAGTCTTGTGGAAAATTTTACTAAATATTTTATTAAACTTATGATATGGAGATGTATGCATGCTTCTCCATACATTGATTTTGACATCAAATTTATACCCTTAAAATTTAAGTTGAATACCATCTAATTGACGGACACTTGAAGTTACAATGTCGTCATATGAGATTTTGGACGATGTTGTGATAGAGAGAAAACTTTTCATAGAATGAGAATTCGCATGATAAGTTTTACGTTCTTTAGATTAGACGACTTAATTAAGTTACTTAGTGAAATCTGGAAACTTAAGGTATTCAGAGGGGATAAAACATGTTTACAATGCAAAACGTTCTTTTGGCAATGTAAGTCCCAAAAATATCTAGAAATTGGAAATTGTTTGCCAATAAATTGTTCGACAAGTTACTATGTTGAATACGTTCATTACTAGCAGATCAATTGACAAATGGATTTATGTCAATATAGGTTCTAGTTTCAAGGAAAATACTATGGTTAATATATTTATCGGGGTAATTTTATTTTCTTGAAAGTATTTATCGAAAATACTAATATTTGAACTTATTACTTTAGGAATGGCTCAACCCGACAACAACGCTTTAAGTACTTTGTTCAAAACGTTTTTTTGATCGTCCAGAACTTACTGGCCCAAACTTCAATGATTGGTATCGCTCCCTGAGAATTGTCTTGAGAGTAGCTGGTACTACTGATTACTTGTCCACGGTCGTATCGGCCGAACTTGCTGAAGGAGCTTCTGAAGCCGAAAGTCTTACTCACCACGCTGAATTAAAGAAGCACTCTGATGTGGCTTGTTTAATGCTTGGGAAAATCTCACCTTCTCTACAAAAGAAGTTTGAGCTTTATCCTCCCATGCGCATGCTTGAAGAACTCAAGGCTATGGGTTTGAGAAGCCCCAAGCTGTGGAGATCTACGATTTAGTAGATGCTTTACATAGTTGTAAGCATTCCCCTGGGAAATCCGTAAGTGCACACTATATGGAAATGAGATGTTACATGGAAACAGCTCATTGCACTTGGGAAACCCTATGACCATGATATGGCGATTAACTTGATCAATAGGTCCCTTAACAAGGATTTTAATGATTTTGTTAGAAAGTATAATATGCATTGCACGGGGAAGACAATTAATGATTTGCACGCAATGCTCATTGACTATGAAAAAGGGTTAAAGGACAAGGCACCTACCTTCACTCCTCCAGTACGAAACATACAAAATGGTAGAGTGAGTAAGCCAAAACCACAAGCGAACAAGAAGATGAAAGGCAAAGGCAAAGGTGATAAAAGCAAGCAAATTGTGAATTATCAAAATCCTAAGCAGAACTTTGCCAAGAAAAACCAATCTCAAAAGGATGAGACTTGTCACCATTGCGGCGCCAATAGTCACTAGAAGAGGAACTCCCTCTTTACCTCGATGAGTTGCGAGAAATTAAGCGAAAGAAGTCTAAGCTAAGTGCGAAAGAAGTCTAAGCTAAGTGTTGCAGCTTCAGGTAACTTATTTATGATTGAATTATTTTATCTAACATACAAGTTAAATTCCTGGGTATATGATACGGGATGCGGTATTAACATTTGTAATACACTTCAGGGATTTAAGCTAGAAAAGAAGCTATCCTGTGGGGAGCAATATCTGCAAGTGGGCAATGGAAAACAAGCAGCTGTTGAAGCTATAGGAACGTTTAATTTAGTTTTACCTTCGGATTTAGTACTGATTTTAAACAATTGTCATTATGCACCTTCTGTTTTTAGAGGTGTCATTTCCTTTTCTTGTTTGTTAGATCTTAGATTTGGTCACACTATTGATAATAATGGAATTTTTGTTTTCAAAGATGGTATTTTCTATTTTAATGCAATTGTTGTGAATGGTGTGTTTGAAATTGACATACATGATAATGATTCCAAGTATTATAATAATTTTGTCTTTAGCATGAATAAGAAGATAAAGTTAGACAAGAACTTTTCTTATCTTTGGCATTGTAGACTTGCCGATATTGGGAAGACTCGAATACAAAAGCTTCAACGTGAATGTCTTTTGGAAAATATCAATGATGAATCATTTGATAAATATGAGTCTTGTATCTTTGGAAAGATGACCAAGAAACCTTTTAATAATAATATTGAAAGGGCTACCGATCTACTTGGTTTAATACACACTGATGTGTGTGGACCACTTAGACATGTGTCAAGGAATGGTGCTAGCTAATTCTTAATATTTACGGATGATTATAGCCGTTATGGTTATGTTTATTTACTTAAACATAAACATGAGGTATTTGAAACATTCAAAGTGTTTAAAGCAGAAGTAGAATTGCAACTAGGATATAAGATTAAAGCTCTTCGTTCTGATAGAGGTGGTGAGTATTTAAGTCAAGAGTTTAAAGATTATCTAAGTGAGAACGGAATTGTTCAGAATCTTACTTCTCCCTTTACTCCACAACAAAATAGTGTATCCGAAAGTATAAATCTTACACTATTAGATATGGTGCAATCTATGCTTAATCTTACAACTTTACCATTATCCTTTTGGGACTATGCCTTAGAATCTGTTGTTCGCATTTTAAATATGGTTTCACGAAGAAGGCAAATAAGACACCATATGAACTATGGCATGGAAAAAAGCCATATTTGTCTTATTTAAAGGTCTGGGGTTGCGAGGCGTATGTGAAACGTGACTCGGGTGATAAACTCCAACAACGATATGTGAAATGTATCTTTGTAGGATACCCTAAGGAAACTATGGGTTACTACTTTTATCATCCACCTGAGAACAAAGTTATTGTTGCTAGGTATGGAGACTTCTTTGAAAATGATCTTGTAAATCAAGAATTCAGTGGGAGAAATTATGATCTTGAAGAGAGTCATATAGATACATTGCCTTTTGAAAATACTAGCGAAATAATTCCTGCAGAACCAGATAGTCTGGGAGTTCCACCAGAAATAATTCCTCTACGTAGGTTTGAAAGGACCAAACGTGCACCAACCAAACTGTGTCTTAACATAGAGGATGATGATGATGATGAAGTAGGGGATCTTGGTGAACATGCTAATTATAAATCCGCCATACTTGATCCTAAAAAGGATAAGTGCATAGTTGCAATGCATGTGGAAATGAAATCCATGAGAATTAATGATGTTTGGATTCTTGTAGATTCACCACTAAATGCTAAAGTAGTGAAACATAAGTGGATATACAAGAAGAAAACTGACATGGATGGTGAAGTACAATCCTATAAAGCTCGTTTAGTAGCTAAAGGTTTTACACAAACTTTTGGTGTAGACTATAAGGAGACGTTTTCTCCTGTAGCAGACTTAAGAGCTATTAGGATTCTCATAGCTATAGCACCATAATATGACTATGAGATATGCTAAATGGATGTTAAAAATTCCTTCTTGTACGGACGCTTAGATGAAGATATCTATATGCAGCAACCAGAAGGGCATGTTGATCCTAAGTATCCAAAACGCGTGTGCAAACTTCAAAGATCTTTTTTTGGTTTGAAGCAAGCATCACGTCAAAGGAACAAACGATTTGATGAAAAAATCAAGAAGTTTGGATTTATTAAAAATCGTGATAAGCCATGTGTATATCACAAAGCTAGTGGGAGTGATGTAGTATTCCTAATTTTATATGTTGATGACATATTAATCATGGGAAGTAACATTCCAAGACTTAAAGAAGTTACGGATTATCTTGGTGAATGTTTTTCTATGAAGGATTTAGGATAAGGTGCATAAATTCTGGAAATTTAAATCTATCAAGAAAGGAGTAGACGGTTAATTGGTCTTAGTCAAGATGCTTATATTGACAAAATATAGAAGAAGTATAATATGCATAATCCAAGAAAGGTTTTTAACCTATGGAAGTTAAGCATAATCTAAGTCATGAGATGGATGCATCTACACCTAAATAGGTGGCTTACATGCAGAAGGTGCCTTATGCTTCGACTGTAGGATCTATTATGTATGTTGTAAGATGCACAAGGCCTGATATGGCGTTTGCTCAGAATTTGGTCACTCGTTACCAACAGACTCCAGGGAAGCTCCACTGGACAGCTGTTAAACATATTCTAAAGTATTTTAGGAGTACGAAAGATGTGTTTTTGGTATTTGGAGGGAAACCATATACATAACTAAATGTAACAGGTTTCTGTGATGCGTCCTGGCAATGTGATAAAGACGATACGAAGTCTCAGACAGGTTACGTGTTTGTTATCAATGGAGGAGCAGTTGACTAGAAGAGCAAGAAGCAGACAACGATTGCAATGCATGCGACTCAATCTGAGTACATGGTTGCTTCAGAAGCTGCAATGGAAGCTGTTTGGATTAGGAAGTTTATTGGAGATCTTGGAGTGATGCCTTCAATCAAAGAACCTATTGATATGTATTGTGACAATTCTGCTGCAATCATATTCGCCAATGATTCTGGAGTCATGAAAGGCACCAGACACTTTAAACGTATATATCACTACGTTCGAGAACAAGTTGAAGCTCGTGAAATAAAATTATTAAAAGTCCGCACAGATGATAATGTAGTTGATCCTTTAACTAAGGCATTGCCTAGAGGAAAGGTTGAACATGCCAAAAGTATTGGGCTTCAATTAGCTATCGATTTCATGCAAAATATTTGATTAGTGTTTGGATAAAGGATGTTAAGACATTATTATTTAATGAAATAAAGTTTGAGTTACGTTTATTCTTGTTATTTAATTTTGTATCATGTTTTACATGTTTTAATCCATGAATATTATTGTATTCAAAATGTCTGTTGTCGATTAATAATATGGGAGTATTATTAAAGTAATACAAATCAAAATTGTAATAGAGTATACTTGAAAGTATATTGATCGATTTTGGATGATATTCGATGAATCGAATATTGGACTTATCCCAACTATATGATTATACTTTATGGATCTTTGTCGTTAAGTATATCATAAAATAGTTATCCTTAGACCTAAGATACCAGGAAACTGTCATGGATCTAGTGCATCTTTGTGAAATAATCTAACGCTAAACAGAACTGGTAGCTATATGGGTTATTTTCAAAAGTGTTGCAAAATTCATAGGTTTTGCTTGTAGTTAATATGGAATTTATTTCCTCCAATTTGTTTTTGAGTTTAATACAGTTGGGCTCCACGTGAGATTAGTAAAATGTTTGTGTGGCCGCACCCAAATGTGTTTTGGTAATCTTCCTGAATCTGTGAAACGAGAAACATAATGGCTAATGAAAGGAATGGCTAAGGTGCATATCCTTATTAACATTGTATTAGAAATGAAAGGATAATAATAATGATGAATCATTAAAAGGTTTTATCCAGGAGACCTTACACGAGTTGTACTAGAGGCATCGATGTGTATCTAGACGCTAACCGATGTGATCACACTATTTGAAATATGTCCAAGTGGGAGCTAGAAGTTTATGGACTTATATTTAATAGTCGTGTGTTAGGATCGAACTCAGGATTACGAGATTGCACACAATACCTATGGAGTTAATTTATTTAATAAATATATGTATATGTTTATTAAATTAAATCGAGCTATAACTTTAACGGTCATTAAATATTAAGAGTTAAGATTAACGAACGTTGTGGAATAAAATAAAAGAGGAAAAGAAAGGTCCGGAACACCCCATGGGGGTGTGCCGACCGTCGGCTAGACAAGGGAAGGGGAGAAGGAAAACTTTCCTTATATTTGTTTAACTTGGGCTACAAGGTTTTTTTATGCATATATAAACACCCCTTAACCCTCATAATTCTTCACTCCATCCCTCTCTTTTCTTTTCTCTCTTGCGATCGATAAGCCAAACACCCCTAAGGGTTTCGTTTGGTTTTTTGGTTTAGCAATAATCAAGTCCTAGCCCCTCTATAGGGTTGTTGGGTTGATTTTTCAAATTTCACTAGACGTTAAAGCTCGGTTTACACGTACTAGCATTATGGTTAACTCGTCGTAATACGTGTGTACAAGAACATAATATAGTCTTACTTTAGACTATATCTTGGTTATTCGATATAAACCCTAATTCGGTGAATTTGTTCTTGTTCGTGGGAATTGCTTTGCAAAAGGTATGTAACCCTAATTCGATTAATTATAAGTGTGTTATTATGATCTATCGCTTCCGCTATATGTGCTTTGATCTTTGTTAGGGTTTTAATAATTGTTATGAATAATATAAACCTTCATTGTGCATGATGGTTGTTGGGAATTATTGTTAAGTATCAAGTACCGTCAGTGTAAACTTAAGTACTGTTAGTATTATCAAGTACCGTTAGTGTTAACGCGGTACATAGTAAGTAATGCTACTTATAAAGTAAGTATTGCTATATTGATTAGGAAGAATATATCTTTGTATAAGATATGTCATAGTTATAGTTAGAGCATATCTTATGTGATATACTTAATAGTTAGAATATTGATAATATATCGTCTGTGATATACTTATCTTTATAGAATATTCTAAGGTTTCTAGGGTTCCTTACTCTATAAAAGGAACATAGGTACGATGACATTCATGTACCTCATTCAAGTCGATTAATAAGATAATCAAATAGTTAAAATAATTATGTTATTCTGTGCTTTATAAGTTAGATTCCACATAACTTATTTAGCTTGAGTAAGAGTTCTCAAAGTGTTTTAGTTTGATTACAAACTACTATACTAGTTATTAACAGAATATAGATCCAATCAAAGGGATCAACAAGTGGTATCAGAGCTTGTTGAGAAACTCTGAAAAAGAAGAACACAACCCTAAAAATCCCCACTCACATTAAAACTCAATGTCTCAACCTGGTGATGACCCTCACTTGGAAGACATTCCAGATCCTGATCCAATACCATAGGGACAACCTTAAGTTGTGCATCTTGCACCACCACAAGGTGTTCAAGCCATAGATGTTGTAGCTACTTCTACAACTACAACACCTTCCCATACTCTCTCTGTTGTCAAACTCCCAATTCTCATGGGTGATAACTATGAGACATGGGCTATGTAGATGGAATATTACTTGAATCACACAGATCATACTATGTGGCAAGTTATCAAGAATGGGAACACACCTAAGAAGTTGCACGGGTTGCTTGATGGTACATGCTATGCTTTACCTATTGTGACTGTTGAGTAGGTACAAGTAGAGATCAGAGAAAGAAAGGCCAGAACTGCTTTGGCTATGGCACTTTCAGAGGACATCTTACCTAGCTTTCATCACTACAAGGATGCAAAGGCTATGTGGGATGCCATCAAACTTAGATTTGGAGGTAATGACAAATCTAAGAAGATGAAGAAGATTCTTTTGAAACAAGAATTTGATAACTTCGCAATTTCCAGTATAGAAGGAATCCATGGTGGCTATGGAAGGTTCGGTAAGTTGCTCATTCAATTAGCAGTTTATGGACAAATAATTCCTAATGAAGAAGCTAATCTAAAATTCTTAAGGAGTGTTCCACAAGAATGGAAAGCAATGGCTATGCACTTCATCACAAGGGATGATCTAGATACAATTCCTTTTGATCATATCTACAACAATCTTAGAGCTTATGAGATGGATGTTAAAGGCGTTGAGGTGACCAAAGCAGCAGCAACAACAAAGTCTAACTTGGCTTTTGTATCAGAAGGTAATGGCGGTACTTACTTTCAAAATACCGTTAGTCGATCAAGTAGCGGTACTTACTTCCAAAATACCGCTGGAGGACTTACAAGCAGTACTTACTCACAAAGTACTAAAGGCAGTCCTATTGTCTCTCAAAATCCACAAGGAAGATCTTCACCATTGTTTAGTGACAATGATGCCTTCTCATTCTTTGTTGGACAAGACAACAGACCAAGATTGACTCTCAATGACTTGTTCCAAATGGATGATGTTGATGTTGAGGAGATGGATCTCAAATGGCAAGCTGCTATGATCTCTGTGAGATCTAATAGGTTCTTTAAGAAGACTGGAAGGAAGATGACTATTGATCCTAATGAACCATTAGGATATGACAAGTCTAAAGTTGAATGATATAACTATGGAAGGAATGGACATTTTGCAAGGGAGTGCACTAGAGACATGGCTGAAAGTAGAAGTCAAAAGTCAAAAAACAACTATAGAACCAGTCCAAGAATTTCTGAAAGCTTTCCAAAAGGAAACAGCATGAGTCCCAAAGGAACCAAAGCATTGGTAACTGTAGATGGAGTGGTGAACTGGGCTGAAGATGAGGAAGAAGAAGAGCTTGGTTTGATGGCTCTCTCACATGAAGATAATGGGGTACATCCTTGTTCTAAAGATTGTGTTCTTAAATTTAATAGTCTAAAAGTAGAACTAGATGAACAGTATCAAAAGGTCAACACATGTACTGTAGAAACAAATGCTTTTAAACAGGGTTTTGCTAAGCTAGTATAAAATATAGTTTTGTATAAAAAGGGTCAACAAAACTATGAAGAGAAAATTAGAAATTTGACTCTTCAAATGAGGCAAAAAGATGTGGAAATTAAAGCTTTTGAAAAACAACTTTTGAAAGTATCAGCAGAAAATAAAGCTTTAAAAGCCAGTCTTTATAATGAAAGGGAAGTGATTAATCATTGGCAAAGATCCTCTAAAGGATTGGGTAAACTGATTAATTTACAAATGGGGTATTATGATAAATCATGCCTAAGATATATTGAGGACCAACCTGGGATAACTTTAACTGACAAGGACTTATCAAAGGGGATTTTTGATAGTTCTAGTGAGTCAGATGATACTCTTGAAAATGATAGATATGTTTAAGGAATGAAGGCAGTTCCTCCACCATTATCAGGAATTTTCATGCCCATAGTAATGATACATGTATAGAGTTAGATGAATCAAAAGCTGTCAATGATTCAAACTCTAGTACTTTGACCCATGATAAAATTTTTGTGACCAAAAATATTGTTTATCCACCTTTAATGAGCAATTTTGTGTCTAAGGTGTCTAAAACTAGTTCTGCTTCCAAGCAGGTAAAAAATCCTAGCAAGGCATTGGATAATAATGCAAAACATAATAAAACCAAAAAGGGTGGGATAGGTTTTGAGTAAATTAAGACAATACAACCTTTTGGGTCTTCTTATGGTAGTCTAAATCATTTTATCAACGATTGCACTTTACATGAAGATAAAATTGTAAAACATAAGGCTACACAAAAGGTCACAAAGAAAAGTAATGGGAAAAATGCACATGTTAATAGGCAAATGGGATCTAAAGATGACAAACCTAAGTTTGATCATGCTAAAAGGGTAGTTGAACCTCATAAAGTCACAAATATCTCTACCAAGAACTTTGTTCCAAGAGCAGTACTTATGAAACAAGGTCTAGTACCTTTGAAGTCTGGTAAACCAAGTACCGGAAAGTCTAGAACTACAAGTAATACTAGACCAAACTCAAGTACCGCTGGTCAAAATTCTGTCAAACCAAAGTCCCACAAGACTTCTAAGAATGTAGTTGAGAAAGCTAGAACATCTAAAAGTAAACCTAATAACAAACCAGTGCAAATGTGGGTTCCTAAAGGTGAAAAACGTGTGTTCAAGCAAGTACAACTAAAAGACTACTTAAGTCAAAAGGGTCCAAGGACAACAAACCCACTTATGTTTTTGATTATTTTATTGGATCCATGAAGTATAAGAGTGTGTGTAGTCTTACTGGAAAAACTACCTACCAGACTCTTAAGTATTTAGGTCCCACAAGATCCGAGCCAAATGTGGCTTGGGTCCCTGTTAAAAACTAATAAGTTTTGTGTATGTGCATGGGCATCTAATTGATGAATTGAAAGATAAAGTTATAGTAGATAGTGGATGCTCAAGACACATGACAGGGAATAAAGATTTCCTTGCTGAATTTGAAGAATTCAGAGGTAGACCAGTAGCCTTTGGAGGTAGCAAAGGTAGAATTACTGGCAAAGGAAGAATTAATACATGGAAGTTGGAATTTGAGGATGGGTTCTTTGTAAAAGAATTTAATGAATTCAATCTCTTTTCTGTATCATAAATGTGTGGTAAAAAGAACAAGGTGCTATTTACAGATACAGACTGCTTGGTTCTCTCCAAAGACTTTGAGATGCCTAAAGAATCTTAAGTATTGCTCAAGGTACCCAGGCAAGAAAACATGTACACCTTTAATCTTCATACTATTACTCCAACAGGTGGTATTATATGTTTGCTAGATAAGGCTTCTAATGATGAGTCGAATTTATGGCATAGGAGGTTAGGTCATGTGAATTTCAAGAATCTTAATAGATTGGTGAATAGAAATTTGGTTAGAGGTTACCTAACAAATCTTTTCAGAATGATTTCACATGTACTGCTTGTCAAAAAGGTAAACAACATAGAGCCTCTTGTAAGACCAAGACTGTCAATTCTGTGACTAAGCCTTTGCAACTTTTGCATATGGATTTGTTTGGTCCAGTTTCTGTTAGGAGCATTAGTCATAGGACCTTTTGCCTAGTTATAACTGATGATTATAGTAGATTCAGTTGGGTTTTCTTTTTAGCTCTTAAGAGTAAAACCAATGGATTACTTAAGGATTTAATCACTTTAGTTGAAAAGCAGTTCACTAAACAAGTTTTAATCATTAGGACAGATAATGGGAAAGAATTAAAGAATGTTGAATTTGATGAATTTTGTAGGTCTAAAGGCATCAAGAGACAATTTAGTAATCCTAGGACTCCACAACAAAATGGAGTAGCTAAAAAGGAAAAATAGGACACTAATTGAGGCTGCTAGAACTATGCTAGCTGATTCTCTTTTGCCAAATACTTTTTGGGCAGAAGCAATCAATACTACATGTTATGTGTTAAATAGAGTCTTAGTGACCAAGCCTCAAAACAAGACACCTTATGAACTTTTGACTGGTATTAAGCCAACCATAAGTCATTTAAGACCTTTTGGATATCATGTGTCTATATTAAATACTCTTGATTATTTGGGGAAGTTTGATGGAAAATCAGATCCATGATATTAATGAGACTGCAATTATACATAGTCTCATCGTCCAAATCGGGCTTAAAACGCATAAAATATCATTAAAATACCCCAAAATATGCTTGTGTTTGTTCATTGCGTACTTTAGGTACGGATATCGTGAAATCAACAAAAGATCACAAGAATCAAGCAAAAACGAACATGGGAAACGAAGCCGCACAAAGAACCGGACCTGAATCATGAATTTCCATTCAAGTCCTTGAAGTTTGAAGATTTGGCAAGATTGGTCCCTCTACTTTTGAAGACTTAACATTTTATACCCTTTCAAAACTAATACTTGCATTTGGGTCCCTAAAATATCAAGTATGTACAAGATTAACCCTTGAAGAATGATGATATTACTTGAATAGTCCTTGGTACAAGTTTAAGAAACTTTTTGTGGCCAAATTGTGAGAACAAAAAGTTGTTTATAAAGGGGAATGGAAGTTGTGCTGTTTGAAACTTTAAATGACAAAGAATTAAAACCAAGGGACCTAAACCGTCCAGACAAGAAACATCCCAGCACCTAACTACAACCTACCACATCCTCCTCTCACCCCATTCAGCCAATCAAATTACTCCCCCACTCCACATCACCCCTACACGTCACACCCCACTAATCCATTATTATTATTATACTAATCGGTTTAAACCGATTATTATATATTTATACATGGAGGGAAACACATTTACTTCCCTAAAAGACAATTAAAACCCATATCTGCTACTAACCACAACCATGATGAACCATAATCCTATTTTTCGAATTAACCAAAATTATACTACCATATTAACCGGATCCCTAATTTACCACCCACTAAACCAATCTCCATCCAAACCCCCATCACCAGACCAACCTACATGTCGTGTGGGCCCTCCCCTGCCCATCACTTTCCCTCAAAACCAATGTAGCGGACAAGATCCACGGTTTAGTATGATTCCTTGGTCCCCAATTCGAATTCAAAGGCCAGGATAAGTTTTACACAACTAGCATCAACATACTTCCAAGAATCCATCACATGGGACGTTTGACTGGTTTTTAAGAACAACACCCAAGGGCTTGATTGGAATTTCGTATTCTAGGGTTTCTCATTGTCTTATTAGTTCTAGAATGTACATAGTTCATCTATAAAAAGAGGTGCTGGTTTGTAGCAACCCTTTGTTCCAGTTTTTTTTACAAAAAATTTAATGAGTAATAAAAATGAAAATTTGATTTTATGCAATAATTGAGTTCCTTTTTTACTAGTTTTTCTTAGTATAATCATTGTTATTCAGTTTCAACTCTTGTTTAAGTGTTTATAATTATTTCATTATTTCACAAAGATTTTTCAGAAAATCAGGTTTTTTTGAAAGTTTTTGGACCCAAGCTTCAGTTCTTTGGGATTTGTGGACGTGACAACCAAAACAAATCCTTAGGAGTGAAACTTGTTACTCTTTGGTTAAGTAGTTGGTTTTGAAAAGGTGGTATCAAAAGTGGTATTTCAAAAATCTGGTTCCAATATCTTATTTTTTCTATTTGAGCTTACTGTTTAAAAAACCTCACCCCAAAAGCTGCTTGACAACAGCTTTTGGTGAAGTATTTTTAGACTTGTATCTTCTTTGTTTTGTGGTTCTAAGCATGTAACATTTGAGAAGATATATTGGGTGTGGATTTTGGATCCAACACCATCACTCTCTACATATAAGATACAATCTTACATCAGTTCAAGTTCTTAACCCTAGCTTATAAGGAGATGGCATATCAGCCATAGTGGGGCCTGGATGTGGGTCCCACAAGGTAACCAAGGCTTGAACCCTCCTTCCTTGCAAATGTTTTGAATTTGGCCATGTATTTGGATTTGTGTGTGGTATGTTAGATGCTGATTTAACTGTTTGTTTAAGTTTAATATAGGTTCATTTGCATGTTTTAATAGGTAGAAATCAGTTTGAAAGTAATTAGCTTAAATCTGCTTTGTAACTTTGATAATTTGTTTCATAAAGGGGTGTTTGGGATTACTGATTTAGGGGGTTTGGGAAGTGCTAAATCTCACTATACCAGCTTAAGAACACTTCTCATGTTAGTAATAGGTTTATTTGGTAGTTTGTTTCAGATCTGTTAGTTTAAATAGAGGATTTTGCATGTTTAATTTGGTAAAATTGCACATGTTTATCAGTAGGCTCTCATAGGGTGTTCTAGTGTTTTGAATGACTTGAAATCTTGAAACTAGTTAGTGTAATTGTTGATTTAAGTTTGCTGATAGTTTATTCGTAATTTGGGAGTGAACTGATCAAGATTTGGCAAGTTTAAATTCACCCAAGTGTCAAGCAAACCAGCATACTGTTCATCAGACCCCATATCACCATATCAGTAACTGCAAATGGGGTTTTTGTGTTAGATTTTTGTGAGTAGCTTGATAATTTTATTATTTATTTGACTCCCCACAACCCAACTGGTTGTGAGGGTGCCCTTGTTTCCAAGTAAAACTAAAGAACCAAGTTTTTACAAGCATTAATCCAAGCAGGCCTGTTTTTTCTCTTTAAGTCAGTGGGAACAAGGTTCCCACTGTTAGTGTTCTTTTCCCCATTGCTACACATACAGACAAAGAACTTTGACATGTCACTTTCAGTTTTGATAAGTTTTTGTCTTTAGTGCCAAAATTCCAGTGTTTCTCCTAGTTTTTATTTTTCCATTTTTTGTTGATTTATTTTATGATTTTTCATTTACTTTAATTTTATTTTACTGTTCATCTTCTTTTTTTTTTATTAAATTCAGTTTTTATTTGTTTTATTTAATCTGTTTTTTGTCTTTTAGTGCCAAAAGTCTACATTTTTCAGTTTTTCAAATTTTCTTAGTTTCAGAAAAATGTTTTAAGATTATTAGTTTAAAAAAGTTTCACTGTTCATCTTTTTAAGTATTTTTTAGATTTAATTTTAGTTTAATTAGGTTTAATTCAAATCTATTTTGTCTTTTAGTGCAAGAAATTACTTTTTTCAAACTTTTTAATTTTTCTACTGTTTAGTAATATAAATTAGGATTTTTCAAAAAGTAAGTTTATTTTTTTCATTATTTTATTATTTTTAATCATTATTTTGGTTTAAAAATTGTTTTTATTGATTTAAAAATCGAAAAGTAGTCTTTAAAATTTAGGAAAAATACTTTTTAGTCTTTAAATAATATAAGTGAGTTATTAGTTCAATAAAAGAATATTTTGGGCTTTTTCTTAATTATATTTAATTTTAGGGCTTTAATTAGCATTTAAAATTGAATATTTAATTAATAAAAGGTTTAAAAATTTATTTTTTGAATTTTTATTCTTATTTATATTATTTTAGACTTAGTTTTCATTTTTTTAATTAATTTTTAGCTTTAATTTTTAATTTTGTCACGTTTTACGTCATTACGTCGTAGTGTAAACGTAGTCGTAGCTCGTCTTTAATTTTCTCTCTTCTAAACCAAAAACGACACTAATCCAAACTTTGATTTTATATATTGGCACTCATAATCACACACCTCCTTCGAGAACGAACTTGGATTTTTCGTCTTCACGGTTTTCCTAAATCGTCGAGTTTAATACTTGCCCGCTTTATACGCTCTTTTTCCTAAAAGACGTATTTTTACTACTATCATTTTTGGCACCGCTGCCGGGGAGGGTTTCTTGTGTTTCCATTATTATTATCGTTTTTGTGTGAGTAGTGCGTTTTTGCTTTTCAATTATTGGAAAGCGTATATAACCTACATACTCATTTTTGTTATTTTTCCTTAATATATTATTGTATCCAAATAAATCGTGTTTAGTTTTCCTAAATTAAATACACAAGAATATTTTAATATATTGTAGATATCCCATTATCGTTTTCGTTTTTCTTGTGAATTGTATTTACGTAGAACAATAAATATACAATATCTCCAAAAGCATGAAACGCAACCTTAATTGGGATTTCATCACTCAATTATTGTATTCGAATCTAAAGCAAAAGTTTAAAGGAAAAATAGATAAATACTTTCGTGAGGCTTAATTTCAATTAACACAAATTATAAGGTGGGTATAAGGCGGTTGTATTTCACGACCTAAAGGAAAAAAGCTCTTAAGTGCTTCGCGTCGCCTCGTTTCCTCCGCTTGCTTGTGCGTGTTTTGAGAAAGAGGGCTAATCGAGGGTTTGCCGCCCAAGCATTATCTACGTATCATATATATTTGCTTGTTTTCAAGATTAAACCCTCTTGAACGTTTTGGTGTTCCCCCAACGTTCTAAAGTCATCGAAGGCGTTCACTCCACGTGATAGTTTTCATTCTTTGAGGCTCCTTTAATCGAGAAATCGATTCGAGGAGAGATTTGTAGATTTGAGTCTACGTAATACAACAAAAATCCAAAATTTTTTTAAAAAAACAATCAAAAACCAAAAAAATTGAAAAATCGAAAAACTGCAAAAAGAGTCTTCTTTTGCTACCCTCATTCTATGCTTAGTGCATGCGCACTCGATAGAAGGATTATTCTAATTCTAGCGACGCTTCGAATCGATGCAATCGTAATCGAAGGAATCGACGACGTAGACGAGATTTAGAAACCGACGTTCCTAATATCGTTGTTGAAGAGACCGTAGACGAGATGGCCGACAATCGTTCGATGATGGAATTGCTCCAAGCGCCCACCGAGGGTTATGGAGACGCGATCGTAATTCTCGCTATCGAAGCGGAGAATTTTGAGATTAAGAGCGGAATGCTTTTGTTAATCCAAGCTACGAAGTTTCGAGGTCGTGAAGCCCATAATCCTCACGACCATATTCGGAATTTTGATCGTCTTTTGGCCACGAGCAAGTTTAAGAACGTCGACACCGATGTCGTTAAGCTTATGCTTTTTCTGTACTCGCTCGATGGTGCCGCCAAGGATTGGTACGAAAAAAAGCCACCTAATTCAATAATTATGTGGAAGGATCTCGTTTCCAAGTTCGTTAATCATTTTTTTCCCACCGTCTAAGACGACGTTTTTCAAATATGAGATTACGAGATTTGAGCAAAAACCGAATGAATCTTTTAGAGACGCGTGGGATCGTTTTAAGGAATTTCTTAGGCAATGTTCTCACCATGGATTTTCCGAGTTGAACCAAATCGATACATTTTACAACGGTCTTAGTTTTCAAGAACAAGATTCGTTGAATTCCGCCGCCGATGGCAACTTTTTGTGGAAAACTCTGAAAGACGCTTTGATGATTATCGAAAATCGATCCAAGGTTTACCAACTCCGCAACGCACCGAGTGTTGCCAATGTCGCCAATGTTAGTAATTCTAATCGCGACATTGAGAGAGTTGATGCGAAAGTCGACAAGTTGACGAATGTGTTTACGACTTTTCTCATTGAGATGCAAAAGAAAGATGCTCCCGCTACGGTGAAAGCGGTTGAGACTTCGTCTACGTTTTGTGCTGGACCTCATAATTATTACGAGTGTGCGGCTACGGATGGCCAAATGTCGAATGTGAGTGCGTTAAACAAAAAAATTTCTAATCAAAATCAAAAGAACACCGGTCCATCGCAACAAGGCAATTATAACCAAGGCAACAATTTTTCGAATCAAAATCGTAACAATTTTCTAGGAAACAATCAACAAGGGAATTTTCAAAACCAAGGTTATAATCAAGGTCGTAATTTGAATTGGCAAAATCGAGACAACAATCAAAACTCGAATTTTTCAAACAACAGCAATCAAGGAAACAATTTTTCAAGTGGAATCAAAACAATTTTCAAAGAAGCAATCAAAACCAAGGGAACTTTAATTCAAATCAAAATAGTTCGTCAAACGATTTTCAAAATTACATGAAAACGAATGAGGCTAATATGAGACGATTAGAGGGAGAAATTGGTATTTTGAAAAACGATTTTTCTAATAATTTGAAACTTCAAAACACGAAGATTGAGCAAGGAAAAATTGATATTAAAAAGATGTTTTCGGCTATTATGAACAAAGCCTCAGGTGCTTCATCGAGTTCGTTACCTAGTGACACCGTTGCAAATCCGAAGGAACAATGTAAAGTCGCCTCGTCTCATGGAAAAAGTCGTGTGATTACCCCTTACCTTGATGGATTTCATGTTGTTCCTTCTTCTCAACCCTCGACTTCTAAGACGTCTTCTTGTTCTAAAGTCGATGGGGTGAACGTGGCGACCAAGGAAAAGAGTGCACACCCTCGTGTATCTCAAATTCCATCCACGGTTTAAAAAGAGAGCTTTATCGACCTTACCAAAGTAACCCTTGAAGAAACTTGTGCATCGATCCTTCTTAAAAAACCCAAAAGGCATATGCCGAGAAAGGAAGAGGATCCGCGCCAATTTCTACTACCTTGTGATTTTCCCGAGATTGAGGGATGTTTAGCCCTTGCTGATTTAGGTGCTAGCATCAATCTCATGCCTCATTCTCTTTGGAAATTGATGAGATTTCCTTCACTTACCCCCACGAACATGACTATCGAGCTTGCAAATTGTACACCACTTATACCAATTGGAATAGCCGAGGATGTCTAGGTTAGAGTTGGAAAGTTTGTTTTCCCGCGGATTTCGTCATATCCGATTACGAGTGTGACCCTAAATGTCCCATTATTTTAAGTCGATCATTTTTATCGACGGCTCGAACCGTAATCGACGTTCACGAGGGGAGACTTACTATGAGATATGGGGAGGATAAAATGGACTTTTTCACGAGTAAATCCCAAGTGTCTAATGATCATGAAAAAACTGAGGTTTCAAAACCTAATGTTTCAAATTCTAATGATTTCAAATGTTAACTTTAGTGGAAAATATGAGGCTTAATGCATGTGTTGAAAGAATTAAGAAGAACGGTTTTAAAGATGATGATTTTAACGATAAAGAATACGTGTACCTAATTCAAAAGGGTATGCGTAGATTTATGGATGAAAAATCACTTTGGGATGTATTCGGTGAAACAAGTGAATGACCAATTCCGAAGGGCGACGTTAATGCCATCACGACAATGACCAAAATGGAGTCGTCTTCACCACCTTCGAAGGACCACGTCTTTGAGGCTTCAACTTCTAACTCCATCGAAGTGCCTCCATTTCCTAGCCCAACACCCGTTGAGGCTAAAGGTTTCATCGACATCGATCCTATCGTTTTAGAAAAGTCACCTAAGCATAGTCATTCGACTTGTAAGACCATGGTTGTGAGTGCGCACATCGACTCTTTCTTTGACGGTGACGATGGCGATTTTGCCGAGATTGATCACGTGCTTAAAAATCCACATGCCATTTTTGAGGATTCTCCCAAAAAGACCTCTTTACATGTGAAGTACGATGATTACGAGTTTGATCCCAAGATTGAGGAAATCATTGAACGAGAGCTAGCACTTTTGCCTCCACTTCCACCTACAAGTGAGGTAGATCTTTCCAAAATCGAGGATGAACTTAATGAGTTGGAACGTCTTATTTTTGATGACGAACCAACTCACGTGACCCAAAATACATTTCTCGAGGAGTCACTCCTCAATGATAATTACGTTTACCACATTTGTGAGGATTTAACTTATCAACAATCCCCACAAATGAATGATGGTTTCATTCTTGACCGTGATCTTTTCGAGAGAGTTTCTAAGATACTCAAGGAGGGATTGACAAACCTTGGTTTGACAAGCCTATCTTTGATGAAGAAATCGATGAGATTGACGTTCATGAGGATGACGAGTATGTAGACCCCGAGGGGGCGATGTTCTTTGTTGATCGACGTTTTGAGAACTTATACAATCCACCACCCCCTAACCGCGACTTAAATGTGAGGATTTTTAGCGCGACTAATTTTGAATTTGACACGCCAAATATTTTCGACATTATCAAATCGGGTTTTCATAAAGAGTTTTTAAACGATGAAAAAGGAAAGGATTTTAAAAATATTTTAAAGACTTTTCTACAAGTTTAACTCCGTCATCACATCGTGTTATGAGTACTACCACCTCGTCTACTCCTTTTGACGATGGTGTGTGTGGTTTTAGTGTGGGGGAAGCCCCTTATGTTCCCTCACGTTTCTCCACCGAGGACGAGATTTACGATCCCGGAATTGCTTGTAAAGGGAAATCTCGGTCTTCCACCGGTGCAATAAATGGAAATCTTATTCATTTGCTTGGTGTGAGTCTACCTCGAGTAGCTCATAAGTTTGACTTACCCGTTGTCCCACCTTTCTACTTCTCATCTCTTCTCTTCTACCCCTTTGGGGTTTTGGTTTCGGCTTCGGTTGAAGTAGCGTTGTTTCGTCTTTCATCCAAAAACAAAGACGCTATCTTTGACCCCGGTATACGTTTATTGGGTTTTTAAAGTACTCCATGTACTTTTGGGCATTGTTTATCATGTAAGCCCCACCAAAAATGACCATACCAAGATTATCCCTAAATGATCATTTAGGGGGATTTGAGTCGAGCTTTTGACTCGGTTATCAAAAACAAGGTGCCTCGTGGGGGATTCTCATGCTTATCCTTGTAAATATTATCGTTTTTCTAATAGTGTAACGAGGGGACTTGTGCTCTTCCAACCTTTGTTCCGTGGTTGTTTGTGATTGTGATTCATTAGGTTCATCATCATCATTGAAGCCTCTCGTGTTCGTTTTACGGATCACTCGAGCTTCGATCGTTGCCTTTGGAGATTCCGATATCCGATGATATCCTTTTATGTTCTAACTTTCATCTTATTAGCACAATTCATAAACGGCTTTTAGGTTATTCTTTTTACCCTTTCCATGATCGAGATTAAGCATTTGACTTCATCTCTAGTATGGGGGTGTTTTCACCCCTAGACTCGAAACATTGAGGACAATGTTTAGTTTTAGTATGGGGGGTGAGTAGATACTTCACCTTCCTTACGTCACCACGCAATCCAATATTCATCGTTTTGTTATCATTTTGTTGCAAAATAAGGCTAAAAATGGCCAAATTTTAAAAATTTTCAAATTTTTCATAAGTGTTTAAGACACGAATGTAGGTTTTCCGATAGTGAGAATAAGAGTAATTTTTGACTCGACCGTGCGTGCTGAGCACTTAGCTTCGATTCCTTAACTTTTTAGGCTAAGTCTATTAAATGAGGACGAGAAATGATAGAGTTATTTATAAGTCTCATAATCTTTCACGATCTCATGTGTAGTAATTATTAGCTTATTCTCCCCACGCTTATATAATAAATTGTTAATAAATATTGATTTAGCGGTTTAGTCACTATTGTTGGTTTCTAATTTGTTTTAGAAGCTTCCATGTAATTAAATTGGGAAAACATTAAGGTATCGCCAGCGTCACGGTTTTGAAGTATTGGAAACCCGAATAATCGAAAGCTTCACCTAATAATAAGATTTCAAGTGCTCACCTAAATTAAGCGAAAATTTGAAGCTCACAAGGCCGAATAATCTATGCCCAAATTGAAAGTGAATCAAGCCTTAATCTTTGAAGCTTTAAAGATCCAAAATTCGCCTTAGCGTGAGGATATACGTCAAGTCATAATAAAACCACCGATGATGGCGGATAATAAAAGACAAGGGCAAGACCGAAGCCATAATAAAAGCTTCATGGCAAAGTTGAATAAAAGATGGAGGTAAACCATGATAATACAACCACCGATGATGGCGGATAATAAAAGTCATGGTAATAAGTGTCATGTTCAAAACCGTTCTAAAATCGTGTTTATCGATCCTTTTTGTTGACTTAATTTTTTGACGTCGTTGTCTATTAGGGTGAATTATTAATTCGATGATTTTAGTTACACCGTTAAGACTCTATTTTTAGATCTAATCTCTATTCACGCATAAGTCAATGATGTATGCTCGTGATCATTAAGACAAAAATAAATTATAAGAGATACTAATTAGGAATAAGGGAGTATAGGTTCGTAATTAACACTCATGAGATATGATTGTGTTGCTAACTTATAATAACAATGATCTCGTTACACGCTTATCATGGAATTGGGTGAAAATCGAGGACGAATAAATTATTTCTAAAGAATCATTCACGTGTTCTTATTTTATGACCCTAAAAGTCACTTGACCGTGATGAAAACAATACATTATGTCTAAAACACGTGTAGTAGTTTATTTAAGTTTACGTTTTCAATAAATGTCATCATAAAACGAACTTTGGAAGTGCTATGATATTTAATTCTAGCATTGCGTGAGGGCACGACAATGATTTAGTATGAGGGAGTGATGAGACTGCAATTATACATAGTCTCATCGTCTAAATCGGGCTTAAAACGCTTAAAATATCATTAAAATACCCAAAATATGCTTGTGTTTGTTCATTGTGTATTTTAGGTACGGATATCGTGAAATCAACAATAGATCACAAGAATCAAGCAAAAACGAACACGAGAAACGAAGTCGCACAAAGAACCGGACCCGAATCAGGAATTTCCATTCAAGTCCTTGAAGTTTGAAGATTTGGCAAGATTGGTCCCTCTACTTTTGAGGACTTGACATTTATACCCTTGTAAAACTTATACTTGCATTTGGGTCCCTAAAAATATCATGTATGTATAAGATTAACCCTTGAAGAATGATGATATTACTTGAATAGTCTTTGGTACAAGTTTAAGAAACTTTTTGTGGCCAAATTGTGAAAACAAAAAGTTGTTTATAAAGGGGAATGGAAGTTGTGCTGTTTGAAACTTTAAATGACAAATAATTAAAACCAAGGGAACCAAACCGTCCAGACAAGAAACATCCCAACACCCAACCACAACCTGCCACGTCCCCCTCTCCCCATTCAGCCAATCAAATTACTCCCCCACTCCACATCACCCCTACACGTCACACCCCACTAATCCATTATTATTATTATACTAATCGGTTTAAACCGATTATTATATATTTATACATGGAGGGAAACACATTTACTTCCCTAAAACACAATTAAAACCCATATCTGCTACTAACCACAACCATGATGAACCCTAATCCTATTTTTCGAATTAACCAAAATTATACTACCATATTAACCAGATCCCTAATTTACCACCCACTAAACAAATCTCCATCCAAACCCCCATCACCAGACCAACCCACATGTCGTGTGGGCCCACCCCTGCCCATCAATTTCCCTCAAAACCAATGTAGCAGACAAGATCCACGGTTTAGTATGATTCCTTGGTCCCCAATTCGAATTCAAAGGCCAGGATAAGTTTTACACAACTAGCATCAACATACTTCCAAGAATCCATCACATGGGACGTTTGACTGGTTTTCAAGAACAACACCCAAGGTCTTGATTGGAATTTCGTATTCTAGGGTTTCTCATTGTCTTATTAGTTCTAGAATGTACATAGTTCATCTATAAAAAGAGGTGCTGGTTTGTAGCAACCCTTTGTTCCAGTTTTTTTTGTAAAAAAATTTAATGAGTAATGAAAATGAAATTTTGAATTTATGCAATAACTGAGTTCCTTTTTTACTAGTTTTTCTTAGTATAATCATTGTTATTCAGTTGCAACTCTTGTTTAAGTGTTTACAATTATTTCATTATTTCACAAAGATTTTTCAGAAAATCAGGTTTTTTGGAAAGTTTTTGGACCCAAGCTTCAGTTCTTTGGGATTTGTGGACGTGACAACCAAAACAAATCCTTAGGAGTGAAACTTGTTACTCTTTGGTTAAGCAGTTGGTTTTGAAAAGGTGGTTTCAAAAGTGGCATTTCAAAAATCTGGTTCCAATATCTTTTTTTTTCTATTTGAGCTTACTGTTTAAAAAAACCTCACCCAAAAGCTGCTTGACAACAACTTTTGGTGAAGTATTTTTAGACTTGTATCTTCTTTGTTTTGTGGTTCTTAGCAAGTAACATTTGAGAAGATATATTGGGTGTGGATTTTGGATCCAACACCATCACTCTCTACATATAAGACACAATCTTGCATCAGTTCAAGTTCTTAACCCTAGCTTATAAGGAGATGGCATATCAGCCATAGTGAGGCCTGGATGTGGGTCCCACAAGGTAACCAAGGCTTGAACCCTCCTTCCTTGCAAATGTTTTGAATTTGGCCATGTATTTGGATTTGTGTGTGGTATGTTTGATGATGATTTAAGTGTTTGTTTGAGTTTAATATATGTTCATTTGCATGTTTTAATAGGTAGAAATCAGTTTGAAAGCAATTAGCTTAAATCTGCTTTGTAACTTTGATAATCTGTTTCATAAAGGGGTGTTTGGGATTACTGATTTAGAGGGTTTGGGAAGTGCTAAATCTCACTATACTAGCTTATGCGCACTTCTCATGTTAGTAATAAGTTTATTTGGTAGTTTGTTTCAGATATGTTAGTTTAAATAGAGGATTTTGCATGTTTAATTTTGTAAAATTGCACATGTTAATCAGTAGGCTCTCATAGGGTGTTCTAGTATTTTGAATGACTTGAAATCTTGAAACTAGTTAGTGTAAATGTTGATTTAAGTTTGCTAATAGTTTATTTATAATTTGGGAATAAATTGATCAAGATTTGGCAAGTTGAAATTCACCCAAGTGTCAAGCAAACCAGCATACTGTTCATCAGACCCCATATCACCATATAGTAACTGTAAATGGGGTTTTTGTGTTAGATTTTTGTGAGTAGCTTGGTAATTCTATTGTTTATTTGACTCCCCACAACCCAACTGGTTGTGGGAGTGCCCTTGTTTCCAAGTAAAACCCAAGAACCAAGTTTTTACAAGCATTAATCCAAGCAGACCCGTTTTTTCTGTTAAGTCAGTGGGAACAAGGTTCCCACTGCTAGTGTTCTTTTTCCCACTGCTACACATACAGACAAAGAACTTTGACATGTCACTTTCAGTTTTGATAAGTTTTTGTCTTTAGTGCCAAAATTCCAGTGTTTCTCCTAGTTTTTAATTTTCCATTTTTGTTGATTTATTTTATGATTTTTCATTTACTTTAATTTTATTTTACTGTTCATCTTCTATTTTTTTTATTAAATTTAATTTTTATTAGTTTTATTTAATCTGTTTTTTTGTCTTTTAGTGCCAAAAGTTTACATTTTTTAGTTTTTCAAATTTCTAGTTTCAGAAAAATGTTTTAAGATTTTTAGTTTAAAAAAGTTTCACTATTCATCTTTTTAAGTATTTTTTATTTAATTTTAGTTTAATTAGGTTTAATTCAAATATGTTTTGTCTTTTAGTGCAAGAAATTACCTTTTTCAAACTTTTTAATTTTTATACTGTTTAGTAATATAAATTAGGATTTTTCAAAAAGTAAGTTTATTTTTGTCATTATTTTATTATTTTTAACCATTATTTTAGTTTAAAAAATTGTTTTTATTGATTTAAAAATAGAAAAATAGTCTTTAAAATTTAGAAAAAATACTTTTTAGTCATTAAATAATATAAGTGAGTTATTAGTTCAATAAAATAATAATTTGGCGTTTTCTTAATTATATTTAATTTTAGGGCTTTAATTAGCATTTAAAATTGAATATTGAATTAATAAAAGGTTTTAAAATTTATTTATTGAATTTTTATTCTTATTTATATTATTTTAGACTTAGTTTTCATATTTTCGTTAATTTTTAGCTATAATTTTTAATTTTGTCACGTTTTACGTATTTACGTTCGCGTTTTATGTCATTACGTCGTAGTGTAAATGTAGTCGTAGCTCGTCTTTAATTTTCTCTCTTCTAAACCAAAAACGACACTAATCCAAACTTTGATTTTATATATTGGCACTCATAATCACACACCTCCTTCGAGAACGAACTTGGAATTTTCGTCTTCATGGTTTTCCTAAATCGTCGAGTTTAATACTTGCCCGCATTATACGCTCTTTTTCCTAAAAGACGTATTTTTACTACTATCAGATATCTTGTAGGATATTCATTGCAAAGTAAATCATATAGGGTTTATAACTTGGCATCTAAGAAGGTTGAAGAAAATGCCCATGTTAATTTCTTAGAAAATAAACCCAATGTCCCAGGAATAGGTTATGCTTGGATGTTTGATTTGGATTATCTAACTAACTCCATGGATTACTATTCTGTGTAAAGGGATTATCAAACAAACAATGCAGGTGAGGAGATTGGTACAACAAAGTTAGGTACTCAAAGAGAACCTTCTTCATCAGAATCTCAGGATGATGATGTTCACATCTATGTACCCAGTATGCCTAATGTTTCTCCTATGAATGCTACTCCTTAGAAGCAAACAATGCCATCAGCTGATGATCAAGCCTCCCAAGAGCTTCAGAGGCTTCAAGATCAAGAAAAGAATGCCACATCCGCTAATGAGCATTCAGGAGAAGAATCTTTGGAATCACAACACTTAACATTACATATTACACCCAACGGCTAAGTCAAAATATTCAAAGTCTGTTGATTCATTAGAAGATATTTTACAAGCTATGGACGATGAAGACGTTTATGCTAGTCCAACTGAAGGAATCTTCTCCAAAGCTTCCTATGATGAGCAGGGTGCAGTAACTGATTTCAATAATTTGGAAACTTAATTTCCAGTCAGTTCTATTCCCACTCATAAAGTCAACAACAACCATCCTACTACTCAAATTATTGGAAATCCCAGTCTGCTGTGCAAACCAGAAGACAACTTCAAGCCAATATTGAAACTCATGCACTTGTGAGTTATGTCAAACAACAACAAAGAACAAATCGTAAGGATACTCAACATTGTTTGTTTGCTTGTTTCTTATCACAAGTAGAGCCCAAGAACATTTCTCAAGCTCTTGATGAAGAAAGTTGGGTAGATGTCATGCAAGAAGAATTAACGCAATTTGAACTATAAAAGGTTTGGATTCTTGTGGATCTTCCCTCAGGTAAAAGGGTTATTGGTACTAGATGGGTTTTCAGAAACAAGAAGGGTGAAAGAGGAGTTGTTGTGAGGAACAAGGCAAGGCTTGTTGCTCAAGGCTATAGACAGGAAGAAGGGATAGACTATGATGAGTGATGAGATGGCATTTATACATGATCTCATCGTTCTTTTCGGGCTTTAAATGCATAAAAATGTCATAAAATACCATATATATGCTTGTGTTTGTTTACTTGTGTACTTTAGGTATGGATATCGTGAAAAAGACAAAAGATCACAAGATACAAGGAAAAACGGACACGAGAAACGAAGCCGTACAAAGAACCGGGCCCTAATCATGGAATTCTCAACAAATTACCTTGAAGACTTGAAGACAAAACAAGATTGATCCTCCAAAGAATGAAGAAATGACACTTAAAACCCTTGTATATTAATAATTACAAGTTTGGTCCCTTAAGTTTGTCAAAATTGCAAAAAGGTCCTTCAACTTTGAAGAAATGACAAGATTGGTCCCTCAACAAAATCAATTTGTCAAATATGGTCCCTCATGAAGATTAAGAAGCAAAGAAGACCTTTGAAGATCAATATAGTCCAAGAACAGCCCTTGAATTATCCCAAAGTGTCAAAAATACTCCTTGATAACTTTTTGTCAAAAGATTGTGCCAAAAATGAAAAGTCTTGAAAGATATTAACAAGGGAGAAACGATTTTAGGGCTGATAACCTCAAATGCCAAAAATATCAAAAGAAAAGGGCCAAAGTTGCATACTTTCAAACATTCAAATGAAAACTGGCGCCTAACACATCTTTTCCCCCAAAATCGGATCTAAACGAGTTACTATTCACTTTCACCCCACCCAGATTTTACATCAACTTAAACCTGGGTAAAAACCAATTAAACTTGCACACGCTTAATTCCCACACACACAAACCCATCCCACACCTAAAAACCCCAATCCCACCACTGTGGACCCTACCCCCAATTCTCCTCTCCACCAATCAAAACGCACCTTGATCCCCAAGCATACTGACGTGTCCTAAATCAACAACTGAGATGTATTGCTTACTCACAACGCCAAAAGGAACGTCCAGGATCAAAAAGGACACCTCAACACTCAAAACGCGTCAAGGGCAATTTGGAGATTTTCTAGTGATTAGGGTTTCGTTTTTAGCATTCTAGATTGTTCATTAGACTAGTATAAAAGGAGACTCCAACCTGTGGATGTCCCTTGTTCCAGTTTTAAAGATTTGCACATGTAATTCCTTTTTTATGAAATAAAAGTTTAGTTTTTGTTTTAAAACAAGTATAATTCCTTTTTAGGTTTATAAAAAGTTGTGTGTTGTGTATAAGCTTGATTCTGAGTTCCATTTTCTATTTGGTCAAGTAATTTTGATTTTCAAAATTGTTTGAAGGTTTCTGAAACTTGAGATTCTTGGTAAGAATCTGTTTCAGGATTTGGTGATTAAGAGGTGTGATTTGTTAGTGATTAAGAGTTTTTGAAACGTGTTAAAAAGGTTTAAAGTTTTTTTGGAAAGGTTTAAGAAAGAAGGAAAAAAAAATCAGAAATATATATTATTGCTTGTGTTTGTATGTTCTTCTTTTGTTTTGATTTAAGCAGGTGTTGATTGTTTGTTGATCCAAGGGTCTGCACCAACCCCAGTTGGTAAGGAGGTGGATTATACATCCACTAGGGCCTTGGATGTAAGGCCCTAAGGTATTCTCTTTTCCCTTTTGAAAAATTTCAGAAAAAGCTGTTCATATGATCTTGTTTGATTTTGATGCTTAAGTGTGTTAAAGCTGTGTGATTCATGTTCTATTGTGTTTGTATGCATGCTATATGCCATTAAGATCAATTTGAATAGGTGTTAGAGTGTATTGGTTTGTTAAATATTTGGTTTTCAAATTTAACAGGGTGTTTGGATTAGCATTTTAGCAGGGCAAAGTTTTTGATTTGGTTATTAAAAGGTGTTAGACCAGTTGAAATAGGATTGGAATAGGTTTGTTGTTAGTGGTGTTTCAATTTAGTGCAAGATTAGAAGGAATTGGTGTGGTTGAAAAGGAAAAGTAAGCTTGAAACCTGCATATCAATATTTCTGCCTATTTTCCATGAATTTTGATGCTAGAACTTGAAATCTGTTAAGGCTTAGGCTGATATAGGTTTGCTAATTGATTGTGCATCAGTTTGTGGAGTTGTGTGCATGAGCTTGGAGTTTGAAACTCAAATTTGTGCTAGTTCTAAGCCTAAAGTCCACCAGACCTATTCATTGTATCACAGCAACTTGAAATTGCCCTTTGTGCTTGGTTTGTTGATTATTTTGCTTGCTAGTGTGCTTATTCTTGCTTGTCAGTGACTCCTTGTGCTTCAATAAGCACAAGGGTGCCCTTGTCCAAAGAAATCAACACCAAAACAAGCTCACAGCCAAGACCTCTTGGCTAAAAATCCCTTGTGAAGAATTCAGCAAACACAAGCACCTGCTTGTGTCAAAATCAAACTTGGCCACGTTTTTGGTTATCATTTGGCTTAATACGTGTTAAAAAGAGAGTTGGGATTGGATTATAAGCTCATTAAGTATCAGTGTTGGATTTGGAAAGAAAAAAATAAAAAAAGAAAATAATTGTAAAAAGGTTGCCCGCAGCAGGACTCGAACCCCAGACCTCTCGCTGGAGGAGTAGGGGAACTACCACTGATCTAGACACCTTTTTACGTTAAGGGTTGATTTCAAAAGTTATTTATCACGTTTTTCATTTCTTTGCTTATTTAAAAGCCGTAGCTTATTTACCATTTTTCCAGCTTATTTGTTAAGCGTTTTTGCTTATTTTCATTTTTCCTAGGACCCTTATTAGATTTGTGACTTTTCTAGCTAATTTTTATATTTTTCCTTTTATTTAATTATTTTCTTTGCATTTATTTATTATCCCTTTTTATAAAATCAATAAAAAATAGAAAAAAGAGTTTTAATTTTTAGGAAAAATAATTTTTAGTTTTTAAAATAATATTTTGAGGTTTACAGCTTATTAGGTTTTTAATTTGGCTTATTTTTAATTTTATAAGATTTTAGGATTTTTTAGCAACTTTAAAAATTAATATAAAATTAATTAAGAGGTTTTAGAAACTTTAATTTACATTTTATTCTTAGTTAGAATATTTAGGATTTTTAAGAATTTTTTAGAATTAATTTTAGAAACTTTTTATTTTTAGCATTATTTTAATATTATTTTATTATTAAAAAATCAAAGTTTTATTTTTATTTCTTTTCCATTTTTCCTAGGTTCTTTATCATTAATTAGGACTTTTCCCATTTTTAGAATAATTTTATAGCTTTTAGATTTAATTTTATAATTATTTTAATTTTAATTAGGTTTTAATCAATTTAAATCATTTTTAGAGTTTTAAAAATAGTTTTAATAGGTTTTAATTTTTAGAAAATTACTTTTTAGTCTTCTAATAATATAAGTTTAGTATTAGTTCAATAAAATCATATTTTATACATTTGAATTAGTTATATTTAATTTTAGGGCTTTAATTAGCATTTAAAATTAAATATTTAATTAATAAAAGGTTTTAAAATATCTTTGTTGGATTTTTGTCTTTATTTATATTATTTTAGACTTGTTTTTAGTCTTTTTGATTTTGTTTTTTTTGGTTTTAGCATATAATTTTTAATTTTGGTAGTTTTTCACGGCTTTACGTTTACGTCGTAGTTTAATTTTAACGTAACCGTCTTTTCATCCTTTCATCCCCATTCTTCCAAAAATTAATCTCAAATACATACAAGTTAATTCATAACACATATACCTCCTTGGGAAACGAACTTTCTCTCTTTTTAAGTGATTAAGGGTCATTACTTGTGGTTTTCCTAAATCACTCGTTAATACTTTCCGCTATTTACGCTCTTTTCCTAAAGAGTAGTAAAACATTACAATCATTTTTGGCGCCGCTGCCGGGGAGGTGTGTTGTGCTTTAATTTGGAAGCTTTTGTTTTGATATTATCCATAACAAGTATTTGTGTTAAGTGGAACTCCCTTAACACGTATTATCGGTTTTCTTGGTTTTTCTTGTACAAATATTATTAATATATTGTATTAAGTATCACAATCAAAATACAATATCTCCAAAAGTGTGAAAACACAACCTTAATTGGGATTTGATCTCCTAATTATTGTATTCGAATCTCAAACAAAAAGAAAAGGCAAAAATAGATAAATACTTTCGTGAAGCTCGATTTTGAAAAATACAAACTATAAGGTGGGTATAAGGCGGGTATTATAAAATATACCCTAAGGAAAAAGGCTCTTAAGTGCTTCGCGCCGCCTCGTTTCCCCGCTTACTTGTGAGTATTTTGAGATTGAAGGCTAATCGAGGGTTTTGCCGCCCAAAGTATTATAACGTATACTATATTTGCTTGGTTTCTTTGTGATTAAACCCTCTTGAACAATTTGGTTTTCACCAAAGTTCTAAAGTCATTCGAAGGCGTTCACTCCACGTGATCGTTTTCATTCCTTTGAGGCTTCTTTAATCAAGAGTTTGATTCGAGGAGAGATTTTGTAGATTGTTGTCTACGAAGATACACCAAAATCCAAAAAAATTAAATATCATCAAAAACACAAAAAAATTGAAAATCCACAAAACAACCAAAAAGAATCTTCTTTGCTCACCTCCCATTCTTCGTGTAGTTTATGATCACTCGTAATCAAGCAAAACGAGCTCGTAAACGTCTTCAAAAGCAAGCAAATCAAGGATCGTTGATTGTTGAAGAACCTCCAATTGTTGAACCTATTGTAGAACAAGAAGTCGTCATGGCTGATCGTACTATGATGGAGTTGCTACAAGCACCCACCGAGGGTTTTGGAGAGGCTATTGTTATTCCCGCCATCCTTGCGGAGAATTTCGAAATTAAGACGGGTTTAATGTCGATGTTGCAAGCAAACAAGTTTAGAGGACACGAGAAAGACAACCCGCATTACCACATTAGGAATTTCAACCGTCTCACCGCTACTAGCAAATTCAAAGATGTTCCACATGACGCCATTAAGATGATGTTGTTTCCATACTCGTTGGATGGACCCGCAAAAATTTGGCTCGAGAAAGAACCGCCAAATTCGATTTTGACATGGGCCGATCTCGTTTCTAAGTTTGTGAACAAGTTTTTCCCACCATCTAAAACAACACACTTAAAAAATGAGATTTCACGATTTGTGCAACGAAATAATGAAAGTTTTTCAATGGCATGGGAACGATTTAAAGAGATGTTACATGAATGTCCACATCATGATTTTTCGGAATTACATCAAGTGGATACTTTTTATAATGGGCTTAATGATCATGAACGAGATTATTTGAATGCCGCCGCGGGTGGTAATTTTTTGTGCAAGACGACAAATGAGGCTTTACAAATCATTGAAAATCGATCTAAGGTTTATAGCCCTCGTAACACACCGAGTGTTGCCAATATGGGTTCGTCATCTTCGTCACAATCGTCTCGTAGCATTAACGCCTTACATGATGAAGCTAATGAGGAAAATCGGTTTTTTGATAGATTTGCTAATCTAATGTCCCATTGGAAGGCTCAAGAAGCTTCCAATTCCGCTTCGGTTAAAGCGGTTGCTAAGAGTTGTTTATCTTGTGGGGGGGCTCATGATCTTTCCGAGTGCATTACCGCGGATGGTAACACTTCGAGTGCTTATGTAGCAACGGGAACTTACAACCAAAACGGCCAAGGTTCTCGTCCAAATCAAGCTCCACCCAATCAAAATGTTAACAATTATCGAAACAACAACCAAGGTAATTACCAAGGCAACACACGCAATTACAACAAAGGGAATTATCAAAGTGGGAATGGACAAATCTCTAATCAAAATCAAAACCGTGATTTTCAAAACACTACACAAGGTTTTCAAAATGCTCACACGAAAAATTTGCAAGGAGAATTTTTGGATTATGCAAAAGCAAATGATGCTAAATTTGATAATATGCAACGTGAGATGATTAGCTTAAGGTCCGAGTTGAAAAACGAGCTTAAAAATGAACTTGCTAATGAACTTAAAACTCATGCAAACAAAATGGAAGGAAATGTCCAACGTCTTCAACAAAACCAACAAAAGATGGAATTAGGACAACATGAGATTAAGCAAGAGTTATTGAAAGCGGATGCTAGGCAATCAAAATTTGAGGACCGAATGGCTAAGATGTTTGAAGCTATCATGTGTAAGCCCTCTTCTTCGGGTGGTCTTCCTAGTGATACCATTGCAAACCCGAAGGGAGAAATGAAGGTTATTACTACACGAAGTGGTAAAACTTTCAAGGAACCAATCTCTCGTACAAGTACTTCTAAGGAGAAGGAAATCGAGAAAGAACCCGAGGTGATGGTCGAAAAGGAGCATATTACAATCCCACGAAGTACCGCTCATACCACACCTACGGTTGAACCAATACCAATACCAATTGTGGAACCCGAGTTTCCAAGGCCGTTGCCTAATGACCAACCCACACCACCTTTACCTTACCCTTCGAGACGAAACAAAGAGAAAGCACAAGAAAGGAACAATTATCAATTTGAGCTATTTATGAAAATGTTTCGTGATCTACATTTTAACATAAGTTTTGCCGATGCTTTAATCATGATGCCTCGATTCGCCGCAAACTTCAAAAGTATGCTAAACAACAAAGAGAAGTTACAACAATCGTCTAGTTGTTCATCGGTTTTTCTAAGCCGCATACCACAAAAAGTCGGTGATCCCGGTAAATTTTTGATTCCGTGTGCTATTCAAGATTTGGAGGAATGCTACGCCTTGGCCGATCTTGGTGCTAGTATTAATTTAATGCCTCTCGAGATCTTCAAATCGCATTCGCTTCCGGCTCTTACTCCTTCGAACATGTCCATCGAGATGGCCGATCATTCTACGATCATGGCATGTGGAGTAGCCGAGGACGTTTTCGTTAAAGTCGGAAAGTTTTACTATCCCGTTGACTTTATCGTTGTAGACATTCCTATCGATCAAAAAGTTCCTCTCATTTTGGGTCGTTCATTTTTGGATACATCAAGAGCACTTATCGATGTTCATGCTCGAAAAATCACCCTTCGTTTCAATGAGGAAGAACTTGTCATCAATGCAACACAAAACTCCAATCTTTCTCATGTATATTCTATCGCAACTTTAAACCATGGTGACTCGACCAATGTCGTTTGCAAAGAATTTTCACCAAGAGTTTTAGGGAATGTCTCCAAAAACAATTTACCATTTCCTCCGCCGGTGGAGGTTATGAGTGTAAAGCCTACAAAGAAGAAACCATCAATACTTGAATCGAAAAATCCTTCGCCTTATCTCGAACATTCATTCTTGAAAAGTGTTGATAAATTACCGGTTTCTACGGAAGATCTTTCGGATGATGAATATGTTGACCCCAATGGGGAGGTTTTCTTCGTCGATAAACGTTTTGAGAACTTGCCACCACCAAAACCAAAACGGTTTCAAAATGTGAGAATTTTTAGTGTAACTAACATCGTCTTAGAAACACCGAATATTTTCGACATAATCAAAAAGGGTTTTCATAAGGAGAGTTTAAAAGATAACAAAGAAAAAGATCTTAAATGTGATTTAATTGATTTTTCTACAAATCTAACTCCGTCATCACCACGTGTTTTGAGTGCTACAAACTCGTCTAATCCTTTTGACGATGTTTTGTGTGGTTCTAGTATGGGGGAAGCCCCTTATGTTCCCTCATCCTTGTCCACCGAGGACGAGATATTCGATCCCGGAATTTCATGTAAAGGGAAATCTCGGTCTTCCACCGATGCAATAAATGGAAACTATATCTATTTGCTTGGTGCGAGTCTACCTCGAGTAGCTCAAACGTTTGTCTTACCAATTGTCTCACCCTTCTATTTCTCATCTATTTTCTTCAAACTCTTTGAGTTTATGGCACGTGTTGGAGTGGTGTTAATTTATTTTTCCAATGAAAACGAGAACGCCATCTTCGACCCCGGTATTTTGCATCATCTAAGGACTTAGTCCTTTATACCGGTTGCTTTTTGGGCCTTGTTTATCATGTAAGCCCCATCAAAAATTGACCATACCATGAATTTCCCTAAATGTTCACATTTTGAGGGGATCGAGTCGAGCTCATGACTCGGTAATCAAAAACGAGGTGCCTCGTGGGGGAAATCCCATGCTTATCTTTTATATTCACTAATAAGGGGACTTGTACCCTTCCAACTCGTTGTCTCGTGGTTGTTTGTGATTGTGTTATCTAGATCATCATCATCATTTACGATTGAAGACTCTCGTGTTCGTTTACGTGAGCCTCCATCGTTCGTTTGAAGAAGTTTTTCACGAATCCATGACATATCCTTTATTGTTCTAACAATTATCTTTTAGCATACTTAATAAACGGCTTTAGATATATTGTTGATCACCCTTTCCATGCTAGATCCTAAGCATTCGACTCTTCGTCTCTAGTATGGGGGTGCTCCACCTTTAGACTCGAAACATTGAGGACAATGTTTACTTTTAGTATGGGGGGTGAATAGGTACTTGCTTTGCTACGCCCTCACGTTTTCCAACTTTCTATGTTTTGTTTTGCTAATAAGGCTAAAAATGGCCAAATTTTAAAATTTTTCTTAGTTTTCATAAGTGTTTTTAAGACACGAATGTATATTTTCCGATGGGTAGAATAAGAGTTAATTCTTGACTTGATGGGCATTTGGAGCCATTTACATTCCTTAACCCGCTCAATTCAAGTTTTGCTAGACTTTTATATAGGGAGCTTTAAAACGCGAAAGTCTTAATTCATTCGGGTTAAGAACAAGAACTTTTCGCAAGTTCCTATAATTGATTCTAGAAAGTCACTTATCAAGGGAACTATAAAATGCATTCTCTAAACTTGAAAAAGTCCAAGAAAGTGCAAGATCCTATAGGTGGCTTGAAAACCCAAAACTTTGATTTGATATAGTCTTAATGAAAGCTAATCCAAATTTGGCTTAATTTTGACTTGCATGGCTAAGTATTCACGAGTCTCTTTAATTAGAGGTCTTTATATAGTGAAGAACGAGAAATGATAGAGTTAGACAAGTGATCATGCTAAACGTAGAACATGAAAGTGTTCTTTCAAAAACTCATATGTTTTTAATTGTGGCTTTTTCTTCCCATAAGATCAATGCATTAGGAATAAATCATAATTGCAATAAGTAAGGTCGTACGATTTGAAAGGTTACTTAGCCTCTAGCGCAAGATCGTTTAAAAGTTGCTCGGGGTTGAATAGAGTTCATAGCCAAGGCATAACTTATTGAAGCGGGACGCGAAGATTGGTGATCATCCAAAAAGGCCCTAACAAGGCATGAGGAGCTCTATTTTTGCTAAAAATCCAAAGATGATGTGAAGTATCATTATTCCAAAATCAATATGAAGGATCGAGACACACGACGAGAAGCAATTACTCCCCTAAAGATCCAAAAAGACCCTAACAAGGTATGAGGATAAATATATCCAAGTCCGAAAAGGAGGCGGATCGTTGTATATCAAAATCCAAAGTAAAGATTGAAGAAAAATGATGAAGTCGTGGTCCTATATGAAGAATCTCTCAAAAACATCAAGTGAAGAAATTCCAAAAATATGAAGAGAAGACCATTATTTCAAGAACGTCTTCCCAAGATTTGAAGTATGAAGTACATGCCAAATATCGGTCCGAGAAAGGTCTCAAATCGTGAAACGAGTTATGCCAAGATATGAACTTAAGGAGATACACGAGAAGCCGTTTTAAAAGATTTTGTCCTTCGGCTAACTATTGATCAAATCGTGCTACTTTGCTTTCGGACTAATAACTACTCAAATAAGTCAATATGAATCACTTGTGATCCATGACAAATAGATAAAAAATGCTAGTAACCCATTTCCTTTTATAATAACTAGGATTGCGGGGAGAAAAAGTATTACACAATTTGGACGTATGAGTAGTGTTAGCATTGTGACTTGTACCAACAATGATCTTGTTTTTGCACTTAGCATGGAATGTATGACAATCAAGGATGACGAAGTTTACTCTAAGGGACATTAACTTGTTTCTATTCTTTGACCCTAAAAGTCACCTTTTGGTGATGAAAATCATACATTATGTCTTTACACATCATCGTAGTATGTTGCAAGTCTTTTACTCTTCAATAAAGGTTAATAAAATTGAACTTTGGTGATGCATAGATACTTTATTCTAGCATTGCGTGAGGGCACGGCAATGGCTTAGTATGGGGGAGTGATGAGATGGCATTTATACATGATCTCATCGTTCTTTTCGGGCTTTAAATGCATAAAAATGTCATAAAATACCATATATATGCTTGTGTTTGTTTACTTGTGTACTTTAGGTATGGATATCGTGAAAAAGACAAAAGATCACAAGATACAAGGAAAAACGGACACGAGAAACGAAGCCGTACAAAGAACCGGGCCCTAATCATGGAATTCTCAACAAATTACCTTGAAGACTTGAAAACAAAACAAGATTGATCCTCCAAAGAATGAAGAAATGACACTTAAAACCCTTGTATATTAATAATTACAAGTTTGGTCCCTTAAGTTTGTCAAAATTGCAAAAAGGTCCTTCAACTTTGAAGAAATGACAAGATTGGTCCCTCAACAAAATCAATTTGTCAAATATGGTCCCTCATGAAGATTAAGAAGCAAAGAATACCTTTGAAGATCAATATAGTCCAAGAACAGCCCTTGAATTATCCCAAAGTGTCAAAAATACTCCTTGATAACTTTTTGTCAAAAGATTGTGCCAAAAATGAAAAGTCTTGAAAGATATTAACAAGGGAGAAACGATTTTAGGGCTGATAACCTCAAATGCCAAAAATATCAAAAGAAAAGGGCCAAAGTTGCATACTTTCAAACATTCAAATGAAAACTGGCGCCTAACACATCTTTTCCCCCAAAATCGGATCTAAACGAGTTACTATTCACTTTCACCCCACCCAGATTTTACATCAACTTAAACCTGGGTAAAAACCAATTAAACTTGCACACGCTTAATTCCCACACACACAAACCCATCCCACACCTAAAAACCCCAATCCCACCACTGTGGACCCTACCCCCAATTCTCCTCTCCACCAATCAAAACGCACCTTGATCCCCAAGCATACTGACGTGTCCTAAATCAACAACTGAGATGTATTGCTTACTCACAACGCCAAAAGGAACGTCCAGGATCAAAAAGGACACCTCAACACTCAAAACGCGTCAAGGGCAATTTGGAGATTTTCTAGTGATTAGGGTTTCGTTTTTAGCATTCTAGATTGTTCATTAGACTAGTATAAAAGGAGACTCCAACCTGTGGATGTCCCTTGTTCCAGTTTTAAAGCTTTGCACATGTAATTCCTTTTTTATGAAATAAAAGTTTGGTTTTTGTTTTAAAACAAGTATAATTCCTTTTTAGGTTTATAAAAAGTTGTGTGTTGTGTATAAGCTTGATTCTGAGTTCCATTTTCTATTTGGTCAAGTAATTTTGATTTTCAAAATTGTTTGAAGGTTTCTGAAACTTGAGATTCTTGGTAAGAATCTGTTTCAGGATTTGGTGATTAAGAGGTGTGATTTGTTAGTGATTAAGAGTTTTTGAAACGTGTTAAAAAGGTTTAAAGTTTTTTTGGAAAGGTTTAAGAAAGAAGGAAAAAAAAATCAGAAATATATATTATTGCTTGTGTTTGTATGTTCTTCTTTTGTTTTGATTTAAGCAGGTGTTGATTGTTTGTTGATCCAAGGGTCTGCACCAACCCCAGTTGGTAAGGAGGTGGATTATACATCCACTAGGGCCTTGGATGTAAGGCCCTAAGGTATTCTCTTTTCCCTTTTGAAAAATTTCAGAAAAAGCTGTTCATATGATCTTGTTTGATTTTGATGCTTAAGTGTGTTAAAGCTGTGTGATTCATGTTCTATTGTGTTTGTATGCATGCTATATGCCATTAAGATCAATTTGAATAGGTGTTAGAGTGTATTGGTTTGTTAAATATTTGGTTTTCAAATTTAACAGGGTGTTTGGATTAGCATTTTAGCAGGGCAAAGTTTTTGATTTGGTTATTAAAAGGTGTTAGACCAGTTGAAATAGGATTGGAATAGGTTTGTTGTTAGTGGTGTTTCAATTTAGTGCAAGATTAGAAGGAATTGGTGTGGTTGAAAAGGAAAAGTAAGCTTGAAACCTGCATATCAATATTTCTGCCTATTTTCCATGAATTTTGGTGCTAGAACTTGAAATCTGTTAAGGCTTAGGCTGATATAGGTTTGCTAATTGATTGTGCATCAGTTTGTGGAGTTGTGTGCATGAGCTTGGAGTTTGAAACTCAAATTTGTGCTAGTTCTAAGCCTAAAGTCCACCAGACCTGTTCATTGTATCACAGCAACTTGAAATTGCCCTTTGTGCTTGGTTTGTTGATTATTTTGCTTGCTAGTGTGCTTATTCTTGCTTGTCAGTGACTCCTTGTGCTTCAATAAGCACAAGGGTGCCCTTGTCCAAAGAAATCAACACCAAAACAAGCTCACAGCCAAGACCTCTTGGCTAAAAATCCCTTGTGAAGAATTCAGCAAACACAAGCACCTGCTTGTGTCAAAATCAAACTTGGCCACGTTTTTGGTTATCATTTGGCTTAATACGTGTTAAAAAGAGAGTTGGGATTGGATTATAAGCTCATTAAGTATCAGTGTTGGATTTGGAAAGAAAAAAATAAAAAAAGAAAATAATTGTAAAAAGGTTGCCCGCAGCAGGACTCGAACCCCAGACCTCTCGCTGGAGGAGTAGGGGAACTACCACTGATCTAGACACCTTTTTACATTAAGGGTTGATTTCAAAAGTTATTTATCACGTTTTTCATTTCTTTGCTTATTTAAAAGTCGTAGCTTATTTACCATTTTTCCAGCTTATTTGTTAAGCGTTTTTGCTTATTTTCATTTTTCCTAGGACCCTTATTAGATTTGTGACTTTTCTAGCTAATTTTTATATTTTTCCTTTTATTTAATTATTTTCTTTGCATTTATTTATTATCCGTTTTTATAAAATCAATAAAAAATAGAAAAAAGAGTTTTAATTTTTAGGAAAAATAATTTTTAGTTTTTAAAATAATATTTTGAGGTTTACAGCTTATTAGGTTTTTAATTTGGCTTATTTTTAATTTTATAAGATTTTAGGATTTTTTAGCAACTTTAAAAATTAATATAAAATTAATTAAGAGGTTTTAGAAACTTTAATTTACATTTTCTTCTTAGTTAGAATATTTAGGATTTTTAAGAATTTTTTAGAATTAATTTTAGAAACTTTTTATTTTTAGCATTATTTTAATATTATTTTATTATTAAAAAATCAAAGTTTTATTTTTATTTCTTTTCCATTTTTCCTAGGTTCTTTATCATTAATTAGGACTTTTCCCATTTTTAGAATAATTTTATAGCTTTTAGATTTAATTTTATAATTATTTTAATTTTAATTAGGTTTTAATCAATTTAAATCATTTTTAGAGTTTAAAAAATAGTTTTAATAGGTTTTAATTTTTAGAAAATTACTTTTTAGTCTTCTAATAATATAAGTTTAGTATTAGTTCAATAAAATCATATTTTAGACATTTGAATTAGTTATATTTAATTTTAGGGCTTTAATTAGCATTTAAAATTAAATATTTAATTAATAAAAGGTTTTAAAATATCTTTGTTGGATTTTTGTCTTTATTTATATTATTTTAGACTTGTTTTTAGTCTTTTTGATTTTGTTTTTTTGGTTTTAGCATATAATTTTTAATTTTGGTAGTTTTTCACGGCTTTACGTTTACGTCGTAGTTTAATTTTAACGTAACCGTCTTTTCATCCTTTCATCCCCATTCTTCCAAAAATTAATCTCAAATACATACAAGTTAATTCATAACACATATACCTCCTTGGGAAACGAACTTTCTCTCTTTTTAAGTGATTAAGGGTCATTACTTGTGGTTTTCCAAAATCACTCGTTAATACTTTCCGCTATTTACGCTCTTTTCCTAAAGAGTAGTAAAACATTACAATCAATGAGGTTTTTGCACCAGTGGCAAGAATAGAAGCCATTAGGTTATGTTTGGCCTTTGCATCATATATGGGTTTTATAGTCTATCATATGGATGTGAAAAGTGCCTTTCTTAATGGTACTATTTCAGAGGAGGTATATGTTTCACAACCTCCAGGTTTTGTAGATCCTAAGTTCCCCAACAGAGTCTACAAAGTTATCAAAGAACTTTATGGTCTACATCAAGCTCCAAGGGCTTGGTATGCAACCTTATCCACTTTTCTGTTAGAACATGGATATAAGAGAGGAACCATTGACAAAACTCAATTCATCAAAAAGAATGCTAATGATATTATTCTAGTACAAGTCTATGTTGATGACATAATTTTTGGTTCAACCAAGAAATCATGGTGTGAAGAGTTTGAAGCTTTGATGAAAGCAAGATTTCAGATGAGTTCTATGGGAGAACTTACCTTCTTTTTGGGACTACAAGTCAAACAGAGGAAAGATGGAATATTTATCAGCCAAGATAAATATGTTGTTGAAATCTTGAAGAAGTTTTCATGTATGGATACAAGGAGTACAAGTACACCTTTTGAAGATAAGAAGTCTTTGTCAAAAGATGAACATGGAGACAATGCTGATATTAATCTATATAGGTCAATGATTGGTTCATTAATGTATTTAACTGCTTCAAGACCAGATATTATGTTTGATGTGTGTGCCTGTTCAAGGTTCCAAGTCAATCCAAAGGTGTCACATCTACATGCTGTGAAGAGGATTTTTAAGTATCTTAAAAGTCAGCCCAATATAGGATTATGGTATCCTAGAGACTCAACTTTTGATTTGGAACTTACTCAGATAGTGACATGATAGGAAATCCACAACAGGAGGTTGTCAATTCCTAGGCAGAAGACTCATATCATGGCAGTGTAAGAAGCAAACCATTGTTTCTACTTCTACAACTGAAGTTGAATATGTAGCTGTTGCTCATTGCTGCGGACAAGTACTTTGGATTCAAAATCAGTTGTTAGACTATGGGTTCAACTTCATGAACACCAAGATCTACATTGATAATGAAAGTACTATATGCATTTTCAAGAATCCAGTCTTTAACTCCAAGACCAAGCATATTGAAATAAGACATCACTTCATAAGAGATGCCTATGACAAGAAGCTTATTCAAGTCTTGAAGATTCATACAGACAACAATGTAGCTGATTTGTTGACCAACGCATTTGATGCAAAGAGATTTGAATTCTTGGTAACACATATTGGTATGCTCAACCAATAAACTGCTGCATATGTTAAGGGGAGGTAATAGCTGTATAATTTTTATGATAGTTTTTATTGTATAGTGTTTGTTTTTGTGTTTTTGATGTGATTGCAGGTTGATAGAATAAGGTAAAAGACGTTATAATGATAGTGGAATGCATGAACTGGTCAAATTTGTGAGGTACCGTTATGGATCCAAGTACCGCTAGCACAAATCCAAGTACCGAGTATGTTCCATGTACCGCTACATATCCATTGTACCGTTAAGGGTCTCTTTTGTAAATTTGGCAGTTTCTTCGCGCTTGGGTTTGTTATTTACATAAATACTTACTCTAATTATACAATTGATTCACCTAATCTTTTATTCTTATCTCTTAATTCTATAACCTTCTCTCTACTTTTTCAATCATCAAAAATACTAATGGCTGCTTTACAAATGATCTCTGAGCACAACTTGGTTGCGAACCTTGCTCAGAATGACGATTCTCTTGGTTTCCATGAAATACTTGGATTTTTATCTCGAAGTCATATTCATTTTGCGCTTATTGTAAGTCCCATTTCTCTATTCCTATTGTTGAACAATTTTGGAATACTGCTGTGTTAGGTACTCGTTTTAATCAACCTTGCATTAGGGCTAAGGTGAATCATAGGAATATCTATGTAACTAAGGTACTGCTAAGGGCTGGTTTAAGACTAAATGATGAAAATGGACTAAGTAATTTAAACAATACAAAGATACATGATGGCCTTGCAGCCATGGGTTATGACGGTGGTAGAGAAAGTCTTACTTTCTTTAAAGCTTTATTTTCACCACAATGGAAATTGCTTTTTCATGCCATTATTCACTGTTTAAGCTCCAAAAGTACTTTTTTTGATCAAATCCTTGCTGCATTGGCATCAGCTGGTATTTGTTTAGCAAATGACAGAGTTTTTAATTTTTCAAAATTAATTTTTGAAGGCATGACTAGGAATTTGGAAGGAGTTAAGAAGTTTTTAATGTATTCTAGATTCATTCAGACTTTAGTTAATGACCAAATCCCTAACCTGCCAGAGTTAACAAATACATGGGATGTTCCTACATTTACAAAGAGAACTTTCTCTTTCTTAACCAATCAAGGCAATGACTTTACAGGAACTGTCACACCCTTATTTGCTAATATGTTAGCCCAACCTGCCAACCAAGAAGGTGAGGAACCTAGCACTGCTAGTGGTTCTCAACAAACTCCTTATCACCAGAGTTCCCATTCCTCAGAAGATACTCAATCTTCTTCTCACAATGTTGGTAATCCACCAAATTTAGATGAGATGATCCATACACCTACTGCTTCAATTGCTGCTAGTGGTTCACCACAAGCACAAGCAATAGAGGAGGTGGATGTTGCCAATTTAACTGCTTTGTGCACTAGCTTGTCCAAAAAGGTACATGTATTGCAAAAGGAGAAGCTTGTTCAAGACAAGAAAATTGTTAAATTAGAGGCTAATTTAATCAGACTAAGAAATAAGGTATCTCCTTAGACGAGGCATAACAGATCAATTCAGAAAGCTTAGGGATGGCAACGGGGCGGGTTTGGGGCGGGGCGACCGTCCCCATCCCCAAACCCGATTAGTAAAGTTCTCCCCAAACCCGCCCCGATCCCCGTCGGGGATTTAATCGGGGTGTCCCGTTGGGGCACAATGCTCCCTCAAACCCGCCCCGTACTAATTGGGGATCTTATCGGGTACCCTCTTTAGGTGAAATTTTCTATCAAAATCGCATCATTTTACATTTATTACTATTTTTATACTGTTAAAAATAAGCTTGAAGTATTAAAATTTACTAATTATATAATAATGAATTACAAACAATACTTATAAGGTTTAAAACGATACTATTATACATAAATAATAGGATATGTTACACCACAAAGAACTTACAATACATGAAACAAGTTTCTATAATAATAATTTGCAATAGTGAAAAGATAAAATACCAAAAAAAAATTATTATGACGTAATTAGTAAGAAAACACTATATAAAAATACTTATATTTGTATATGTGTATATTAATCGGGCGGGGCGGGTCGGGGACCTTATTCCTCGTGTTTGCCCCAAACCCGATTAAAAATTCCCCGTTTAAGCCCCAAACCCGCCCCATAACCCAATAAAGTTAACCCGCCCCGCCCCAGTTATTCCGGGTTTTGGGTTTCCCCTTCGGGTTTGGGTTTTTTTCCATCCCTAAGAAAGCTGCTCTTAAAAAGCAAAGATTTAGGAACCTCAAGAAAAGGCAACTGAATGCAACCAAACAGGGGAGGAATTATGAAGAACCACTACCTTCTTCTGATATTCATACAAGGGTCTCTGGGAATGACATCAATTTTGAAGCTGATGATGTCATTGGAAATTTTGAAGATGGCAATGGCATAGAGCCTAGTGTGGAAAAAGATAGCTTGGAGCCTACAAACATGGAGCTTCAACAAGATGAACCACAACCTACTCATGATGAACCACAAACTGAAGAGATTTTGGTGACTCAGCTACAGCCACAACCTCAATCACCACAACTTCAAGTGCATTGGAGTATTTTCTATGAGAAGCTGGAGGAAATCAATGTTCAATTTCCTGTTCTTCAACTCCACCTCAAAGGCAATTCTGGTTTCACAAGAAACAGTCTTTCCAAGTACTGTCAAGATCAAGAGTGAGTTATGGATCAGATAAGACTGAGGAGATACAAATTGAGAAGACAGCTTCAAAAGAAGAAAAGGTATCTGGAGATACTTTTGTGATTTAAGAAACAAGTGTGTCTTACACTGGTGAAGTAAACATTGTTGAAGAGCCAAGTACTGCTAGGCCAACTAAGCCAACTGCAAGTACCGCTGACATTGTTGAAGAACCAAGTACTGCTAAGCCAACTAAGCCGACTACAAGTACTGTTGGTGATCAATCTTCACTACATTCTTCTGTAGAAAGTCAAACTCCTTTTGGAGAGGATTAGAATTTAGCCAAGTACTGCTTGATCTCAGGGAAAAGAGTTCAGCTGAAAAAGCAAGACAAGCAGAGATTGAGAAGAAGACACAACAAGAAGTTCTTGACAAAAAGAATACAACTAAAGGTAAGAAAGTTCAAGCTTCACAACCCACTAAAGGTATTGTTATTCAACAGTAGGAAAATGAAGATGAAGAAAGAAGATCTTCAAAGCTAAAGAAGAAGTTACCTAAGATAAATCCAAAGGATAAGGGCAAGAAGCAGTTACAATCCGAATCTGAAAATGAAAGTGATTCAGATGATGATATAAACAAAGTCATGTAAAGATTTCATCAATTAGACCATCATGAAGAATTTGCTTTCAGAATGCAAGCTCAAATTCGTGAAGAAGAGTTACAAGATGAACTTGCAGCAAAGCAGCAATTGCTTGAAGCTAAGAGAGTGCAGCAAGAATGGAATATACAAGATTATGATAGGATTCAAGCTGAACTACAAACAAGTGAGCTTCTTGCAGACTCATTGATAGCTGAAGAAAGGGATGCTTATGATGAAGAGGAAAAAGCAAAGTTGATTGATGATTTGGTAAGGAAGCAACAAAGATTCTTTGTTGAGAAAAGAAGAAGAGAAAGGATTAAGCCTCCAACTACCATGCAGATCAGGAATCAAATGATGGCTTTTCTTAAAAAGGTTAAGCATTTCACTCATGCTCAATTGGTCAGAAAGAATTTTGAAGAAATCAAGGCTTTGTATGAACAACATAAGAGAATTGAATTGCATTTTGTTGAGATTGGATCTGAAGCAGATAAGATAGCTACTAAAGAAGCCAAAATACATCTGTAACAACAAAGACAATTTGGAAGTACTCCTAGATTTGAGTCAAGTACTGCTAAACATACAAGAACATCTCCACCTATCAAGACTACATATGTTAGGAAAAGTAGAAAGGAGAAGGTAAGTTCAAAAGAGACAGAGACTGCTCAAAGAATGAATGAAGGAGATAAAGCTCAAAGTGCTGATAAGACTGAAAATGTACAGGCGGTACATATACAGTCAACAGTACATACTAAAGAAATGGTACATACAGATTTGGAGGAGGGTTCAATAGAGTTTGAAGGAACCACCAAGGGTATTAAAAGGAAAAGATCAACAAAGAAGAAGCTAGAAGCCAAGAAAAAGGCTAAATCAACAACAGAAGATAGTAATGATGATGAGAACTTAAGAAAGTACTTGAAGATAGTAAATTTTGAAGATCAATGTATAGACAAAGAGATTTTAGGAAAGAAGTCATCCATTTCTAGATGGATATATACTATGGATCAAGGACTGAAAGCTCATGGAATATTAAGAACAGATGGCTCAACAAGAATGTTCAGGCTGTTAGAAGATATTCTTTATATTCTTGACATACAAGATAATAAGATCTTTTCAGATTAGTTCAAGAAGTCAATGCAGGTAAAACTGAGGTATCACTATTGTATAATGAATTACTCTTCATGTATGAACCACATAACTGTGATCAGAAAATGTTGAAGGAATTAGAGAATCAGTTCTAGTTACTAGAGATATTATAGGTCATGTGGAATACATATTTTGGATATATATGATGTCACTTACTATATGCTTCAAGAGAAGAGATACCCATTTGAGAGAAGATTGTTGGAAAGAAGGTTGGAACAACAATTGGAAGTCTCGGAAGAATCTGTTGGTGCTTTGGAGTTGATCAGAATGGTTAAACAACAAATCAAGGATTTGGAGCAAGAGGAAGAAGCTGAGAAAGAGCCTTAAGTGTTTGATTTACAATCACACTTCACAAATGGTTCTCAGTTCACCATGTCTAACACACATAAGAACTGGCTAGTCCATAAGCAAACGGTTTGTGGTAAAGACTTCTCAAATCCGTTAGCTGGTAGTTTGCTAAAAACTATATGGTTCTAACTCACCATGTTTCGAGACAAAGAGTTGGCTAGTACTAGACAAATGGTACTAGGTAAAGACATTATTAAATCCGTTGATGGTTGACATTTTACCAAAAATTATAGGGTTATCAGTACAACTTATTCTTTATGAATAAAGTATTGGCTATTCTAGAGGGTATGGCTAACTGCTAAAGAGATAGCTGATGATTTGCTAAAAATCATGAAGCTAATACAGATTGATTTTTGTTGTTAACTGTTTTATTTCAGGTATGAAGCTGCAAGCAAAGAAATATTAATTTCAAGGAAAGAATACTTAGAAGGTTTTGTCTCATCAAATCAAGACAAAAGTTCATGATCAAGAGTTCACAAATTTAACTCAAGAATACAATTATTGTTGCTGCAGAATAAAATGAATGTTCACAAGACATAAGAAGATCATAGTTTGAAGACAAAGATGATGTTCATGAGACTTGAAGGTTATCTTATCAGAAGAAGATCTACATTGAAGTGTTTGGCTACATTCAGTTGGATACAAGTACAATTTACCAAGCTCAATCCAAGTTTGGAGAGAAGACCGAAGACATGTATTCTAATACATTCAGTACAAAGAGAAACAAGAAGACAACAAGTTATCATTCTTGTTTAGGGGAGGATTGTTGGGAATTATTGTTAAGTATCAAGTACCGTTAGTGTAAACTTAAGTACTGTTAGTATTATCAATAACCGTTAGTGTTAACGCGGTACATAGTAAGTACAGCTACTTATAAAGTAAGTACTGCTATATTGATTAGGACGAATATATCTTTGTATAAGATATGTCATAGTTATAGTTAGAGTATATCTTATGTGATATACTTAATAGTTAAAATATTGATAATATATCTTCTGTGATATACTTATCTTTATAGAATATTCTAAGGTTTCTAGGGTTCCTTACTCTATAAAAGGAACATAGGTACGATGACATTCATGTACCTCATTTAAGTCGATTAATAAGAGAATCGAATCGTTAAAAGTAATTTTGTTCTACTGTGCTTTATAAGTTAGATTCCGCATAACTTATTTAGCTTGAGTAAGAGTTCTCAAAGTGTTTTAGTTTGATCACAAACTACCATACTAGTTCTTAACAGAATATAGATCCAATCAAAGGGATCAACAATGGTTACCAGCCAAGTGATGTAAAGCTGTTATGTGATTGGTCTAAGTTTCCAATAGCAGACATACTATGGAGTGTTATAAGTCAAAATTTAGTAGGAAAAGTTGGTGACTTGGATATGCAGAATGAAGGAGGTCTTCTATATTTGAGGAGTCAAAATGGTTTAGTCCATAATGTTGATTTGGATACCAAGACTGTAGTGAATCAAATGATGAATCATGAGTCTGGTTGTTCACAAGATGAAGTATGCAACCAAGCTGTTCAAGGGGTGTTTGGAAGTAGACTAATGGCAGCCAAAACAATGTTACCTAAAGAATGGGTTAAAATTGTGGTTTATGACATCCATCTAAACAATTTGGGAGATGTGTATGATGCAGAGACAGATGTTCTGACTAAGGACCCGATGTTCTGACTAAGGACCCGATGTTTTGACTAAGGACTCTTGTGTGTTCATGAACAAGCAGCTACATCTAGAACAGAAACAAGAGAAAAGCTTGTTTGAGAAGGGCATATTTCATACACCTACTATCTCTCTAGTTGTCACATATTTCATTCTTAAGGACAAGAATAATTTCAAGGGAGTTGGAGTGTTACAAATCAAAATTCAGAAAAAAGTCAAACAGAAAGTCAAACCACAGTGGGTGCCAAAATCTGTTACAACCCAAACTGTTATTCCTTTCATTGTATAAATACCCATAGTGTAATCATTTCTTATTTCTCATGTATGTGTAAACAATCCTCTTGTAACTGAATCTCTCTCTATAAAAAATCATATGTTTTCAATAACAAATAATCGTTACTTTTCAATTCTTCCTTTCTTGTTATTTGGGGGAATTCTGGGTAATTGACTGATGATCTCCATCTTACTGATTAGGATCAGGATCTGAGCTTTTGGTTTGTAACAACTAAATGCTTAAGCATTCAGCTCCAGTAACCTGCTCTAGCTCATAAGAATGCCAAAGATACCCTATGTTTGGCAACGTGCTTTTGGGGGTTTGAGTTTAATAAGTCGGGTTTGTCATATGAAAGTTTTTATAAACCGTAATCCTTCATAAGCCCATAGAGAATGAATTATGGGGGATACTTAGATTACGTATATACCTTTCAAAATATAATAAAGTATATATAAAAACTGTAAATATATGTGAACTTAATTTGTTATACTTTTATACGATTTTACGTTAATACGATTCAATTTCAAATAATACGCTAAGCAGCTTTAAAAAAATATAAAATTTAGTTTTCGACTTATAATATAAGCTCCGACCTCTAATCCGGCCTAGCTTCAGCCGGACCCTAACCCATTGCGCAATTGCCGCGATACATACCCATAATGAAAACCCAGAAGTTAAAAGGAGTGACTGGGAAAATAATGAAAACCCGAGGGGAGAAAATGATAAAACTCTAAAATGATAAGCACACCCAAATAAATAAACGAAAAATCTTAGCAAAATCTCCTTTCTCCTCTTTGCCCTTTGTTTGTTTTACAGTTGAAACAAGAAGCTCCATTCTTCTTCTGTATGACGTCATAGCCTACCAAACCTCTAAAATCATAAATTAATTATGGCTTCTATTCTTGTTTCAAACCCAGTTATCTCTTCTTCTTTCCTCGGTAACAACAATAAACTGTAAGTATTTTTATTTCATCAATCAATCACCTTATCTTAATATAATTTATTTAATTTATGCCCTAAGTGACATTTTTTGTGGTTAATTTTGTAAATTTTGGCCCATTTTTGTTACGTTTCTCAATTTCATTGTAATTCCTTGATAACAACTGATATATATTTAGGAAAGAATAATAATAAATAAACCCGTATAGATAGGGTTCGTTATGAGTTGCTTTTGTCTGGTGATATTGTGTCGATTGTTTTCTATGAAGTGCTGGATAATGTTTGGAGAGTTGGATTTAATTTATTGTCCCAATATTATCTACAGTATGTAACAACAATAATACGTGTGGGGGATGGAAACAAAAACAATCTGATACGAACCCCATACTAGACTCGTATAAGCTAGTATAAACCAATAAGCTTAGCTTATAAGAGGAGGGGACACCTAGACTTTATAAACCAGCAGCCAATCCCGGACCTGGCATACGCGAGGGTAGAGTGACTGCTCCCATAACGACCTCCCATCCAATATCAACAATACCGTATCAGTTAATAAATGATATTTCACAGTTTTACTTTGTAAA